>OY288273.1:15092271-16292271 GCA_958450335.1 Hibiscus tridactylites | reverse complement strand
CGTGAACTTCCCCCTCTCCTCTCAAATTTCTTTCCACCAAATCTTGCCCTCATTTTTGGAGTTCTTGCAAAGGTAATAACAAATTCATATTGTCCTCAACTTCCTCTATCTTCCCATGCCTTTAGTTTTCATTGAAATGCATTATTTAAAGTTTTGTGTTTTTGGGTTTTGTAAGAGAAAGATGCAAACTTTAACATCCTTTGCTTGAGCTTTTGATTCTTTATTGATAGAGAAGTTAATATTAACCCATAAGGTCCAACATAGTTAATTTTTACATGGTTTTATGCAAATTCCCGAAATTGGGTAAAAATGGGGTTTTTGAAGGGTTTTGGGTGGTTTTGGGGGTTGTTTTAGGTGGGAAGTGATAGCCCAATGGTAGTGCTATGGTTAGGGGTTGAATTGGGATCATTTGTGAGTGCAATGGGTGTTGAAAACATGGATTTTGGAAGGGGTATGTGGGCTGTCCGAAATTGCAAAGTATGGGGTTTGGTCATGGCTTGCAACGTTGTAAATTGTGATTGAATTGTGTTCCGGGTTGGTCTTTTGATGTTGGGCTGATTTGGGATTGTTTGAATTGTGTTTGAAGTTGTCTAGAAGCGGGAACTTGTGTTGGGAGACCTTGGGAGCAAATCCGGAAATCGAAGACCATGGTTGCTTGGTAGATGAGCTTGGAGGTAGGTAGATGTGAGTGGTTAAATATTTTTAAATGGTTTTCAAGTATTGGTTCAAGCATGTGAACTAGGTTGGGATTGGTAGACCCACCTAGAGTAGGGATTAGGGTGGTAGCCTAATCCCAATCTTTAGTTAGAGACCTTGGGTGATCTTTAAAGTGTTGAATTATGCCTCATGTTTAATCATGCTTATGGTGGTTATGCTTGTGTTGTTATACATGTACGTGGAGGCATGGCTTAATGCATTGTTACATGCATGTCGATGATAAATGTGATAGAGATATACATATGTATGAAATATGATGTGATATTTGTGTTATTGAGATGCATGTAGTGTTAACATGTGTAACGATGTTATGAGGTGATTGTATGATCCGAGGATCATGGTGAGTACATGCTAGGCATGGAAATGTGGTTTGTGCATGACGGTGAGTCATGGTGAGTACGTGCTAAGCACGGAAGTTATTATGAAATGGTATTGTGAAAGAGTAATGAAATGTGTAGTATTGGCACTAGTATGCTTGGGTACAAATGATCGATCATTAGGATGTCTAGTGTGCACACGTGAGTCAAAATGCGCGCGTGGTCTTGATGATGGTAGTCATCAAGATGGAGTACGGGTTCGCCCGGAAATCTTCATATATACATTAGTCGGTGATGAGTGGAATCTCATCGACGGGCGTGAGGATGAGCGGAATCCCCTCCGCGTGAGATGAGGCGTGAGGATGAGTGGAATCCCCTCCGCGTGAACGGTGATGAGTGTAATCCCACCGTCAGGTAATGGTTGTGTCATTGGATGTGAGTTCCAACGGTTATCCGCGTATTCGAGTCATAGCTAGGTGCCAATACGGATTGTGGTTCATGTTGCCAATATGCGATTAATTGTGAGCCATTGTGATTTGGGATGTGTTGCTAACATGGTTTAATATATGTGATTTCATATGTTGTGGTTTTAAACATGTTGAGCATGACGTGATGTTGAATATATGATCATACATCATCTATAATTATGGCTCGTGTGGATCAGAGATAAGGTCATGCATTTTATCTTGGTTGTAGCTCGTGCTTGGACCCTGCATTGTCGAAGGTTTGTTTTACGAGCTACCCTCACTAAGCTTTTATGCTTACGCTCTCTTTTGTTCGACAATGCAAATAAATAGCATGTGGGTGGCAAGGGCAAGGAAAGGTCTCCAAGTGTTGCTTGCGGTTAGCTCAAGTATGATAGTTAAATTTAAAGATTGTAATAGTAAAGCAATGGGATAGGTGTTGTTGTTTTGTGCTATTGTTGGTTGTTTAGGAGCATGTTTAGACTCCTTAAGTATGTTGTTTTTGATTGGCTTAATGATGCTATGGCTGGATTGTAACCATGTCTAAATCGTTTACCTTGTGTGTTGGTCATGTGCCTTAGAGGTTATCTATATGTTTGAATGAAGTGGTATGAATGCATGGTTTGTGAAGTCCTACCTTAATGTTTAGACTCGTCCTAATCTTGTTAAAGCATGCTATTATTGTTGGGTTACCTTAAGTTTAATTGATATGGTGTTGTAGGGTGTTTTGGTGGTGTTTTGGGGCACCCCTGTGCCTTAAAACAGCCAAAACGAGTCTGCATGCAGGGGGCGTTTCGGAACGGGTCATCCTGTTCCGATACGGTTCCTTTGCAAATGGTCTGCCGTTTCGAAACGGATGGGGGTCGTTTCGGAACATTTTTGCTACTGGAATTTTGAGAAATTGGCGAGACAAAGGCGTTCCGAAACGGGCCTTTGATGTTTCGAAACGGTCAAATCTCGTTGACCACGAGATATTGACCGTCAAGGTCGTTTCGATACGGGTCACCCCTGTTTCGAAACGGTCACCCTATGGTTGACCCTGGCCTGTTGACTAAGTCAAGGCGTTTCGGAACACCCTAAGGGCGTTTCGAAACGGCCTGTTGTAAAAGACTAAAATGAGCTGTTTAATGTTTTGGTTGGTCGGTGTACGTTTCATTGTTTGTATTTTCCGCTGTTGTGCTTTACATAGGATTAAATTATGCCTATAGACAAGATAAAATAAAAAGGAATTTTCTGGGTCGTTAATCGAGGGGAAGCCTTAACGGGTTTCGCTTCGGTTTTCCCCGTGTGGCCCACTCGGATCGGTCATCCGACCAGACCGGGACGAGGGGGTTACAGGACGTGTTGATAAAAAATGAAACGTTGGAGTTTAAATTTTTAAAAGTAAAAATAATAAATTAAATTAAATATTATTTATTATTTAAAAAATATAAATATATTTTTAAAAATAATAAATCAAATAAACTATTATTTTTTTTATTTTTAAAAAAAGTTAAATAAATAAATTAAATAAATTATTATCAATTATTTTTATGAAAATTTAAAAAATATTTTTAAATTTTTTTTGATGATGTAGCAAAGTGCCACATTAGTGTCCCAAGCCAAGTCAACATGCCACATCTTCACATGCATTGACCACTAGTCAACTAACAGTTTCCATCAACATGGGACATGTTGATAAAAAATGAAACGTTAGAATTAAAAGTGGACGAAAAAAGAATATGGACCAAAATAATTATTCTATGAAACGTTAAGGTAATTTTTGACATTATATCTTTCTTATTTATTAAATAAGAATTCAAACAATAACCATTTTTAAAAAAAATGAGTTCTCGTTAAAACCCATAATCGACGCTAAATCAAGGTTCAGCATCCAAAAAAACGAAAGGGAGAAAAAGTGCACATACACTATATTGTTAATAATCTCAACTAATGATATACATACAATAAGAGAAATCATAAAACTTGAGCTATATGAACCTAAAACATCCAACATACACATGCGATAAAAAGAATCATCAAAGTTGATACCCAGAAAAATTATGACCGAAAGCAGATACCTAAATTGCGGTTATGGTCACCTTACGGACATAACAGATGTTTATTTGTCTTCGCGAGTATTGCGATTGTAAATTTTTGAGAAAACTACTCAAGTGACCATTCAACTATGGGTCGCGACCTGTTTTGACCAGCCAACTAAAAAAATTCAAAATTCGACTACCCAACTATTTAAATAGACCTATTTTGACCACCGGCCGTTAAAATCAAACGGAAAGGTGATGTGGCCATTAAGTAAAAATTCAAATGTGTAATTATACAAACTTTACTTAACGACCACGTCACATTTTGGTTAGATTTTAATGGACGGTGGTCAAAATAGGTCTATTTAAATAGCTGGGTGGTCGAATTTTGAATTTTTTTAATTTTGTGGTCAAAATAGGTCGCGACTCGTAGTTGGGTGGTTATTGGAGTAGTTTTCCTTAAATTTTTCAAAGAACAAATGATATTACCGAAATAATGATTGTCGATATTGCGATTTCGAGCAATATTAAAATCATTATATAACAATCGCTATAACGATCGCAGGCCGCTATTTAAATCTTCGTCTGCAAACTTTGTAGCTAGGAGTGTAAACGAGCCGAGTCGAGCTCGAGTAGTGCTGAGTTCGACTTCTTTTGTCAAGAATTTGAGTCGAGTTAGATCTTTAGTAGTTTTTAGCAAGCCTGAATAATCTGAGCTCGACTCGGCTCGTTAAGAACTCGAGCAGAGTCCGAGCTTGAGTCCAATCGAGTCGAGTGTTGACCGAACTTTGACCGAGTTAGACTCGAGTAGCTCGCGATATGTCTCGTCTCATTTGAAGTCATATTAGGAAAAAACTTTGATACACAAGTTGTGTAAACTTTAGGGTTTATGGTGTTAGTTTAGGGTTTAGAGGTTTAAGTTGTTGGATTTAGAATTTAGGATTTAGATTTTAGGGGTTAAGACTTATGTTTAGGGTTTATGTTTTAGAGTTTTAGGTTTAGGAATATAGGTATTAAATTTAAAAAACATTAGTATATTATATTTTCGAGTAGATGACGAGCTTTTCGAGTCGGATATCGAGTAGTTCGACTTGACTCATTAAGAACTTAAGCCGACTTCGAGCTTGAACCGAGTCGAGTGTTACCTGAACTTTGACCGAGTCAAACTCGAAAAGCCCGCGATCTGTGTCATCTCATATACAACCCTATTTGCAGCATGTTGGGAAGCACGGGAAAGAAGGAGAAAAGCGAGATAGGGAAGATGATTAGTCAGAATAATCTTGCTTGCATTGCATGCTTAATAACCTTACTTGATTATATGATTGAATGAGATCACGAATTATGTGGTAAGAATGACTTAAATTGACAAGTCAACACAATACAAGGATCAATATAAGAATTCCACCTTTTACTTTCCCACCAACCATATTTTTAGAATTTGTTTAAGGGTTCAATAAGCCCCTAAATTTTTGCAAAAAAAATCAATTAAGCCCCTATATTTTTTTGCACCTAATTAAGTCTTCTAACTTAGAAAAAAATTAATTTGGTCTTTTGACCAACTTTGACCGTTAATTTTAACGGGATTTTTTGAAAATTTGTGACATGTGCCGCAATAGGATAATGTCACTTGTCATTTCTAGGAATTTTAAATTTTAATTTTTAAAAAATATATAAAAATCAGAAGGAAAAAAACATAAAAAAATTATAAAAAATTCTAGAAAATTCTAAATTTTATTTTAAAATTTAATTTTTCTAATTTTAATATTCATTCAAAATAATAAATAATAATTTTTTTGATGTGATAAGGGGATATCACTATGAGCCTCATTAAAAAACTCCCTAAACCTAAATGGAGGAAAAAAATACTCGTAGTGATATACAAAGGAAACAAATAAAAACAGACGGGCTAACAACCACTAAAAAGGAAGTTAATCAACAAGACAACTACTCCCATCGCAAATCCGCCAACATCAAGGGAATGATTCTCGGCGGTGCTTGGTCATACACAATCTCGCTAACATCCAATCCTCAAACCGATCGAGCCAGAGCATCCGCTACAACATTTCTACTATGACGAATATGAAGTACTTGAATAATCCAATCCCGACAGAGTAACTCACAAATATTCTCCACAAGTGCCTCTCCCGCAAGCGCAACAGATTCACCCTTCAAGATTCGGACCATAGTCATATTATCCAGTTCTACCTCTACTCGACGATATCCAAGATGTCACGCATAAAGGAAGACATCATGAGCCGCCTAAAGCTCCGCCACAAGCACCAAACAAATACACAAACTCCTTGCAAAGCCGAAGAGCCAACTACCAGAGGCATCTCAGATTACACCACCAATGGCTGCCCTATTATTTGATCCCCCAACCGCACCATCAGCATTGCAGCGAACCCAACCAATCCGCGGCGCTCTCCAGATCGACAACATTCCTCACGAAGCAGTTGGCGCTCTCCAAAACTTCATGCCACATGCAAAGAATGTAATGCACCATATCACCTATCACCTCAAAGTCATCATTAAAAATGAGCATACATCTCCACTTATAGATGGCCCAAATGGCAATAGCAAACAAACAGTTCTAACTACCATCTGAGCGATAAATGCGACAGTTCCGCAAAATTTCATGCAGCCATGATTCGAAGTCACCTATGAAAAAGGTTGTGTGCATATCCAGGCGGATGAAATGACCCCAAATCACCTTTGCTAAAACACAAGTACGAAGGGAATGATCTAAATCCTCCTCCCCATTTAGGCAAATCGGGCAATGGCCATCTAACGTGATATGTCTGCAGCGTCTTTCCACATTCGTCAAGACCCTACTATGTAAGCAAAGCCACAAAAAGTCCTAACACGTTGCAATACCCTCAATTGTCAAATCTTACGCCATAGTTCGTGATCAGCACTTCCCATCGGTTGCGAGAGCGCCTTATAGGTCGACGCTATTGTGAAAGTGCGAGAGTCGGTCCATTTCCATACAGGGTGGTCTTGTCCAAGGCTCGCCCTAGGTGGCACCATACATGCGATACACAGTAGCACAACCCTCGGCAGAAGTTGTTGTAACTTGGTCCAATCCCACTCTCCCGAAGAGGCTAACATACTGGCCACCGACACATGAGGTAGGGTTACCGACATAGTACATAAATTCGTCAACGGGGCGGTCATATCCAGCCACGTATCCCACCAAAAATCAGCTTTCCACCCATCCTGAATCTGCCAACACAAACTCATACGAACATCCTCCCACAAGTTACTTAGACCCTGCCAAAGACATGAAGAATTAGGCTTGTGGATATCCAACGGCAAAACCCCGGTCCATTTATATTTCTCCTTAAGAACTCGGACCCAAAGTTTATCCCCTGACATTACTAGATGAGTTGCAACCTTCATCAGTAGTGCACTGTTATGGCGACTTAATTCCTTGAAGCCCAAACCGCCCGCATCAATGGGTGATTGCACATCATCCCATTTAACGAGGGAATTGCCGACTTACCACTTGACGCTCCCCAAAAAAAATGCCTAATCAACTTCTCCATCGCATCGCAAATTCCTTTGGGCAACCAAGTAGATTGCATTATATAAGTCGGAATTGCTTGCAGGACGAACTTCGCTAACGTGATTCTTCCCGCGAATGATAGTGAATTAACTGCCCATCCAGACAATTTACATTCAATTTTCTCAAGCAAAAATTGGTACGTGGCACGCGTAACTCGTTAATGCAAGAGCGGAACCCCTAAATACATACCAAGAACATCCACAATCTCAAAACCAAACATGCTTGCTATCACATGTCGTCTCTCTATTGCACAATTCTTTGAGAAGAATGTTTGTGTTTTCGCTACACTAACTCGGTGTCCAGAGCAGACGTAGAAATTTAACAGAATATCCTTCACTACTTTCATATGCTCAACAATAGCTTCTGCAAAAAGAACTAAGTCATCAGCAAAGAAAAGGTGAGTCAAGCCTGTACCTCCACGGACCAATCGAATTGGATTCCATGACCTTGAAATCATTACTCTTTGTATAGAATGAGACAAACGCTCCATACATAAAACAAACAGATATGGCGAGAGTAGATCCCCTTGGTGAATGCCCCGATAAGGTGTAAAAGCATTTGTTACTTCTCCATTCCAAATAATTTACATCGACACAGAAGAGACACATTTCATGATCCACCAAATAAAACGCTCTAGCAAGCCCAATTCCTGATTGCCATCCATGGCTTTGCATCTTGTTTCCTACTCATCGTATGAATAACTTCTTGGGCCAGGATAATATTATCGGTAATCTGCCTTCCCGGAACGAAAATAGTCTGCGTTTGTGCTATCCAATCAAGAAAATAGGGTTTTAAGCGGTTAACAAGAATCTTAGTAATCACCTTATACATAACCGTACAAAGACTGATTGGTCGAAGTTGGCAAATGCTCTCCGGCTTGGGCACCTTAGGAATTAAGACAAGTAGAGTATGATTGGTCGAAATGTCAAGCTCACCAGTCTCAAAGAAGTCTCTAACAAAACAAAAAGTAGACTCACCCACATCCTCCCAATTCTTTTGGAAGAAGCCCGCCTTAAAACCATCAAAACTCGGTGCTTTCGACGGCTCCATGCTGAACACCACACTTCTCACTTCTTTGAAGATTACCAGTCGTACTAAGCTATTGTTATCCAATTCAGACAAATGCCCAAAACCACCACAAAATTGCGGCAAAGAGGCAAGGCGTGGCTTGGACGTGAATAGGTTTGCAAAGAAATCAATTGCGCTTTCTTTTAATTTGGTCGCATTTGTACACCAGTTTCCATCATCGTCCTTCAAAGCTCTAATAAAGTTGCGACGTCGTCTACCCAAAGTTATGGAATGAAAAAACTTCGTATTCCGATCACCATGGGCAAGCCATTTACTGCGAGATTTCTGGAACCAAAGACTCTCTTCCTGTGCCAATAATTCATTCAGATCTTTCTTGAGAACCACATATAGATCAACTAAAAAAGGATTTCGATGTCGATCCATGGCTATTTCAACACCACGAATCCTCGCCAATAATCTCGCCTTCCTCCACCCAATATGTCCAAAAACCTCTCTATTCCATCGACAAGTAGCCTCCCGAAATTCTGAAAGATTATCAAACATAGTAAATACGTTATTCCAATTTTCTTTGATATGGCGGGCAAAATCTGGAAGATCATTCCATGCTGCCACACACCGGAAGGGTCGACTACCTAATAAGTTCCCACCAATCTTCGTGGTTAGCAAAATAGGCCTATGATCAGATCCAAGTTGCGGCAAATGAGTAACTTCAACCGTAGCAAAGACCTTGTACCAACGGTCGTTACAAATACATCGATCCAATATTTGACTAAGATTACCCCGCTCCCAAGTGAAGCGCGGACCATTAAATCCCATATCCAAAAGACCAGACTGAAACAAGAAATCGTAGAACTTCGCACAAACTCCAGTTCTGCGTTGAGAACCCCCTCATACGTTCGGTAACACTGCAAATAGCAATGAAGTCACCTCCCAATACCCACGAACAATCATCTCCAGGATCAAAAGCACACAATTGGTCCCACAAAAGACTCCTTCGGCCATAATCAAGACTCGCATACACAAAATTTGCAAAGAACTTACGATTAGTACTCATTTCATCACATACCCCATGTAGAATTTGATTAGAATCACCATTGTAACACCTTGAATGTTAAAAAAAGAAAACAAAGGGGGGAGATTGCTAGTCGTGGGAATCAAACCCACGATCTAAGGTAGCCAAGCCCATGACCCAGCCGCTAAGCTAGACAGCTCTTAGTGTCCAAGGTACTCCGTTATTCTTTTGAACCATTATATGTTGTTTATCAAGAATAATTAAAAGTCTGATATTCCCCTCCACTTACCCAAATTGAATGCTCAATTTTCCCCCTTCCAAAACTCTCTCCCAAATGCTTTTACCAACCCCATCTTACCATAGTTATCCTCCCCTCACCGCTCGGCCGTGGTGTCCACCATCGACGCAAGTCGAAGCGTCGCCTCTGCCCAATCAAACTCTTATCCCCACTCACGCGGTTACGCAGTCGTTAGCCGGGGAGATCTGCTCAAAAATCTGGTGAACCTTGTTTCATTGTTCCTTGCCGCCAACCGTCGTCAGTAGTTCGTTCGATGTGCTTCCACCGCTATCGAGTTTTCCGTACTGGGCTGAGCAAAACCCAAGTTCCAGTCTTCGTTTTGACACTTTTACGCCCCTCATTGGAGCCTCGTCGTTTTCTGGTCTTTCGAGTTCGTGTTAGGTAATTTCCGGTGGATTTCAGGCTTTTTTCGTGTCTTGATGAGTGGGTTGAAACTTTGGGCTAACGATCTATCTCTTTTCGGTAGAATCATGACCAAACACGTCTTCGGTGACCTTTCTGGCAACTTCCAGCGACACATTCCGTTTTGGGTAGGTGAACCGGCTTGAAATGGTTCGATCCAGCCTGAATCGGTTGAACCGGTCGGCCCAACAGCCCAGAACCGACCCATGATCGAGTCCGACCTGACCTGAATCCAAACCCGACCCGGTCAACCTGAATCGAACCGTTCAATCCGAGTCAGCCGAGTCAACTTGTCCGAGTTAGCCCGAGTCAACTCAGTTGACCTTTACTAGTTGACTGTTGACATCAGCGTTGACTCTGACCCCGTTGACCTTTGACATGTTAACGTCAGCGTTGACTTTGACCGTTGACCAAAAAGTTAATTTTTCTGAAAACTTCTGTTTTACATTTTTTGACATCCTGAGTTCGTTTTTGAAGCCTATTTCATGAAATTCTAACCCGAAAGCCTCATAATCTAACCCTAATCATGAACATGCTTAATTAATGAACTATTGCTTCGAAAAGGAGTTATATTAAATAAATGACCGATGTAAACCTTTGTTTGCCTGAAGGTACTCGAGACTCCCCTGACTGTTTGTTTGCTCAGCCTAGTTCTTCCCGATCCGCTCCTCCACACGTTCCGATAGTCACCAGTATGAACTTGTAAACTCTGTAAGCTATTAAAGTTATCACTTATTCTTGTAGTAACCATAATATGTTATTGATCTAGGATCTAGCATTGTGGCAGAGCGTAGTGAGGCAGGTGCTCGATAGATTCTCTGACCAACTTTTTGAGGTGTGTTCCATGTGTGCTACATTTTTGTTATATATATATGTGTGAATTTTGTAATGATTCTCTGAATGCACAATAGAATGTTCATTTACTTGAGAAGCATGACTACTTGAAAGCATGATTACTTGACAAGCATAATTACCTTTTGTTTGAAAAGTATGATTATGATATGTTGAAAGTCTGTGTTGCGTGTAAAAGAGTCTATCGCAATTGTAGTGCAAGTGTACACGACGCAAGTAGTAAAGTGATACGAAGTATCGGATATCGTCTCCACAGGGATTGGGCTAATGACTTCACCTAAATTCACTGCACGAAGTAAAGAGAAATATTTGAGAGTTGTCACAAGAATAATAAAGTAAAAACGCAAATAAAAGAATTGAGTTATCAAGATAGAGAGAATGGGCTGGTATTGAATTGCTCAGTAGTGCAGGTATTGGATTGCTTAGGATCTCCAGTTCTGTCGTCGCACCCGTCGCCGACAGCACCTGTCGCGGCGGCTGTCCGTTAGCTGTCGCGGCAGCGAACACTAACTCCGTACTTCAAGCTTGGCAAGAATCCCAGATCTGCCTTGTCCTATCCCTAGGTCCAAGTCTGTCGATGATCACGTCTTTGACGATACCTCCCGGCGTGAGTCGAAGGATGAACACCGATGTGTATGAATTCTTCCTTAGCCACTTAACCTCGCCCTATCCCTAGGCACGAGATGGTTCAACTATAAACTAGAGAACGCGCTCTTATCTCTTTCGTATACTTAACTCTCCCGATGCTAAGTAAATGGATAACCTCACAATGCTCTCCCGATGCTCTTGCAAGATATTAAAACCAAGATAAAAGAACTTGAAGTTTATTTTATTGAACTTGGAAAATCCTAAAACAAAACAATCCTTGCAACTACTTTACAAAACAACCCGTAGTCCTAGGGGGAATTTAGAACATGTTGGTGACGGGTGGACGGCAGGGGTTTGATTTCGGTTATGGGGTAATCCCTTCTGCCCTAGGTTAAATCTATGCCCTTATATAAGCTTTGGGCTCAAGTTATCTAAGGTAACAAGGATTACAACTTTAATTAAAAGTAAGATTCTAATAAAGACTAAATCTCTAAAGACTCCTACTTTCCAGCCGCATCCTTGTTTCTAGGAATTTCCTCTTCTTGAGCTTTGGCTTGACATATCTTTTGATCCGGGGCTTGGAAAAAATATGTGGCTTTCACACGACAGACGAGCAGATTTTTCTCTATCTATCGAGGTCCACTTTGCTTTTCCTCTTCATAAGTCTGCTGTCACCATGCTGTCACGACAGGTCCATGACAGGTTCGTCTTCTTTGGCTGCTTGTCCAGTTCAGCTTTTCTGCTTATCTGCCCTGCGCCTGCCTTCATCGTCAACCATGGCAGCTACCTGCAAAATATGCCATCTTTTAGTAGAATCCGTGCCTTTTATATAATTGTGATGTTTTATTGAAAATAACCTAAATGCAATGCAATGATGCTTGAATGCAGCAGAAATATGGGTTAAAAAGGGTGTAAATAATAGAACTTTTACACACTCAACACACCCCCAAACTCAAGTTTTTGCTTGCCCTCAAGCAATTAAGATTTAAAAGAAAAAAAATGAAATTTTTTTTGTGTTGGCCTTCAAACAGTGAACTGTCCCTTACCCGTCGCTCATTCTCTATGGCGGCAGCAACCTGTCGGAAAGGTTAGGATCTGTCCGGAATCTCCCTATAGCTCTCGTGCAGTGTGTGCATGCTTGTGAACAGTTATATGCTAAGACTCTCTTAGTTTCACTAGAATATTCAACTTCTTAACTTGAATTTTTATGCCAAAGTTTATTTTTTTAGAAGGCACATTTTCATGCTTCTTTTTCTTCTATTTTCAAGCTAAGTTTTTCTAGAGCCAGTTTCGAGCACCTCTAGTTAGCTTCCTAGAGCCGGTTTCGGGCACCTCTAGGTTTTTGATTTTCTTTTGCTAAACTTCTTTCCTAGAGCCAGTGTTAGGCACCTCTAGGGGCTATCCAAGTTCTAAGCTTCCTATTCTAGTTTGGCTAAAAGAAATCTAAGCAATATAACAGTCACAAAAGTGTTTAAGTTTTTAGAACTATAGAAAGGCTCTAAACTTCTCCTTAACATGTCCTAAAGATGCTGCCACGACAGAGTCGTCATGACAGGTAAGTTAACTTCACAGTTTTAAGCCAACAGTTTAAATTTTCTAAATTTTTTTTAACCGAAAAAAATAGATAAATAATAAGACACAACAATTAATAAAAAGATGTACTTAAGACTCCATTTATGATGGAGGGTTGCCACCCCCAAACTCGAGGGTTGCATTACCCTCAATGCAAAATGACATGAAAAATAAAAGAAAGAAAAAGTACATCACAAAATATAAAGGCAGGCAGCAATAATAGGAAAATAAAAACTTAAATTTTAGTCGCTGTCCTTACTGCTGCTGCTGACGCGGATCTGATGGCGGCGTCTGCGCTGTGGAGGGGGCTGGGCAGGTTCAGGAGCAGGTTGAGGGGCAGGTTGCTCCACGAGCCGGACGTCGAAACTGCTACCACTGTCCCAAGAGCTGCTGGTGGTAGTGGCTTTGGGCAGCCTTTTCTTGTGTGCCACGTGCTTAATTCTCTTGACCTGCGTAAAGTCCCTCTCCAAATTTCTCCGGATAAGAGGGCTGTCATCAGTGGTAGGTCTCTTGGTTCCTCGAGGGGAGGTGTCTGCCGGTGGGCTGCCTTCTGCCGTTGGGGCAGGGGTTGGTGTGGAAGCGGCAGAATGCATATGGGGAGAGACAGGTGGTGTGGGTGTGGGGGAGGGTATATGGAAATAATGGGCGGGGAAGGTGGGGAAGATGACATCCGAATAATGTAAAGTATTAGTAATGAAATTTACCGTTGCATTTGAGAAATCGCGGATGAAAGTCATCAAACCCATTTGTCGCTCCTCTACCCGTAGGATTGCAGCAAGGATGTGGGCAGACTGGTCTGTCGGAGCGGTGTCGGCGGCAGCTTCTGGGGCAGGGTCGGTGGCAGGTTCTTCATCGGAGTCAGCAGGAGGGGCATTTGGGTCGAAGGCGTTGATGGGTGATACGACTATGACCTCCATGAGGCTGGAGATGTTGTTGTCAGTCCAGCCACTGCCCATCTTCATTTTGTCGGAGGGTTCTTCGGGTACAGCAGCACATTGGTAGAGGGAAGTGATGGTGAACGGCAGGCACAGGCGAGAGTCGGAGCGGAAGGCACAATCGAGGATGCTGTCCCTCATATATCTGCCCACATTTATGGGCCTGTCGTGCATAATGGAGTGGATAAGGGCCAGCCGCTGTCGGTTGACTGTCGTGTGGTGGGAAGAGGGCAGGATACGCTTTTTGATGAAAGCGTTCCAAAGTTTTGCCTCGGGGAGGAGCTGCCCCCTGTTGACGGAGTGGGGGTTCTTCTTGCTGGTTGTCCATGATGTACCAGCCTCTGTCAGCTCCACCATGACAGCATCATATGCAGCAGCATCGAGGGTGTCAAGAAATTGTTGGTGGGCATCATCATCAGGGCCGAAGAAAAGGCCGAACATATGATTGATGCTGTTGGCGGTGAAGGGTACTTCCACTCCTCGGACGGTGACATATGTCGCCGTTTTGCTGTCTATGGCCTCGTAAAACTCTCAGACCAAGGTATCATTTAGCTCTGCTGGCTGCTCGGCAAAATCTTCCCATAGCTGTGCCGTGATGGCCTTTACAATGAACGGCCGGAGTCCCATATAGGGAGCATTTCTGTTGTAGGTGAAGCCACGCTCCTCCCATAATTCCTTGTTGGCGAAGGGTGACGCTGCTGCTGAAGAAGAAGCGGCAGTAGTGTTACGACGGGTCTGTCTTGACGACATTTTGGTTGCAAGGGCTGTGAAAGAGAGAAAACAAATAAAACTAGAGGAGAAAAACAAGAGAGAAAAATCAGAAGTGATGAAAAATGAAAATGGGAAGGGGTTTTATAGCGGTCGGGGATCTGCCCATTTAATGCCGCAACGGCAGGCGGGAATAACGGGGCGGTAGATTGGATGTAGCGTGTCTGACGCGTCTGACACGCATTTATGCGTCTGTTACGCGTCTGCCGCACGCTTCTTCGTCTGACGTGTCAGTCTGTTGACAGCCTGTCATATCCGTCCGCGGCGGCAGCCGAAACGACAGGTTTCCATAAATGGGCTTTATTGGGCTGATGGATGGGCGGTGGGCTTGGGTCACTTCTCCTTTTCTTCTTGACTCCTTTATTTCCTAAAAACTGAAATTAGAAAAACAAAACATTATTCGAATAAAATAAACCTAATTTCCTAATAAATAATAATAAATAATAAAATAAAATAAAAAGAAAATAGAAATTAGGTTAAATTAGGGATGCCTTGTGGGGCATCACCTAAAGTAACCACTTCCTGTATTCCTGGGGCTTCAGTCCCCTGATAATGCTTGAGGCGTTGTCCATTGACTTTGAATTGGTGCCCGTCTTTTAATGATTGAATTGTAATGGCACCATGGGGAAAAACTTGAACCACTTGGAACGGGCCAGACCATCTAGATTTAAGCTTCCCTGGGAAGAGTTTCAACCTAGAATTAAACAACAACACAAGCTGCCCTGGGCAGAACTGTCGTGGCAGCAACTTCTTGTCATGACACTTCTTTGTTTTCTCCTTGTATATTCTTGCATTGTCATAGGCCATTGTCCGTATTTCATCGATCTCATTCAAATCTAACAGCCTTTTCTGGCCTGCCTTGTCCAAGTCCATGTTTACTGCCTTGATTGCCCAATATGCCTTGTGCTCTATCTCGACAGGCAGATGATAGGTTTTCCCATAAATCAAACGGTATGGAGACATGCCCAATGGAGTCTTGAAAGCTGTCCTGTATGCCCATAATGCATCATTTAGAAGTAAAGACCAATCTTTCCTAGTTGGTTTGACCATCTTTTCAAGAATGTTCTTCACTTCCCTATTGGATATCTCAGCCTGTCCATTGGTCTGTGGGTGGTATGCTGTCGCGATCCTGTGCTTGACACCATATTTCTTCAAGGCGGCAGCAATTACCCTATTATCAAAATGTCTCCCCTCATCACTGATAATCGCCTTAGGGATGCCAAATCTAGAAAAAACATTTTTGTGCAAAAACTTTTGGACCGTTTTGGCATCATTCTTTTGAGTTGTGATTGCTTCTACCCACTTGGAGACATAATCCACTGCTAGGAGGATGTAAAGATTTCCACACGAAGATGGAAAAGGTCCCATGAAATCAATCCCCCAAACGTCGAAAATCTCGACTTCTAAAATGTTCTGCAGTGGCATCTCGTTTCTCCTCGAGATGTTTCCTGTCCGCTGGCACCTGTCACAGTTCTTATAAAATTCCTGTGCATCTTTATATAGTGTTGGCCAGTAGAACCCTGACTGCAGCACCTTGGCAGCAGTTTTATTGCCTCCCAAGTGACCTCCATATTGTGAAGCATGACAGTGATGGAGAATGTCTTCTTGCTCTTCTTGTGGTACACACCTCCTAATAACCTGATCTGCGCACATTTTGAAAAGAAGAGGTTCGTCCCAATAATAATGCTTAACATCATTTTGGAACCTCTTCCTGGCTTGATAATTAAGCTTAGAAGGTAATATTCCGCTAACTATAAAATTAACGAAATCAGCATACCAGGGAAGGTCAGAAGACTTACCTGCCGCCAAGGCTGTCGCGACAGCGATTGCGGCAGCAAAGAGCTGCTCATCTGGGAAGGTCTCTAGTATGTGTGTCTCATCGAACGGTAGACTCTGTCCCTTCTCCAACCTTGACAAGTGGTCTGCCACCTGATTTTCTGTCCCCTTTTTGTCTTTGATCTCAAGGTCGAATTCTTGTAGTAGCAAGATCCATCGTATCAATCTAGGCTTGGCATCCTTCTTTGCGAACAAGTACTTAAGGGCAGAATGGTCGGTGTGCACTATTACTTTCGTCCCAAGTATGTAAGAACGAAACTTGTCGATGGAGAACACCACAACTAACAGCTCCTTTTCTGTGGTGGTGTAGTTCACTTGGGCATCATTCAACGTTTTGCTGGCATAGTATATGACGTGAAACAGCTTATCTCTGCGCTGCCCAAGTGCTGCCCCGACAACATAGTCACTAGCATCACACATGATTCCAAATGGCTGTGTCCAGTCTGGTGGCTGTACTATGGGGGCTGTCACTAGCTTTTCCTTCAGAACCTTGAATGCTTCAGTACATTCTTCATTAAAGTCAAAGGGTCGGTTATGTTCTAAGAGATGGCATAGGGGCTTCGTAATTTTAGAGAAATTTGCGATGAATCTCCGATAAAAACCCGCATGCCCTAAAAAACTTCTAATGCCCTTGACTGTGGTCGGCGGCGGCAGCTTCTCTATGACTTCTATTTTTGCCCTGTCGACTTCTATCCCACGGCAGCTAATCTTATGGCCTAGGACTATCCCCTCATCCACCATAAAGTGGCATTTTTCCCAATTTAAAACAAGATTAGCTTTTTCACATCTTTCAAGTACCTTTTGTAAGTTGCCGAGACAGCTCTCAAAATCGTCTCCAAAGACGGAAAAATCATCCATGAAAATTTCTAGGAAGTCCTCTACCATGTCGGAGAATATAGCCATCATGCACCTTTGGAAGGTGGCAGGTGCATTACAGAGTCCAAATGGCATCCTCCTAAATGCGTATGTACCGTAGGGGCATGTGAAAGTCGTTTTCTCTTGATCCTCTGGTGCAATAGCAATTTGGTTATAACCTGAGTAACCATCAAGAAAACAATAGTAAGGTTTACCCGCTAATCTATCAAGCATTTGATCAATAAAGGGTAAAGGAAAGTGGTCTTTTCGGGTAGCTTTGTTAAGCTTCCGATAGTCCATACAAACCCTCCAACCGGTCACAGTCCTGGTTGGGATTAACTCATTGTTCTCGTTGGTTATCATTGTCATGCCTCCTTTCTTGGGAACACATTGCACCGGGCTTACCCATTTGCTGTCGGAGATGGCGTAAATAATACCAGCATCTAACCATTTGATTATCTTTTTACGCACTACCTCCTTCATCGCAAGGTTTAACCGCCTTTGGGCATCAATAGTCGGCTTATGATCTTCCTCTAGGAGGATTTTGTGCATGCATATTGCCGGACTAATGCCCTGTATATCTGCTATCGTCCATCCAATCGCCTTTTGTGCTGCCTTAACATGTCGATCAGCTGTCGTTCCTGTTCCTGCGGCAGCTTAGCAGAGATGATTACGGGCAGTGTGTCATCACAACCAAGATAAGCATATTTAAGCTGCCCTGGCAGGGGCTTAAGTTCTAAGACAGGTGGTTCAACAGTAGATGGCTTTTGGATTAAATGGTTATCCGAAGTGTAATTCAAGGGTTCGAATAACTTACCTGGACGATGGTCTAACCAGTCTACCTCCTCTTGACCTTCAGTATCGAATGTATCGGATTTAGAGGAGTCGCTGTCGTCGGTACTGTCGTCATTGCTGTCGTGACAGGCTTGTAAGTGGCTGTCGCAGCAGTGACCAAATTTTATATCACGGCAGCCCGACCTGATGCAGGGTTGATCAAAGGTCACCTCAATGATGGCCTTACATTCTTCATCCACATCAGCATGTTTCATTGCTTGGAGAACATTCAACTTAATTTCTTGATCGTTCACGCGCATGGTGAGTTCTCCTTTTTCCACATCAATCAGCGATCTTCCCGTGGCTAAGAAGGGTCGCCCAAGGATGACTGGTGCGTTTTCGTCTGCCTCACAATCTAAGATAAGAAAGTCAGCAGGAAAAATAAGCTTATCTACTCTTACCAAAATATCTTCAATTTTTCCCTCGGGGTGAACGTAAGAGCGGTCGGCTAGCTGTAGGGTAACTGTCGTGGGCCGCGCCTTGCCAATACCTAGTTTCTGAAAAACAGATTTGGGCATTAGATTAACACTAGCACCAAGATCACATAGTGCCTTACCCACAAATTTGTCGCCGATTACACAAGGTATGATGAAGCTCCCCGGATCCTTCTTTTTCTGGGGTGGCTGTCGATGAAGAATACTCATGCAACCTTCTTGCATCCTTACCGTTTCAAATTCCCCAAGCTTAGATTTTTTCGACATAACATCCTTGAGAAATTTAGCATAATCGGGCATCTCCCTAACAGCATCTAACAACGGAATATTGATATGAACCTGCTTAAAAATATCATAAATCTTTTTAAGTTGAGATTCATGCTTAGCTTGCTGTATCCATTGAGGAAAAGGTGGTGGAGGACGATAATCAGCAATGCCTCCTTCCCACTGTATGCGAATCTGAGGACGGTAATCATCTTTTTTCTCCTCTGTCACTTCTGCTGTCGTGACAGGCTCATCGGCAGCAGTCTGTTTATCACCTGTCGGGGCAGCTTCCTCGGCAGGTTTATCCAAGGCGGGTTCCTTCTCTGTTTCAGCTTTTTCTGGCCCTGGTAGCTTCTTCCCACTCCTAGTAGTAATCGCCTTACATTGCTCATGTGGGGGCGGTCTAGCATTTTCAGTATTGCTAGGAAATCCTCCAGTTTTCCTCGGCTTAATATGTTGCGACACCTGGCCCATTTGTGTCTCCAGAGATTTCAAGGTGGCTTCATGATTTGTCATTCTCATCTCGGTTTTATCTATAAAATTTTCCGTCTTCTTGACAAACTAATTTATATTCTCCATATACGTACCAGTCTGAGACATAAAGGTGGCCAGAGTCTGTTCCAATATACTACTCGTGGCAGGTGGTGGCTGCTGTTGCTGCTGCGGCGGCAGGTGCGGCGGCAGGTTCTACGGCGGCAGTTGCTGTCGCGTCAGCAATCTAGGACCCCCCTGATTCTGATGATGTGCTTGCGGATTCAGGGCATTGTTAGGATTACTCCAGGAAAATTTGGGATCCTTCCTCCAATTAGGGTTGTAGTTGTTAGAATTATAGTTCGGCTTGTAATTTCCAACATATTTTCCCTCTTCTATATTTATTGGGCACTCATCCCTACTATGATTTCCCTCACAAGTAGCACACACTTCCTCGACAGCAAATCCTTGTAATTCATCATCATTCAATAATTTTTTCATTGCTTTAGTAAGGAATGCTACCTGCGATTTCATAGTGCTGTCGGCCTCATAGTCCTTGACAGCAAGTACCCGTTTACCCCCTCTTCTCGCGGTCGGAAACTGCTCCTCATTCTTGGCCAGATTTTTCAGAACTTGCAATGCCTCGTCCGGATCTTTATCCAATAATAGTCCATTTGCTGCAGAATCAATTCGAATGCGAGTTTGTAAGTTAGCAGCATTATAGAACTTAGTTACCTGATTCCAGACGGGGAATCCATGCATTGGGCAGTTTCGAAGAAGAGTTGTAAATCTGTCCCAGGCCTCGTGCATTGGCTCGTCATCTTCCTGTTGAAAAGTAGCAATTTCGTTACGTAATCGCTCAGCTAAATGTGAAGGATTAAAACGAGACAAAAATTCACGAGTTAAATCTGCCCAAGTCATAATAGAACCCGGTGTAAGTTTATTCCACCAAGTTTTAGCTCTGTCCCTCAATGAATGGGGAAATAACCGAAGCCTCAGTATCTCCGGACTAACTCCTGGCAGTCTAAACGAACCACAGATCTCCTGGAACGTTTTGAGATGCTCCCTAGCATCTTCTGTCGCAGAACCACTGAACTGTCCGGCGTTGTTGATCATACTAAACATGACAGGTTTAAGTTCGAAGTTGTCAACATCAATATCCGGCAGCGTGGTCTCCAGTTCTACATGATCGTTCAGCATGTAGTCACGACATGACCGTCGTCCATCTGCCGCGGGCGGGTCACCGACAGGCGGGATATCTCCACCAGCAGGCTGATTACGGGCCATCTGCTCTAGCTGTTCCTCAAGGTATTCGTTTCTGTCTAAAAGGCGGCGAAGTTGTTTCTTGAGATTGAAGGAACGTTCGATTTCTGGATCTAATTTGTACTCAGGATCTTCACCTCTTTTAGATCTGCGCATAAACAAGAAAACCTCGTGAAAAGCGAGAGTTGAAAACACAAAAGAAAAATTAAAGAAAAATAAAAACAAAAACGAAAATAAAAATAAAAACAAAAAGTGCAAGAAAAGAAAGGTGTAGTTATGTTGCCAATCCCCGGCAACGGCGCCAAAAACTTGTTGCGTGTAAAAGAGTCTATCGCAATTGTAGTGCAAGTGTACACGACGCAAGTAGTAAAGTGATACGAAGTATCGGATATCGTTTCCACAGGGATTGGGCTAATGACTTCACCTAAATTCACTGCACGAAGTAAAGAGAAATATTTGAGAGTTGTCACAAGAATAATAAAGTAAAAACACAAATAAAAGAATTGAGTTATCAAAATGGAGAGAATGGGCTGGTATTGAATTGCTCAGTAGTGCAGGTATTGGATTGCTTAGGATCTCCAGTTCTGTCGTCGCACCCGTCGCCGACAGCACCTGTCGCGGCGGCTGTCCGTTAGCTGTCGCGGCAGCGAACACTAACTCCGTACTTCAAGCTTGGCAAGAATCCCAGATCTGCCTTGTCCTATCCCTAGGTCCAAGTCTGTCGATGATCACGTCTTTGACGATACCTCCCGGCGTGAGTCGAAGGATGAACACCGATGTGTATGAATTCTTCCTTAGCCACTTAACCTCGCCCTATCCCTAGGCACGAGATGGTTCAACTATAAACTAGAGAACACGCTCTTATCTCTTTCGTATACTTAACTCTCCCGATGCTAAGTAAATGGATAACCTCACAATGCTCTCCCGATGCTCTTGCAAGATATTAAAACCAAGATAAAAGAACTTGAAGTTTATTTTATTGAACTTGGAAAATCCTAAAACAAAACAATCCTTGCAACTACTTTACAAAACAACTCGTAGCCCTAGGGGGAATTTAGAACATGTCGGTGACGGGTGGACGGCAGGGGTTTGATTTCGGTTATGGGGTAATCCCTTCTGCCCTAGGTTAAATCTATGCCCTTATATAAGCTTTGGGCTCAAGTTATCTAAGGTAACAAGGATTACAACTTTAATTAAAAGTAAGATTCTAATAAAGACTAAATCTCTAAAGACTCCTACTTTCCAGCCGCATCCTTGTTTCTAGGAATTTCCTCTTCTTGAGCTTTGGCTTGACATA
This sequence comes from Hibiscus tridactylites, assembly GCA_958450335.1. Taxonomy (NCBI): domain Eukaryota; kingdom Viridiplantae; phylum Streptophyta; class Magnoliopsida; order Malvales; family Malvaceae; genus Hibiscus; species Hibiscus tridactylites. Next base: position 16,270,477 of record OY288273.1, on the reverse strand, counting down.
TCTTTTGATCCGGGGCTTGGAAAAAATATGTGGCTTTCACACGACAAACGAGCAGATTTTTCTCTATCTATCGAGGTCCACTTTGCTTTTCCTCTTCATAAGTCTGCTGTCACCATGCTGTCACGACAGGTCCATGACAGGTTCGTCTTCTTTGGCTGCTTGTCCAGTTCAGCTTTTCTGCTTATCTGCCCTGCGCCTGCCTTCATCGTCAACCATGGCAGCTACCTGCAAAATATGCCATCTTTTAGTAGAATCTGTGCCTTTTATATAATTGTGATGTTTTATTGAAAACTAACCTAAATGCAATGCAATGATGCTTGAATGCAGCAGAAATATGGGTTAAAAAGGGTGTAAATAATAGAACTTTTACACACTCAACAGTCTGTCTATCGTGATATCTTGGAAAGTATACCTCACGTCTGATTTGAACTAGAGATATTTGGTTTCTAGATGATAGAAATATTACATGTCTGTTGTCTAAACTCTGTTGATGGTGTATATTAAATTAAATTGCTCTGCTTGGGGTATACTCTTGGGATATGATTGAAGTGTCCGTAGGTACAACCCTGATCTAGCTGGTAAAACCTTCGGTTAAGCTCCTACGCCCAATGGGCCTAGGGTAAGACTTTTGGGTAAACTCCTACGCCCACGAGCCTAGGATAAGTCCTTTAGTATGCAGTTCATGGGGAATTGCATTTTGGTGTTCGGTTGGAGGGTAGATAGGTTAAAATGGAACTTTGGTTTCACTTATGACATGTTTGAAATGTCTTATGCATATCTGAACTGTATATATATGTTTTCTTGCACTTATTGGAACACACTGAGCTCCCTAGCTCACACCCCAAACTTTTCCCCTTTCAGGTTACTCTTGGATAGGCTACCTTGGGACTCGGCACTTGGAGGATCGACACATTATTACTTGTCTTTTGATGTAATGTTTCTATCCACCATATTGTCCGTATTGGGTGACATGAGCCTATATTTTGATACAATATATTTTACTAAATTACCCGACGTGGCATTATTTTGTACTAAACCTCGATATGGTTCTAAACTACTACTTGACACTTTATTCTGTGGTGCGTGATTATCACTCATTATGGGGTTATGATATGAATTGATATTTTAAAATGTTAGTACATATATTGTGACCCTTTTGAAATTCAGGTGAAACGCATAAGCAGGTTCAGGGGGTTACATTTAATTGGTATTAGAGCCTTTGGTTTTTAAAAACCTCGGACTGTGAATGGGTTCTAAAAAAATCATATCTTTATAAAAACGTTTTAAAAGTATTTTTTTCTAAAAGAGGCCTTGTCACCAAGTTGTATATGCTTAAATGTGTTCGGTACTCCAGTGCCAGTTTTGACCTTAGGTTTTACCTTTTGTAGAGTTGTGATTATCTAATGAGTGCCAGACGAGGTCCTCGACATGCCCGGAGGCGAGGTCGACCTGCTAGGTTTTTCGACCCGCTTGACAATATGGCTAACGATCCTCCAGCCCCCGAAGATCCTCCCGCCTCTAGAGTTCCCACAGCTCTGGTAGACCCACCACCTACATCTGGCATAGATATGACGACTTCGATCAGAGGAGCACCCGCACCTCGTACCGAGCTACTGACATTAGTGTCTGACGAGACTCTTAGTAGACAATTCTTGTAGTTGATTCGTAGCGCTGTTAGAGCCGCAAGAGTTGTTCCTGAGGTCCCTATCTCTCAGACCCTGATCACCAGTGGGGCTAAGATATTCGGTGGCTCTATTGGTGGACCCCCAACTGAAGCAGAGGAATGGCTCATTGACCTTGATATACGCATGGATTCCTTGGGATTTAAACCACCCAAGAAATATCTGGGGTTGTCTCACTGCTTTATGGGAATGCCCGCACCTGGTGGGAGTCTGTTGTGAGCAGTGTCCCTGCTACTCGTCTGACACGGGACTTCTTCAAAGAACGCTTCAAGAGCTGTTTCATCATAGAGCGTTATATGAGACAGATGCAAGAGCAGTTAAGGAATCTAACACAGGGGGTTACAGGTACAATATCCAGACGTACTGTATCTTTCCACATGACCCAAATACCACCAGAAAAACTTGTCGCCTCTACACGATACGAAAATTCAAACCCAACCCTTTGAATAAACCTATCCGCAGAAGCCTCACTTACTCTCAAATTCATGATAGCAATAATATATGGATCTTGCGACCTCACAAGCAATCTAAAATATCGATTAAATTTAAGGCCTAAAGAGCCTTGAGAATTCCAGTGAATGAGCTTAATTATTAAAAATAAACAAAAAGGAACAAGGAATCAAAACAACCAACTTACTGCACCGGATTCCCCGAATCCCCCTCAAAAGAAGAATTATCAATCCAATGAACACCAGGCTTTGCACCCTCATGGACACTTTTCCCCTATACTTATCATGCATACTCGAGGGGCTAGCATTTGTCAGGTCCCGAGCCACATTTGCAACCCAATAAGATATCACCACTGGCTTAGTTGTAGCTACCTCAGCCTTTTTATGCTTCCCACCCTTCCGCGGCAAACTAACTGACAATGTACTAGTGCGATTGGAGGCCTTATTAATTGCCTTCCGAATAGAGCCATACGACGATCTCCCATTTGACTCATTCAGAATACGTTTTGGTCCTTCCTCTACCACACGGACTGCAACATGTTTTTCTGAGTTCAAAGTTGTCGGAGCGGCCATAACCTTATAACGGGCAGCCACCGCCGGCACAATAGGGACTGCTGTAGTTTTTGACACCACGATAGGTGACGCTGGGTTTGACGCAAGCTCAACCGATGTGATATCCATATGAGCTATCTCTTCATCAACAACACCCTCCTCCTGACTTGCCTTATCAACCCCAATTTCCATCACTCCAACTTGCATCTCTAATCAAGTCTCACAAACATCACCCAATGCCCCTGTCGAGCTCCCACCTGCATTATCCTGGGGTTGCAAATTTCCATGTTCCACAACCAAATTCTTTTCTGAAACATCATTTAAAATCTCAAACCGGGACCCCGTTACCCCAGACGGTGCATGCTTTTGTCGATTCTCATGCATAGGGACTATGTTTGTACGGTGCCTTCGTCTATCAATCTACATCCACGGTCTATAGATATTCGTCTCAGTGGGCACTGAGGGTTCGAATGACACTGGTACGTAATTCATTCTAGTCGTTTGAGTAGATACTTCCTTCGCATGACCATATTTCATCCAAAGCATATGATCAGCAAGCCTTCATATTCTATTGATTGATGTTTGCCGTCGATAATTAGTCCCGGAATTAGTGGCTTATCTAGGTTCACCACAATCGCCAAGTGTGCCAAGCGCCCCCGCTTCCCTTCTATAGTATTGAAATCCATTCGCACTACCGTTCCTAGAAGGCTAGCAATGGCGCGGAATAAACTTTTGAAATAGTATATGTATGGAAGACATGGCAAACTCCCGTAAATCACCCAAGGACCATCCGATAGAACCCTCGCATAATCATCTTCCATAGAAAAACGGACAAGGTAATAGTCATTATCCAAGTCAATCAAATTCACCTCACCTTTCGGTGCCCACAAAGCATGGATGCGATTCAATAAAGCTTGGTATCCGATTGACTTTCCAAGTAGCTATACAATTAAGGATTTCGAGAGTTTCGTGTCAATCTCTTGATGAACCCGATCGGAGAAGCGGATTTTCGGCATCACTCCTGTATGGGTGATTTTCACATCGCTCTCATAAAGCTCTACATCCATATCACTTATGAAATTTTCATGTTGTAGTTCGTCATATTAACCCTTAACCATATCACGGAAGGAGAGCTTAGCTAGCTGGCCCATCAGCCGTAATCGTGGCCGTTGCAGCCTCCCTAGACACTTCAGTCGGTAATTCGCCCCCCATTGTCAAACCATCATCGGGAAAAGGCTTACCAGTCGATACCATATCCACGTCTATACCCCCAACAACAGTCATGTCCACCACCGTTTCCCTGTCTGAATCAACCCTATAGACTGCCTGATCCGGCGTCTTATCCTCTGGCGCCACCTCGTGATGCTCAAACGCGAAGCCAGACTCTCCTGAAGATTCGGACTCATGCTAGGTCAATAAATAATAATTTTATAAAAGATTAAAATATTTTTAAAAAAATAAAAAATATTAAATATTATTATAAAATTATAAAAATAAATATAAAACAATAAAATTTATTTAAAACCCCAAAAATAACTTTTATTGTTTTATATTTTTCAATTTATTTTTTATAATTGTATAATAATATATAATATTTTTAATTTTTTAAAATATTTTAATCTTTTGAAGAATTATTATTTATTATTTTTAAATAAATTTTGAATTAAAAAATATTTTTATATTTTTAAAATAATGTTTAGAATTTTCCAAAATTTTATAATTTTTTAAAGATTTTTTCCTAATTTTTAAAAAATCCTAAAAATGACAAGTGACATTGTCTTGTTGCGACACGTGTAAAAAAGTGTCAAAAACGTTAAAATTAACGGTCAACGTTGGTCAAAGTGCCAAATTGATTTTTTTTTCTTGAGTTTGAAGGCTTATTGGGGTGAAAAAAATTAAGGACTTAATTGATTTTTTTGCAAAAGTTGAGGGGCTTATCAAACCTTTAAGCCAACACAATAGAGGGATAATATAAGAATTTCAGCTTTTACTTTCCCATCAACCATATTTCTAGAATTCTAGCCTGACAAGCAGACATTTGACCGATGATGGCCAAGTCTTCACCTGCTACAGCCTACAAGGCAGGCAGGCAGCCAAGTCATCGGACAAAAAAATACAATACTCTGCAGACGAACGCGCAGTTCCAATTTGATTGGTTCTTTCCCCTTTTGACATTTTATTCAAAATCAAACCATACGCAAACAAGAAAGACCCTACTCTTTTCCTTCTTTCTTTTCTCTGCCCCCCTCTTTCATTCCTTCATCTGCAACTTTCTCAAATCCCAAACAAGAGACACCACTTAACAAAAGGGTTCTTCTTAGATTCTGAAGTGAAGGCAGAAAAATGTCGAACTGGGAGCTACAAAGCTGCTGCAATCATAGCCAAACCACCTTTCTGGTCACAATTGGTGTCTACACGGTTGTCATTTTTCTAGTAAGTTTCTTTCTTTCTTTTTTTGGCTTTGTTTACAACGAATATCATCTTTCACTCTGCTCCGACTTTGATTCTTGAAAAAAACAATACAAAAGACGATTAGAAAATAAGGGTTAGTTTTGGTAGAAGCTCAATGGTTATGTTTGTTTGAAGGATGAAAGATCTAGTGAAAAAGAGGATTTTGGTTTTGTGGTCAAGTTGACTATGCCATGATTGTTAGTTTTAGCTTACATAGTTTCTTGTTTTGGAGAAAATATTGATGGTTATTTGAAAATGAAAAGTTTAAATGGTTCCCTGGTTTGGACATTGGAGGAAATATGGATTCTTTCAGTTATGGGAGGATTCATTGCAGTTGAGTTTCATGTAAAAGATATGGCATTCTTTATGTTTGAACTGGTTTGCCTTTGTTTTCTTAAATTTATGATCTGATGTAGTTTTCCACCTTGATTATTGTAGCTATGGAGGACCTTTCTGTTGACGCCGTTTAAGCTCATTACGGTATTCTTGCATGAAGCAAGCCATGCTGTTGCCTGCAAGCTTACCTGTGGTCATGTAAGAATCTCTTGCCTTTTATCATGTCATATAAAGAGCATAACTTGCTTTCAATGTGATCATGAGATTTTGACAACATAATGTTTATTCTGTTTTTAGATTATGTATTTTGTGAGATGCTGCTATGAAATCAATGAAAGTTTTGATATAGTTCTACTGATTAATGAACTCAGTTTTATGTATTTTGTAGCTATGAAATATGCTTTGTATTGTTTTAGAAAAAACGATCAAGTGCTTAAATAAGTTTCAATGTTCATTGTAATTGGTGCCCTGCCAAAATTGATTTGAAAGGATTTGGAAATTGTTTTTTAAGCTGGTCTGAGTTAATGTTAACTCATCTTGCTGGTGTTTAGTCTTTGGATTATGGTCCGGTCAATGAGCAATGTTCCTTTTACTATGATGTAGGTAGAAGGGATCAAGGTTCACGCTGATGAAGGTGGAGTAACACAGACACGAGGTGGTATATATTGGGTTATTTTACCTGCTGGATGTAAGTATTTTCATCTCGGAACACATCCTTGTTTTCATGGCATGTTTTATGACATCAATTCTAGAAGTATGTTGCAAAGACATTTTTATTTTATGCATTTATGGAAAGGTCCATTTAGTCTTATTAGGACAAGATGATGTTCTTCCTCGTTTATTAATGCGTAATCAGTATATGGATGCATCAAGTCCTGTCTAATTGGAGTTAAGTCTGCGGTTGTTGGCTGCCTGTGTTTGCCATATCCTGTTGTTTCACTGAGCACGACTCGCCGCATCTGGAGTGATAGGCTTGCATATTTTCATGATTTAAAGCTTTTATGTACAAACATGGAAGAATCAGGCTTTCTTTACCTTTTCCCTATTATAATCAGTTTACCATCCATTTCAAACCATTTATTTTATCCTTTTCGAACAACGTGATCTTTCATCTCATGCAAATTGCTTCTTAGTGTCATTTATGGTATACAATTTCTTTTGCTTTCAGATCTTGGCTCATCATTTTGGGGGATGGTTTTAATTCTTGCATCAACAGATCTCCTCTCTGCAAGAATAGCTGCCGGTTGTTTTCTTGCCGCTCTTGTTGTTGTGCTCTTTTATGCTAAAAATGTAAGATGTCAAGGAGATGTTATTTCCTGATAAAAATTGGCATTCATATACAGTTGCTGCTTTCTTTCTTTATTTCCTTTTATACTTTATATTCTTCAAAGAGCACTTTCAAACTTTTTACCTGTGATGTGTATGATTATTCAAACAGTGGACACTTCGGGGACTTTGTATCGGTGAGTACCCTCATAACTTTGTAATGACTTGTACTTTTATAACCGTGAGTTGAACTTGAAGTGCTAACAATTTGTTATCCATGAACTGGATTCCTCAGGGTTTATTATTTTCATTGCTCTAGTTTGGCTTTTGCAAGAAAGGACAACAGTTCGGATTCTCCGCTATGTCATTCTCTTCATTGGTATAGGCTCTCTTTTCGTATTTTGGTTTTCGTTCCCAAAGAATAATTTCATTCTCTCGTCTCTTCCTTGAAAAGAAGTGTTGCTTATTTCTTGGTTTGGAAATTGCAGGTGTCATGAACAGTCTGTTTTCAGTCTATGGTATGTCTCAGACTCTCAGTGGTTATGCTGCCCATGACCTTTTCTTTCATTTAATTATTGTTTGCCAATTGATTGTTATCAGAGTTAAGAACTAAGTTTGAAGCAACATGAATCTTATTTTCTCAGATATCTATGATGATCTAATATCTCGAAGAGTCAACTCCAGTGATGCGGAGAAGTTCGCAGAAATTTGTCCTTGCCCCTGTAATGGAGTTGGATGGGGATTCATATGGTGAGGAAGTGACACTTGAAGCATCAACGGTTTTCATGATTATTATTTCTATCTTGCAGCTCACATTCTTTCTCGAACGCTGCTTGCAGGGGAATGATATCGTTCATATTTCTCGGTGCATCGGTGTATGTAGGCCTTGTCATCTTATCTTGACTCGAGGTACAGCCTGCTTCCATCTCATCTGACCTTCCATGTTATTTAGATTGTTGTTAAGTCGAAACGTGTGATGTATTCTGCATTGCTAGTCCTAGTAGGATGCATTACTTCTTAATTAGCAGTCTACTCTGATCTAGTCTTGCATGAATCTATCTGGCTGATGTTTATTTACATTGCATTGACAGAAACTTACAAATCATGATTCAGAGGGTTGGTTGAAAGTTCATCTTGGTACAGAAATGGCAGTGAGTAGGCCATTTTTCAATCATCAGGACATAGTGTTTTTGTTTGTGATTTGATTCATCATTTCTCCAGCAGAAGTATAGTAGGTTGGTGCGTAGTGTGATTGTAATTTTCTTCTTCTTAAAGATAGTAACAGCCTGGCTTCATTCTTTATAACCCTTTTTCATTTGGGTTCAGATTGACAATAATAGACTATATCAGATTGTAAAGTTTCCAAAGTTGCATGAAATCAAACAAGACTTCTTTAATCATCTAAGATTGATCTTCTACTTTTGTAAAGTTGCCAAAGTTGACAAATTTTATTTTAAAATTCAAACTTTATTTGAAAATTTTTCAAGTCAAGTCAAGTTTTTGTTCAAATTTAATTGTAAATATATATTTATAATGGTATGATACTAATTAGTTCCAAATTAAACGTCTTTTTATAATGAGTATATGATATTAATACAGATATAAGTGATATACATATATCATAGTTGAAAAACTCAACTCGAATTTGAAAACTAGTTTACTAGTTAATAAAATTTTCGAGTTATTTGAATCTCATTTTATAACTCAAAACCTTGTTTGAAATTGTTTCTAAGTCGAACTTATAAAATTACGATTCAAGTCGAGTTTTTCGTGTCGAGTCAAAAAATTCAACTTCTTCAAGTCGTGTTTTGCTCACCATGATCTATGATGCCCTTCTAAAAGATAAAAGAAAAGAACCAAAAGTTCCGAAATCTGCATCACAACAACCCATTTAATGATAATTCATTAAGGAAGTTACATCCTTATACTGCATGTTAAGATAAACTTAGAAGCTCCCAGTGTCAAACCCAGTGGCGAAGCCACATGTAGATTAGGGGTAATATAAAAATTTTCATGGAAATATTAGAATTGACCCCATTTGATTTGTTTGGGTATGGGGTCAACAATATCTATATTGTAGTGGTGTGAGCATTCTCGTACCTCATACTCTACTCTTACCCCACTATATGAAAATCCTGACTCCGCCACTAGTCACACCTCCTGCCACTTCCAACAGCAACAAATGAAATTATCATCCACAGGCTGTATGGAGAAAAAAAGAACAAAATAAAGGTATACATTTTGTATTTGCTGCTTAGTCCAGAGAAATGTGCAAATGTCCTACTGCACACAGACAAGCAAACAATAGCAGTTAACTGGCCTGGCAAGTCGCGTAATTATTCAATCTTTCTTCTTTCCTCTCATATATTCCCAACCATAAGTATTAAAATGTGTCAAATGTGACTGTGAGGACAGACAATTCCCTCATATATTTAACTTCACATATTGAGTAAATCAGAAACCAGCCCAACCAGCAGGTTGGGAAACTGTATGATTCTCCTTTGTTTTCGATTCACCTGAGCGTTGGGAACTACTTCCCTCACTTACTGGTGCTTTCAATCTCTGGGAACTGGCAGCCGGGGCAGCTGTAAAGTTTTCTGTACCAAAACCCCATGTTTCCAAACCAGAAGCTGCTTGAGCAGCATGCTTGTTTGAATGACCGTTTCTCGTTCTGACTGACTGTACAGTATTCTTTGAAAGAGGCTGCTGCTGCTGTGGTTTGGCATCCTCTGAAAATGCCTGCCATGGCTTTGCTTCGGGGCTAGCAGTAGTCCAATTAGCAACATTTTCTTGCTGGAATGTTCCTTCAGTCTTCTCTCCCTGCTATGAAATAATTAGGTACAATCAAGAGCATAACTAACAGGTATAAATTTGATTGAAAAAAAAATAGTTAAATGTATATGAATACATATAGGAAACACAATGAAGAAAAGCGTACCAGACTTCCGGGTGAGTTATGATAACTTGAAGTGCTTTTATTAGGAGATGGAGTTCTAGCAGCTAGAGCTTGCTTGAGCTCCTGTATTTCCTGCCTCTGAGATCGACAAATTGCAGATAACTTTTCAAATTTGGAGGTCATCTCAGCCTTCTCGAAGTTGGTTTGTGTTAGCTGTTCTTTAAGCTTCCCTATTTCAGTCTCCAATGCTTTTTCTGTTCTGGCTTTGTTATTACTAATTCCAGAACTGATCTTATTGCTATCGAACTCAGCAACAAAGGTGTTATACGCCTCATCTTGAAAAGCATTGGTGGTATTCTTCTCTTCGAAAAAATTAATTTCAATATCTTTAGAAGGGCCAGCTTCAGGCTTGTGCGATTTATCAGGCGCACTTCTTGAGGTAGAATGAGTTTGTACAGTTTCCCCTCTAATAGGACTCCTGTTATGTTTTACTGAGCTATAGCCGGTTGGCTCTTCGTCATATTTGGGTCTCTGCTTCTCTTCAGCAATATCTGAGTCATTTGCATGTTGAGTAGACCAGAAAGCACCAAGCTGTCCGCCACTTGGCCTTGAGCCAGGCTGTTGTGTATTTTTAGCTGGTTCCCCCTGAGGCGGAGGTGGAGGGCTTCTAGAAGGCACCTGAGGTGACCTATTTGTAGACCTTGGAACACCTGCTAAATTGGCACAAAGCATCTATTCAAGTTTAATGAAAACTAATGTCTAAGCCTCCAATATTCAAACCATTTTTATCTATAATCTTCTATAACTCATCCAACAACACCAGCATCCGCCATAACAAGCGGTTAAATTTAATACAAGTATTAGACCTTCAATTGGAGAACTGAACTGTCAATTGATATAAATCTTCACCTTCAGTAGATAGCATTTCAGGAGGCCGATCAGGTAAAGACTTCTGTTGAGCAGCAGGCAACTGCTCATTCACTCGAAACCAGACCTGACATCATGGGAAGAAAATCCCAAGATCAGTTAACAGAAAGTTAGATCTCTTCCGACGATAAACTTGGACATAGATTATCTAAAACTAACCTAAATTCAAGGATGAATGACCAATCAAGCAAAGTGCTTGCCTGTGTGATGTCAGGTCTGTCAGCAGGCGATGCTTGAAGCATGTCTTTAATTAGGTTAGTAATTGAAGAGCTGTACTTTGGTAAATCTGGAATCCGATAGTTCCCATTTAAGATTTGCAACTTTGATTCACCATCAAATGCATTCTTGAAGTAGCAAATTCGAAAGAGAAACACCCCAAGGCCTGCAACATGACAGAGCAGCTGCAGTTTGTACTTGGTATATCGAATCTAATCTGTCTCTAGATTTCACCTGGAGATGAAAGGTATAGTTAACTTACCCATATATCCACCTTTTCATTTATAAGTTCTCTCCGGAACAGATCCCACATCTATGCCATTAAAAGAATGAAGATATATATCAAACATTTTAACCACCATATAAAACACAAATTTAAAGTAAATAAGTTAATAAATATAGTAATTCATTCAACCTCAGGGGCTCTATAGGCAGGTGTGGTGTGCTTCCTGATATTGTCTTCTTCTATACCCATTTCTTCAGGCCTCTCAAAACGCTTGTGATTGGTCGATGCGCTCCCAAAATCGCACAACTTCCACAATCCATCAGAACCCAACAGAATGTTCTCTGCTTTCAAGTCCCTGCAAATATCAAAATGCCGGGAAGGAAATAAAGAAACATACTTTTGGACCTTATAAAATCGGGGTCATTACATTTTCTTCATTTGATCATATTTTCATCTCCCTTATAAAATTGAGGAGCTTTAGGATCAAATTACCTGTGAGCAACTGGTGGGGACTGGCAATGCATTGCAAAGACAGCATTGCAGATATCCAAGAAAATGCTAAGAATCTGTTTCTCCTCGAAATAGGCGGCTCCTCTGGCCTCTAATACGCTAACGAGAGATTTGTCACAATAATCCATGACAAGAAGGGCTTCCTTGGTCCTTCCCATATCCAAGATCGTATGCGCATAAAGTGTGACCACATTTGGGTGTCCTTTAAGTGATTTCATGACAGAGATCTCCTTGACGACCAACTCCATTGACTCGTGATCATTGCACATGATGTGCTTCAAGGCATACTGCTTCGAAGCATGCAAAGCATCCTTAGCTAAGTAGACACACGAGAAGCCACCCTCGGCAATCGCATTGCGAACATGAAGTTTCAGATTGGCGACGTCAAGGGATCTGCCTTCGAGCCCCGCAGGCTCTTTTTGCATAAATGGCTTGAACCTCCACATAATTAGTAGAATGAATGCAGAAAAAAGATGCTGCACGAAATGATGAAAAGCATTAAGGGAAATAAAAAAGAAAAATATGAGAAATCAATGATTAATGAATGCAAATAGAAAAGGCAACACAACAATAACAGATCTAAATACACTTAAATATCGAGGCAGCACAAAAACGAGCAAATTGCAATCAAGATCTCAACTTTCAACCAGACCCAAAACCCAGAAATCTTCAATCACTATCATTATTTGGTGGGTTTCTTTTTTTTATTTCAACCATTATTATTTCCATTGTCTGTGGCGAGTAGTAGGCAGCAAAAACAGAGACTTTGCAGCTATATATGTAAATCAAATAATGAAGCTAAAGAGGGAACAAGAATTACTGAATCGATTCTAGTTTAAACAGAGGAAGAAGATGATGATCGAGAATGTACCTGGTTAGATCAAGCTGAGTGAATTACTCCTCAAGGAGTTGATTGATAGAAACAGATGATCTAGAATTTAACAAAGATACCAGAAAAGAAAGATGAGGCTTTGCTTTTGCTTTTGCTTAAAGATCTGATTTTGGGACCTTTTGTCATTGCGAGTTGCCTAATTTCTGAATATAATATAAACAAAACACTCCCAAATAATTTCAAAGTTATCAATTAGAATCATTACATCTGCTAATGATTTGTTTTTGAGTTTTAAAAGATTGCAGATTTGAACATATTAATTGTTATTTTTAACATAAAATATAATCATTGTTGAATTTTGAACTATAGATATTTGAAAAAAAAAATATTCTTATTGGGTTTAAAATTCATGACCTAAGGACAGTGAAAAGTATCAACCAACAACTTTTAACTACTTACTTATTGACAAAACAATAGATATCTTTTATTTATTATTCAAATTTACAAAACTTATACAAATCTAGATTGTATATTTGTTTTTTTATATTCAGATGGATAATATTTGAATAAAATTTGAATTCAAATTTTTAGATAAATTTATGTATTTGAATTCTGACTTTTATAGAGAGAGGGTAATGAATAGAATTTTTCTGAATTAGGCATAACACACATCTACCCATTACAATAGTTATATAAAAAAAATTAGAATTTCATTAATAGGCAGGGATGGGCATAGAGGGCACCTTCTAAAATTTTGAAATTTATGTATAATTTAAATTGTTAAAAACAAAATTAATGTATTTTTTATTAAAATTTTATTTTTACTTCCCTTAAAATTTAATAAGTTTATCCTCAAAATTTTTATAAATTTACCTTTTAATATAAAGTTTTGCGTCCGTTTCTATTCGTAGGATTATGAAAAATTCGACACTCAAAGCCATCTCCATGAACCAATTTAACTAGACCATCGGCTAGTTTATTACTTTCTCGAAATACATGCTCGAAAGGAACCTGCCAATTTCTCTCAATTAATGTAGAAATATGACGTAATAACGTAGTAAATATCCCTTCGAGAGCCTTGGTTTAAGCAGCCTCACCACCTTGAGATTATTCGATTTTACTATGACACGGTTGCCACCTAAAATCACAGCACATTTATCCGATTTTATACTTAAGTTCAAATATATTTTGATTATCGGTAATTGTAATGTTTATTTTTTGTTAGAATCTTAATGTGTATTGATTATGATGGTATTTGTGACCATAAATAATGCTTCAAACAAAATAATTATTAATTTATTAATGATGTATGTAATTAATTGAAAATATTATACATATGTTAATTATTTTTTTTCACTTCTCTATTTTCTCTGAAGCGATTATAAATTTTTTTAAAAAAAATTTATCATTTTTATTGGCAGCGGCCTTTGGTTGTTCTGCTGATTCTGTAGATAAATAAAATTTATTTTTTTCGATGAATATTTCGTTTTTCAAGTTTGTTTCTTATTTTTCTTCTACTTTGTCGGATTCTTATTCAAATATGTTTTTATGGAAGTTCTTTTGTCTGCTTGGTGGCAATTATTTCATCTGCTTTTTAGCAGTTTTTGTTTGTCTTCATGATAGTAGTCTGTCTTTTGACAGTTATGCGCTCGAGTGACGGGTATCAACGAACGCTTTTCAACGAAGGAGGTCGTTCTATACATGTTATGATTCCCTTTTGTGGTTGTGCCGACATCCAAGAACAAGTAGCGGAAAAATTTTTGCTATATTCAAATAACACTCAAGGCAAAGTTATAGTTTTTCTGAATTTTTATTTCAGAAGATTTCTTCTGACAGTGTTAGGTTTGGTATTTAACGTCTTTCACACTTCTATATTTTGTTGTGTTGTTTTGCATTGTATTTCTCTTGTAAAAGGTGTGATTCCTTTGTATTCCTTTCGATGTTGAATATAATTTAGTTTCAAAAAAATATTTTAAAGAGGTGTATTTATTAATTTACTTCTTAATAGGTAAAAAGTGTCTAAATTATACATTTTTAAATAAGTGCCTAAAATATTTTTCAGCCCGAATAAGTGCTTAAAATTTTTATCGTTATTATTTTAGGTGTATGGTCATTAACGGCCGTTTTAAAAAAAATCTTATAACACATCAAAACATTACACGTGATTTTTATTTTTTTTTTACTTTTTATTTCTTTATCTTAATTTTTGAAAAAATCCCTAAATTTTTTAGAATTCACAAAATAACCCTCAAATATTTAGATCTCCAAATCCGACCATTGTCGTCGTTGTTCATCACGTTGTTGGCGACGGAATGAAGCATCCTCCTCTCATTGCAAGACCCGCACGCATTCATCATTTGATCGGCTGCCATTGGCTCCCATCGTTTTTTTTTCTCCTTTTGTCGTTCGACTTTGTTTCGACATTAGGCACTCTGACCGTCGACTTTCTGCGACGGAAGGATGAGAAAAATGATCGTGGGGGTCCGGCTATGTGTCATATTTTTTATTGGCTAACAAAAAATTTTTAAACGACCGTCAACGGTGAAACACCTAAAATAATAACTATGAAAACGTTAAGCATTTACTGAAAAAAATACATTAGGCACTAAGCTTTAGTTTACTAATGATATGTTTTAATGAAAGTATTGATGTGTTGCTTTTATATATATAGGTATTGATGTGTTGCCATCCTAAGAAACCTTGAACATCAGACTTGGCGATGCTCGTCGAATCCCTGCGACGTGTTGTCGAGGTGACAAAGGCTTTTTCCACGGCCATGAATGTCGAGAGTGTGTGGTCACTGGTCACAGATAGCTCTCAAGACCTTTCTTTTTAATGAAAAACGAGCATTAGTGGCTTAGAATATTACGCGACTGTAAGGAGGTTTCACAAGGTCTCTTTCAAACTAAGTTTTGATGATTTTAGATATTGTTTCGTGCATCTGTCGATTCGTGTAATTTTATTATCTTGGGCCACTTTAGCATTGTTTTTGAAAAGTACGGTGGAAAAATATTTTTGCAAATTGTTTTTAAATTTTTTTGGTTTGAGATATAAGTGTTTAATATTGCTGTCAAAAGTACTTTTAAGAAGATAAATGACAACTTTAGACATGTTGTTGTAGGTTAGAAATATAATATATATTTAAATGATATTTAAAATTTTTAATGTTATAATCTCAACTTTTTTTTTTCGAATTAAAATGATAGCATGAGAAATTACATCAGAAACGAGAAATCAGAGTCTAAAAGAAGTAAAATAGAAGACGGGGGTGTATCAAAAATTACTAAATCGAAACTATCGGAACTAGCTAGCTTTGCAAGGGCATCAGCGGCTTTATTTCCTTCACGTGGCAACCACCGGACAAGGGTCTCCCCACCTGTTCTAAGCTTTGTAATGTCACGGATGAGCGGGTTCGTATCAAGGAGAGCATTATCGCGGTTCAAGCGATCAACCGCTTCTTTATTATCCATCTGAATAAGAATCCGAGAGAAACCTTTTGATCGAGCAATCCGAAGTCCTATGAGAGCAGCCCACAACTCAGCTTGAAGTGGATTAACAACTCCTAGATTTTTGTGGAAACCCAGAATCCATTCACCATCTGCTGTACGGATGACGCCTCCGGCAGTACCTAACTGAGACGAGCGCGCGACTGCTCCATCTGTCGATAAAGCAACCCATCCTACGGCTGGTCTACTCCCTCTGCGCTGTTGGGTGCAGGTTTGACGATCCTGATCGGTTCGAGTTTTTGCTTCATTTATATAGTTGGCCCATGCAATGGCTCGTATCAAGGTTTGGTCCGGTGATGCTCGGGTAGCACTGAAAATTGAGTCGTTTCTGTTCTTCCAAATATACCAGATGATAGACGCAAACAGGAAGGACCAAGGAACATCCGAAGACGGCAAAGTGTGGTGTTGCGAGAGATTACGCTGCAGCCAGCTTACTACCTCCCCGTTAAAGAAGGAAGCGTGCAGACTCAGGGGAATTAGTAACCTCCATACCTGCTGTGCTGCAATACAGTCGCGTAAGACGTGGAGGATAGTTTCATTTTCTTTTCCGCAATATGAACATATCGGGGAAGGAGCAAGATGCCGTCAAAAACGCTCAACGTTGGTCATGAGGCGTTGTTTGAGACATAGCCATATGAACATTCGGACTCGCTGCGGGATACGCAGAGACCACACCATCGTCCAAACTGGATCGCGGCTGTCCCAGTGCGTGTGGCATTTTGATTCGTAGGCGGAGCTAACCGAGAACTTCTGATCTGCAGTATACCTCCAAGCAGGGGAATCGGGAATATCCGAGGAATCCGGGCAGCGGATACTCATAATATATGGTATAACGGCCGGGTCAAAAAGGCGAGATAAGCGTGCACGATCCCACTCTCCATAGTCATCCATCAAATCCCAGGTTCGCATGGGTCGGGTGCTAGTGTCGATCGGCTGTAGCAGATATTCCCGTAGTGGACCAATAGACGGGATCCAATTGTCGTTTAAGGCGTCAACCGCCATCCCATCTCCAATTAACCAAGACATGCTACCTTTAAGATCAGGCCAAGCCAAAGCGATTGCTCTCCACAGAGGAGTACAAGAATTCCGAGTGACCGATTCAGGACAAAGGTCATGCATACGATACTTCTGCCGAAGTAGACGAATCCATAGAGCTTGTGTGTCCGAAACCAACGCAAAGCATATTTTCAAGATAAAGGCCATATTAAAATCATGAATACGTCGGAATCCAAGGCCTCCATTAGCCGGAGGCTGGCACATAGACTCCCAATTAACCAACGATATCTTAGAGGCTTGATCCGTCGATCCCCATATGAATTTGCGGATGAGAGATTCAATTTCAGCACAAGTCTTCTTTGGTAAAAGAGATGTTTGCATAAAATAAACTGGTATAGCAGATAAAACTGATTTAGCAAGTGTAATACGACCTGCTAGGGAAAGCGTGCGGCTAGCCCAACCATTGAGCTTTTCTCTCATCTTGTCAATAATGAAACTGTAATCAGAACATCTCATACGTGCATGTAAAACAGGTACGCCAAGGTACTTTCCTAGGCAAGACACATGTTGATAGCCTAAAAAAGTACTGATATCATCTTGAAGCACACGAGGGGTATTAGGTGAGAAATAAACCTGAGTTTTATTTCTATTAACACAGTGGCCCGAGAAAGCTCCAAAAGTATGCAACACGGATTGTATCACATTAGCCTGGGATCTGTCAGCGGCGGCATAAAGGATAAGATCGTCCGCGAAGAATAAGTGAGAGATCGGAATGCCATTACGGATGAACCGGAAAGGAAGCCAAGTCTGATTTTGAACTGAATGGTTGATCAAATGCCCAAGTCGCTCCATGACTAGCACAAAGATATAGGGCGAGAGAGGATCGCCTTGACGGATGCCGCGCTCCGGATAAAAAGGCCGAGATAAGGTCCCATTCCACTGTATCTGGAAACTAGCTGAAGTAATTGAGCTCATGATTATTCTTCGGATAAGAGGAGGAAAACCCGCATCCAAAAGAGAATCTGATATAAAGTCCCATTTAACACGGTCAAAAGCTTTAGTCAGATCAACTTTGATCGCCATCCAGCACGAT
This sequence comes from Hibiscus tridactylites, assembly GCA_958450335.1. Lineage (NCBI taxonomy): Eukaryota > Viridiplantae > Streptophyta > Magnoliopsida > Malvales > Malvaceae > Hibiscus > Hibiscus tridactylites. Next base: position 16,252,539 of record OY288273.1, on the reverse strand, counting down.
CTATTTTTTGCTAGTCTCATAGAGTGAATGACTTCCTGATTAATAATTATATTCTCCGTAATGTGTCTTCCTGAGACGAAGCTAGTTTGATTCTGCCCAATGATTTGGGGAAAAATGGGCTTGAGTCGACGAACAATAATCTTCGATAAGAGCTTGTAGATGACTGTACAAAGGCTTATGGGACGAAAGTCCGCAAAGGTCGAAGGATGAGTACATTTAGGAATAAGGACTATAATAGTACGATTAAGGTCCATGTCCATATAATTACCTCGGAAAATGCTTTGGATCATGGAAATAATTGAGGGACCCACCGTTGGCCACTGCTTCTGGTAAAATTCCGCATGAAGTCCATCCCACCCAGGGGACTTCAGTGGCGCCATATCCATAAGAGCAGCATGGATTTCCGCCGATGATGGAATCGACTCAAGGGCTTCCAAAGTCGTACTCTCAACGGGCGGAAAGCAACCCGAGAGGGGAAAAGTTCCCGATGCCGTCGCCCCATCCATGAACAAAGTACTGAAAAATTGAACGGCTTCCTCTTTTAATTGAGTATCATCATCACACCAGGTACCGTCCGATAGTTGAAGAGTTTTTATACAGCTGCGCTGACGTCTCGCTATTGCCCGCCGATGGAAATAACGGGTGTTCCGATCACCCATAGAGATCCAGTCGGAGCGTGATTTTTGTCTCCAAAGAAGCTCTTCCTCATCCAAGAGATGTTCCAATTGAACAAGTAAATCACTTTCCAGGTTTTTTAGAAACCGGGAGGAACGACTACTCAAGGCCTTCTGAATTCCCCGAAGCCGTCCCATAAGCATACGCTTTTTAGTGCCCACATAACCGAAGATTAGTTTATTCCATGTATCAGCAGCAGAGGTGAAATTTCGGATAGTCTCAGATAAGGAGGAAGCCGGTACCCAATTATCTAACACCATCCGCGAGAAATCCTCATGAGAATTCCAACCAGAAAAATAACGGAAAGATTTAGAAGGTAACCTGTGATGTGCCGTTCCAATCTGCAAGAAAATGGGCCTATGATCAGAGCGCATCCGGAGCAGGTGCTGCACTGAAGCTTCCGGGTAGGACTCATCAAAATAGACATTACAAATAAAACGATCCAGACGAACGGACGCAAGGCCTCTAGACCACGTATAATCAGGACCACTATACCCCATGTCGCGCAAACAGTGATCAAGCATGAGACGAAGAAAATCCTTGCTTGGCCGAGCAGAGACAGAGCAACCTTTACGATCATCCCATGAAAGAGTAGCATTGAAGTCTCCAAAAATAATCCAGGGGCTACGGATAGAAGCCGCAAGATTATGGAGATGGTTCCATAAGGCTTTCCTTCCCGACGCCGAAGGAGAAGCATACACGGCGGTGGCAAGGAGAGTAGAATGGCTATCCCGATGAGTAATCCGAAAGTGCATAAACTGAAAATGAATGCTGAGAATAGAAATGGAGACACGATCATACCATGCCACCCAAATTCCCCCAGAAAACCCAGCAGCCTCTACTCGATGAGAATGTGGGAAGCCCAGGGCTGCAATGACTGATTCAGCACGATGACCACTAATTCGAGGTTCCATAAACACCACAACATCAGGCTTATTATCTCGCAAGAATTGCTTTGCCGCCTGAATAAACTTTATGTCTGCGCAACCTTGCACATTCCAAGAGAAAATTTTTAAATCCATAAAAATATAAAAAAGATGAGGGAATAGGAGCAAACATCACTCAATCATTGTTGTCGGTCGATCCTCTGTCGAGCCAACAACATCCATACTAGGTAGCGCTTGCGGGTCACTCACAGCAGAAGGATGAGCCTGCGTACTAGTTAAAGGATTGCCAGAGACCTGCTGCTGATCAGGGGGTTTTTCACGCGGAACTACATCACTTGGTTGCACTTGAGTGTTGCAAGTCGGATCAAGTTGCATCACATTTGGATCGGCATTTTCTGACATAACCGTCGCGGCGTGATTTGTCTTATCAAGCCTAGAGCTCGAGCTTGAAGGCATGTTGGGGGAGTTGGCTGAAAATTTTGTTAACACTGGGAAGTCAGCAAGATTCACTGTCAAAGGCTTCCTTGCGGGACCAATCTTGATGCCTTGAGCAGCCATGGGGGGTTTGCCTTTGCTTCGCGTTTTAAGGGACGGGGGATGGCCTTGCTTACGTTGTGGGCGTTGTGGCACAGGTGCAACAGTAGGGTTTGCGGACGGAGAGCTGATGGGTTCGCTGGGCGTATCAACATATAGGGGGCTGAAACGTGAGCCTATGGGTGCAGCGGCAGAGGCGGGTTGGGCAGGTTTTGGCTTTGCGTTATTGCGTCTTGGCCGACGCTCCGCTACCATCCACGGGCCAAAGGAAGAATCTTCACCGCTGGCTACACCGGCTGCAGCAGGTGCGATGCCGACGCTCCGCTACCATCCACGGGCCAAAGGAAGAATCTTCACCGCTGGCCGACGCTCCGCTACCATCCACGGGCCAAAGGAAGAATCTTCACCGCTGGAAACTTTTTTTAGATAAATAAAAAAAAATAAAAAAAAATAAAAAAATAAAAAAAATGTTATAATCTCAACTTTAAATTACAATAAAATATTTTTATTAATAAATAGATATTTTTTATCTAAAAAATATGACCGAAATTATATAGATATTTAAACTAATAAATATTTAATAATAATAATAATAATAATAATAATAATAATAATAATATAATTATGTTTTTGGTAAAGAAAAATTATAAGTTTATAAATGGGTAATTATTCTAATTTCCATGCACAAGTGTTTGTGGAAACTTTGTTTGCACAAGTACTTTAATTTTAGGGTTTAAGGACTCTGTTTAGGGTTTAGAGTTTAGTGGTTTAAGTGTAGTACTTTTGAATTTAGGCGTTATTGATAAAGTTTTAGGTTTATGGTTAGAATTTAGGGTTTATAAGTTAAGATCTAAATCCCTAACCATGCTACCCTAAAACCTAAACTCTACCCATAAACCACAAATTCTAACCCTAAATCTCAAATTCTAACCATAAACTCTAAATTATAAATCTATATAATAAAACCCTAAAATCTAAAATTAAAGTGCTTGTGAAAACAAAAAAAATTCACCGCAGCGTATGAGATATTAATCATTTATCAATTATAAAATAAACACAACAAAAATAGCAAATGGAGGTTAAACTTATAATTTAGCTCCAAAAACACTTTTTCAACTATAAAAATTATAAATTTTAACTTTTTTGTGTTTAGGTTGAAATACACTTTTCAAACGCAATTTTTTTTCTAAAACATGTATGTTTAGCATTGCTCATGGCTGGAAAAATTTTCTTAAAGAGGAGATTAATAACTGAAACTAGTGAGATAGAGTTGGACAAACCGACGAATTGGATAATATTGGAAGTGTATGTGTTTAATGTATTATCAAGTTGTACTTCAATGAGTTTTGTCTCCAAGGGCTTTAAACATTGCCATTCCCTCTCATGACTTACGACCAACCGTAGGCTTAACTAGTGCATGTAAAACCCTACAACAATATACCGGGCTTTAGTTGGCTTTTAAAAGCCATGGCCAACAAAAATATTAAAAAAATAAGTTATATAGTAAAATTATTATTTAATAATTAAAGTATATAATTTATTGTTGATCTTTAAAATTAATTAATAAATATATTTCTTTCAACAGATAATGCTGAGTTGTGCCATTGTAATCACTTAATTGCCGGGAGTTTGAGGACTCGATAATTCAATTGAAAATCACAATATATTTTCTGCATACAAAGCAAAGGGGGGTTTCGCTCAAGGCCCAAATCCAAAGGAGAATCAGCAAATACAAGCCCTTCTCCAACTCACTTCACTTGCTGCTTCCTTGTCTAATGGGTCTGGGTGAGTCGGACTCAGAGTGAGTGGTTCTCAGTTTCCCCTCAAATTTATAAATAAATAAATAAGCAAAAATACTGCCACCCCAAAGCCTAGAACTTTCCAGCTCTCCCAAGTTAACTACCAAAAACCAAATTTAGGGTTTTGTTAGGGTTTAGCCAAAGTTAATCTCTTTCATCCCTTTTTCCCTAAAGAAAAAAAAATCAATTTTTATTTCGATTTGGTTGTTACAGACGGAGAGGGGGGAGATTTCGAGTTATAGGTAAGAGCCCTAAAACAAACGAAGGGAATTTGAGTGAAAAAGGTCGCAAATGGTTGGGTCTAATGGCGTTAGGCTTATTCACTGCTTGCTTCGCCGCTCTCACTCCCTTTTCCACCACCCAAATTCTGTACGTTCTCTTTTATTTCATTTCATGATCCGATAATTAAAGTTTGCCTCTTTCCATTAACAATATATTTCTTCAATCGTAAATACAGAAGGCTCTAATTGCCGGGGGTTTGAGGAGCTTCACTGCCGGACTTGGCAATCCAATTGGAAATCACACTACTCGATTGGGTAATTTACTATCTCACCCTTTTTACAATTTCTTTTCTTTCTTTTTTGGTTGAAAATTTAATGAATTACATTGCCTTGTTAATGCCAGCTAAAACTAGGAACTGCTTGGTTTTTGGAGTTTTTAATCTGAACTTGGGTGCAAGACGGCCAATTCATGGCACTGGTATTGTACAAGTTCCCTTTTTTCCGACTTATATAACTATCTCAGGGATGCATTATTGTTCCCTCTTTCATACTCTGACCTTTATTTTCTGGGTTCAGCTCCTCTGTCCGCTAGGGATTATTATGATGTGCTTGGTGTAAACAAGAGTGCTACTGCATCTGAAATAAAGAAAGCGTATTTTGGGGTAAATTGTTTTTCTACACTCTATCTAGTGAATTTGAATGTGTTTGTGTTCCTTTGCACTCTGGATGTTATTTCAGAATTCTGCTATTTGTTATCCTTGATTCAAGTTTTTCTTGCTATTCTATAGCTTGCGAAAAAGCTCCATCCGGATGTAAATAAAGATGATCCTGAAGCTGAGAAAAAATTTCAAGAAGTTTCCAAGGCCTATGAGGTAAGTTTTTCTGGCCTGGGATTGTTGTCTTTGTCATGGTTAATTTCTCTTGGGGGACTGCAGCCTGAAGGGAATTACTTTTTGTTTGTTTTATTGTAGGTTTTAAAAGATGAGAACAAGCGTGCTGAGTACGATCAGGTGTGGTAAAATTTATTTATTTGTTCTTCTCATAAAACATCTTCTTTTATTATCAGATGGAAAATGTTTCCAATAACCTTTCTGTTATTAGTCAATACATTAAGCAGAGAAGGCAAGATGATAAATGTCATTTTCCCGCTCAATTGATATGTACCTTGTTGAATTTATAGCTGCACAAGTGTTTCCCGAATGGTTTATGTAAAAGACACTTTTTATATTTTCTGTACTCTTTTTCCCTGCTGATCTTAGTTATGTGCAAAATTTGATAGGTTGGCCATGACGCATTTGAACAGCAGCAAAATAATAGCGGCGGCTTTAGCGAAGAGGATTTTAATCCATTCAAATTCACCAACTTTCATGATGTAAGCTTCTTTTAACATTATTGGTTGGTTCTGGTTACATTTAGTCAATGATGTACTTTTTAATTGTTGAACTTAAAGATTCTTTTAGTGTTTTATCATTGATAATATTCGATTTCTAGGAGGAGCAAGTTTTTGGGCTTTTTTATTCCAGAACTGTGAGATAATATGATATGTGATACCCCATGTTGCAGAAGAGATTATTAATGTTCTATGCAAACCCAGGAGCCCTTAAGGATGAGAGTGAGGCAGTCAGATAGTTTTTTTTAAGTTTTGTTGGAGGTTCAAGTTTGGTACTATTATTATTTCCTAATGAATAGACTCGTGAACTGTAGTGCCATTGGATTATCCTGTCAAGGTCGGTAGAGAAATAGACATAGGCATCATACTTTTCTCACAGTATTATTGATATTTGAAATGTCAGTGCCTGGTACTCGGTTGATTTTTTATGCTTGGTTACCTGTGTATGTATTTGATCTGGTGGTCGCCACTCTTGTTGTTGGCATGATTTAGTGTTCCTTGCATGAGAATATTGTTGCTGATGGGGTGAACATGCTTATCTGTAGGTTTCGTAGTGCCTTTTATATTTATTGTTTTCAATTTAATAACACGATATTCTTATATGCTTGAACAGATATTCAATGTTCAGGATATATTCAGAAATCAAATGGGTGGTGAAGATATCAAGGTTTCCAACATTTCCAATTTCTTGTTGATAATTATGTTATTACTCTATTTTGTTCTTCTGAGTTGTCACGTGCGGTTTACCATACCTTAGGTTGCAATTGAACTATCATTTATGGAAGCCGTTCAAGGATGTACCAAAACAGTGACATTTCAAGCTCCAGTGCTTTGTCAAGCTTGTGGTATGGTCTTATCTTGCCTCTGAAACAATACTTTTTCCCCCAATTTAATCTCGCCTTGCAAAATGTTCTAAGCTCTTATAACTGTTTTGTTGTATCTTTTTTTTTTATTTCTCTAGGCTGTATATGGTTGATATCTTTATTTTTATTTTTTGCTTTTAGAAGGAAAAAAGCTCCTTTGGATGCAAAAGCAAACAATATTTTTGAAAAGTTTATGATAAAAGAACCAAATATATAAACGTATGTTGATAAATTTATTTGGTCTCAAGTTATTTTGTCCATTTTTCAGGTGGAGAAGGTGTTCCTCCTGGCGTGAGACCTGAAAGATGCCGACACTGTGGAGGCTCAGGCATGGTTAGTTTATTGGAATAGAATCATGCAAGCCCTCATAATTGTTGTGATACTCCTTTTTAACTTATGGTTTTGCTGTTGTCTCAGCTATCGATCAATAAGGGCTTTATGAGTATCCGTTCTACTTGTCCTCATTGTAGTGGAACTGGTCAGTTTGTATCGGTATGATATCCATCCAAGTTCTCTTACTTCTAATGAATTTATTCGCGTTTTTATTGTGTGACCAGTTTGCTGTTGTTGCTTTTTGCTGTTTTTATTTGAGGTTTTTTATTATGGTTAACAGAAGCAATTAATTTTCTCATGAATTTAGATTTTAGGATGATTTTTTCTTTTTTTTCTCTTGATAAAATGCCTCTGAGCAATTAATGTTGCTTATTAGTTCTTCCTTTTATAAAGAACTTGTTTTATTTTTGCTTTCTTCCAGTTTGATTTTTGTTTTAGAATTGTCATTTGAGATCTCTTACTCTTTTTTTCTGGTTACAGAAGCTTTGCAAGTCATGCAATGGTGCTAGATTAGTAAAAGGACCTAAAACAGTAAAATTGGACATAATGCCAGGTACTTTATGAAGTTAAATCATAAATGTCTATTGGTGGTTGCTTTGGTAATGGTTTAACTTGCCATGTCTTTCATTATATGATTCATTGAGGTTTCTGTTGAGTCTCATGGAATGTGGAAATCTGTTTTTTAAAGCCAAAATGTCCTATGCGGACCCGAACTTAAGGCATTGAAACTTACATCTAATGAGTTGGTTGAGCAAATTATACTATAACAGTGCGTTGGACCATCACATTTTCATTTTCAATGTCAGAATTAAAAACAACAAAGTGGTGTCACTGTGATCCTTCACATCTATTATCGAAATGCATGGTCTTCTAGAATTTTGTTTTTATCTTTAGATTGACTCAAGGTTATGTCCTGCTTTCAGGAGTTGATAATAATGAAACATTGAAGGTTTATGGAAGTGGCGGAGCTGATCCTGATAGAACTCATCCCGGTGATCTTTATGTAACCATAAAGGTAACCAGTTTAGGTTTTGTCTGATACTTTGACAGTTTGCATGGCTTTCAATGAAAAGAAATAATTGTAAATATTTGAGCCTTCTAAAAACAATTTATTCATAATCTCAGTACATGCTTGTTTAAGAAATGGAATAGAATTATAGAAGATATTGAGTTTATTTTGGTGTGTGTTTTTCTTAGCTTATTTCAGAAACGTTGAATGGTGGATGAAGTTGGCAAAGACAGTAATACCGGTCATCAGAGTTGTACTTGTGAAAAGAATGGTGTGCCGATAAAGAAAGCAGTAGTAGGGACAACAATTTTAGAACTAGGCTTTAATGTAGACTTAAAAGAGCAGTGACCGAATTTGAGACAGCATATAGTTACCCTTAGTTCTTGCCATGGACTGAATCTGGCTATGCTCTAAAAGAGCAGTAACTGAATTTGAGACAGCATGTAGTTACCCTTAGTAGGGACAACAATATGTTGTGGAATTAGTGGTGACAGGGGTTGGTACTGAAAGATTAGATGCGCTTTTCCCCCCTTCATTACCTTGGTCTGCCGAGTTCTTTCAAAATTACTAGTCCAACTTTTCACCGTTAAGAGCGAAATTTACCTAACCATTTTTTGTCAGATGCGCTTTTCCCCCCTTCATTACCTTGGTCTGCCGAGTTCTTTCAAAATTACTAGTCCAACTTTTCACCGTTAAGAGCGAAATTTACCTAACCATTTTTTGTTAGGTCCTGGCCTTTTACCCTAGCAGTTGGCAATAGCCTTTTTCTTTCATTTCTTGAAGATCATTGTCTCCATTGATCATGTTTATATTTGCAGGTCCGGCAAGACCCAGTTTTTCGTAGAGAAGGTGCCAATATTCATGTAGATGCTGTTTTGAGCGTTGTTCAGGTAGAACTGAAATTTCAATACTTTCCAAACAAGCTATTAAGTGGCTCATGTGTTGGTCTTGAGCAATGCCCCTATATTTGATTGCACAGTTTACATAATTGCCAGTCTTCCATGGAATGTTTCTCTAATTTAAATGTTCATACAGTGCCAAACAACTATTTTAGCTTTTATCATTGTGCATTTCTTTTTTAAAGGTTTTTAAGCATTGAAGAATGGTTTTATCAAATGGATCATATCCTGGTGAGGCTGATCCTTCTATCTGATTTAGCTGAATTAATTTGTTCCCCCCCCCCCCCCCCCCCTTTTTTTTTTTATTTTGCAGGCAATATTAGGAGGAACTATCCAAGTCCCAACTCTTACCGGTGATGTTGTGCTTAAGGTTTGTTGGATCTTGTGTATGATTGATTTAAAGCATAGAAACCGAGCTTTAATTATTTGTCGTAGTTATGGCAAATGCTTATTTTGCTGAATCTGTCACTTCCAATTTGCAGGTACGCCCTGGCACTCAACCTGGCCAGAAGGTGGTTCTTAAGAATAAAGGTGGGAATATCGCTATATACACACATATATAGTTCTCGCACTCTGGTTGTCTTTGATTTGTAAGGTGCATTCTGTTTGATACAATTTGTGTATGTTTGGATAACAGGAATTAAGACAAGGAACTCCTACTCATATGGTGATCAATATGTGCACTTCAATGTCAGCATCCCAAAGTAAGTGTGTGTGCCATTAGGTTGTTCCATCATCCATCCATGTTTTTAATGTACTACTCGAGTCTTTGCTCGTATTAGGAGTCGAAAGCAATTACTGATCTGATTTATGTAACAGGAATCTGACCCCAAGACAACGTGAATTGATCGAGGAGTTTGCTAGAGAAGAACAGGGCGAAGATGTTAAGCGCGCTGCTGCCGGGGCATCTGGCTGAAGAGGGTCCTGACATATTTTTTGGCTGGGTTTCACACAAAGATAAGAAGATGAATATTATCAGTAATAATTCGTTTTGTCGGAAGTTGTTTGGATTTTCTTTTTGTTTTATTTCTTTCACCCACAGATGGCTTGGAGCCATCATCATCTCGAGACCGATGGGTGATAATTGTATATGATTTTTATGTAGGTATAACATTAGTCTTTTTAATTAGTGTCTGTTAGTATTAAAAACTATGCTTTACAATTATTTTATATTGACAAATTTTACACGCGACTTTAATTTTAACTAGTGTAAATTTTATATTTATTTATAAATAAATAATTGAATGTTATAAATTGGAAGATGATCTTTTTGGTCTCTTAATTTTACTTTTGCTCTTCAGCTTTTATTGTGTTTTTTTTACTTTCTAACTAAAGAAAATATTAAAAACTATATAAAAATGTTAAGTTTTTAATTTTTATGACATAATAGAGGATGCCATAATATCTGACCTTAATTTATAAGCATTATCATTGAGGTTCGTTTTGATGGAAAAAAAAAATTGAGGGTTAAGAGGAATAGAATAAAAGTTTATAGATTAAAATAACCAAGTTAAAAGATTAGAGAAATGTTCTTAGGGGGTGTTTGGTTCACGGAATGTAAGATTACCTCTGGGAATAGGATTACTGGAATGTAACATTACCTGACACATTACTGGGAATGTTACATTACCTTGTTTGGTTTATTTGGTAGGAATATAGAATTGTAGTGTTTGGTTGGAGGAATATAAGATTAATTGGAAGCAAAATTTACTAACTTGTCCTTATAATATATTTTCTTGTTAACAAGTTTAATTTTTAATTATTAAATTAAAAATATTTACATAAAAATTTATATAACTATTTTCGTTACATTACCTAAATTTTGCAAAAAAAAATATTTATAATATTATTAAATTATGTTTAAAAATGTTTTATATTTATATACATTTATTCCTTTTTAATTTTTTTAACATCAAAATATTACACGTTTAATATGCTTAGATTTTTAATGTTTTATTACTTTAGACCATTTATCAAACAAATTAAAGTAAATAATAAAACAGATCTAAAAGTAGTAAAAATGATAAAAATAAATTAACTTACTGATTTTTTTAAGATAAAAAATATCTTATAAATCAAATAATAAAATTAATAACATCAAGTCTTAACGCATTCAGTCTCAAGCAACATACAATCTCATCCTGTAACCCTAAAAACATCGTAAATACAATATTAATAAAATGTACTATTAAATATTACAACATTATCTAAATATATACATTACCATTTATATATTAAATTAATATTAAATATAAATATTTAATAAATTTACACCACAAATAATAAGTTACCTAATTAAAAATGCAATAAAGGATCAACATGAACATAATTCATAATCACAAGGGTAATATTGTCTAAAGGGGAAGTAATTGTATAATACCTAAGAAAATGAGGGGAATAGCATTCCCACCATTTAGGGGGGAAAGAGTCACTCTTGAGAAAAAAATAATACCTCCTAGTGGGAATACTCCTAAACCAAACATGGGAATGTAAGTCTGGAAAATATTATTACCCCTGGTAATCATCTTTTCCGCGAACCAAACACACCCTTAATTTTATATAATCATTTATCATTTTTGAGAACTGTAACTAAGTTTATTAATTTAATTAACGTCATTGGGATAGAAAAAAATAACTAGATGACTTCTATTTTTGGTATAATGATAAATTCTAATTTTAATATTTATATTTTTTATTAAACTAATTTTAAGTTGATTTTAGTTCTAACTTTTTTGAAGAAACCAAATCATTTTTAGTGAAAATTTGATCAGAACATTAATAATTTTGAAGTTTAAGAAATAAGGAAAAGCTATGATATGAAAACTCTCGGGAGATAAAAAAAAACATAAGAAAATATTTTATATATCGACAGCAGAAAATTTGTGTTTCACAAACGAGCCTAATTTATAAGTTTAATTTAGGGTTTATAATTTAAGGTTTCAAATTTAAAATTTAATGTTAAAATTTAAAGTTTAAAATTTAGTAGTTTGGTTTAGAGTTTAAGATTTAGATTTTATATTGTGCAGTTTAAATAAACACACTTGTGTAAAAAAATTACACTAACAACGCATCAAATATCAACTCATAAAATAGTGTATATGCTATAAACAAATGTTTTGGTCACTAAAATTTGTGTAAAGAACACTAATGTAATGATTATCATGTAACAGTTCGATAAATTACAAAAGTTATAAAATGATTATTAAATTTATCAAATTGTTATAAAATATCTATCAAATGTTACAAAATAATTTAACAATTTGATAAATTTAATCATCACTCTATAACAGTTTGATAAAATTTTATGACGATTTTATAATAGTTCAATATATTTAATGATATCTTTTAGCCTTTAAAAGATTAGTGACCAAACGATCATTTTTGATAGTGGATAGTGTACTTTGCCTATAACTTTTATGGTCCCTAGTTTTTATCCCCGTTTGCCTCTTAATGTAATCTTTTTCTCACTTTGATCCTTAAACCTTTTTCAAATTAACCACAAAACTTGGTATTTTTTAATTTGATCCCTAAAAAATGTGTGACAAAATCTAAGATTGGAGACTAAGAAAATGTTTACAAGCCCCTATACTAATGTGGACCATAAGTACCAAATTTGAAAAAGTTGTCAAGTTACTTTTTCAAATTAACCACAAAATTTGGTCCCTAGTTTTTATCCCCGTTTTCCTCTTAATGTAATCTTTTTCTCACTTTGATCCTTAAACCTTTTTCAAATTAACCACAAAACTTGGTATTTTATAATTTGATCCCTAAAAAATGTGTGACAAAATCTAAGATTGGAGACTAAGAAAATGTTTACAAGCCCCTATACTAATGTGGACCATAAGTACCAAATTTGAAAAAGTTGTCAAGTTTATAGATTAATGTAAACAACACATTTCACTATTTTAGGGACCAAACTGAATAAATTACCAAATCCAGGAGTATAATATTGCTTTATCCCAATAAAAAACGTTTGGATAAGGAAAATCTCGGGAGATAGATAAAATAGTTTACAAGCCATAAACACGTAAAGAGATCCACTCATTTCTCCAATTCCCATGGCGACCCTATCTTCTCCCCCTCCTCCGTCCACTCTTCCTTCCTCCGCCGCCAATTCCAAAACCCCACATCTTAAACCACCGCTACTCTTCTTCCCCAAACCACTAGCCACCGCTCTAACCACCTCTTTAGTCACCTCCGCATTGATCCTAACCTCCCCTCCCTCCTCCATCGCCTCCTCAACATACAACATCTACTACGGCACCGCCGCCAGTGCCGCCAACTACGGAGGCTACGGTGGCAACTCCGACAAGAAAACCTCCGCGGAGTACGTGTACGACGTCCCGGAGGGATGGAAGGAGCGTTTGGTTTCGAAAGTCGAGAAGGGCACCAACGGGACAGACAGTGAGTTCTACAACCCGAAGAAGAGACAAGAGAAGGAGTACTTAACATTCTTGGCCGGATTCAGACAATTAGCTCCGAAGGACGTGATCTTGAACAACTTGGCTTTGTCGGACGTGGAGTTGCAGGATTTGATTGCCGGGGCTGACAGCTTAGTATCGGAGGAGAAGAAGGACGAAGATGGACAGGTTTATTATGTGTACGAGATTGATGGAATCGGTAAGCATAGTTTGATCTCGGTTACTTGTGCGAAGAACAAGCTGTATGCTCACTTTGTTAACGCGCCGGCGCCGGAGTGGAAACGCGACGAGGACATTTTAAGGCACGTTCATGAGTCTTTCAAGACTGTTGGATAATCTTAAACTCACTCTGGTCTTGGTAATATTACTGGATATGATCATGTAAACTGTTGTTCCTTCACTTGTTCGTTTTTCTTTATATTGCAAGCAAGTGAGCATTTCTACTTTCTTAATCTTCATTCTTGTCCGGTTAAGGATTTAGATTTGATATACTGCAATTTCAATGCAACAACATTACAACTTGTGAATCTGTTAATTCCCATGTCTAATGTGATAATCCACGTCAAACACGTGGATTAAAATCATCTGTACCTTTTATGCCCCATTTTAAAATAAAAGGTTTAGAGTTTATGGTTTAATATTAGGTATTGTGGCTAGGGTTGAAGAAATTAGAGGCAAGGTGTAATTTTTAGGGTGTAGGGTTTAGGATGTGGAAATTAAAGTTAAAGTTTAGAATTTAATTTTTAAGTGATTTTTAATGTGGGGCATAGAAGGGGTATGATTAGAGGGCAGAAGATTTTTACCCCAAACATGCACGGAGTTAGGATTAAATATTAGAAGAGACAAGAATAATCTTTAAATTTAAAAATAAAAAATGTCAAAATCTTATTTAATTAATATTTAAATTAAAAGTACTTAAAATGTTATTATACAAAATTTGAGAGGGTAACAGCTTCTCCCAACCTCAGTCCCTGACTCACGAGAAAAATCTCCATTTATATGTTCCTATTATTTGGTCACCAAATATTCTTATTTTCTAAGAATTCTATAAAGCAAAATTTCATGGATTGGATATACTTAGTCACCGAGTAATCTCTAACTAATAGATTTCCACTTCGATCCAAATTAAATGTTAATTTAAATTTGAGTATATATCTAACTATATATATAGTTTTTAAAATGTCTGACGTGATATTTGTAGGCTTTGACAAAATATTCATCAAAATATTTGAACTATTATTCTCTATATTGTTATAGTACCTATGAATTTTCATCCATTGAGTTGGGCCTTACGGACTATGTTGAGATGGAAGGTGTTCAACTCATTCCCCAAAGTAGGTTCCGCCCGTGGTTGTCTCTCGCCTTGTAGTTATGGTCCTGATTGTAGATCTCGTGGACATTACATAATGATTGTTACATGCATAATTTATTTTAGGGTAAATTACACCGTATACTACTAAACTATAGCCCCTAAGTTAAAAATATCATCGAACTTTAAAACTATTCAAAACTAGCACTGAATTTTAATATTTGAGTCGAAAATGCCACTCCACCGTTAAGTCAAAATAACGTCGTTTTGTTGCAGCTGTTTTGAAGCCTAATTTAGCCCAAAACGACGTTGTTTTGCTGGAAAAAAAAATAGATCTATGCGCTTAAAGGGTTTTAAACCCAAGACCTTTAAGAGAAAGAGCTAAGCCTTAATCATTAAACCAACATGACATATGTAATATTTTGTCACAAATATTATATATCTCAAAACTACTTCAAATTAATTCAAATTATTTTATGAAATAAATAATATTATAAATAATATTAAAATATATTATTTGTATATATAAAATATATATAAATAGAAGTATATTGTTTTTAAATAATATATTTATATTATAAATATTATATAAAAACTCTAAACTATAAATCTTAAACTTTAAACTACAAAGCCCAAACTTAAAACCCTAAACTTTATGATTTGAGGTTTATAGTTTTTTTATATATTATTTATAATATAAATATATTGTTTTATGAATATTTTTTGTTTTTAAAAAATAATATATTTTTTATTGATATATGTAAAAATAATATATTTTATATTATTTATAGAATTATTATAAAATAATTTGGTTGAACCAAATAGATAAGTTTATATAATTTAAATAAAATATTTTATTTTTATATTATTTATAATATAAATATATTATTTTAAAAAAATATAAAATTAAAATATAAAAAAGCCTTAAACCTTAAATCCTAAACTTTAAAGTTTAGGATTTAAGTTTGAGGGTTGGGGTTTGTGGGCTAAAAATTTAGGATTTTGGGTTTTATATATTATTAATAATATAAATATATTATTTTTATAAATATTTTGGGGTTTAAATAATATATTTATATTATTATATATTTTTATTTATATATATATATATGCAAATAATATATATATATATATATATACATGTTAATATTATTTATTTCATAAAATAATTCCAATTAATTAGTTTGAGATATATAATATTTGTGGTAAAATGTTACATAATGTCATGTTAGTTCAATGGTTAAGGCTTAGTTCTTTCCCTTAAAGGTCTTGGGTTCAAAAAGTGCATGCTTTCAATTTTTGACTAAATTAGGCTTCAAAACAGCCGCTCTAAAACGACGTCGTTTTGATTTAACGGGGGAGTTAACGGATAACGACGGAGTGACATTTTCAACTCAAATATTAAAGTTCAATGCTAGTTTTGAAGAGTTTTAAAGTTTGGTGGTATTTTTGACTCAGTGGCCATAATTTAGTGGTATGCGGTGTAGTTTACCCTTTATTTTAAAAAATCTCAATGTTTTTAAATTGTGGATACATATCGATATTAAGTGACTTTTAAAACCATTATAATATGATTGTTGTGTTGCGACTTTAATTTAATGCTTTGGTCTCTTAAAAGGGTGTTTTAAACGAGTGCAATAAAACGATCACACATGACCCTAGAAAAAGAAGACTCCAAAATGAATTAAGTTAAATAGTTACAAAGGTAAAAATAGTTATGGACTAGCGGTAAAACACGTGAAAAATAAAATGATATTGTACTCAGGGGCGGTTCAAAGATTTAAGGAGCCCTTAATTTATAATAAATTTTTTATCAAATAAAGTTTCATTAATAAAAAATTGTTGGATTACACTCTTAGCTAAGCAACATACAGTGACTTACAAACATCTGAAAGTCCAACATTAATAAGAAATAGTTACACTCTTGCATATTTTGAAGCAAAATCATCTACAATGATTTTGATATCAACTTT
This sequence comes from Hibiscus tridactylites, assembly GCA_958450335.1. NCBI lineage: Eukaryota > Viridiplantae > Streptophyta > Magnoliopsida > Malvales > Malvaceae > Hibiscus > Hibiscus tridactylites. The sequence goes on along the minus strand of OY288273.1, from coordinate 16,236,226 downwards.
TTTTCAAAAGATCAGTCTCGATTGCCATCAAAATAAGTCTATTTAGTCTTTCTTGTGACATAGTTGTATATAAGTATGAATTCAAAAATTTTAATTTTGAAAAGTTTCATTATGCAAAAGAAACAATAATAAGATTAGTCAATAAAACTCTATACGTAATTGCCGTATTTGGGAAACAATTAAAATGTTTTAAAAACTTTAATAAATTCATTGCTTATATTTTTTCCTTAGGTAAAAGCTCTTTAAATAATTTCGCTCAATAAATAACTTATTTACGTCTATATTAGATAACACATCTTTCCTAAGAGCATTTTTTAAAATTATTGCAATAAGACTTGAGATTAACGTCATCCAATAAATGTAATTTATCATAATGAAACAAGAAGCCATCAAATAATGTCATTTTATTTGAATTTTTTTTACTACCAATCGAAAAATATGAAGTTACAAACCGAAAACTGAAAGTGTATTTAAGTAAAATTGCATGTGCGCGCGCACACACAAGCTTTTAGAAAATGAAAAAAAGGGAACCATCTTATTAATCTTCCAATTGCTACCATTTATATTGACACACGTCTTACCTATCTTATTAATTCCATAAAATACCTATTTTTTAAATTAAGATTTGCTAGTAAATTTTTTTAGAAAATAATTATATGTATAATAATTTATTTCGGGGCCTTCATTTTTTGAGGGGTTTGTGCGGTCGTACATCTCGTACATGTAACCCCCTCGTCCCGGTCCGGACGTTTGACCGGTCCGAGTGGGCCACACGGGAAAAACCGAAGCGAAACCCATTAAGGTTCCTCCTCGGTTAACGACCCAGAAAATTCCTTTTTTTATTTAATCTTTTCTAAAGGCTCATTCGAATCCTATGTGATCATAACAGCGGAAAGACAAGCATTCATAAAACAATAACTCGAACAACCTATGCAAAACAGTCCATTTTTAAGTGATTAAGTAGGCCGTTTCGAAACACCCTCAAGGTGTATCGAAACGCCTTGACCTGGTCAACGATTTTAAGCCTACACTAAGAGGCCGTATCGGAACGGAGGTCAACCGTTCTGAAACACCCTCCATGGTCAACTTCTCGTGGTCAACGAGATTTTGACCGTTTCGAAACCCTTAGACTCGTTTCAAAACACTTTCAACTCGTCAATTTCTCAAAATTCTAGTAGCGAAAATGTACCGAAACGGCCCCTACGCGTTTCGAAACGCCCAGCCAACAACAAAGGGATCGTATCGAAACAGGGTAGCCCGTTTTGAAACGCCCTCTGTCTGCAGACTGGTTTTAGCTGGTTTATGGCACAAGGATGTCCCTAAACCCTTCTAAAACCTCCAACATCACACTAACATCAATCCTAAGGCAAACCAACATAGCAAGCATGCTTAAAACATTAATACGACAAAGCTAAACACTAAGGGCTACAACATCACAAGCCATACATCCATACATAGCATTAAAGGTATTGAGCTTCAATATGGCTAACACTTAGGCAAAACAAGATAGGTGAAGGCCAATATGGTTTACAAGCAACATGACATTTAAATCCCAACCAACAAAGCATATAAAAGGAGTCTAGCATGCTCCTAGCATCAACATCAACAACATAATCCAAAAAGCATCATAACACGGTTACATGTCCCATTGCTTGACCATTACATCATAATTAAAATGTTCATACTTGATAGCTAAACAAGCACCACGAAGCACACTTGGAGGCCCCCTTCTTGCACTTAGCAACCCACGAACTAAGGATCTACATTGTCGAACAAAGAGAGAGCGTAAGCAATAAGCTTAGTGAGGGTAAGCTCTTTAAAAACAAACCTCGACAATGCAGGGTCCAAGCACGATCTCAACCAAGGTAATGCATAAATATACCATTGATCCTCAAGAGCCAAAAGTTAAAGATGTATGAACAATATCCAATTATATGCCATGCTCAACAAGCTCTATTTCACAACATATGTAAACACATATAAACATCCAAGTAGAAATCACATTCTACAACACATTGTTACACATATCAATCAACATTGGCACCTAGCTATGACCCGAATACGCGGATAAACGCGTTGGAACTCACATCCAACAACCACTTTACCCCACGGTGGGATTACACTCATCACCGGTCTCGCGGAGGGGATTCCACTCATCCTCACGCCCCGTCGATGGGATTCCACTCATCATCGACAAATATATATAACAATTTCCGGGCGAACCCGTACTCCTCCTTGGTGACTCAACGCCACCAAGGCCACACGCGAAATTAGACTTATGTGTGCACACTAACATCCTAATGATCGATCATTTGTACTCAAGCATACTAGTGCCAACATTTAACTCAATCCACATTATTCGTTTCAACCAATTCCGTGCTTAACACGTACTCACCATGATCACAATCACGAACCATTCACATGCATACCACAATTCATCACAAATCATGCCTCATCTCACATGTATATCACATTATACATAAACCATCACATCACAAATATTACGAGGCATATGCATCAAACACAAGTTCAACCAATGGCTCTAGATTAAGTTTAGGATTAAGCTACCACTCTTATCCTAACTCTAGGTGGGTCTACCAAGCCTGACCTAGTCCACATGCTCGAACCAAACATTTAAACCACTTTAAAACATTAACCACTCACCTAAGCTTCCAAGCTCAAAGCCAAGCAAGCAACCACCCTCAAGCTTCTGAAATTTCCTCCCAATGCTTCACCGACACAAGTTCTCGCTTCTAAACAACCTCAATACAATTCAAATAACTTCAAATCAGCCCAAACATCAAAATGCTAACCCGGAACACAATTCAAACACAATTCACACAAATTTCAAGCCATGAACAAACCCCACATTTAGCAAACTCGGGCAGCCCCAAAACCTCATGTAAAACCCATGTTTCCAACACCTTTTACACCCACAAATGATCCCAAATCAACCCCTAACCATAGCACTATCAATAGCCCATCAATTCCTACCTAAAACAACCCCCAAAACTCACCCAAAACCCTTCAAAAACCCCATTTGAACCCAAATTCGGGAATTTGCTCAAAACCAAGAAAAATTCATATATGTGGCACCATTTAGCTCCAAGACTTCATAACTAACAGCATTGAATCAAAACAATAAGCTTAGCAACAGAAAGTTACCATTTTTAATCAAAATCTCCAAAAACTCTAATTTCCAAAACTTTGAGGAAAAAGAAAATTAATGGTACTTTTGAAGAGAGGAGGTTGAGGAGAAGTCAAAAATGGTGTTACCTTTCAAAAATGAGTTGAAACGGAGGAGAAATGAAATGGAATAGTGGAAGGAGTGTTGAAGCTCTCTTTCACGTTGGTGGTGTTGGAGAGGAGAGTGAATAGTGGCTATTTGATAAAAAGGGGGGTTTAAAATTAAAAGTTGAGCTAATTACAAAATGACCATTCATGAATGGATATCCTCCAAATTCTTTAAAACTCTTAAATTTGTAATTCATCCAATTTGGTCCAACGTAAAATATTTATTTTTTTGAAACCCGAACTTAAAAGATTATTTTAATTATAAAATTGAGCCCAAAATAATATTAAAATATTATTTTCACCCGACCCCTAAACCCGGGTGTTACAACTCTCCCCCACTTAAGGAATTTCGTCCCCGAAATTACCTGACGGAAACAAATACAGGAACTGCTCAACCATATCCGCTTTCCTCTCCCACGTGGCCTCTTCCACACCTCTATGTCTCCACAACACCTTGACCAACTCTATGGTCTTACCACGCAATACCTTGCTATCAGAAGCAAGTATCTCAACAGGCTCTTCATTATAAGACAAATCCAGATTCAACTCTATCTCCTCAACGGGCATAACATGAGAAGGGTCTGACCTATATCTCCTAAGCATAGACACATGAAAGACATCATGGATTTTCTCTAACTCAGAAGGTAACCTCAAACGGTAAGCTACAGGCCCAATCCGCTCAACTATCTCATACGGACCAATGAACCTCGGACTCAACTTGCCCTTCCGGCCAAATCTCATTACCTTCTTCCACGGAGATACTTTCAGAAACATTTTCTCACCCACGGAGAACTCAATCTCTTTCCTCTTCAAATCCGCATAAGACTTCTGACGATCGGAAGCTGCTCTCAAACGGTCACAAATCAACTTCACCTTGCCGGTAGTCCCCTTAAGCAAATCCGACATAGGTAACAATCTCTGATCTGTTTCAGCCCAACAAATCAGAGTCCTACATCGTCTACCATGCAAAGCCTCATATGGAGCCATCTGAATACTAGACTGATAACTATTGTTGTAAGCAAACTCAACTAAAGGTAGGTGCTTCTCCCAAGAACCCTGGAAGTCAATCACACAACAACGAAGCATATCCTCTAGAACCTGTATCACTCGCTCTGATTGCCCATCGGACTGCGGACGATAAGACATACTAAAATGCAAACGGCTACCTAGAGCATTATGCAAGCAACCCCAGAACCTCGAAGTAAATCTAGGATCTCTATCTGAAATGATAGACTTCGGAACTCCATGAAGTCTCACAATCTCACGGATGTACAAGTTTGCCAACTTGTCTAAGGAATCTGTAGTGTTCACTGCTAAGAAGTGAGCACACTTAGTGAACCTATCAACAATCACCCACACGAGATTCTTCTTCGAAGGAGACAAAGGCAACCCCAACACAAAATCCATGGTGATCCTCTCCCATTTCCATTCTGGAATCTTCAAAGGCTGTAACAAACCTGAAGGAACCTGATGTTCCGCCTTCACTCTCTGACAAACCATACAACGGCTCACATACTCGGCTACATCTTTCTTCAAACCAACCCAAAAGTAATCATTCTTCAAATCACGATACATCTTGGTACTACCCGAATGTATCGAAAAGGGACTCGAATGTGCTTCACTCAGAATCTGACGTCTCAACTCAACATCTTCTGGTACAACAATTCTATCTCTAAAGCACAACAAGTTCTCACCACTGAAACTATACTCGGTCGGTCTTCCTTCGGCTATGTCCTGAACATGAGGAACTAAAGTCACATCTTGCAACTGCTTCTCTCTAATCAACTGAATCAAGGAAGGCTTCACTTGCAACTCGGTGATCAAACCACCATCATCGGACACACTCAATCTAGCAAACATAGCTCTCAATTCAACGACCATTTTTCTACTCAAAGCATCGACTACTACATTTGCCTTACCCGGATAGTACTCAATGGTTAAATCATAATCTTTTAGCAACTCTAGCCATCTTCTCTGTCTCAAGTTCAACTCTTTCTGTGTCATCAAGTACTTCAAGCTCTTGTGATCGGTGTAAACTATACACTTCTCACCATACAATTAATGTCGCCAAATCTTCAATACAAAAACAACCGCGGCTAACTCTATATCATGAGTAGGATAGTTCTTCTCATAAACCTTCAACTGTCTAGAAGCATAAGCAACAACCATTCTTTCTTGCATCAAAACACATCCTAAACCTATGTAGGAAGCATCACTATAAATCACAAATTCTTTACCTGAAACGAGTTGTACTAACACTGGAGCATTTGTCAAAGCTTCTTTCAATTTCTCAAAGGCCTTCTGTCTTGCATCTGACCATTCAAACTTAACTCTTTTTTGCAACAATTTAGGCATATGCATCAAACACAAGTTCAACCAATGGCTCTAGATTAAGTTTAGGATTAGGCTACCACTCTAATTCTAACTCTAGGTGGGTCTACCAAGCCCGACCTAGTCCACATGCTCGAACCAAACATTTAAACCACTTTAAAACATTAACCATTCACCTAAGCTTCCAAGCTTAAAGCCAAGCAAGCAACCACCCTCAAGCTTCCGGATTTCCTCTCGATGCTTCACCGACACAAGTTCTCGCTTCTAAACAACCTCAATACAATTCAAATAACTTCAAATCAGCCCAAACATCAAAATGCTAACCCGGAACACAATTCAAACACAATTCACACAAATTTCAAGCCATGAACAAACCCCACATTTAGCAAACTCGGGCAGCCCCAAAACCTCATCCAAAACCCATGTTTCCAACACCTTTTACACCCACAAATGATCCCAAATCAACCCCTAACCATAGCACTATCAATAGCCCATCAATTCCTACCTAAAACAACCCCCAAAACTCACCCAAAGCCCTTCAAAAACCCCATTTGAACCCAAATTCGAGAATTTGCTCAAAACCAAGAAAAATTCATATATGTGGTACCATTTAGCTCCTAGACTTCATAACTAACAGCATTGAATCAAAACATTAAGCTTAGCAACATAAAGTTACCATTTTTAATCAAAATCTCCAAAAACTCTAATTTCCAAAACTTTGAGGAAAAAGAAAACTAATGGTACTTTTGAAGAGAGGAGGTTGAGGAGAAGTCAAAAATGGTGTTACCTTTCAAAAATGAGTTGAAACGGAGGAGAAATAAAATGGAATAGTGGAAGGAGTGTTTAAGCTCTCTTTCACGTTGGTGGTGTTGGAGAGGAGAGTGAATAGTGGCTATTTGATAAAAAGGGGGGTTTAAAATCAAAAGTTGGACTAATTACAAAATGACCATTAATGAATAGATATCCTCCAATTTCTTTAAAACTCTTCAATTTGTAATTCATCCAATTTGGTCCAACGTAAAATATTTATTTTTTTGAAACCCGAACTTAAAAGATTATTTTAATTATAAAACCGAGCCCAAAATAATATTAAAATATTATTTTCACCCTACCCTTAAACCCGGGTGTTACAGCACATGCCCAGAACCACCCCTGGTTGTACTTCATAGGTTTTGAGTTATTTTATATTAATTTTTTATTCAAAAATAAACTTATCACCCACAAAACAAGTCAACAAACATTTACTTAGAACCCGTTCAGTAATGCTTCTAAAATGGCCGATGAAATACCAACCGGAGAAGTAATGCTGAATAGGTACCTTGAACGTACATTTTTAACGTTTTTCTGCCGAGTTTAATGCTCAAACGGGCGTTTTTTCGAAGTTGAAATTTTTAATTTTTTCCGTTAAACGAACGTTTCAGATGATTGTGCGTTTGAAAATCCCTGGTAAATGAGGCCTTAGAATCTAGTCTCTCGCCACGCTTCTTTACTATGAAGTTTTTCCCAACAATCCCTGCTTATATTTTTGTCGTAGCTTCAGATGGGTTAGTACTTAGTAGGCTGCATCCGTTCGGGTTCTCCTCCTTAATAACCACCACTTGGTGATTCGGGTCACCCAATGAAGTTGGCCTTTCAAGAACATTTCGGCTCTGTTTAGTTGCAGTTGGGCCCATTTCCGCATCTTTTGACCACTGGTCAACTCTAATTGCCTGTTTGGAAACCATTTTAGACCGAACAAAAATCATCGGCCTTAAGTATGTCCCTTTCTATTTCTCACATTAAAAAATTAAAAAAAATAATTAAGGATAGACGATTTCCATCCAGTCAAACCTTTGTCTTTTGTTGAACAAAAAACATATTCCCCTAAATAAGCCCCTCACACCAAAAAACACTAAAAAAAATTAAATTTTAGACCTTAACTCTAAATCCTATATCCTAAATCTTAAACTATATGTCTTAAAAATATAATTCATCTTTAATTCCCTAAATTCTAAACATAAATCCTATCTTTAAACCTTAAATCCTAAATCCAATTTTTTTAAGTGAGGCACCAAAAGGGTAGTTAAGGGTCCGTCTTTTCTTTCCTAATCCACGTCCTTTCCTTTTTAGTTCCTTAACCAAAGATCGATCAGCTGCCTCAGTGGCCGTCGGCGCCGCCTTTGTCCAATGTCCATATAGCTGCCTAATCCCGGGAAATTTTCCCCTCTTTTTTTTTTTAAAAAAATTAAACTTAAATTTTGATGGAATATATGTAATCCCTCAGAATTTTTTTTAATTTTCGAGAGAATATATGTAATCTGTCGGAAACATCAAATATTGTATTTATATATATTAATTTTCGACGGCTTTTAAATGTTCCGTCAGAAATTATTTTTTCTCGGTGGAATAAATATAACCCCTCGAGAACATAAAATATAATTTATATATATATCAATTTTCAACGGATTTTAAATGTTCTCTCGGTAATTTACTGACGGATTTCCGTCACAAATTTTTTGACGGATTATTTTATTTCGTCTAAAATATTGTTTCCGACCAGCGTTTTAATGACGGCTCTCTTTCTTCAGAAATTCCGTTACTAAAACTGAATTTCGTCAAAAATTCCCTCACAAATTCCCTCATAATTCACACATTTTTTGTAGTGCATGTTCTTCTCTTTCAACAATAGGTTCTACAGCACCCTTCTTAGTTCCACAGATTTCACTTGAATGGCCGTATGTGCCACACTCGTAACATATTGTCGGAAGGCCCTCATATCCAACCGTCTTAAGTCTTGACCATACCATCAATGCCAATGCACCAAAACAATGGCTTCTTTAGATCAGTCACAACAGCAAGCCTTGCAAACCGACCCCTCCTCCTAATATTAGTGTTATACACAATTCGAACAAGGCAAATATATGATTGCACAATTAAAAATAATAATAAAATTTACGTAGAGGAATTTACTAATGTCAAAAATACAAGATTAGCGTGAAAGAGAAGGCGTAGCCGACTTGGGTTCTTTTTGGCGTGAGGTCTTGGGTTTAAAGAGGTAAATGATTTGAGTGTGTATTTCGGCGTTCTCTTACTTCAGTCATAGGTCACTAAGGCCACCTAGGTTACTTGTCGGAGAAAATACGATCTGACAGGGACGGAATTATGTGGAGTGGGGTGCAATTGAATTTTTTTTTTCATCTTTGTTCTTCTATTTATTTTTTTAAATTAATTTATTTATAAATTTATTCCCCTCAAATATTTATAATTTGACCCCTAATTTTAAATACTGACTCCATTCTTGCTATCTAAGTTATTCGGGTGGGAAACTATAACACTTTCTCTAATCTTTATAGATAAACTGTTGGAATTCTAGATTTTTTTAGAGATAACCAAAATTTCTTTTTTCATCGGGATTCGGAGAGTTCTAACCTAAACATTTTCTAACTATTGATCGCATGCGTGTTTACATATACACTCAGACAGCACACATAGTATCCATTGGTTTAAAAAACGTGCTTCTTGCAAATACTAAGTCAAACCAAAGAACATAAACATGCATTGCTTCAGCAATGATAAACACAGATAAAAATCAAAAGAGAAAAGAAAAGTGTATGTATATACATAAACAAGCACCTTGCCATGGCCATGGCTCGTCATGTTTAAAAGGAGGAGACCGGGGAAGAAAAATGTAAACAAAAGCCATTTAATCTAACCTAAAAAGAGTCAAGTACTAGCTAGAATGACGACTCACATTCAAGCTCAAATTCGGACCCTGGTTCATCATCTTCATCCAAAGAATCGGTGCTGCCAACCGCACCATGGCCGGGGCCAAAGGCCTTGATATGGTCTTTCAAAGACCTCTTGTGCTTGAAGTCCGACCCACAGATGCAGTACCAAATCTTCCCACAGTTCTTCTCGTGCGTTCTCCAGTCTCCTTTCACCGCAAACGCCTTGTCGCATTTCCTGCAGGCGAAGGGCTTCACGCCGTGTTTCCGTTTGTAGTGCGTTTGGAGGGTTCTGAAATCCTTGAGCGGCCTTGCTCTCGGGTGGTCGATGTTGTGCTTACAGCCAGGTGCACAGCAGTAACATGGGAGCCTTAGCATGGCCGTTGGCTGGCTTCCTCTTAGCGAGTCTGGTCCCTTTCTATACTGTGATCCATGCCCCCACATATGCATCTGCACAATTAATAAGTCTATCATACATGATACAACCCCCCATAACTAGAAAAAAGTACATGTATGATATATGCATAATGCACAATGGATATAGGTGTAGGGCGGTGAACGAATACAACGTTTGAAGAACTAATCGTGAATCATTCAAATATTGATTAGTTTATATTCGTTTATTAAGCTAAATTATTGAAAATCAAGACCCAGAAAGAGAGGGGAAAGAGAGAGAAGGGCCTGTGTCCGCATATTGGCAGTTGCATGCATCAAATCAGATATCAAAGAGTGTGAAGGAGGAACCAACAAGTTGATTGAAACGGTAAGCAATTTGATATTGCTTGAGCATGTACCTTGTGTATGCAGAAAATTCTAGTTGGGAGAACTCATCTACAAAAGTCAGATGTGAGACACGGGTAGGTTAATTTGGATGAAGGGAAAAAAAGAGTGTGAAGAAGGAAATAAACCGCAAAATAACAATTTGGATGAAGGGGGAAAGGGCTAATTGTTTGTAGGTTATCTTTGAAGGTTCGGCAAGTTGTTTAGGTAAATTTAACATGACATGTCTTTGTTAATCACAATAGGTAACAAGTAGAAGTCTCTAATTTCAATGCTGGTGTGTCAGATTAACACGTTTTTTGTCTGTTGGGGGTGCAAATCTAGGGTGTTTCTTTTGTCAGACAAGAGATGTTGAAAGTAAAGAGTAAAGACCACCTGAAATCTGAAACCCTGATGAAAAATCTGAAACTTGAACAAAAAGAAAAGAAAAAGAAACGCCTGATGAAAAATCTGATCACTCCAGCATGCATATTAACCTATATGTGAAATTTGTCTGGGGTTTAGCTTCAGCACAATCTTCAAAGCCTCAAGAAGCAACAGCAACATTTCCAGTACCTTAATGACTCAAACCTACCGAGTTGAGTCACTCCTGCAACCTTAATGACTTACAGATCTACCCAAAACCAAGGATATAATTAAGATGAGATGTGAAGAAAAGGAAAATAAAGCAAATTTTGGCGGATCATGTCTCATGTCTCATGCAATGAGGTGGCCGTACCTGCAGATTGTTGTATCTGTTAAAGGTCTTGCAGCAGACATGACATGAGAACTGTGTAGGACCAACTAGAATCTGAGTAGGGGTAGGAATCCAGTACTGTCCCTTGCTCAATGGAAACCCAGAATCCGTCACATGAGTGGCCGGGGAAACCCCAACTCTCAGATCGGAGATAGGGCTAGGTAGCCCTATGTTTAGGGTTACAGTCTCATCTTCATCACTAGCACCAGCACCAGCACCAGCACCCGCGTTGGAAAACAGCAGGCTCTTATCACCTTCCATGGAACTGCTTGAAGGTTCAATTTCAGTACTCAGATAATTAATGAGAGGAAGAGCTCGTGACGAGCTCTGAGCCCCGATATCAGAAGATTTATCGGTGCTGAAACAAGAACCGTAGTGGGGATTTAGAGGTACAAAGTTGAAGGCTCCTCCGGTGAAGAGATTGGAGTAAGGATCTGTCATGGTTGTAAGAATATTGCAAAGAGAAAAAGGCAATTTGGCAACTGGAATGATGAAACACACAATCATGTATACATAGATAAGATAGATGGATATATAGATATAGATATATACATACATATACTTTCAAACATGCATGATTGTATGGGAAGAGTAATTAATCAGATGGGAAATAGCAACAAAAGTGAATGGTAAAATTGTGAAAAGAGGGTGTACTGTGAAAGTGAAGAAATCAAATTACACCTATGGCTATGGCTATGCCATGCAGACAAGGAAATAAAGTAAAAGGCGGAGACATAAGTCAGAGATTTAAACAATCAACTTCCTCTTCGATGTCTCCTATGACTTTAACAATCAGAGGGAGTCATGGAAGTAGAATTAATGGACAAGGAATAAAGCGGTGGAGCTTCTAACCCTCGTTTTATTTTGTTTTAGGATTATTTCAGTTTTAAGAGGTAATTTAGATTTATTTCTAAATTTTTCCCTTCAATTGTTTTTGAACAATGTTCAACTACCAATTCAATCCAGTGTTTATTTAATATGCTTATCTGATCCCAGACATTCATTAAGTATTTATTTTTTTAAAATTCGGAGACAAAAAATTAATTAACTTGAGATCAAACTAACAAAAACTTAAAGTCATTAGACTCAAAAATTAAGGAGGACTATAATCTTTACGTGCCTACGCCCCTCCTGATTCAACATAAATCTTCTACCTTTTTTCATTAACCCTGTTTATGTTCCGCACTAAAAATTAGATTTAGAGTTAAGGTTTAAAATTAGGGTACACAATGTATGGTATAAGATTTATTTTTAGAGTTTATGATTTAGATTTTATAGATTAGAGTTAGAACTTAAGATTTGATTTTTTAGTGTCGGACATGAATAGAGGCACCAAAAAAGGGAAATGATTTTTTGTTCTTCTTGAACATAAATTTTCTGCCCCTTTTATGTTCCTATTTATGTCCTCACACTAAAAAATTAGGTTTAGAGTTAGAATTTAAGATAAAAATTTAAGGAATTAGAGGTATGGTTTAGGATTTAGGGTTAGAGCTTTAAATTATAATTTTTTAGTCATTAGACATAGAAAAAGACACCGAAAATGATTAGAGTATTTTTGTTCTTTTATTAATTGGCTAATTTCAATTTGTCTTGAAAGAAAGCGTTAGTATTAGGGTCAGTTTTTATTGCTTTTAAAATTTACGGTATCCGATTTAAATTAGTCAACCAATAAATTATATGTAATTCTAGAATGTAAAAAACAAAATTTAAAAATAGTTTTTAGAATATAAAAAGTATTTTTAAACCACCTTTTGGAAACCCAAAAGAAGTAATTTTATATAAACTTATAAAAAATACCATTTAAGTTGACATTATTTATGTTCTAACGTCATGTTTAAAATCGATATTTTAAATTTAAGCATTTTAAATTACACACCACACTTATACACTTATTTTTTTTTTAAATAAAGAAACTTTTCGAAAGCATTTTTCAATCCAATCGAAAGCAGGATATGAATATAACTATTGAGGAAGGGCAAATAACTTAACTAAGTACCGGAAGCGTTTAGCTAACATTAATAAGTAGGTTGAATAATTGAATGCGAGTACCGGGAGGGTTTAGCTAATTCATTAACAAGTAGATTGAATAATTGAATGTGAAATAATTAATTAACTCGATTAGGTGGACTTCAATTCTAAGTTCATAATTAGAAAGCTAAGATCATAATTAGAAAGCTAATTCTTGTCGTTACTTCACTTAATCTTTTATTATTGGGTAAACTACACTGGTAGTCACTAAACTTTTAGGGTGCTTTCAATAAGGTCACCGAACTTTTAAAACTTTCATTACAGTCACCCAACTTTTAATTCGCTTTCAATAAGGTCACTGCCGTCAACCACCGTTAAAAAAGCTGACGTGGCATGTTAAATTTAAGGTTAAAATACACTATTAGTCACTAAACTTTTAAGAGGCTTTCAATATGGTCACCGAACTTTTAAAACTTTCATTACTATCACTCAACTTTTAATTCGCTTTCATTACCGTTAAAAAAATTGATGTGGCACGTTAAGTTTAAAAATAAACGTTTTCCCACCATATTTTTTTATCATCTCTTATTTTCTTCGATCCAAACATGTCTCTTTCTTCCATATGAATTAAATTGTAATTTTTTGGTGAAGGTCGTTACTTCTCTAGTAACACATCAAGGAAAATATTAATGTATCTAGACATGCATGCGACATGTGTGAGAACAAGAAAAATATTGGGAGACATCCGATGATGGAATGATAAAGAAATAACTAAAATTTTGCTCATAAAAATCCTCTTTATGCTTCAGGCCCGACATTTACTGAGTCATGGACTAGATAATGAGGAGTTCAAAGAAAAATATTAATGTATCTAAAAGATAGACATGTTTGGATGGAAGAAAATAAGACATGGAGATAAAATAGGGTGGAAAAAAGTTTATTTTTAAACTTAACATGTCACATCAACTTTTTTAATGGTAATAAAAGCGAATTAAAAGTTGAGTGATAGTAATGAAAGTTTTAAAAGTTCGGTGACCATATTGAAAGCCTCTTAAAAGTTCAGTGACTAATAGTGTATTTTAACCTTAAATTTAACATGTCACGTCAGCTTTTTTAACGGTGGTTGACGGTAGTGACCTTATTGAAAGCGAATTAAAAGTTGGGTGACTGTAATGAAAGTTTTAAAAGTTCGGTGACCTTATTGAAAGCGCCCTAAAAGTTCGGTGACTACCAGTGTAATTTACCCTTTATTATTTGGTTAGTTTAACTTTAGACTTAGGATAAGTTTAGGGTAACCGTTAATATGTAATCGGGGCCGGTCCTGAGTTTTTGGTGGCTCAGGGCGAATATAAAAAATGGGCCCCAAATTAGAAATTTAAATTGCGGTTGTAGTTGTATTTACAACCATGTTAGGTTTTATTGTGATTACGGACATTATAGATGCTATTTCGGTCATTGCGAGTATCACGATTGTGAGATCTCTTAATAACATATGTTATTGTGGACATAACAGTTGTGAGTATCGCGGTTACAGATGGTGCCGCTACTCATGGGTGAATTTAGCATATAAGTTGGGTGCAATTAACCCCACTTGATTTGTTGGGGTATGGAATTTTCAAGGAGGTAATATAAATTTTTTCATAAGAAATATTAGATTTGACCACACTTAATTTGTTGGGGTATAGGGTCAATGAATAGAAATCCTTTGCCCCTTTTTGGTGCCCCTATTTATGCCTCACACTAAAAATTAGGTTTAGAGTTTAGAGTTTAGGGTTTAAAATTAAGGTTTTTGGTTATAGTTTAAAGAATTTAGTGTAGGGTGTATTTTTTAGGGTATAAAGTGTAGGGTTTAGGATTTAAAATTTAGGATTGGGGATTGGAATTTAATTTTTAATGTTTTTTTAGTGCTGGGGCATAGAAAGGGACACCGAAAAGGGGCATAAGATTTTTATCCAGGGTCAACAATGCTTATTCTAGTGATATAGAAATTCTCAATGTCTCATACTTCACTCATGACCCCACTATAAGAAAATCTTGACTTCGCCATTATGGCTATCGTCATATAACGATCGTTGTTGTAGTTGCATATTGTTATTTAAATCTCTGTCCCCTAATAGCAAATAAAGAAAAAATTAATTTTAAGACTAGGTCCATAATAACAATTATTGAAAAATTGGGTCCTAATAACAAAAATTGAAAAAAAAAATAAGAGTATGCCTAAAATAACAAATATTAAAAAAACCGGGCCCATAATAGTAAATATTAGAAAAATATTAAACATCTATTAACAAATATTGAAAAAATTGGGCTCTTAATAACAAATATTAAAAAAATTAGACCATTAAGAACAAATAAAATTCGAATAAAATTAGAAACGTGTAACTTCCTTCAGCTGTGGGCCTTGGGCGGGCGCCCATGTTGCCCTGCCTAGGGACAGGCCTGTATGTCATGTACTGATATGTACCACTAATTTTATGTACTGATATTGTGTACTATTAACTTTTAATAACTTTTGAAATCATAGAGATTATTTTTTCAAAATAAAATATATTAAAACACGTTTGTGCCACTCTATCATATTTTTTATTTTTAATTCAAAATAATAAAATTATTAAAATAAAAGTGGAGAATAATTAAAAATAAATAAATAATCTGAAAAATAGCACAAAAATATTTTTACATATTTTATTCTAAAGGAATAATCAGGTTTTATGTAACGCCTCGAGTTTAGGGCCGGAAGATAATCAGATTAGTCAAGCTGAGTCGGGTTAAACTTAAATTTAGAGAAAAACTATTTTTAACACACCTAAAAGTGTTTTAAAAGAGAAAAGGGCAAAAAGAAGATTTTGTAATCCTAAAAAGGGTTTTTGAAAGCCATCATCTTCTCCAAATTGCTTTTCACGTTCAAAAACCTCTCTTAATCTCCATTTTACTATTTCATTGCCACAAGCTCTCAATCCAAGTGATTTCTTCAAGGTAAATGGCTCATTAACTTGGTTTCATCTTCCTTGAGTCATAAATGTTGATATTTTTGCAAAACCTATAATTTAAACATGTTTTAATTTTTAAAGTTTGGTTTGAAATGAAAGGAAGTTTATGTATTTTCGTTTGAGTTGACTATGGCTGAGTTTGAGAGTGTTTTTAACTTTGTTTTATTGCTAAAATAACATGAAAATGGTGTGTTGTTATAGGAAACCCGAGATGGGTATTGTGGGTGATTTTGGGAGTTGAAAATTTTGAGTTTTTGGATGGGTTTTGGGTCTAAATGACAGTTGGAGGTTTGATAGCTTTGAGTTGATGTTTAGGGATGTTAAAAGATAGATTTTTTATGGTAAATTCGTTGGGTGTGGCTGCAAGTAGTTTGGGACTGAATTGCTATGTATCGAGTGAAATTTGGGGCTTGAATCGATGTGTGTTGTTGCAAAATTGTCGAGTTCCGGGTTTTTGCTGTGTTTGTGAGTGTATTAGTATTCTAATGTTCAGTTTTAGGTTGCTTAAAATAGAGGAATCAGATTCGGGCTTTGTGGACGGAAATTCGGGTAGTTCGGAGGCTTGATTCGGCATCTTGGACATTGTTTGTGTGTTGGCTGGTGAGTGGATCGATTTTAAAAGCCTTAACGTTGTTAAGAGAATGTTTTGGGAGTTTGGATTGAGCTTGAAAAGCCAATCCAAGCTCAAGAGTAAGTTTTAATGGTTTTAAGCAATTAAATCGCGTTTTATGTTTTCTCGATGTATGATGAACATATTATATTGTTATGTGTTAGTTCGCTTAGTTTCACATGTTGAGATGTGGGACTTGTGTTTATATTTGCATTGTGAGTACATGCTTTGCATGAAAGTTTGGACATGATAAGTGGTTCAAGCATCGATAATGCTTGAGGTTGTGAATGAGTATATTGACACGTGTTGAGTTGTTACCGGATATAATTGATCGTTCAATAGGATTAGAGTGCACTCGATGTAAAAGTCGTGTGTGGCCTTAGTGATGCTAGATTCCACTAAGGAGGAGTACGGTGATGTGAGATTCCATCAAAAGTGTCTAGTGGGTTTGAGAAACTATCCGCATATCCGAGTAAAAGCGATAAATGTCAATATACCCATGATGTTTTAATTCTCATGTTAAGCATGTTGTTGATTTCTTCTATTATGCTTATGCATTGTTGGTTACTTTGCTTGCGTTATGAGAATGAGCACGTGGTAAGCCTATGGCTTGTGGTTGCTTTCGGTAAATGCACGTGAAGGTAAATGCATGTTGTTATGTGTTCAAGCATGTGGAAATAATTTGGAAATGGTTTTAGTTTTCAAGCAAACTAACGTTTTAAAACTACATTGTTGTAGCTACTATTTTGAGCACCGCTCACTAAGCTTAAACGCTTATGCTCTCTTTTCCAACAATGCATGCCTTTAGACCTTCGGAACAACTCGGGGAACAAGGGAGAATCCAAGGGAGTTTGATTTGCTCAAGTATGAGTTTAGACTTCAATAATTAGTATTAAGCAATGAGATAAGACCTTTATGTTTTGAGGTGCTTGTTGACATGTCTCTTGCTTTGGACAAGTTTACTTAGTTGTTTTGGGCTTGTATTGCCTTATGCCTTGTTGGTTTATACTTTGGTTTAGCTTTTGGCTATGTTGGTGAATGCTATGTATGCTTGTTTTCTTTAAGAATCTTGTCTTGTTGGTTGTTGCATCGTTATGTGTTTAAATTGCTTTATATGTCTATCCATGGATGCCTTGAGTCATATGTGTGCTTGTATGTTGCTTAGATGCTTGTTAAATACCTCTAGTGTTGGGTCCCTTGTGTTTTTGCAGCAAAAATCAGTTTTGCAGGGTAGAACGTATCGATACGCTCAAGGGCGGTATCGATACGGTCCCTTGTTGTGCGCAAGGCGTATCGGTACGCGGGGGCGTATCGATACCCAAAATGCTCTCTGAAAATCTGAGAAATTGACGAGATTTTGGCGTATCGGTACAAGTCCTGGGTGTATCGGTACGGTCTTCATAGTTGACCAAGGGAAGTTGACCGTTGAGGGCGTATCGATACCAGCCTTGTGGGTATCGATACGATTTCCCTAGGTTTGACTTGGAGTGTTGACCAAGTACAGGCGTATCGATACGGTCCTTTAGGGTATCGATATGACCTGTTGTAAAATTTAAAAAAGGGTTATCTTAATTGTCTGTTTTGCTTGTTTTGTATCCATGTGTTTTTCGTTGCGTGTCCTCCCACATAGGATGTAATTAATGCATCTAGACAAGATAATTTTAAAAGAAATTTTCTAGGATTGCTAATCGGAGTGGAGTCTTAACGAGTTTCGCTTTGGTTTTCCCCGTGTAACCCATTCGATGCGGTCTAGCAGCTAGGCCGGGTCGAGGGGGTTACATTTTAGGTCCTCACAATTTCAAAATTTATTAAAATAATTATTGATACATATCAATGCATATGATTAGTGGTACATGTCGCACTACATCGGAACAGAGTTTTAGCAGCGCTTTTTAGCTCTAACGGCATTTTTAGCACCGCTAAAAACATTCGCGGCGCTAAGAAAAATGCCACAAGAAATGCCGTTGAAAGCAGCGCCGCAAAAATTAGCGGCGTTTTAGTCTCAAAATGCCGCTACAAATTTTGTTTTATGGCGCCATTTGAAAATAAAAACGCCGACAATGCCTCTTCTTTAGCGACGTTTGGAATTCTATACGCCGCGACATATTTTGCTCTATAGCGGCGTTTGTAAACACAAACGTCGGTAATGCTTCTTCTATAGCGGCGTTTGAAATTACAAACATCGAAATTGTATCCTCTCTAGCGGCGTTTTTTCTACAAAACGCCGCTAATACCTTGTACCAGTGGCCTTTTTGTTTACAAACGCTATGATATGTCGCTATTTTTAGCAGCTTTTTTTCTCAAACAAACGTCGCTAAGCTTATTGCTTCTCAATGCTTCATTTTAAAATGTAAACTACCCAAATTTAACTTGTAACAATATCCAAATAACAACAAATTTAAAAAATTAATTACAAAAATTAAGTAAAAGCAACAAAAACAAATTCAAGTCTAGAACATTAAAGTGAAATTTAGTTCAACGTTAAATTAAAATGTAGTTCAACATTGTTCATTTGAATTCACACATGAACGAACCTAAAATCAACTAAAATGACAGATTCTTTGGTTGGTTTTGCCTTAACATCGCCATCATTTCTTAAAATTCTCTTTGGAGATTCTAATATGTTGCTTCACTCTCAGCTTCTCTTGTTGTTATTTCAGTTTCCCTTATTTCTCTCTCAGCTTCTCTCCTTCCTCTCTCAACTTTTTTCCTTTCTTTCTCAACTTCTCTCGCTTCTACATTGGCTTGAAATTGAGTTAACTGTTGTTTTAAACAATAAACTTATGTCTGAGAAGACTGGCTCTGTGATGGTATGTACTGAGACGAGTTAGATCCAAAATATGTTGTCGGGGTAACGAATGATCCTTGGCAGCGAACTCGACCATATCTTTCAGGACCCAAAACGTCAGCAATAACTTGATCTTCGATCCCATCCATATTAGCAGAACCATTAGTTGAAGCTGTAGCTTCATACTCCGTCTTTTTCCCCTTCAATTTTGCATGATAATCAATTAAAACTATATAACGAATTCAAACAGTATTTAAAATAAAAATGTTATACTATTGATATAAATATACCGTAATTTATGCTGCTTCGAGAGTCATAGAAAAGTCATTTTTTTTGTGTGTGTAATGTCGAATAGTTTTATCCGTCTAACGCTAGTGCAAGTTGTAATTTGATACAACATATAATTTCTATTAATACTTACAAAAAAATAACACATTAAAAACTGATCAATAATTTAAAAAAAGTAATACCTCGTCATTAGTTATACGAGCAAAACTCTTCGACTCGGTTGTCTGCTAGCAACTCCAATGCGCTCTCGATTCTACAATTTAAAATTTGCATTACATATTAAGCCAATATTATAATGACATAGTATTATTTTTTAAAGTGCTTCGATCATACATCTCCTTTCGTTGAACTCCAAAACCTGACTGCATCTTCCCATATTAATATCGGAGAATTCCTAGTGAGACATTTTGCAGCTTCTCTTGAAGTCTGAGATTATTCTTGAAGTATGTTTTTTTTTTTAAAAAAAAAAACTCTTATTGTCTCTTCATTTTCTATTTATTTGCGGCGTTTTCCTACCAAACGCCGCTAAGGTTTCAATTTTATGGCGTTTCTACAACAAACGACACCATAGAATGACCAATTGCGGCGTTTGTTCCTAAAACGCCACGAAAAGCGCCGCTATATATCAGACCTGGTGTAGTGTCGGTACATGACGTTTACTTTAAAATTTTCCGTAGACTTACCTTCTTCAAAATCATCTCCAGGTAAAATTCCAGAATATCATTTATTTATTCGATTTTAATTAAATTAACTAATCGAAATGTAATTCAATTCGTTTGATCGAATCAATCATATAAAATCAGTTTAATTAGCATAAGATATTTTAAGAAGAAATTGATTATTAGTTAATTCAGTTTGGTTAAATGAAATTAATTAATATATGCGACTTAACTTAAATTAATTTATATTTAAAGGGAATTTAGTTTATGTTATCTAAGATTAGATTATGGTATAGGGTTATGATGTCTAGTTTTCGTCATAATTTTACATATAAACAGATTGTAATCTAACATTATAGTCAGGGTGTAATGTTATAATCACCTCTTCATAATTTATAATTTTACATATAAAAGAGAATATCTTTAAGAAATAATTGTCTCTCGTTAAAGATCGAGTCATCGAGTCAGCTAAAAAACCCCACAAGTTGCTAATATAGCAGACTTAACCTATAACCAAGTAACCAACCAGGATTCGTCAACATTCACACCCTGTTTATAACTTATGATGGCCTGAAACTTTCTTTCTAGGGCGACTCATACCGCTTATAATAGGGACGAAGTTGCTTTTTGAATTCGAAGGGGTTATAGTTTCTAATTTTTTTAGTATATTGGTATTTTAAATACTTTTTAATTTAAATATTAGTTAAATAAGATATTTATTTCTTTTTATTTTTAAATTTAAATATTTAATTGATTCTTAACTTTTTTTTTTAACATTTGATCTTAGTTTCATCTCTGCTCGTACTGATTCTCTTATAACACCTCACATCAATTACTTCCAGAAATTTTCGATAGCAACACTTGGTGGCGATGTTGAATGTAGGCCGAAGAAGCTTAACTAATCGAAATAAGGGAATCGTGCAAGTTTTTGGTGTTGGTATGAGAATTAAAAGTTGAAGCTTGGAGTCCATGATCAAAACGAAAGGTAATGTTTGAACAATGGGAAAGGAATGTGTGATGAAGGAGACACCACATATATCATAAAAGCCAAAGGACTGTAATTATTCCTTTTTTTAAATATCTTTTACACTCTAATTATCCCATACATATATAGACATTAAATAAACATACTTAGGTTATAGTTCTAGATTATGGCGTGGGATTCAAGTGGTTTCCAACTTGATGATATTGTTGAAAATTTGATGATATTGATGTAAATTTTTGTAATATTTGAATTTTGAATTAGTGACACGATATATTATATTTTTAATAAAATAATTTATGTTTAAATTTTAGAGATAAGATCATTGATTGAGACAGTAATAAATTTAAAATATTTAATCGCAAAACATATATGAAAAAAAAATATAAATTTATTTATAATTACATTAAATCCAACCTTTTCTATTTGAATTTCATTTAAATAACACTATCTTCTAAATATTTGTAATATTATTTTTTAATAAAATATTATAAAAAATCAATTTAATAAATTTAGGAGTGATTTGAATTGGATCATAACGAATTAAATTCAGATTAGAACCAATTTTTATTGAACGTTAGTCCTACTCATTAACACTTCTAATTCAAAATTCAAATACCGAACCAAATTTTATTATACAATACCAATATATATAGCAAGATATTTGGATTTACTATTATTCACAAAATTAAAGATATTTGGATGATGTTTACCCTTTAAAATTTATTTTCTGAATATACATTATAATATTTGCCCACATGAATTTAATTCGTTTGGCCAAAGAAGAACACACTTGACGGCCATAATTCTATTTTCTTCTATGAGAATTATTTAATCAATTTGTCAATATTCCACAAAATGTGTGTATACATTTGGAAAGAGAGCGTACCAACCAGCCTGCCTGCTCAAGTTCTCATGCTTCAATTCATGACACTTTTTTGAGTCTACTTTCCTTCCATTTTAAGCTCCACAATAACAATTGCCCCTTCTAGTCAAACATATTCCCCTATCTTTCAAATTCAAAACCATTAACTTTAAAGAAAAATATTTTGATACACAGGTAGTGTAAAATTATTTCACGCATCACATGTTGCGGTTGGACCTCGCATTCTTGCTGCAGCTGTCTATGCAACACCACAACAATGGAATTACCCTGAAGGGTTTTGCTCTGGTAACTTGTCCATATAATTAAAACTATTAGTAAAGTAAACTGCAAGATTGATTTTTTTTATCTTTATTCTTACATCAATATAATATTTAATTAAATAGAGAGATTTTGATTATTTTTGTTGGATTTTTATGAAAATGTCCAATTGTTTTTCACCGTCATACCTTTTGAGATTTTTTTACATAAAATTTTTTTAGGGTGAATCTAGGTGCGACATGTTAATTTTAAGGCTAAAAAGAGGTAGAATTAAAATGTTAGAAAACATCAAATTTAAAATATCACTCACACCAACCGAAATATTATACAAAATGTTTTTTTTCACAACAAATTTCAAAATTTGTCTATGAGTTTCAAAATTTACCATCAATTTAAAATGTTATTCCATATGTCTCAATAAAATTGTTATTTTTGTGTTTTAAAATTGTGCTACTCAAATTGTTACTTTGAAAAACTCAATAACTTTTTTAAGATAAATTTACTTTTCTATCCTATTTTTAATTTCCCAATAAAAAAGTTAATTGTTTAGCGGCAAATTTATTATTTAAATTATTTTATACCACACAATTTTTTCTTCAAACTCCCTAAAAAGTTAATATGTAATAAAATTAGTGGGGCAGAAATAGTATAAAAAAGTATAATATTTTAATCGTGTGCAGTGACAGACAGATTTTGACCGTATAGTTTAGGTGAGCCTAATAAAAAATTTAAAATCACAGTTAGAGTGTTATACCCTAAACTGGGGCGAAGAGTGTTTTATGGAAGGAAAGGTTTTAAAATCCGGTTAAGATGATTGGTGATTAGATTTGAGAAGATAGATAGAGAAAGTGCAAAAGCTACCTTCCAATGCCAATCCAAAAAGCTTAAAGCAGACAATATTGTAATAATAATAATACCTGTGAAGGCGACAGTTGAGAACCTGGCCTCGCTTTGAGATTACAGAATATTGATTGCCACAATTCCATGATTTGAACTCACTGTTCACTTCTTATTCTGACCTCATTTTTATTATTTATCTTTTCATTTTTATTATCCAGCCCTTATTCAAATGTAAAAAAATTAATTTATTCAGATGCTACTTGCTCTCTGCATAGTTGAAAGCGATGTGCTGCTGCTCATTGCATGGGTTCTCATCCCCACTACTACCTCCAGTGGCCGATCCACCTATTGTACTGTGACCACTGAAATTTAAATTTTTTTTTGTTGTGAATAAAACAACGAACAAGAATAAAAGAGCAAAGAGATGAGAGAAAGATGGAGATTTGTATTATTCTCAAATATAGAACTGTATATACAATGCCTTCAATGAATCATCTATTCATATGCATAAGAAGTACATAATACATTAAACTCTAATTAATAGAGATAATATTCTTAATAATAAATAAATCAAACTTCTTAGATAAAGTTCTAATCATGATAGACATCCACATAGATAAATATTCATAACACTCCCCCTTGGATGTCTATGAAGATAATGTGTCTCGTTAAAACCTTACTAAGATAAAAACCCAGTGGGAAAAAAATTCATTAGTAAAGGAAAAAGAGTACACACATCTTTAATACGCATAACATGTTGCCTCATTAAAAACCTTACCAGGAAAACCCATTGGGACAAAACCTCGGTTAAGGGGAAAAGAGTGCAACGCGTATTTACTCCCCCTCATAAAAACATCACAAAAGACCTTTGAATCTTCATAATTCAATCTTGAATATTACTTTTCTAAAGATCGTGAAGGATGAAACTTTGGAGTAATATGTTCCATGATGTATCCACTTTCAAACTGAGATATACATCTTGCATCATCTTCACACAAGGTAGCTTTTATCATATCTTGTAAAAGTAAATCCACATATCTTTTAGATATGTTGGGTCAATGGTCTTAGCCAAACACATTTTTTGGCTTGCCCCGTGCATAACAATTATTTCTACAAGATTTTAGGAGGCATCGACGAATGTTTAAAGATCTAAATGTAATGATCTTTGTATATTCATAGATATTTCTTGACCAACAATATATAGTGCTTCAAGACCAAGAAAAGATATAATTATTTTTATTCACATCCAACAATCTTACAACTATTGGGATACTCAATAGATAGGCTCTATTCATATTGAATCTTCTTTAAGATTCTTTCAGCTTATAAAAATGCTCGATCTTCAGGTCAAGATAAATTTGATGTCAAGATTCAAGTACTTGTATTGAAAGTACTTCATGAGTTTTCAATTTGAAGCTCTATAGGAGTTCTAAAATTATCATAATGGATCTTGATTCAAACTCCTTTATAAAATACATAAGGAAATTTGATCATTTTTATAGTATTTTCTCAATTAGTATTCACTAAGGCGATTATACCAAATGCACCAAAATATTCATGAGACATGTCTAAATAAATTTCCTCCCAAATGCTTCTAGCATTTTAAATCCTTCAAAGATAAATATGGATCCACAAATAATTAGACGCATGCAAAATTTTTCATAACTGCCAAAGTAATTGCATCCACCATGAAGTAATTAAAACTTTTCATAAATCATAGTTCAAGTCGTATTTACGACTACTTATTTGTGCCTCACTTGCATTACACCTTTAGGTGTTTGGACTGTTGGTCCAAATACTTCTATTTTAGAAGTTCAAAGCGTCTTTCAACATCGGCCAATTCAATATCTATACTTCTGGATAGATTTTATACAAGATCCTCGATTTCTTTCTTTACTTCTATAGAAGTATTTTATGTAAAATTGTTTGTAAAATCGTTGTCGACAACTTTCCAATTTTTTGGTTCCATTCTCGTAATGACATAACTCATCGAGATCTCTTCAAGATTTCAATCTTTATTTCAGGTACCTGAAACTTTTCAAGAGTTTTATTATTAGTTATGTCCTGGGTCTCTTTAGGAGCACCTGCCTCCAATATATGATCATCTCATAATATTTTTCATTTACGAGAATTTTGATCATTGGAACCATTTCAACTATCATGCTTCAAGCATGATTTACATCCACTTGCTCTAAGATGTAATTTAAACTTAGAGCATTTCAGCTGGTATATGAGACTTAATTACTCTCTTTTGGTCAGTAAATATGTATGGCAGTTGACATGAAATAACATGAATTATCTTATGAACTTTTAGTTCATATTCGAGGATGTAGATAATGATAATTCATTTCCTTCTTTATCCAGCTAATTATTCTCTCCCTCTGATGTTGAGAAAAATCATCAAATAAATGATTCTCCAATTAATGTTTAGAATTTAAACATAAAAGGAGACTCGTACTCAATATATATTCTCAACTCTTTTTATTTGCCCATTTTGTGTGTTATGGTGGAGCAATTCAACTATATATCGCACATTCAAAAATCCAAAAATAGAAAATATGACTTCTGACCAAAAGTCAAATCATAATGGGGAGTTTATTATAACTCGTTGGCTTGATGCGTATAAGTGTTGCTATATGGAAATACCATATAAATAATAAATGTTTTGTTCTCACAGTTTAGCTATTAAATAGGAGGCATCCAATTAAAAAATTTGCTAAACCGTATTTTTCATAATCAATAGGCTTTGTAACAACCAATATAGCCTAAAATATAAACCCAAAAGCTTTTGCAAAATGAATAGTTTAATTGCATAATCTGAATCCTTTTAAAATCAACCTCACAAACTTCTGGTTGTAAGTTGATAAAACAATGTAGATGCATCTACTAAAATCATATAAAACTTTCCACATTTGTGGATATATGGGCCCATATTTCGTTCAGATATGCAAGACATGCAGTCTCAACTTCAACACAAGAACTTCAAGTTCTAATTCTTTTGGTAAGTGTGATCAACTATATCCTTTGAGAACAAACAACACAAGAACTTCAAGTTCTTTTAGTAAGTGGAATTTAATCAATTCCATTAAGCAACACAAGAACTTCATGTTCTTTAATAAGTGAAATTTAATCAATTCCTTTGAGAATAAGCACCACAAGAACTACAAGTTCTTTTAATACATGTGCATGTAAATCTCAATAATTTCTGCACCATTATTGATCATGATGGTCTAACCGATCATGCCAACTATATATATATATATATATATATATATATATATATATATATATATATATATATGTGTGTGTGTGTGTGTGTGTGTGTGTGTGTGTGTGTGTGTGTGTGTGTGTGTGTGTGTATATCTCTGAATTTGTAAACTTCTTGTTTACCATAACATGTAATTCAATCTCACTCGTACATGTCTAGTACGCCCATCAAAATTGTTCATTTAAATAGGAATATATTTAGTTCTTTCGGAGCTTTCAATTGAAATTAGCTTTTGGTAGCAATATATAGCTCTTCTAGAGCTTTCAACTGACTTTTTGGCTACCAGAACTTATATCCATATTGGCTTATTTCAAATGCCAATTGATAACATATGTTATCTATAATTTCAAAAAGAATATTTTGCGAACTCATATCGCTCTCTTAAAATTTCCACTTATAGTGGTGACGCTATTATTACCATTAGCGGTAATTATTGCAATATTCGCAATTCTGCACTTTTCATAATGTGCTTTCTCTCAAGAATTCATTGCTCTTCTAGAGCATCAACGTTTTCAATACTTTGAGATATAGTACTCACATTATTCCCTTGCATTTAAATGGGAAAATATATCTTATACTTATGTTGAGCATAAATCGTCACCATAGATTGTATTTGACAAGTAATCATATTAAACAAAATAAATAAATATCATAATATATAAATATAAATATAAATATAAAACGTAAATAATTAATGTGTGTAAAATAAATAAACGTAAAGTAAAATAAATAAAAATAAATAAATAATTCTCTTCAAAGTTATGAGAATAATTAGAAGATGATTTATTCATTTCGAGGGTTATAAGAGAATCAACAACGTCCAAAAGAGTTGGACCAACAATGTCCAAATAAAGTTGGACCAGTATCATCTTTGTCATGTTTCGCAAACAAAATTTGCTTCTATTTTCTTTCCTTTATCATTCAATGATTCTTGATTTTTCAACATACAACACGTACGAGACCAATGGTTTATAACAACGCATTGGTAATAAGAAGAGTTTTACTTCAATAGAATGATCTTTATCACTTTTGTCATCCTTATAACCTCACTACTGGTGGGTAGAAGTATTCTTAAAATGACCATATTTTTCATGTCTATATTCATAGCCTCGACCACGACCACAATTTATGATGTGGTTTTTATTCCTTCCATAATATAATCTCACATTCACTTCAGGGAATGGAGTAGAGCCAGTGGGCCTTTAAAACATTTTTTCACATATCCTTATCACAGAGAACAAAGATTTAATCCTCGTATGCGGCATTGTTAAACCTGTCCACAAGGTCCTTTAAAAACCTCCTTTGAGACCAGTAGCCTCGCAGAACGGGATGTCCAGCCAATATACTGGGATTATATCGAAATTATGTCTCTAATTGAATAATGATTTACCATGTTTGCATTCACTTCAGGGAATGAAACAGTTCCAATAATCACATGGAATAAACATCATGCTTGCATTCACTTCAGGGAATGCCCATAATTGATAATCGCATGGAATAAACATCATGCTTTGCATTCACTTCAGGGAATGCCTCCCATAAAACTTTTTGGATCAAGACGAATTTTCGTAACTTGAAATTGGGAGAAGTCTATGGTCGAATTTTTCGACGAAGAAGAAATATTGCTTTCGAGCAAATATAGACTTTGTAATAATCTTCTTGTAAATTCAAAATTATCATGATGTATCGCACTTTAAAATACTAATATAAAGAATACAAATAAAATTAGAATTTACCGATATTGATTTTCCTCTCGAGGACAATGGAGATATAAATAACCAAGACAGCTCCTCATAACCTCTTTATGTCATATCTCTTTCCAAGCCGTTTAAAGACATGTAAAACTTAAAACACGGTTAAAATATCAATTCTCAACGATAAAATAATATATATATATATATATATATATATATATATATATATATATATATATATATATAAACATACCAAAATTTCCAAGATATTAAATCCGTCCTGATTGGTGTAATTTTTTTAAATAGACATCGTTTTTCCATATCGTTTAAACATATCATGTGAAACTCAAAAATATGATTAAAAATATCAATTCTCATCAATTAAAATTTAAATAACAAATAAATAACCATATGTTTTCAATCGTTTGTTATTAAGTAAACTAACAAAAAAAAATGACTTTTAATCTCAAAATCAATTTTGATTTTGTTATAAAATAAATATAAATAATAGATGACATACCTTATAAGGAAGATAGGGGCAAACGCTTATGGTAGAAGACATAAATAATATTTGTTGTCTCTGTATGTTTCTGGGCAATAGCGCACATGTTTTTGAGTATATATTACATATGGTACATGTGATCGCCAATATCAAATTGAAATCTTTTCGAGAATCACCAACAAGAACCAGGGTAATTGGACGAGATTTCATGGTTTGCTCAAGCCTTCAAAACATGTTACCATACTTTTTCAAAAATAAAGACCAAGTTAAAATATCAAGATAAAAGCAATCAATAACAAAAATGTGGGGGGGGGGGGAACTTATCTTCGGTTCAACGTAGAATCAAATTTGTTTCGGTAACTACTTTGGGATTCAAACAAAGAGCACCAAAATCTTTCGAGTAAACTCGTGCTGATAACATGTTGTGAATAAAATAACGAAGAACAACGAACAAGAATAAAAGAGCAAAGAGATGAGAGAAAGAGGGAGGTTTGTATTATTCTCAAATATAGAATTGTATATACAATGCCTTCAATGAATCATCTATTTATAGGCATAAGAAGTACATAATACATTAAACTCTAATTAATAGAGATAATATTTCTAATAATAAATAAATCAAACTTCTTAGATAAAGTTCTAATCATGATAGACATCCACATAGATAAATATTCATAATATTTTTGTATTATTTATTTATTTTATTAATTATACTCACTTTAAAAAAAATTCAAATATCATTTGTGTCCACTTTAAAATTTTATTTGTTCCCGCTCACATATAAATTATAATGAAATATTGACTAAAGACGTCCATAAGTAGTAAATTGTTCTTTCTTAGAGTCCAAAAATAATTCATTTGAGTTCAATTCATTTATTCAACAAATAGATTTTTAAAAATTTTATTTGTGTCCCACCTTGAAATTTTTTATGTCCCCGCTCACATATAAATTATAATAAAAAATTATCCAAAGTCGTTCATAAATAGTAATTTGTTCTTTCTTAGAATTCAAAAACAATTTATTTGACTTCAATTCATTTATTCAACATATACAAGTATATTTCAATTACTACTTAAATTTTATTTTACAAGAGTTCAAGACCTTTTGTTCTTTCTCTTACATCTGTAGCAATGTAAATGGGGATATAATAAGGGTTATATTTTTTTTGGTAAATAAAAAGAAAGCTAACATATGTCTCGTTAAAAAACTCTCTAAATCTAATGAGAGAAAAGAATACCTATAAGAGCTTATACAAAATCAACTTACGAGATATCCATCGCCATAATAGATCAATCAAACAACCAAACTATCCACAATCCTCATGCAAAAAAAAAAAAAAAAAAATCACCTCATCAGGAGGGTACAAGAACATACGCAGCTCAAAACTATTCAAAGGAAACAATTTCACCATTGCATCCGCCACTCGGTTGCATTCCCGAGGGACATGTCGAAAAACCAATTGCCATGAGCAATCCATTAACGTCCAGATTGACCCAAGCAAGGAAGGACAAATGTTCCTTCGCCCATTGTCGGACAAGACTCGAACAACATCTAGAACTTAAAGGATTATATTTTGATACACAACCCTTCATATTAAAATTGTAAAATTTAAAATATAAATGATTATATTTTGATACACAAGATATGTAAATAAAATTACACAACCATTATATAAAATTTAAAACATAAATCCCAAACCCTAGCACCCTAAAACATAAACCTTAAACTCTAAACCCCAAACTCTATATTCTAACCCTAAACCTTAAATTCTACCCCTACACATGAAACCCATAAACCCTAACCTAAAACCCTAAAATTAAAAGACTTATGTAAACTTTAATTTACACAAGCTTGTGTATCAAAGTATTTTTCAAACCTAAATCTCTAGCCCTAACACCATAAAACATAAACCCTAAACTCTAACAATAGCCTTAAATTCTACACCCTACACACCTAACCCCTAAACATAAACCTAAATCCATAAACCTTAAATTAAAAGGTTTGTATAAATTTTATGTATCAAAGTATTTTTCATGTAATAATTAATTATTTCGTGAATTTATGTTTACATTTTCCTTTTTTAACTTTAGATTTTGTGTTTGAGATTAAATTAATTGGTAGTATAACTAGAAAGTTGACTTTATGAATTGACGATTTTTTATAGTAATTTTATTGAATCAATTTAACAAAAACATTCAATTTTATTATTACTTTTTTATTAATTGAATATAAATTGATAATATGCTCAAATTGAGTTGTTTCGAATTTGTTGTAGTTTTATAGGTATTATATATTACAGTGCTTTGTAAATTGTAATTTAAAAAATTACGTTTCATTAATATGTTTTTATGGCTAGCGTGAATTGTATGCTTTGTATTACACTCAATCACCATAACATGAGGGACGTAAATGTTTGTATAAAATTATCCACATCATGAAGATGTTATATAGGTTCGTCTTTTTAAGTTGTAACAGATGACATTGTTTTATGCTTTTAAACAAACTTTAAATTATATACTATTAACCATAATGGTGGATCCACCATATAGTCAAGACAAAAAAGTTATTCACACCGTTATTTTTTTATTCACAAATCGAGTTAGGAGTGAGCATTCGTTCGAGTCGAGTCGAATTAAATTCTTTTGAATTAGTTGAGTTTATGAGTTATTTTATAACTCAAATTTTATTTGAAATTTTTTGATTCAAGTCAAGTTTATGAAATCCGAATTGAGTGGAGTCGAGTTGTTCAACTTTCTGTTCAAATTTGATTGTAAATATTTATAATGTTATGGTACTAATTGGTTCTAATTTAAATAGATTTCTAATATTTACGATAAACATATATATTTCTCCATAATTTTTCATATGTGATATACATATCAGACAAAGTTGTGAGACTCGACTCGAGCTTGAAAATCGATCTAATAATTACCAAAAATTATAACTCAAACTTTTTTTGAAATTTTTGCTTTAAACGGATATCTAATATTTACGATATACTTATATATTTCTTCATATTTTTTTCATATGCGATACACATATATCAAACAAAATTGAGGTACTCGACTCGAGCTTGAAAATTGATCCAATAATTATTAAAAATTTTGAGTTATTCGAATTCTCATTTTATAACTCAAATTTTGTTTAATTTTTTGCGTTAAATTGACAAAATTAATTTTTACGAGTCAAATCGAATTTTAATCACTCATATATCATGTTCAACTTTGAAGCATAGCTAAACAAAAGCCCAACCTCACCCCCTCGTTATATTCCTACCTTAACTCGAAAATTGGCGTAGGATAACCGATAAATTAACGGTTGAACTGATTAAATTAAAAATAGATGATCCGATCAGTTCAACTATTGATTCAATTTTTGTTTCTTCCATTCCATACTAACTATTAGGATTAAACACAAGCAAACCGAAACACATATACTAAGGGTAAGTCTAAGACGTGACGCCTTAATTTAAGGCTAAAAAATAGCGCAACCTAAAATATTACCACACAATTGAAGTGTTATACTTTTTGATAATATATTACCTTTCGTATTTTTACAAAAAGTCTCAAAACTTATATAAAACTACAAATTAAGTTTTCAAACTTATCAAAAAAACCACCAACCTAAAATGTTCAAAGTCACCAAACTTGTCGAAAAACTAGAATGGACCAAATCCTTTCCCTCCGCTGTAATTTGCTATAGTTAAGCCTAGGATGAAGTACATTCAAAGTCACCAAATTATGCTCAAATGATCGTTTTAGATATTAAATTTTTAAAAATTATAAAAATATCATTAAATTTATTCATTTATATTAAACTTATCAAACTTTATTATTATTATAACGTCGTAATAATGATTATTTTATAATAATTTGATAAATTTAATAATTTCATTAACGACCTTGACTTACTTTACCTTATCATATAGAATAACCTAGGGATGGGCACGGGTCGGGTCGGGTTTTTGGCCCACCCGAACCCGACCCGAAACTAAGTATCCTAAAACTGAACCCGACCCGATCTAATTTTTTTTAAAAACTCAACCCGACCCGAAAATAAATATTCTAAACTCGACCCGACCCGACCTATAGAAAAAAATTAATTTTAGGGACCTAATTGTAAAAAAATAATTTTAAGAGACATAATTATAAAATATAATAAATTTAAGGACTAAAATGTAAATAAAAAATTAATTTTAAGGACCTAATTATAAAAGAAATATATAAAGAGGGAGTATTATTACAAATATTCTTAAAAAAATTTAGGGGAAAATTACACTATTAGTCACGGGTCGGGTCGGGTAGGATTTTTTCACCCTAAAACCCGAACCCGACCCGACATCACCCTACATAAAAATCCGACCCGACCCAAACCCAATTTTTTTCATAAAAATACCTGACCCGATCGGGCCGGGTCGGGTCAAAACCCATCGGGTCCGGGTGAAATGGCCATCCCTAGAATAACCCTGCAGGTCAGTTTTTGGGCCCTACAATTATTGTCTTCCCCATTTGATATCTGTGTAGCAGTTAGTAAGTAAACTATCAATTCAAATCCACGCCCATCCTTGTACAATGATTCAGTAGGGGTGGCAACGGGGCGGATCGGGGACGGTTTTGCATTCTTCACTCCGTCCTCAACACTTGCGGGTACGGTTTTGGGGAATCCCCATTGAACATTTTGTGGATTTTTTCGTCCCCATACCCATCCCTTACGGATCCCCGCGGTTTTCGGTTAATCCTCATACCCAAAAAATATAAATTAACTTATAAAACAAATACTCAACATTAAATCTCCAAAATTACAAACATAAAAGATAAATTTAGTTTTATCAAACAACAATCAAATAATTTCAAAACTATAAAACATGACTTAAATATTAACCGTTTGAAACATGACATCTTGAACTACCTTTAAAAGAAAATATGTGATTAATAATCTATAGTTTCAAATAATGATATGTTTGTTCTAAAAGAAACTAGATTCGATAATTTTTCCAATCATATAAATTACTTCTTCTAATTTTACTCGTACGATTTATGGCAAATTTCCGAAGTCATTGTTATTGTTGTTTTTAGAAACAATATGTTGTCTTCTCTTCCAACATTTGCTCACTCAAAAATTAATAATTCCTAATATGTAACTCGAAATCAATAACTGCTTGTTTTAAACAAATCTAGATTTTCGTGTGATTATATAAATATAACGCTCACTCCCTAATTTAACTTGTAGAATTTTTGGTGATTTTTCAAAACCATTGCTAAAACTTTTTTAAGAAATATGCTGCCAAATTTTTATGACCTTTCAACATTCAAATATTCATATAATTTAGAATACATATCTAAATCAATCACCATGTATTTTAAACAAAACTAGAATAAATCATGTTTACAACAATGCATAGATAATATTCTAATTATTTGTATAGAATTTACAAAGAATTTTCAAACTTACTCTAGCCGGCCATGCTCAAGTGAGAATAGATTTTTGATGAAACATAGGTAAATTACCCTTATGGCCATCAAACTTTGTAAAATATCAGGATCCCTACGGATATTTTTTGGGATCCCCACGGTGATTTATACGGGTACGGTTCGGTTATCCCCACGGTTCGGATATAGCAATCCCCATCCCCATCCCCATTTGAGCTCCGGTTATAAAACTTCCCCCATCCCCATCCCCATGGGTAAGGATTTCGGTTATTCCCCATACCCATCGGTTCGAATCCCCACAGTTTTCGTTTATTCCCCACCCGATTGCCACCCCTATGATTCACCAATATGATTGTCAAAAAAAAATGATTCACCAATATGTTACAAAATAAACATAACAGTAAATTTTATATTAATTTAGAAATGTTGTTAAATTTAACGATGTGAATTTAACTAAATAATGTGAAACTCTCGCGTAACTTAATATGTTTTTCTAACTAACTATAACTTAAAAAATTGATCCATTACATTAAACATGTCACCATTTAAAAATTAAATATCATGCCATATCTTAAACTAATCATAGACCATTTAATGAAACTCACTTCCATGTTAATTGAATCTTAGCTCGATTGACTTTTTTTTTTAACTACGAGTTCAAATTTAATGAGGCATAATCACGTCTAATTTAATTGTTTGAGAAGATTATGGTTAGTTCATGTATTGTATATATACAAAAGGATTATTATCTTATACACTAGCGATGGAAAATAAAATTTTCACAAGCGGGTTTTTTTAGGGGTTTAAGGTTTTAGTTTAGGGTTTAGAGGTTAGAGGTTTAAGTTGTAGGGTTTAGAATTTAAGATTCATAACTAGAATTTAGAATTTAGGGTTTGTGGTTAGATCATTGTGGTTTTAAAGTTATAATTTTATATTTTAGATTTAAGCTTGAAAATAAGCATGTTGTATAAACTTTTTTACACTAACAGTGTATCAAATATTAATCCTATAAAACTCCACTTTATAAGTACTTTTCTTTCATTTGCTATGCAAATGACCATTACGCTCATTTTTTTCTAATGTACTAGGAACTTTATATTCAATTTTAAAAATCCACTTTATGTTGACTCCCCTAAGTTGTGAGTTCAGTACTCATTATGAGCAAAATTTTACTCTCCTCTTTCTAGGTAGGAAATATTCAAAAAAATTATATAAAATAAAATATACTCCGTACTCGTACGTTATACTATATAGATTTATCATGGGCTGATTATCCCAATCCACCTTGTTTTATTTACAACATCAAGATTTAAACTTTTACCTTATTTAAGAAACCTAACATCTCATCCCACTGAATCAGCTAGATGAACGTCAATAGTGTAAGATATTCAAAACCCATTGATGATATTAAAATTTTGGACAGATGTGATGCCCCAATCTCAGGAGTTCCCTACATGGCAAGAAACCTGTGGCATTGACAATTAAGTATGTACTTACCGTCGTTTAACTGAGCCAAGCAGCAACTTATGTTTCCCCATCACGAAATGACTTGTATGAAGAAGACATGCAGCAAGCGATTGAATAAGCGTTTAGATGAGTGGATGGATGGATAAGATTCGATAAAGACGAAGAAATTCGAGGTGAAAAACTCCAAAAAAGAAACCTTGCAAGCATTGGGGACACTGACTTTAGCCCTCGGCTTAGCAGACAGCCTCGTGGGTTTGCACAAGGAAAAATTGTGGCAGAAAACAGACCTCTAATTGCAAAGATGGAAAGAGACACAACAAGCTTAGCTTTCTATAATTAAATGAAGCAAGTCCTGCCAGGGCATAATGCTGCAATCAAAGAGGGTTGTTTTCTTGGAACTTAAATGTGGTTTAGATAGAACTAAGGAGTTGTCTCGGTGATTAAACGCGGTGTGTTTCGTTTAGGTGACCCGAACTCAAGCAATTAGTTTACATGTGTACGTGAATTTATTTAAATTTGAAACTAGATACAACTTATAAAAAAAATGGTTGAAATATATCATGAGTTTCTATACTATTTCAAAAATTAAAATCTAATATCTATACTTTAATGTAACGACATCGGCTCCTTGTTCTTTTTTTTTTTAATATTGACCGCTATTATAACTCGACCTGACAATTATTAAAAGGACAAAATATTTGTTTAGTCCTCCTACGTTTATAATTTTTTTATCAACCTAATCCTCAAATTTTACAAGTTAATAAAAAATAGGGAAAACTACACCGGTGGTCCCCAAACTTTTACCATTTTTCTATTTTAGTCCCCAAACTATGTTTTTCGGCAAAATCGTCCCTTCTGTTACATAGTTCTCTTATTTTAGTCTCCGGCGTTAAATAGCTAACGGTTTTGCTGACGTGACATTTTTTAAGAGGAGAGAGAAATGATTAAAAAATATTTAAAAAATGTTACGTCAGCAAAACCGTTAGCTATTTAACGTCGGGGGACCAAAACAGGAGAACTATGTAACAAAAGAGACGGTTTTGCCGAAAAATATAGTTTAGGGACCAAAATAGGAAAACGATAATAATTTGGGGACCACAGGTGTAATTTTCCTTAAAAAATATCGCTAATTGAAGTTTTGCTATACAAATTGATACATGAATTTGACAACTTTTCTTATATGGTTCATGAACTTGGAAAGAATTTCATATTAGTACTTCAACTTGAATTTATTTTTATCAAATTGGTACGTAATGCTAGTGTGGCATTTCAATAGCCAAGTCTTGACATGTGATATTTGATGTCATCATCATTTTCATCGGTCAATTCCACTTGATTGATGCTGAGATGACAAGTCAACACAGTTATTAATTTAAGAAAAACTCTTAAGTTTAGATGCTAAATTGAGAAAAATTACCAAGTTCTAGTACCAGTTTTTAGAAATGTCTTAATTGAACAATACAATTTTTCAATAAACTAGTAAAATTGATAATAAAAAAAAACAAGTATAAACTACACAAATGATCACCATACTATTA
Source organism: Hibiscus tridactylites (assembly GCA_958450335.1). Lineage (NCBI taxonomy): Eukaryota > Viridiplantae > Streptophyta > Magnoliopsida > Malvales > Malvaceae > Hibiscus > Hibiscus tridactylites. Next base: position 16,199,213 of record OY288273.1, on the reverse strand, counting down.
GTAAAGTCGCGATTTGACCACCTTACTTTTTTCTAAGCAATTAAACCACCAAACTATTTAATTGGTTGCAATGTGACCACCAACCGTTAGAAACTAAAGGAATGGGTGACGCGGTAGTTAGTAAAATTGGTATAATTACATATTTGGTCTCTGCTATTTGTACATTTTATCAATTTAATCCTAATTTTAATAAATAAAATAATTTGATTATTTATATATTTTTGATTTAAAATTAGGACTAAATTGATAAAATGTACAAATAGAAGGGACCAAATATGTAATTATATCAATTTTATTAACTGTCACGTCACTCTTATGTTAGTTTTTAATGGCTGGTGGTCACATTGCAACCAATTAAATAGTTTGGTGGTTTAATTGCTTAGAAAAAAAAGTATAATGGCCAAATCGCGACTTTACAAATAGTATGGTGGTCATTTATATAGTTTACCCAAAAAACAATGGTAAACATAAAAGAAAAATATTTTACTTTCACGAACAAGCATTTAGTCTAAGGGAAAAGATACTAAATCTTTTTAACAATGTCAAATATTCGAATCTCGAGTAAAACTGAAATATAAAAATTAAATTTCAAAACAGTTAAGATAGGTTTAAATATATAAACCATGAAAAGCAGATGGCCGGCTATGGGGGAAAAACAGGAGAATCCCGCAGATCAAGGGGGAAACATGGTGCATGTGAGAGGATGATTAAATGCAAAAGATCATTAATCAAATCAAGCAACAGGGTCCTAGGAAAAACACTGGCCTCAACTTCTTTTGACGGTGGGGGTGGGCCGTCTGCTTTCAACTCCAACTCCATCTCCATAGTCGGCAATCGTCAGGGATGGACTCACAGGGATTAAAGAGGACAATCTTCTCTAAAAATTTAAAATTTATCTATGATTTAAAAAAATATTTCTTATAATTTTTTATTAAAATTTTATTTTCGCCTCTTAAAATTTTATTAGTTCAACTCTTAAAAAATTTATAAGCTTATCTTCATAATATAAAATTATGCGTCCGTCCATAATAATCGTATAATTGTGGTGGGAGCTGGGGACGCTGGTTTTAATCATGTCATGTAAGATGCAACCACTGCTTTCTTCAACTTTAACCTCTTCCCACAATCCAAACCATCCCTAAAGTGGCTCCAAAATATCGAAAAGGTTCACAGATTTTTTATGGTTAGTTATAAACAATAGAAGAAACCCAAGAGCTGATGGAATTAGGATGGTCATTTTATCCGGATCGATGAGTTTCGATTTAATATTATAGGATCGGGTTTTCGGGTCAAATTTTGTAAAAAATAATATCATGTCGGATTTTGATTTTCTGATCCAACCTAATATAATAGTACATTTTTTCCTTACTATTTAGGAATAATGACATATTTTTTTATTTTTTAGTTTATTTTCAATTATCTCTCTATTTTGTCGAAAAAATAAATGATTACTATAATAAATTTCTCTCTATATATATTCAAGTATTTTTCTACTTTTTGCAAAAGAAAATTGGGGAAATGATTTTTTATTTGTGTCGTGTTTGTGTTGGAGTTGAATTTTTACCTTAAAATTTAGATTAAACACAAGTCCGGTGGAGCAGCATCAAAAGTTGAGTCTAATTCGTTGAAAGACTTTTAAAATTTTAAATTGGATATAAACGACCAAAAACTCAACCCATAACCATCAATGGTATACATGGTAAATTATAGTTTACTTTCAATGCTTTTCGAATTGGAAAACTATATTGTCTACTTCTTCATATTATATGTCTCCCTCTTAATTTATGTTTCAATTCATTAAATAATGTACTTTTAATTTCATAATGGATAAACTACAACAAAGGTCACTCAATTATGGGTAAGGTTACATTTGGGTCACTTAATTATTAAAAGTTACATTTGGGTCACTCAATTATGGGTAAGATTACATTTGGGTCATCCAATTATTAACGGTTACATTTGGGTCACTCAATTATGGGTAAGATTACATTTGGGTCATCCAATTATTAACGGTTACATTTGGGTCACTCAATTATGGGTAAGATTACATTTGCGTCACCCTTCATATTTTAAAAAGTACATCAATTCAGTCATTTTTTCTTTCAAATCACTTGTATACCCTTGTTAACATTAGAGTACTTCATTTGAAATCATTAATTAATCTAATACACAAATTGATATACAATTTTTAAATATGAAGGGTGACCCAAACGTAACCTTAACCATAATTGAGTGACCCAAATGTAACCTTTAATAATTAGGTGACCCAAATGTAACCTTACCCATAATTGAGTGACCCAAATATAACTTTTAATAATTGAGTGACTCAAGTGTAACCTTGCCCATAATAGATTGACCTCCATTGTAGTTTACCCTTTCATAATTAATGTAAAGTATATTATTTAAATTATTATTTTCTTTACAAAAATCTAAAACTACACACATGTTATAATATCTGAATCTCTAAATTAAAGGTTATTATACCCTTAAACATTTTTGAATCCATGACTTATTAGATGTTGCAACAATAAAAGTATCAATAGAGTTAAATTCAACCAACAAGTGTAATTAATTATTTAAATAATAATAAAAGTATAATTTAATAGAAATACAAAATGTAATTTCATGTTTAATTTTTCTAACCTTTTATAATAATAATGAAAATATTATTTAAATTTTATAGTAAAAGAATAAACAATAAAAAGATTTTTGTCAACTCAAGAGTTTTTCTTAAACTCCGATATATATTAGGATAATAATATTCTGAAGGAAAATATTAGGTTTTCAAAGTGTCATATTAAATATAAATTTTAAAACAATAATTTAATTATCTTAATAAGTGCTTATATGTTAATTATTTATTACACACGTTCTTATTAAACCCAACAAATATGGATTAATAATTAATACATTGTTTATGCATAATTTTATCTATTATTAGTGGATTAGATAATGAAATATCATCTTAATTTTTTAAGAAAAATCTGTTTAATTTTATTTGAAGTTTTATCATCTAATTCATTAATCATATATAAAATTATGTATTATTATTGTTCCATGAATAATTTTACGATAAATGACATGTACTGCAATGTATCACTATTCATATGTACCGCAATGTACCATTAATTGTTTATATTAGTTTTGAAATCCTAAGGAACGAAAGTGTTATTATCCCCTTTTAGAATAAAATCTTAAAAACAATTTTTATATTATTTTTTCAGATTTTCTTTTATTTTTTAATTCAAAAAAATAATTAAATTTTTATTACTATAATAATTCCTACATTCACTTCAATTTAAAGGTAAAGTTCACAAATAATCACTAAACTTTGATCAATTATTTAATTTGGTAACCAAACTTCTAATTTCTTCAATGTTACAATTAAATTTTTAGTTTTGTTTTAATTTAGTCACTGACCCGTTAACAGCTGTTAAAAGGGTGGCGTGGGTGTTAAAATATTTTGTATAATAACACATTTAGTCCCCACACTTACACACTCAAACAATTTAGTCATAATTCAAAAGAAATAATAAATTTAACACTCATTATTTTAATTTGACCTATTTTTATGTAGAGATAATTTAATATTTTATTTTGATCCCTCAATTATAACTAATGTTATATTGTCCCTCCCAATCCAATCCAAACCATAATCAATCCATCCTTTAAAATTTAATAAAGATTAATTAAACTATTGCTATTAAAAGGAAAAATTAAGTATATATTTTTTAAATTTGATACTTGAATTTTTAAAATTGTTATTTGGCCACCAAAAACACATATATTTGTTATTTTGTGTATTCAATTATACATAATAAGAAGGAAAATTAATTATATTTTTTTAAAATTGCTACTTACAGTTTTTTATGAAAATAATTTAAAATTATTAAATTATATCTAATTAAAAATAGGGTCAAATTGAAATAGCGAGAGTTAAATTTATTATTTCTTTCGAATTAAGACTAAATTGTTTGAATGTGTAAGCAGATAAGTCTAAATGTGTTATTATACAAATTATTTTAACAACCACATCACCCTTTTAACAATGGTTAACGGTCCGTGACCAAATTGAAACAAAACTAAAAGTTTAATGGTAACATTGAAGAAATTGAAAGTTTGGTTACCAAATTGAATAATCGATCAAAGTTTAGCGACCATTTTTGAACTTTACCCTAAAACTAAAGTGAATGTAGGAATTATTATAGTAATTAAAGTTTAATTATTTTTGAATTAGAAAATCAAAGAAAATATAAAAAAATAATATAAAAATTATTTTTTTAAGATTTTATTCTAAAAGGCGATAATAACACTTTCGATCCATAAGATTTCAAAACTAATTAAAACAGTTAATGGTACATTGTGATACATATAAATAAGGGTAAAATACTTAAATCATCACTCAACTTTGCTTTATGACCTATTTTGGTCATTGAACTTTCAAAACGCTCAATTTACTCATTAAAATTTACTTTATGGCCTATTTTGATCACTCTGAATTATTTTATTAATATTTTGGTATGACATGATATATTATTATTAAATATAAAAATAATTTAAAATTAAATTAAATTATTGGTAAATTATAAAAATCATCACTGAAATTTACTCTTCGACCTATTTTGGTCACTGAACTTTCAAAACGACCAATTTAATCACTAAACTTTATACATTGACCTATTTTGGTCACTCCACCGTTAATTTTTTAACGGTGTTATGACATGGCACACGGAACCAAAACGACGTCGTTTTATATCCCTATAAAAACATTTTATTTAATTGTCTCTATTTCTCCTAAATAAAACCCTAGCCATTGTCGTCGTCGTCGTTTCGATATCTTTCTTCATTTGCTGTCACCAAAGATTTGATGAAATGAAAGATTATATATTTCACCGACAACAACAACAACAAGTTCTGGACGAAAACATGTCTAATTTGACTTCTGCATCTGACGAAGCAAGTGTTTCTTCAAAGAACAATGTCGGTGGCACTACCAACCAACCACCTCAATCTCAGCCGGTCATAAGAAAGAGAAACCAACCAGGCAATCCAGGTTTCTGTTCAAACTTCAAAAATCATTTTCTTAAAAAAACATTGTTCAGTAAGGAGACGGTGAAGATGAATATGCAGTAAGCTGTTTAAGGAGACGATGAAGTTTTAGGGATGATGTCGGTGGGGTTTGGGTAGAATTTAAAAATTTTATTTTATTTTATTTTAAATCCTACATGTCAACCAAATATTAATAAAAAATTATGTCACAACCAAATATTAATAAAATAAGCCACATCATCGGGCTGTTAATGAGAAAACATAAGAGTCATCAAAATAGGTCCATGTATAAAGTTCAATGAATAAATTGATATTTTAAAAATTTAGTGACCAAAATAGGTAGAGAGCAAAATTCAATGATCATAATTATCCTCTTTGCCTTCCATTTGGAAATAAGTATTTCAAGGAGCGGTGTATAATGAATTTGAGTTTTTATTCTCTCTAATCTCTTATTATTTTATAAACTTCTTTGTTTTGATTCTTTCTAATCTATTTTCTTATGTTAGAGACTTTTTTTTATATATACATGAAATATTATTAATTATCGATTACTTTAAGTGAATGAGGTGTTAAGTTTCTTCAACAATGTTTATGTCAATAAATTGAATCTTGATGTTGGTTTAAGCGGTAAGCATTTTGGTATTGCTTAAGCAGGTCTCGAGTTCGAGGCTTTGTGTATGCAGAAAATCTTCGTAGGGAAACTCACCCACCAAATCCAGGTATGCGACGTGTTGTGGCCAGCCCCTTTCACCATGTCCCAGGGCCACAACCGTGCCATCATTTCACCATGTCCCCATTTCGAACAAGTCAATGTTTTTGGATTTGTCCTTGTTTTTACTGTTTTCAAGACTAAGTAAAAAGTGTCCCCGTTTCGAGCATTTCAACGTCTACTCGGGGCATTTCTATAAAATCCATTTCGCATATATGTAGGGGGTGAGCAGTTGGCCGGGTACTGCTCACATGCTTGTGTGTGTGATTGTGCTAGGATTTCCCACACCATCGGGGTGGCCCCTACCACCATGTTTGAAGATGGTGTGGATTAGTTTCTGTGTAACCCGATGTTTTTCCTTTTCTGTAATAAAAACCTTTTTTCTTTTCCTTCGGGGAAGAAGGGGGTCAGCCATGGGCATCCGTTATGCCCTACGGCTTTGGCTTGTGATTTGGAAATGCATCGTTATGCGGGAACTAACGTGTTGGCTGGTTGCTTGTGACAGATAATTGTGCGAGAAGGCTGACTTGATCGGGCTAAAACTCCCCTTCAAGTGCCGCGCGGCTTAGCAACCGAGTGAACTAAAGGCTAAGACCGTGACACGTGGTACCAGAGCAAGGTTGGGTGATCGAGCAAGGCCGTGTTGCCGCTTGATTTGACCTCGAATACAAGAGGTGCGTATTGATTGGGCACATGGGTGCTTAAATTATGGCGTAGTGGAATCAGTGCCCCGAGGTGCCTGTCGGTAACCACTACAGCGGTCGAAGCACACGCGGTGCTCGACCTCATCAGCACAGAGGTGCTTGTTGGTTTAATTATCGTGGAATCAGTGCACAAGCGGTGCCTGTCGTTAACCTCGATAATTATCCGAGCGCAGTGGCGCGTGATAGCACGTGGGTGCTTGCCGAACGATTGGGGATGGAATCAGCGCACACGCGGTGCCTGTCGTTAACCAAACCAATCGTTTTAGCATGGTGATGCCTTGTATGCGTCAAGCATGTGGACGCTTGTAGACAGGATTGATTAAAATATGTGATATTGCTTGTTGCGTGCAGGTTTTATCCGTATTGTGTGGGTATCAGTAGGATGGTGACAACACGAAAACGCGGAGCGGGTACGGCTCCCAGGTCTAGAACAAATCCAGACACAGGGACGACGGCACCGGGTAGTGAAAACCCTAGTGCAGGGACGTCGACACAGAGAAATGATGCGATTGACCGTGGTCGGTTTGAGGAACTTGAAGCCGCAGTAGCAGCCATGAGGGCTATTGTATCGAATGATCGGCTCCGAGCAATCGAAGAGACTCAGAAAGAGTTGACTCAGGCCGTCAAAGAGTTTGGCAATGAGGCCAAGGAGGCAATGAGTCACATGAATACTGAAATAGAGGAGATCAAAGCTCAGGTGAACTTAATGCAGATAGCCATGGGCAACTCTATGACAGTAGATAAGGGACCGAGAACTAGAGTCCCTGAACCCCAGCGATATGAAGGGAACAGGGATGCTAAGGAGTTGGAAAATTTCTTATTTGACATTGAACAATACTTTCGAGCGACACGTACTGAATCGGAGTTGGACAAAGTGGCAGTCGCATCGATGTATTTGACAGGGGATGCCAAGTTGTGGTGGCGGTCCAAATTTGTGGATGGCGTTTGTTCTATTGACACATGGGAAGGGATGAAAAAAGAGCTGATAAACTCTTTCTTCCCAGAAAATGTAGACTATATTGCACGGAAGAAACTGAGGGATCTGGCGCATACAGGGTCTGTTCGTGAGTATGTGAGGGAATTTGCAGCCCTGTTGTTAGATATCAGAGATATGTCGGAGAAGGACAAGGTGTTCGCCTTCTTGGACGGATTAAAACAGTGGGCTAGAGTAGAGGTAATGAGACACACGCCTGAGACCATAACGGCCGCTATGGCAGCTGCCGAACGACTCACTGATTATAGTGAGAATTCTACGAAGCGTAAGTCTGTGGGTTCTGGGGGAAGTAACAACTCAGTGGGAAATGGGAATAAGGCGCCTAGAAATGATAGGCCAACCAGCTGGGGGCCAGGAAGAAGAGTCTTCAATCGAGAGCAGTCTCAGAACAGAGGAAACGGCGGACCGGGACAAGGTAATGGACAAAGCCGTCTTCCCTCGGGTTGCTTTCTGTGCAAGGGTCCTCACAGAGTGGCCGACTGCCCGCAACGCGGTGCGATAAATGCTTTGGAAGCTTCACCTGCAGGGAGAACCCCGCAAACTTCGGGCACGGAAAATAGTGCTGCCGAACCTTCCCAAATGGGATCCATTCGTTTCTTAACGGCATTGCAGTCACAGTTGAGCAGTCTAAAGAAAGAACCAGAGAAGGGCTTGATGTATGTCAACGTGATAATAAACGGTAAGGCATCATGGGCTCTTGTTGACACTGGTGCTACAGATACCTTCATTTCACCTACAGAGGCAAGGAGGTTTGGCTTGGTAGTGACCAAAGGCGTGGGACAGTTGAAGGCAGTCAATTCGGCGGCCTCATCCATTTGTGGAAATTCTAAGGAAGTGAGGATCAAACTGGGTCCTTGGGAAGGGAATGTCGATTTCACTGTTACACCCATGGATGATTTCGATGTGGTATTGGGACTGGATTTTATGACATCGGCTCAAGCGATTCCTGTTCCTGCTACTGGTTGTTTGATGTTCTTGGGGGATTGCCCGTGTGTGGCGCCAGTTACTGTTGTTCCCCGGGGTGGCAAGAAGATGTTGTCGGCTCTCCAATTTAAGAAAGGGATAAAGAAAGGAGAGCCCTCATTTCTGGTGTTGCCGGTATGTAAAGAGGACTCGCCTGTAAGAGCTTTACCGAGGGGGATTCAGAGGGTATTGGAAGACTACAAAGATGTTATGCCAGATAAATTGCCCCAAGGTCTGCCTCCTCGAAGGTCGGTGGACCATGAGATTGAACTAATACCGGGCGCGAAACCTCCTGCTAAGTGCCCGTATCGGATGTCTCCCCCTGAGTTAGCTGAATTAAGGAAACAGTTAGACGAGCTACTGGAAGCTGGTTTTATTCGACCATCCAAAGCGCCGTTTGGGGCACCGGTGTTGTTTCAGAGGAAACATGATGGAAGCCTGAGATTGTGTGTGGATTATCGGGCTTTGAACAAGGTAACTGTTCGAAATAAATACCCTATTCCGTTGATTGCGGATTTATTTGACCAGTTGAGCAGTGCCAAGTTCTTTACTAAGCTGGACCTGCGTTCGGGATATCATCAAGTGAGAGTGGCTGAAGGGGATGAGCCGAAAACCACTTGTGTTACACGGTATGGGGCGTTTGAATTTCTTGTTATGCCATTTGGGCTAACCAATGCACCTGCCACTTTTTATACTTTAATGAACCAGGTATTCCATGATGTCCTCGACAAGTTTGTGGTGATCTATCTGGATGACATAATGGTGTACAGCTCGAGCCTAGAGGATCACGAGAAGCACTTACAGTTGGTATTGCAAAGACTCCGGGATAATCAGTTATTTGTGAAACGGGAGAAATGCGAGTTTGCGCAAACCCAAATACAGTTCTTGGGACACCTCGTCGGGCAGGGGTATGTTCGGATGGATGGGGAAAAGGTCAAGGCAATCCAAGAGTGGCCAGCCCCAAAGAATGTCAGTGAGCTCAGATCATTCTTGGGTTTGGCTAACTACTATAGACGATTCGTTGAGGGATACTCTCGAAGGGCAACAATGCTCACAAATTTGCTGAAGAAGGGAGAAAAATGGGCTTGGACCAGAGAGTGCCAAGACGCCTTTGATGAATTAAAGGCAGTTGTGATGAGTGATCCTGTCCTGGCACTACCTGACATTGGGAAACCTATGGTGGTCGAAACAGATGCGTCTGACTTTGCCATAGGAGGAGTATTGATGCAGGAAGGTCACCCTGTGGCGTTTGAAAGTCGAAAATTGAATGGGGCCGAGACAAGGTATGCTACTCAAGAGAAAGAACTATTGGCGGTGATCCATTGTCTTAGGGCTTGGAGACATTATTTGCTGGGTTCCAGGTTTGTCGTGAGAGTGGATAATACAGCCGCTAGTCACATTTTGACACAGCCGAAGCTGTCGGCAAGGCAGGCGAGATGGCAAGAGCACCTGGCAGAGTTTGATTTTTCCTTTGAATATAAAGCCGGAAAAAAGAATCAGGCAGCCGATGCGCTGAGTCGAAGGGCTGGGTTGGCAGCTCTTAGGAGAATTGCCCCAATGTCAGCTAGTAGGGTGACTAATGACATCCGCGAATTGATATTGGAAAATACGAAGAAAGACCCGCAGATGATGGCGATAGTGAAGATGGTAGAAAGTGGGCAGTCAAAGACCTTCTGGATAGAGAATGGAGTCTTGATGACGAAAGGTCCGCGAATGTATGTCCCGAGGGCGGGAGAACTCAGGCAGAAACTACTGCGAGAATGCCATGACACTCATTGGGCTGGTCATCAAGGGTGGAGGCGTACCTTGGCTCTGTTGGAACAGGGGTATTATTGGCCGCACATGCGACAAGATATCATGGACTACACAAAGACTTGTCTTATCTGCCAACAAGACAAGATAGACCGACAAAAGACTGCTGGGTTGTTAGAGCCGTTGGCGGTGCCGGGGAAGCCTTGGGAGAGCATTTCCCTCGATTTTATAATGAGCTTGCCGAAAGTGGGAGATCTCGGGGCGATTATTGTGGTGGTAGATCGTTTCTCGAAGTATGCTACCTTTATTCCTGCGCCGAAGTACTGTTCCGCGGAGGAAACAGCTAGGCTGGTGTTTGAGCATGTGGTAAAATACTGGGGCGTGCCGCAGGATATTGTTAGTGATAGAGATGGCCGGTTCACAGGAAAATTTTGGAGAGAACTCTTCAGAATTTTGGGATCCAAACTGAATTTGTCCTCTAGTTACCACCCTCAAACAGATGGGCAGACGGAACGTTTCAATGGGTTGCTGGAAGAGTATTTGAGGCATTTTGTTCAAGCCAACCAGAAGGATTGGCCGTTGTTGTTGGATGTGGCACAACTATGTTTTAATTCCCAAAAAGGTTCTGCTACTAATAAAAGCCCATTTGAAATTGTGACAGGTCAGCAGCCGCGACTCCCACATACCACTATGGAATCATATACGGGAAAGTGCCCTCGAGCATTTACTTTTTCCAGGGATTGGCACCGAAACACGGAGATTGCCCGGGCCTATCTTGAAAAAGCTGCCAAGCGGATGAAGAAATGGGCGGATCGGGGCCGAAGAGACCAATCTTTTAAAGTGGGGGATCTAGTACTTGTCAAGTTGATGGCAGAACAGCTGCGGTTCCTGCGGAATAGAGATCGACGGCTGGTGAGGAAGTATGAGGGACCGTTACCAATTGTGGCCAAAGTGGGGAACTGTTCATACAAAATCAAGCTGCCGACATGGATGAAAGTGCACCCAGTGTTCCATGTGAGCAACTTAAAGCCTTTCCATGCAGACCCATTAGATGCTAGTCGAGGACTGAGTGACAGAGAACCCATTTGTGTAAAGCCTCCGTCCCAACGCCGGGTGGAAGAGATCCTTGCTGACAGATTTGTGACTGTATCAAAGAAGAAGCCTGTTCGGGAGTACCTAGTGAAGTGGGAAGGCCTTGGACCTGAGGAGTCAAGTTGGGAGAGAGATCATGACCTGAAAGCCTTCCAACAGAAGATCGAGGAGTTCCTTGCTGCTCAGTCGACGAGGACGTCGACAAGTTAGGTGGGGGAGAATGTTGTGGCCAGCCCCTTTCACCATGTCCCAGGGCCACAACCGTGCCATCATTTCACCATGTCCCCATTTCGAACAAGTCAATGTTTTTGGATTTGTCCTTGTTTTTACTGTTTTCAAGACTAAGTAAAAAGTGTCCCCGTTTCGAGCATTTCAACGTCTACTCGGGGCATTTCTATAAAATCCATTTCGCATATATGTAGGGGGTGAGCAGTTGGCCGGGTACTGCTCACATGCTTGTGTGTGTGATTGTGCTAGGATTTCCCACACCATCGGGGTGGCCCCTACCACCATGTTTGAAGATGGTGTGGATTAGTTTCTGTGTAACCCGATGTTTTTCCTTTTCTGTAATAAAAACCTTTTTTCTTTTCCTTCGGGGAAGAAGGGGGTCAGCCATGGGCATCCGTTATGCCCTACGGCTTTGGCTTGTGATTTGGAAATGCATCGTTATGCGGGAACTAACGTGTTGGCTGGTTGCTTGTGACAGATAATTGTGCGAGAAGGCTGACTTGATCGAGCTAAAACTCCCCTTCAAGTGCCGCGCGGCTTAGCAACCGAGTGAACTAAAGGCTAAGACCGTGACACGACGCAAGTCGATTTAGATTAGTGAGATCAAAGCCCTGGGGAACTATGAGGGCAAAAAAAGAAAAATAAGTTCGGTTAGGAGAATCACTCTCGTAATATAGACTAATCGACCAATGTGTCAAACATGGACCGGGCATAAAGTATAAGAAGGGTGAGGGGCAATGGCCTCCCAAGAATTTGAAAAATTCACAATAAACCCTATATTTTTTGAAAATTTTAACGGACCCCTCAAAATTTTAGAAATTTATATTAAAATTTTAAATGTTTTTAATTCAATCCTCTAAAATGTTGATTGTCCCCTTCGGTTTTTTTAGTCTAATGATAATTTAGGTCCCTATAAATTTAAATATTAGATAAATTAGATATTGTCCTCAAATTTTGAGTTTAAATACTTAACAAGTCCTTTTATTTTTAAAGTTCAATAATTTAGTCTCTCATGATATTCGATCATGGCTTCGTCCTTGGTGTTAAATACTAATAGATCAATGGGTAAGATACCAAATGGTTATACCAAAAATTAAAGGGAAGTATTAATTGTTGTTGGGTCAAGTGAGCAGAAAGTAGTTCAATGCTCATTAAATAAGATTTCGAATTAGAAAAACTTTACTACTAATTTAAAAGTTGAACTTGATTTCCATACAATAGAGACTCATGCCAATATCACATGGGGAGAAATATTAAAAAAATTGATCAATGGAAAGCATGATTTATTAGAAATCAAACCATACAAACTACCATATGACTCATTAAAAAACTTCCCTATCCTAGGTTGGAGGAAAAAGAGTGCAAAATGGTAGTCACAAAAGAGCCAACACCAAACACCAAAAACGGAAAGAACTCAATTAGCCCAACAAGGCTTGGAAATGACTTGAAACCACGAAGCTCTATCGACACCCCCTTTTGTCAATGCATCAACAATATAATTCGCCTCTCGAAAAACATGACTAAAGCACACACATCGCAACTTCAAACAGACAATGTTAATCTCACCAAAAATCCACCAATGACGCCACAGCCTTCTATCTTTGTGAAGAACCCACAAGATTGCAACCATGAAATCCGACTCAATGAATATTGACAATGTTGACTGCCACCTTGAATTAACCAACAAACACAAGGAATGATAAATTGCCCGCAACTCTGCCTCATTCGAATCCATGCATCTCAAGGGTCCTGAAAATAAAGCAAGAACAATACCTCGCTCATCACGCAACACACCTCCACAACCCGCCATGCCCGGCTTACCTCGCGCAGATCCATCAACATTGAATTTTAACGTCCCTGTCAAAGGTGAACTATACTGAATTTCCATTCGAGGTTTTTTCGAACAACTTGGCACACAACATAAAGAACTGAACCACCATGATGATTCAACAATGTCACTGCTCATCTTTGTAACTTTAATCCAGTAGAAAGATCTCAATTTAAAAAGAAAAACAATCTCCTCAATAGAGAATTTTTTTTGTTGAACAACATCTCATTCCGCACAAGCCATAATGACCACAACACTTCAACACATCCTACAATCCACCAATCACGTCCTACGCCAGACAACACGTCATACACACAGTGCACCAAAAAATTCGCTAGTGATCGTGACTGTATCCACATAAGTTGCCACCAAGATAAGAAAGCATCCCAAACCTTTACCACAAAAGGACATGAAAAAAGAATATGTTCCTCCCCATCAAAACCCACCCGACACCAAAAACATTTGACATCCTCAATCGGCATTCCCCTATCCTTCAATAGCATCAACGTCGACATCATGTATAAGTGCACGAACCATAAAAAACATTGAACCTTTGGGGGGCATCAATATTTCATATATTAAAATAGTTCATTCCTTCATTTGAAATTCTAAACGATGACATTAGCTTCATTAGAACTCCCACAAAAAACTTCCCATCCGAACTCGGCTTCCAAGTTAACAAATCATCACAACTATATTGGATAGAAATTGATCGAACAACAACCCGCAATCGGGCCAGGTGCTGAAGCTCAAAAGAACGAAGGTTGCGACCAAAAAAACTAACCAACTTGAATGATCCAAACTACCTTGCACAGTGTACTCACAAATTCATGCTAGTTTATTAGATACACAACGAAACATATTCGAAAATAGCTCACACAAAGGAACATCAATGCACCAACAGTCATACCAAAATAATACTCGTCGTCCATTACCACAGGCCACATAAAGCAATCCTCACTCATAAATTGACGTACCAAATCGACCTCTTGCACCTCAATAATTTTCCTCCACACGTGCGGCATATGACGTTTTCCAACTCCACTCGGCAACCAACCACACGATGTTGCCCCATACTTGGCCACTATAATATCCTTCCACAAAGAAGAAGAACTAGAGGCGTAACGCCACACCCATTTTGCAAGTAAAGCCGAATTGTGTAACTCGATGTTTGCCACTCCAAGCCCCTTAATTTCTTCGGCACACAAACCTTGGACCAAGCCACGCGATTCATCTTCCGTTTTAAACTCGTGTCACTCCAAAGGAAAGCCCTTTGAATCCTATCTATCTTGGAAATCACCATCTTTGGCACTTTAAAGATACTCATGTAATATAAAGGTAAAGTCGACAACACCGAATTCACCAACGTCAATCTCGCTGCAAAAGACAAAGAATTTCTCTTCCACTCCGCTAAACAAAGTCGCATTCTATTAATCACAGATCCCATACTTTACCACTTTTTGGATTAATCCCAATTAGAATACCTAAATACATGAAAGGCAATTGTTCTCGCATACAACCCAATTCTGTTGCCATTGCCTCGGTCACCTCATGCTCAATACCAACATCAAACATGGCTGATTTGGAGAAATTAATTTGAAAACCAGACCCATAATTAAAACACGTTAACACCCTCTTCAAATTCCTAGCCACCTCAACACTACCTTGAATAAAAAATGGTATCATCCGCAAATTGTAGATGCGACAAACGACAATCCGCTACAACACACATTCCTTGAATCAATCACATACTCTCTGCATTTACCAAGAATTGGTGCAACGCATCAACAATAATTACAAACAAAAAAAGGGACAAGGGATCCCCTTGCCGCAACCCCCTTTCCATAGCAAATTCCGAAATTGCATTACCATTTAGAAGCATTGATAATCTCATCGTGCTAACACAAGTCATAATCTATTTACGCCACAACATCCTAAAGTTTATTATGCACATCACATCATCTAAGAACTCCTATTTTATACAGTCACATGCCTTCGCAAAATCAATCTTCAAGACCACGTCACCCTCACTAAAATGTCTCATTCGAAGCGAATGCACAACCTCATTCGTTAGCAAACTTCCATCAACTATTTGACCCCCTTTTATAAATGCATACTGAACCTCACTAATTAAATAGTGCAACACTTTCTGGAGTCTTCCGGCCAGTAGCACTTTGGCCACAATCTTGTACACAGAATTTAACAAACAAATTGGTCTAAAATCACTTACAACTTGCGGATTGTCCTTCTTCGGAATGAGGACCACAAATGTCGAATTAATACCCTTGAGGAAAGTTCCAGTAGCAAAAAATGAATCAAACAACTTCATAACATCCCCTTGCAAAAAAATCCCAACCATTTTTAAAGAAAGTGAAGCTGAAACCATCCGGACTCGGGGCTTTCGAGCCAACGCAACTCATTACCGCCTCCCTCACTTCTGAAACCAAAAACCTCGACACAAGCATATCACGACACCCCCTCTCTAATTGGTTAAATTGGACAGCAACATCCAACGATCACTTGGCTGGTTTTTGTGCAAAATGTTTCCGAAACTCCAAATGAACATGACATTTCAAGCGCTCTGGGTCCGACACCCACCTACCATTGATGCGCAGGCCCTGGATTAAGTTCCTCGAAGCTCTAATTTTTATTGTTCTATGAAAGAAACTCATATTCCGGTCACCCTCCTTGAGCCACAGTGACCGTGACTTCTGTCTCCATATAGATTCACATAACTTAAGTAAACGCCATAGCTCAAGATTAAGACTCCTAATGTCAGCGTCTCGCTTCTCCCCCGCCATATCCCCATCCTCATGCTCATCCAACTTGTCAATACGAGCTGTCACCTCCATAATTTTAGCATCAACATTGCCAAAAGATTCACGATTCTACACTTTTAGGAAGTTCTTCAACTCCTTCGTTTTGAGATTAATCGATTGCCCACCATTCAAAGCTGAAATACGATTCCATTCATTTGTCATCATTTCAACATTTTCTTTTCTCTCTAACTAAGCATTCAAAAAACGGAAGGGCGAGGTCCCCAATCTCCATCCTCACTAGTAAGACGTAACGGTGCATGATCTGAAATCCCATGAGGAAGGTTCAGCTGATACAAATTAGAGAATCGGCCAATCCAATCGCAAGACACCAAGAACCTATCGAGTCTGCTCACCTTGTTACCCGGTCCAAACCAGGTAAATCGTTTCCCAACCATAGTGACATCCAACAAACCTACATCTTTTATAAAATCATTAAAGGGTGCAACACCCCGAGATGAATCAATACATCCACTCCTCTTGTCGACAGACCTCACAACATTGAAGTCGCCACCCACACACCACAGACCATCATGCATCGCGATCACTTCCTTTAAATCCCCCCAAACATGCAATTGCTTCTCCAAAACACAAGGCGCATAAATGTTCACCATCCAACACTTCCAACGCTCTGCAATCCACTCACCCCTTAGCATCAAAAAATGACTAAAAAATCTTGACTCCTCCATCCGAAAACGTGCACAATCCCATATTATTATCAAACCACCTGATCGACCAATGGAAGGTACAGATATAAAATCAAAATTGTCCGAATTCCACAATTTACATACCATATTCGCAAACATCAATTCAAGCTTAGTTTCCTGTAGTAGTGTCATCTCACAATGGTGTTGTCGCACTCTATCCCGCCCTGCCCTACGCTTTGCGGCCGACCCCAACTCGCGAACATTCCACGACAACACCCTCATCCTTCTCCGTTATTTGGCATGTACGCGCACTTCAATGATCTACGCTATGTCCTACACAATTGCTTCTTCGTTACCCACTATTGATGCCCTTATAATCTTGCCCAAGTCGAGAGTTTCTCTTGCTTCCCTAAAAAAAGCCTTCCTACGATTGATAAAATTAGAATCTTATAAGGATCCATTTGCAACACTCTTGCTGGCTTGTATATTTTTTCTTTGGTCGCCCTCGTGTCTTCTTCTTTAGTTTGCTTTCCGCCTCAATCCGTTCTTCTGGTCGGAAAAAACTAAGCACCACATTTGACATACTCCGAACCTTCCTAAGGGCTCCATTGTATTCTATAAAATGTGCAATTGATGCCCTCGAATATAAAGGCCCATTCTCATCCACCAATAACGCCCCATTTGCCTCTTTATCCTCCCTCGCTCGATTCTCAATTTGCACCATGTCCAAGCATGCTCGATTTCCATCCACCTCCCTATTGAGCATCACGATTGACTCATCCGACATCCAGGATAATTCTCCACTCGGTACTTCCACTCGCAAGTCTGTACATTTATCAAATTCCCTAACAATGGACGGAGGGTCACGCAAACTATAAACTTTATTGATTAATTCCTGATGCTCCCCAGGTTTGTGAACACCAAATTCTTCCTCATCTCCCCCCTCCAAAACGCTATCCTGGACAAAGGATCGTAGAAATGAAGTATCACTATTTTCAGGTCTTTGAACAGAATCGGGAACCCCATCACTCAAACGTGAACTCGTATCCGCCGAACTATCCAATTCACCATCTTTATCATCATTGTCTGATGGTAACACAACATGCTCCCATTCCTGCACTCGGATGGTGTAAGAGATTCCCTCCACCTCCAGTTCCAAAAGCTCATCAATCCTTTCAAAAACATTTGTCTCAATTAAAATTCGACTCCATTCAAACGATGGGGGCAAAATCGTCGTGTAATCTAGTCTAATCAAAGAGCCCCACACCTTGGCAATATTCTCAAAAGTTTCCGATGCCCATGCATGAACTGGAGAAATCTTAAAATTTTTAAAACATCTACGATTTGGAAGCTTGGATTCGTAAAAGGAGTTTACAAACAAATTTTCACTTCTAGCTTTTAAAATTGTATTAATATTTCATTAACCAATTAAATATAAAAACAGTACTGCGTTGAGGAAGTTTTATCCTTGAAGCTCATATAAGGATGAAGTGAGAAGTGTTATATCCAAACTATGAGGATGATCACACCGCAACTGTATAAATAACTGCGGGGTTTCTAAAAAATATCCACGACAATATTTTAAAAACTTTAGAAATATATATATATATATATATATATATATATATATATATATATATATAATTCTCATTTACTGGTATACTTACATATCTTACATACCTTATAAAGTTTGTGTGGACTGGGTATACCTACATACATTATGTAACGCCCCGGTTTAGGGGTCGGGTGAAAAATAATAATTTAATATTATTTCCGAGTCCGGTTTCGTAATTAAAAATAATTTTGGGCCTCGGGTTTTAAGACAACAAAATTTAGTTGGACCATATTTTAAACAAGCCCACTTGGCCATGGGTGGCACTTATTGTGGTTTTCCTTTTTCATTAAGGGTAATTAGGTCTTTAGACTTTTAATTTTAAACCAACCTAAAATATTGATTTTTGAGTCATCTTCTTCCCCTCTCTACTATTTCCTTCCAACGTAAAAAAAGAAGCCCTTTCTCCTTGTTACTATTCCATCTCATACCTTGTTGTTGTTGGAGCTTTTGCAAAGGTAAGGTCGTTTTTGACTCGCTCTCATCATCCTCTACGAGTACATATCTTTATTTTCTATAAAACTCATGATTTTGTGATTTGGGTGTTTTGAGGTTTTGACTAAAAATGTCATTTTTAACACCATTAACTTAGGCTTTTGATCTCTAAATGATATATGGGTTGTTTTCAATCTAAAGGGTCCAATGGGTATGATTTTTATGAAGTTTTGGGGTGTTTCCCGGAATGGGGTTTTGGGGAGGTTTTTGGGAGGCTTTAAGTTGGGTTTTGAGGGTTTTTGAGGTGGAATCTTGAGGGCTAGTGGTTAGGCTATATGTGAGTGATGTTTTGGAGGCTTTTGGGGGTAATTTGAGGGTTGGAATAAATGGTTTTGAAGGGGGTGTAAGGGCTGCTCGGATTTTGGAAAAATTGAGCTTGTTTCAATGGAAAAATTGGTGTGTTGTACTTAGTATGTTATCCGGGTTGATTATTTTAGAACTTGGACTGATTTGGGGTTATTTGCTTGGTGTTGGAATGCTTAGAATCAAGGATTTTGGTTGGTGAAGCTTCGGGGGCAAATCCGGGGATTTCTGAGTCTTGAGCTCGGTCTTCGATCTTCTCTTGGGTAGCAACGGTGAGTAGATTCATTGGTTTGTACTTTGTGCTTGATATGGACTCCTTTGGGGTTTGGGTAGAACCTTGAGAGGTTGCCTAAACCCGTGTGTAAGTCTCCCTACTCATAAGTTGTTGTGACAAGTTGATTGTATATACATTGTGACCATTGAATGCATTTTAAGTTGTCAATGTTGTAGTCGTGTTGAGTTCGTGCCTCACGTGATGGTGGTCTAAACTACGGTGATGTGTAGTCCCGCCGGTAGTGACTAGTAGGGTAGTACTTTGATGTGTAGTCCCATTGTACATCCACTAGTCGAAACGGTGATGTGTAGTCCCACCGTAAGTGTATGTTGGTTGTGCTTGAGCAAACCAAGAGTAGTGGTTGAGATAGACCCTTGTGCATCCATAGATTTCTTGCATACAATTCGTATTTTGAAAAACTGCATGTTGTGAATTGTAGAGCCTCTCTCACTAAGCTAGTTGCTTATGCTCTTTGTTTCCAACGTGCAGATCGTTAGAGTTCGGGAGGCGAGCGGGCGAAGGAGGAGCTTTTGGGAGTTCTCAAGCAAGTTTAAGTATGGTTTGCTTTTGTAATAATGCCTAGACAATGGGGTATAGAGTGTTAGGAGTTGGGGTCAAACTCCTTAGGAAGTTATGCTTGAAATTGTTAAACCTATGATGTGTTATGATTTGCTTCTTGGTTTATGCTCTATGATTCTTATGTGGATTATTTGCTTATGCCTGATTTTGTATGAGGATTGGTCTATGCATGCCTTAAGTTTGACAACCATGTGTATGATGCCTATGCTTGTTAAGTGGTTTCTTATGATATTGCTTGGAGTCTAGATAAGTATGATTGTTGTTATATTCAATGCTTGTAAGCTAAAATCCAACTGTGATTGTTGTATGTATGCTTGTTGAAATGGTCGTATGTGCGAGCCTTGTAGTCGTTGAATTATGCTTTTGGTCTTTTTAAGCTTCTATACATGTATATGCATGATCTTAACGTTTTTCTTGGGTAGGAAGACCTTCAGTTGGGCAGTAGGTGACCCCCTGCACTAAGGTTTCGAAACCATGGGTAAGGTTTCGAAACCTTTGCAGAAATTTTGGTTCCAGGGGTCACTGCCAGCCAAAGTTTCGAAACCTTTGGGGTAGGTTTCGAAACTATGGTCAAAGGTTTCGAAACTTTCCCCAAGGTTTCGAAACCTTTGGAAGATTTTTGGTTCCAGGGCATTCTGCCAACCAAAGTTTCGAGACCTTGGGAAAGGTTTCGAAACTAGGGTCCAAGGTTTCGAAACCCTCCCTAAGGTTTCGAAACTTTGGGTGAGAAATGGGTTCCAGGGGTTTCTGCCAGCAAAAGTTTCGAAACCCTTGGTAAAGGTTTCGAAACTTCTGCTTAAAATTGTACTGTTTGGACTTGTTGCCCTTTTTAATGGGATAAATACATAGGGTTTAATGTGCCTTTAGTCAAGATTGAATTTTGGTCGTTTGATTGTGGTTTGGGGTTCGAATATGACAAGTTTAAAATGAAAAAAAATTTCTAGGGTTGCTAACCGAGGAGGAACCCTTTGGGTTACGCTTCGGTTTTCCCCGTGTGGCCCACTCGGACCGGTCATCCGGCCAGACCGGGACGAGGGGGTTACACATTAAAAATAAGGATGGATTGGGTATGGTTGGGACTTATGATGGACAAGATAACATTAATTATAATTAAGGTGTAACACCCGGGTTTGGGGGCCGGGAGAAAATTATATTAAAATATTATTTCGGGTTTCGGTTTTTTTTATAATTAAAATAATAAATTAATATTTGGGCCTCGTATTTTCAAAACGAATTATTTTATGTTGGACTTAAGTTGTTTTGGAATCAATTTCATGGATTTCAAACATGGATGAGATATGTCATCTCATTAATGGCAAAGGTGTAATTAAAAGGGCCTCCCATTTTTAAAACCCCTTTAATTTAAAAGACCCCTTTTATTCATATCTTCATCTTCTTCTTTCCTCTCCTTCTCACCAAAAACCCACTCCCTCTCCAAATCTTCATTCCTTCATCCCCATGCTCTTTGTTGGTGATTTTTGAAAGGTAAAACCGTTTCTAACTTGTCCTCATCTTCCTCTTTAAGATGATACCTTTAATTTTCATAAAGCTCATAGATTTTGAAGGTTAGGGTTTTGAGTTTTTGAGATAAAAATGCAAACTTTGATGTCTTTAGATTGATCTTTTGATTTTTTGAAGTTATATATGTTGTTTACTACCCATAAGACCCAACATAGATGATTTTTACATGATTTTAACATGATTCCCGAAATTGGGTAAAAATGGGTTTTTTGAAGGGTTTTGGGTGATTTTTGGGGGTTGTTTTAGGTGGAAATTGATAGCCCAATGGTAGTACTATGGTTAGGGGTTGATTTGGGATTGTTTGTGGGTGCTATGGATGTTGGAAACATGGTTTTTGGACATGGTTTAGGGGCTGCCCGAATTTACTAAAAATGGGATTTGTTCATGGTTTGCAACATGGTAAATTGCATTTGAATTGTATTCCGGGTTGGTATTTTGATGTTGGGCTGATTTGGAATTGTTTGAAATGTGTTTGAGGTTGTTAAGAAGCGGGAATTTTTGTTGGGGAAGCTTCGGGAAGAAATCCGGAAATTTGAGGGAGGTTGCTTGCTTGGCTTGGAGCTTGGAAGCTTAGGTGAGTGGTTAAATATTTTCAAAATGGTTTTGAGTATTTGGTTCAAGCATGTGAACCTAGGATGGGCTTGGTAAACCCACCTAGAGTTGGGATTAGAGTGGTAGCCTAATCCCGAGCTTTGATTAGAGACTTTGGTTGCACTTTTTAATGGTTGTATATGCCTCGTATTAAATTGTGATGGTGTTGATTATGTATATGTTGTATACATGTATGTTGAGGTATGTTTGATGCATTGTTATATGCATGTTGAAGATAGATATGATATGGTTATACACATGTGTAAAATATAATGTGATGTGGGTGTTAATTATGTACATGTGGTGTTGATGTGTGAAATGATATTATGAGGTGGTTTCATGATCCGAGGATCATGGTGAGTACATGCTAGGCATGGAAATGTAGTTGTGCATGACGGTAAGTCAAGGTGAGTACGTGCTAAGCACGGAAGTGTTATGAATTAATATTGTGAAAGAGTAATGCAATGTGTAGTATTGGCACTAGTATGCTTGGGTACAAATGATCGATCATTAGGATGTTAGTGTGTACACATGAGTCAAAAGTCGCGCGTGGCCTTGGTGGCGTTGAGTCACCAAGGAGGAGTACCGGTTCGCCCGGAAATTGTATTTACATTTCTACGTGATGATGAGTGGAATCCCATCCGTAGGGCATGTGGCGATGAGTGGAATCCCGCACATGCAAGGACCGGTGATGAGTGGAATCCCACCGAGGTAATGTTGTTGTTGGAAATGCGTTCCAACGGGTTATCCGCGTATTCGAGTCATAGCTAGGTGCCAATACAGATTGTAGTTTATGTTGCCAATATGGGGTTAATTGTGGACCAATGTGTTCTGGGATGTGTTGCTAACATGGTGTAATATATGTGATTTCATATGTTGTGGATTTAAACATGTTGAGCATGACATGACAATGAATATATGTTCATGCATCATCTATATTTATGGCTCGCGTGGATCGGAGGTAAGACCTTGCATTTTTTCTTGGTTGTAGCTCGTGCTTGGACCCTGCATTGTCGAGGTTTGTTTTTAAAGAGCTTACCCTCACTAAGCTTTTATGCTTACGCTCTCTTTTGTTCGACAATGCAGATAAATAGCTTGTGGGTGGCAAAGGCAAGGAAAGGTCTCCAAGTGTTGCTTTTGGTGAGCTCAATGTATGAATTTTAAGTAATAGAATGTAATAGTTAAGCATTGGGATAGGTGTTGTTGATTTGAGTTTGATGTATGTCTATGGTTTACTTGGTTTGTAAGCATGTTATATCTTGCCAATGTTTGTTTGATCGATGGCTTATGAGTGCTTAAGTTGCTTGAATGGCATGTAAACTTATTTGATATGTATGATGCGTAGTGGTTCTCTTTTAATGTCTTCAAGCATGCTTGTATGAAAGGCTCTACATGTGTAATTTGCTATGTATGAAAGATTGTCTAAATCCATGCTTGTATGTGTTTGAGTATGTTAAATCTAGGATGTATGTCTCTAGACTTTGTTTGATGGTTTTGTGTGCCTTTAGGGGTCCTATGGGACCTTCATACTTGTTGAAATACCCTTAAATCTGAATTTCAAAAGGCTGCAGACAGCCCGCGTTTCGAAACGGGCTGGGTTGTTTCGGAACGGGTAAGGCTTCAGGGACCCCGTATCAGAACGCGTTTCGATACGGTATGGCCTTTGAAACCCCTGTTCCGATACGCGTTTCGGAACATTTTGGCTACTGGAATTCTGAGAAATTCACGAGATGAAGGTGTATCGAAACGGGTATAAGGGTTTCGAAACGGTCAAAATCTCGTTGACCACGAGAAGTTGACCGTTGAGGGTGTTTCGGAACGGTTGACCACCGTTTCGATACGGCCCCTTGTAGAGGCTCTGGGACAGTTGACCTGGTCAAGGCGTTTCGATACGCCTCAAGGGTGTTTCGAAACGGCCTGTTTAAAATATTAAAAGTGGGCTGTTTAATTGCTGTTTTGGGATCGAATGTTTGTCTCATGTATTTTATTCCGTTGTTTGATCACATAGGACTTAAATGGACTTTTAGACAAGATAAATAAAAGAAATTTTTCTAGGGTTGCTAACCGAGGTGGGACCTTAACGGGTTTCGCTTCGGTTTTCCCCGTGTGGCCCACTCGGACCGGTCGTCCGGCCAGACCGGGACGAGGGGGTTACATTTGTTGGTATCAGAGCCTAAGGTTACCGAGACCTTGGGCAGGTAAGTGAGGTAAGTTTAAGTTTTGAATTGATGTGCACTGTGTTTGCTTGTTTTGTAAGTATGATTGCTTGTATGACAAGTATGTTGACTGTTTGTTTAAAAGCATGTTGCTCGTTACCCGTGTATGCTGTGATGTGTGATTGTTTGATTGAGAATGCATGTTGTTTGATCGTACGCATGTGTTGCTTGTTTAGCAAGTAATCCTTTTTATATGCTTGGTTAAGCATGTATGTGTGTTGATTGTTTGAAACATGTTTAGTAGAGTCCCATTGCTTCTATTACATCGGAAAAAGGATTTTAAGTGAGGGAAATCATACTTGAGCCACTTGGACCTTTCCTTTGCTAACCCAACTTGTATGTTAAATTGTTGACTGATTTATTGCTTTTAGTAAGTTTAGGGCCAGTGTGTGGGCCGTGAATCGGTAAGTGGAAGTTGTGGTTTTGAAAATGGGGATGATGTAGAGGAAGTTCTTTGCTATAGTTAGGGGAGTATAGTTGTACCGGAGTTGAGGAACAATTTGTTTGCTCGAGTCCGCGTGCACGTGAGTTGATTCTTGTTGGTGGGAGATGACGAGGCCGATTCTGGTATTAGTTGGTGAAAAGAAGTGAAGACCTATGAGTGGGAGTCAGGTGGTATCTATGTTATAGTGGATAAGCCCTTGGTACAGTTTTGAGTTTGTCTCTTCTGACTGATTCTGAGTTCGTACTTCCGTATGTTGTTAACAAGCATTCAAGTTTGAATGTGCTCGATGAGGTGTCAGAGGTAGGTATGAGTGCCTTAGTTCTTTTGGCGAGATCTAGGTAGGGGTCTCGTGTGAGTAATCTGAATTTCAGAAGTGTTAGTGGTGACCGTTGGGGTTCAGCCTATGATTTCGATGCAAGACAGCCGATCAGTGTCCGTGAATGGGAACCGATTTGTGTGTTTGGGGCCAGTGTGTGTCTGGGTGGTTTTCCAGTATGGTTGTCTGTGTGTGCCCAGAACCGCGTTTTTGAAGTTTTGAAATGCTCTACGAATAGTCTAGAAGAGTCGGATTTTGTTGAAGAATCAGTCTGAAAACAAGAGGGCCGAAGACTATCAGTTGTGCACTTGTGAAGTTACAATTTTTGCAGAATCGTCCGTTTGTGTGAGCGTGCAAAGATTTTGACGTATCTCTGTTGAGATTTTAGACTTAGGGACACTTGTGACTAGCCTTTGGGAGATAGTAGTGATCAGAAAGATGTACAGAAGATGTTCGTTGGTGGTTCAGAGTTACTAGTTTCTAGTAGATGTGAAGTGATCGTCTTTCTACGGTTTTGATGTACCTTTTGTCAAGGTTTGGCTTGAAGCGCATAGAGTTAGTGTATACATTGAGACAAAGAGAGAGTTGCTTTGAAGATGCAGATTTTTGTGAGACTGTAGTGGTAAGTGAGGATGTGAACTTCTTGTTGAATGTTAATCTAGTTTAGAGATCAAAGGTTGATTGAGTTTAGTTGGTAGGCTTGCCTAGCAAGCGTGACGAATTTGATTTTGAATGAAGATTTGACCACATAATACTAAATTAGTTTGTGTTTACCTAGAAGTGTTTGGAAGATTCACCCAGTTTGTCTCTTGATAGAGAAGAAGAGTTTGTTATTGAGACCGTCTCCGAGGTTGCTCAGTTTTGTTGTTCTATAACTTATGAATTCCGGAAGAATTGAGAATGTTGAAGAATTAACTTCGAGACTTGTTAGACCTTAGATTCATTAGGCCTAGTTTAATCTGTGAAGAAGAATGAGTGACAATACGAGAATATGTTTAGATTTCAGACAGTTGGAACAAGTGACAGTGAATGATTAACATCCGTTTCTGAGTGTCAGTGATTTGTTGGTCAGTTAGTGTGTGTTTCAGTCTATTTGAAGATTAGTTTGAGATCCGTTTACTACCAGTTGAAAGTGAGAAAATTTGAGGTACCGAAGACAGCTTTAGGAGTGAGATGTGATCACCTTGAGCTCTGAGTTATGCCGTTTTGTTTGACTAGTATATTAGTTACCTTCATAGAGATGTTGAACAGAATAATTCTTGAGTTCCTTGATCAGTTGTAATAGTTCTCATAGATGACACATGAGTATATTCACGTACCGAAAAAGGCCATGACAAGCTTCGAAGTTTGTGTGGTAGATCCTTTTAAGGAATCAGTGGTATGCCAAGTTGTGCAACGTGAACTCCGAGTTAATGAAGATATCCTCCTAGGACATGTAGATCAGCCGAGTGTGTTAGAGTAAATCCCAAGTAGACAAAAGAAGATATGAGTTGGAAGAAATTGAAGACTGTGACAGATATCTATAGTTCCTAGGTCTAGCATTGTTACTCTCAGAGAATTGTAAATAGTGTTTGAAGACAGTTGCTCCATTGATAGATTGCTACAGAAGAATGTTCAATTGTGTGGTTAGATGCGAGACAACGAGCCCTTGAGAAATTGAAGGAGACTTTGAAGAGAGCTTCGACCTTGAATCAACTTATGTCAGAGAAAGAGTTGTGAACCACAGTGATGCATTACATGTAGAGTTAGGTTGTGTGCTTATGCAAGACAGAAGATTGTGGCTTGTTCATCAAGATAGTTGGAAGACCGCGAGAAGAGTTATTTGATATGAGACATAGAGTTAATTACAGTTGTATTTGCTTCGAAGACTTAGAGACAAAGCTTGTATAGTAAGGAGTGCACAGTGTGTATGTACGTATTATCCGAACTTGAATGGTTAGACAACTTAGGAAGGGTTGAAACTTGAACAGCATAAAGTGTTAGAACTGCTTGAAGACTGTAATATCAAGATTGAGTACCATCCGAAGATAGTCAACGTAGTGACCAATGCTTCGAGTTGTATTTGTTGTTAGATTAGTAGTTGAGTTACGAGTTGTAATTGTCGGATTCAGTTTACCAAATGATACTAGTTTTGTGGCCGAGTTTTGGGTTGAGACTACTTTGAGTCAGAATGCTTGAAGAGAGACAGTTGCAAGACAGATTCTTGGCACCTCACGTGCAAGACATTGTGGAAGGAAGACCGTTAGAATACAGTTTCAGAGATGATAGAGTTTGCATTTTTAGAGGCAGAATAGTTGTACCTATGGACATAGTGTTTTGAGACGCATTGTGTTGGCCGAAGCATACGGCAGTTTATTTGTATTGCATCTGAGTTGTGTAAAGACGTATTGTGGGTTGAAGATGAGTACTTCTGGATTGAGTGGATGAATAATGTGGTTCAGCATGAGAGTAAGTGTAAATTACCAGCGTGTCAAGACCGAGCTTCAGTTTCTTCTAGTTGTTACATCCGTGGAAGGTTCATAATGGAAGCGAGTAATAAAGATCCGAGATTTCAACTAGAATAATTTTGAAGACGTCTGCATAGTGTTTGGTTAATTGATGAAGACAGAGGATCAGTCAGAGAAAGTTATGAGTCAAGTGTTCAAGCAGTATTGTATGAGTTTGTGAATCGGGCTAGTTCAGTTGTTTATCTGTCGCGGTTACCACCAGAGTTAGAAAGAGTTTCGTGCTGTGTCTGTGTATCTATAATTCGAGAGTGTGAGTCAGATCTGTTTCGTGCTAGGTGTAGAAGAGATTGAGTTGAGTTTGAAATTTGCGTGCAACGAAGAATCAGTTGAGATTGAGTGTTAGATAGCTGCTGTTGCGTGGTAAGTCTATAAGTTGATTAGTATGTTGTGGTGAGAAGGTAAGGGTGGAGGAGTATATTTCGTGGTATTTCCATGTCCGATAAATTTCGGGGACGAAATTTCTTAAGTGGGGGAGAGTTGTAACACCCGGGTTTGGGGGCCGGGAGAAAATTATATTAAAATATTATTTCGAGTTTCGGTTTTTTTTATAATTAAAATAATAAATTAATATTTGGGCCTCGTATTTTCAAAACGAATTATTTTATGTTGGACTTAAGTTGTTTTGGAATCAATTTCATGGATTTCAAACATGGATGAGATATGTCATCTCATTGATGGCAAAGGTGTAATTAAAAGGGCCTCCCATTTTTAAAACCCCTTTAATTTAAAAGACCCCTTTTATTCATATCTTCATCTTCTTCTTTCCTCTCCTTCTCACCAAAAATCCACTCCCTCTCCAAATCTTCATTCCTTCATCCCCATGCTCTTTGTTGGTGATTTTTGAAAGGTAAAATCGTTTCTAACTTGTCCTCATCTTCCTCTTTAAGATGATACCTTTAATTTTCATAAAGCTCATAGATTTTGAAGGTTAGGGTTTTGAGTTTTTGGGATAAAAATGCAAACTTTGATGTCTTTAGATTGAGCTTTCGATTTGTTGAAGTTATATATGTTGTTTACTACCCATAAGACCCAACATAGATGATTTTTACATGATTTTAACATGATTCCCGAAATTGGGTAAAAATGGGTTTTTTGAAGGGTTTTGGGTGATTTTTGGGGGTTGTTTTAGGTGGAAATTGATAGCCCAATGGTAGTACTATGGTTAGGGGTTGATTTGGGATTGTTTGTGGGTGCTATGGATGTTGGAAACATGGTTTTTGGACATGGTTTAGGGGCTGCCCGAATTTACTAAAAATGGGATTTGTTCATGGTTTGCAACATGGTAAATTGCATTTGAATTGTATTCCGGGTTGGTATTTTGATGTTGGGCTGATTTGGAATTGTTTGAAATGTGTTTGAGGTTGTTAAGAAGCGGGAATTTTTGTTGGGGAAGCTTCGGGAAGAAATTCGGAAATTTGAGGGAGGTTGCTTGCTTGGCTTGGAGCTTGGAAGCTTAGGTGAGTGGTTAAATATTTTCAAAATGGTTTTGAGTATTTGGTTCAAGCATGTGAACCTAGGATGGGCTTGGTAAACCCACCTAGAGTTGGGATTAGAGTGGTAGCCTAATCCCGAGCTTTGATTAGAGACTTTGGTTGCACTTTTTAATGGTTGTATATGCCTCGTATTAAATTGTGATGGTGTTGATTATGTATATGTTGTATACATGTATGTTGAGGTATGTTTGATGCATTGTTATATGCATGTTGAAGATAGATATGATATGGTTATACACATGTGTAAAATATAATGTGATGTGGGTGTTAATTATGTACATGTGGTGTTGATGTGTGAAATGATATTATGAGGTGGTTTCATGATCCGAGGATCATGGTGAGTACATGCTAGGCATGGAAATGTAGTTGTGCATGACGGTAAGTCAAGGTGAGTACGTGCTAAGCACGGAAGTGTTATGAATTAATATTGTGAAAGAGTAATGCAATGTGTAGTATTGGCACTAGTATGCTTGGGTACAAATGATCGATCATTAGGATGTTAGTGTGTACACATGAGTCAAAAGTCGCGCGTGGCCTTGGTGGCGTTGAGTCACCAAGGAGGAGTACGGGTTCGCCCGGAAATTGTATTTACATTTCTACGTGATGATGAGTGGAATCCCATCCGTAGGGCATGTGGCGATGAGTGGAATCCCGCACATGCAAGGACCGGTGATGAGTGGAATCTCACCGAGGTAATGTTGTTGTTGGAAATGTGTTCCAACGGGTTATCCGCATATTCGAGTCATAGCTAGGTGCCAATACAGATTGTAGTTTATGTTGCCAATATGGGGTTAATTATGGACCAATGTGTTCTGGGATGTGTTGCTAACATGGTGTAATATATGTGATTTCATATGTTGTGGATTTAAACATGTTGAGCATGACATGACAATGAATATATGTTCATGCATCATCTATATTTATGGCTCGCGTGGATCGGAGGTAAGACCATGCATTTTATCTTGGTTGTAGCTCGTGCTTGGACCCTGCATTGTCGAGGTTTGTTTTTAAAGAGCTTACCCTCACTAAGCTTTTATGCTTACGCTCTCTTTTGTTCGACAATGCAGATAAATAGCTTGTGGGTGGCAAAGGCAAGGAAAGGTCTCCAAGTGTTACTTTTGGTGAGCTCAATGTATGAATTTTAAGTAATAGAATGTAATAGTTAAGCAATGGGATAGGTGTTGTTGATTTGAGTTTGATGTATGTCTATGGTTTACTTGGTTTGTAAGCATGTTATATCTTGCCAATGTTTGTTTGATCGATGGCTTATGAATGCTTAAGTTGCTTGAATGGCATGTAAACTTATTTGATATGTATGATGCGTAGTGGTTCTCTTTTAATGTCTTCAAGCATGCTTGTATGAAAGGCTCTACATGTGTAATTTGCTATGTATGAAAGATTGTCTAAATCCATGCTTGTATGTGTTTGAGTATGTTAAATCTAGGATGTATGTTTCTAGACTTTGTTTGATGGTTTTGTGTGCCTTTAGGGGTCCTATGGGACCTTCATACTTGTTGAAATACCCTTAAATCTGAATTTCAAAAGGCTGCAGACAGCCCGCGTTTCGAAACGGGCTGGGTCGTTTCAGAACGGGTAAGGCTTCAGGGACCCCGTATCGGAACGCGTTTCGATACGGTATGGCCTTTGAAACCCCTGTTCCGATACGCGTTTCGGAATATTTTGGCTACTGGAATTCTGAGAAATTCACGAGATGAAGGTGTATCGAAACGGGTATAAGGGTTTCGAAACGGTCAAAATCTCGTTGACCACGAGAAGTTGACCGTTGAGGGCGTTTCGGAACGGTTGACCACCGTTTCGATACGGCCCCTTGTAGAGGCTCTGGGACAGTTGACCTGGTCAAGGCGTTTCGATACGCCTCAAGGGTGTTTCGAAACGGCCTGTTTAAAATATTAAAAGTGGGCTGTTTAATTGTTGTTTTGGGATCGAATGTTTGTCTAATGTATTTTATTCCGTTGTTTGATCACATAGGACTTAAATGGACTTTTAGACAAGATAAATAAAAGAAAATTTTCTAGGGTTGCTAACCGAGGTGGGACCTTATCGGGTTTCGCTTCGGTTTTCCCCGTGTGGCCCACTCGGACCGGTCGTCCGGCCAGACCGGGACGAGGGGGTTACATAAGGGATCAAAATAAAATATTAAATTATCTCTAACTAAAAATAGGGTCAAATTGAAATAATGATGGTTAAATTTATTATTTCTTTCGAATTATCTCTAACTAAAAATAGGGTCAAATTGAAATAATGAGGGTTAAATTTATTATTTCTTTCGAATTAGGGCTAAATTGTTTAAATGTGTAAACATGGAAGACTAAATGTATTATTATACAAAATATTTTAACAGTCGCATTACCACTCTTTTAACTGTTGTTAGCGACTCAGTGGTCAAATTGAAACAAAATTAAAAGTTTAATGATAACATTAAAACAATTAAAAGTTTGATTATAAAATTAAATAATTGATCAAAGTTTAGTGAACATATTATATTAAATGTAAAATTATTATAGTAATAAAAGTTTAATTATTTTTTAAATTAAAAATAAAAAAATATAAAAATTATTTTTAAAATTTTATTTTGAAAAAATAAAAAATCAGAATTATCTTGGTGTAATGATGCTAATACTTCACTTCCATATTCGGTAAAACCAAGATTTGGGTTGAGAATTCACAACTCAATTGTGTAGCTCAAAAGTGTAGCTTATCAGGTGGAAGAAACCTTTTTCTTAATTTGCTTCTTGCTCATTGAAAAAAACTTTTAATTGAAGTTTTTTAATTAAATTAAAAGTAAATATTTATTGCTTACACGTTTCCTTTAAAAAGGGTAAGCTTAATCAATTATTAACATATTCTCTTTTAAAGCTTAAGAAGTCAACTTTAGAGACAACGATGTGTGTATGGGTTGTCCTTTTTGTTTCATTTAATGGCTTGTGAATTTGACCCTATGCTTAATGCCTTCAACATTACAGCCGTATGGCATCTGAAACTGAAATCCTGCTCCCGGGCCCACCCTCCGAACTGAATCCCAAATATAACAAACACCTAAACAAGTGGCCGCCATTAAAACTAATTTAACAACCCAAGCAACACAATCACAAGTCCGTGCATGGTAAATACATTTATTTATACTACTAAACTATACATCATGTCGACTTCCTTTTTTGCCTACTTTCCATTCCGCCCGTTTCTGCTGCGACTGTTTCCCTATGACACATTGCTTCACAAACTGCTTGATTCCTTTCTTCTGCCCCTTCTTCTCTGCATTGGCCGCTCCCCTCCTCTTCTTCTCTTCTATTTCTTCCTCCAACTGCACACACAGCTGATTCAGAAAAACAACACTGTCGTCACATACTCCTCGCAGTGATTTCATTTTCAGGGCGGACACAATCAGTAAAATGAATATCAAACATCAAACATAAAGAAATTCAGATTTCAGGGTTATGCACCTTTAGTAGGCGGTCCTCTGCTTGTTCCAGGCGCTGAATGAGTGTTCCTTTGAGCCGAGTCTCCGCCATCACATGTTCCAAAGGACGGCAGTACTTCTCCAGAGTCTTGGAGGTCGGCGAGAAATCGACGTCTGTGCATGTGCTGGTCAACGTCCCACTTGATGGGGTCGATGAACCGGAGCTCCTCGGGCTGGGAAACCTGTTGTAATGGCTATTCTTATTGCTCCCTCTCAATTCCTCCAACTGCCTTAGCTGCCACCATCAATATCGTATTAACGTTATATAAATCATCAACATGCAATAACTAATTAGTCTAAGGCAGCATGAAAAACAAAATATCATACCATGTTGTCTAGTCGATCTAGTCTAGACAGAACCGGTTCTTCACCAATGATACCCATCCAGATTAGGTTAAGTTTCTGAGTTCACGGAAGTTGAGGTTGAAGTTGATGAACTTGGTGAGCAGAGAGAACAAGTTCGAGATGTGTCTTAAAACCAAGAGTGATGATATATAATGTAAGAAAATGTATATATATTATATATTGTATATGATTGATTACACGTGGGAGATTCCTAGCAAACTGTAGAATGTGTCACGACTAGAATGCTGCACGTGTTCGAGAAATGGGGACGATAACCATATTGTCAGGAATTCAAGATGGATAACGATAAGATAAACTGATAAAATGCACGTCATGCAATGGATGTGGGGTGAACACGTGGACATTGCAGACCGTAGCTGTTTGTATGTATGTATAACTGTACGTATTGTCCGTTTTTTTCCTTCTTTTGACGCTATTGTTAGACAAAGCCAGCCAAAAATCTGGAATTCAACTAGTAAACGTAAAAGCATTGCTCGCATCATTTGCCTTTGAACAGTAATGTAATGCAATGGCCTAATGAATCTTGTTTCGAGGACGAAGTTTCGAATTCGATCAGTGTTCTTGGTATCTTTTCTAAGGGAAAATCTCTGGTAATAACTTGTAATTTTATTAGAAATAGAATGATAGACTCCAATTTGCTTCTGCACTCAAACATACTTGAATAAATATCAGTATTTTCCAGAGGCTGTAACCATAAGGCATGTCCACAATGTTACATCACACACTCCTAATAGAACAAGATACATACGGCCTATATATATTGCACAATGTACAAAATGCTACAGGGCAAGAGATGGATGATCTCCCAGAAGATGAAGAGCAACTTACCAAAGAATAGACCCCATGATTGATAACCTCTGTTGATGGCATAGGAGATTCCTGCAACAACCCCGACCGAGTTCATGATAACTGATAAGGAGACTGGTTGGTGGGATGAGAAGGGTTGTCCATTTGAGCAAGTAAAGTTCGGCAAAATCCACGGTCTCATCTGATGCTTTCCATGCAAAGGTGAAGTTACTGTCAATATCCAACCAATTGATAAGTCTAGGAGCATACATGCAAATGAAACATGGATTATGTCGAAGAGACTAACCTGTAGCGTAATGGACTTGTTAGCGAGCAGACAGACAGCAGGTGTTGGCATATGCGAACCGTTTAATACACTTCAGCCTACCACCATAACCATACCAGATGCCTACTTAAAAGAATTTCCACAGAACCAAGGACCCATCGAAACATTTGGTTCAGACGATCTGAAAGGGTAATAGGATCAGACACTTAAAAGTCTGGTCGTTTTGGCATGTACAAAATTGACTACCAACCATGGGCATGTATATTGAATCCTGTAAGAATATCTTCTGTAACCGAACCATAGATCCAACCAATATCCAACCAATCTGCAGGCAAAAGAAAACATGACAATTTAACTCCATTACGGCAGAATGAAGGGGAAAGATTTTAACAAGATGAAACAAAAATACATGCATAGAGAACAAGAAACAACCCCATACACAACAAAAATTGAAATTTAAAATGGAATAAAAGCAAGCATTTGGTCAACTTCCCAGATCAGCAACATATTTCTAAAATTCAAAACTGAGTTTCAAATACACAGAAAGTCACAAATGTAGGAGCACAAAAAAGCACCAAAAACAAGCTCATATTCATCTATGTAATTTATTGGTTATTATACCATACTCTTTCTTTTCTTCTTCTAAACCCCAAAACAATAATTTTTAAATAATTCAGTACGTTACTAACATAAACTCAATAGTCATCAAATCCAGCAATCAATTTTACATGTAAAGTATCTCACTATTTTGAACTTTTCAAGGGAGGAAGAACTTACCCCACTTCACCAGATAGTTTTGTCCTCGTATCCACAACCGATAACATTAATTGCTTACTTAAGACGTGCTTCTAGCGTAGCAAACAGAGGAACACCACCATTCTCCGTAAGTGTAGAGGCACTAACGTTTCTCCAGGCTCATTTATGACACTAGTAAAGACTTTTCATCACTAAACCCCGAACCAAATTTCACAAATCACAATGTAGGATATGGATGGGACTTTTCCTCATTAGGCCAAAACAGGCATAAAACTAATCATCACCCCTGAACTTAAAATACAAAAAAGTGCTTAGTTTACCTTCAACACCCTCCTCTATATCATTTATACTGAATCCTGGCAAAGGGGGATCAACAGGCTTGCCAGATTTCTTCTTGGCTGATCCTTTTTTACTTGATTTTGAACTTTTCTTCCGATAACCTGCAGAGAGTGATCCAGACAGCAACCCAGCTTTTCTTAGTTTTCTATGCTTGGGCTTAAGTGGAGGTTCATATCCACATAAAGCGAACATATTGCAGACACATCCCATACCGACATAAACAGGTCGTCAAGTGTCATCCAGACCCTTCAAGTTTAACTATAATTTTACATGGTATATAAGATGTGTCAACAGGAATTCTATTGCTAGTATGTTCTATAAAAAGCTGACACACAACAATCATTTAGGGTCTAATTACTGGGTTTTGATTGCCAACATCTTCCGAAATACTTTTCCTGAGAAGCATAGAGAAAAATAAACATAAAGATAATAAATCAACCAGCAAGAAAAATGATTCTCCAAACTTTTTCAACAGAATAACATATTCCAAAAACACAAACTAAAACATTTAACTTCATCTAATTGTAAAAGCCTTAGTTGTATATGAAATAACTATAAATAAATTTAAGAAATTGATGTTTTAATCATACCTCTCCCATGGAATGAGGTCAATTTCGTACTGATCTTTTCAGCATTTAGCCAGAAAGCTGCGGACTGTGTAGCAGAAACAAAAGTGTCATGCACAACTAACAAAATTTGCCTCGAACGTCGACTATCAAATTGTATCAATCAAAACCCATTCATATAAAAAAAGCTTACACTAACATAAGGAAACATAATTGAGCCGAAGAAGTCTTTCATGTGCCAGAACCATGACGAAGCACTTAACCTGCACAAATATTGCCAAAAATAAAAGATGATTCTATCACACTAACATAGAAGATTTAAGATCCATTACATTCTTTCAAAGAAATTTTGTAAAATTAAAATTTTTCAGATAATATGAATACGAAAAGAAGCCAGTGATTTACCATTCCGTTCATTCATCATTTCCTCAATTTTCTAATCATAGGAAGCCATGTCAGTATCCATCCCCATTGTAGTATAGGCAACATTGTCAGGCAAAATACCGTTCCTTTTCATTTCAGTGAACAACTCCTGTGCTCTATTAGTATCGCCAAGTCTTTGGTACCCAGCAATTAGAGCAGTATAAGTCACCACATCAGGGTTGATATCTTGTTTTTTCATTTCATCAATCAACAAGTTGGCCAAATCCATACGATGTACATTGCAAAACCCATCAATTAGACAGGTGTAGGTAACAACATTGGGAGAATAGCCTCTTTGCACCATTTCTCTATATAAAGCCCAAGCCTTCCTCATATCCCTAACTCTACAAAATCCAGCTATAACAGACGTATAAGAAATAGTATCAGGAATCAAACCCCTTTCTATCATGTCCTTAAACAAATTCCATGCTTCGTACATGTTTCTCCTCTGGCAGAACATGTTGATAAGAATTGTATATGTAAAAGTAGTTGGTGTGACCCCAAGCTTTAACATTCTAGTGTACAACATCAAGGTCTTCTCTAAGTTCGACTGCTTAACAAATCCATCCAATAGGATGTTACAATGAGCATCATGAAGAGTATCCATTTTAAGCATTTGGGGAAGAAGTTCCCAAGCTTTGTCGACACTGCTTTCCTTGCAAAGCCTCTTAATAATTCCATTATACGTATAAGAGTTGGGAAATATGCCAAACTCATGCATTTCATTTATAAGTTTCAAAGCTTCCTCCATATGGCCTGCATTGCAATACCCGTCGACAATTACATTGAAAGTGAAGACAGTAGGTAAGACACCACTTTGCAGCATGATGTTGAAAAGTTCCAAGGCTTTATCCAAGAGCCCCATCTTACAAAATCCATGAATCAGCCAATTGAAACTGTTGGCAGTAGGAATTAAACTATTGTTGATCATCTCATTGAAAAGTTCCATGGCAGAATCCAGATCACCTTGAAGACAAAAGCCCTTGAGCAAGACACTGTAAGCAACCAGGTCATATTCATATCCGGAAGTAGCAAGATTACGGAACAAATTCAGCGAAACATCTGCCAGTCCTTTCTTACAGAGCCCATGAAACAGTGATGTATAAGTAACAAGTGAAGGCTTCATGCCATTATGTACCATCTCCTCAATCAAATTTAGACCTTTCACAGAATCACCTCTTTTACAAAACCCATCAATCAAAATGCTATAGCTATGAGCATCTGGTGATATTCCAGAATTCTTCATTTCTTCCAAAACCTTCAATGCTTCATATGGTTCACCTTTTTGGCAAAACCCATAAATAACAGCATTATAACAGAAGCTATTGACAGGCTGGTTTCTAGATCTCAAAAACTGAATGAAATCTAGGGCAAATTCAACATGACCAACACTACATACCCCATAAATATATGTACCGTATGTTACAACAGAAGGGTCTATCCCATCTCCCTCCATATCCACCATAAGTTTGGTTGCTTGTTCGATGTCTACATCCCTCCCATGATATCCTTTGCAATAAAAGTTCATCATAATCGTATAGGTGTAAACATTGGGTGTTGGCCCAGAGTTCTTCATTTCTCCAAACAAATTTCTCACAAATGCTCCTCTGTTTGCTTCGACTAAACACTTGAGCAAGAAGTTGCATGACATGATATTTAGTTCAAGCCCAATTGTTTTAGCCTGCACGAAAACGTCTACACCATTCTCAAGCATCAAATCGGATGCAAACACCTTGATGAGCACATTGAAGACGCCGGCTGATCGATGGACATGCTCGGGTGAATCTAACAGATACGGTAATAATTCAAACATATCATTCTTAGCTAGTTTGTAATAGCAAACAATATCTTTAAGCAAAGCATGTGCTTCCATCTGCATCCCTGTCATAGCAAATATATGAACAATGATCCGAAATGCGTATATTGAATGATCAAATCCATACATCTCTACAGCATTATGAAAACTAATTTTCCTTGCAGCGAACCAATTCAACGACTTAAACACCCTAACAACTATGGGAAAAAGCCTGGGGTTTCCACAAAATTTGGACTTCTTATTCGGAACTCGAACTTCCCCAACTCCACTACTATCACTTTCAAATTTAGGACAGCATTCAAAGTCTTGCTCTTCCAACAACAATGCAGATGACGAAGCATAATATACCCTTAAAAGACATTTCATGTGGCCAGCAACAATTTGTCGAAGTAAACCGCATTGAACAAAACATGATTTTGAATAAGACCAAATACCCATTAATACCCGGACTGAAAATCACCACAAAATGTTTTCTCCCGTAGGATAGGCCACCATAGAAACGCCCTTAGCACCATGCTTTGGAGGAGAAAAAAGATCACTAACTTTAAATACCCATTAACAAGTTATCCGCTGGAGAGAATCCAAATTAAAGACCGAATTGTTTTAAAAGAATCGAATAATAAGAATATGAAAACACATAAAGAATAGAAAAGAAAACGCTTCAGCAAGGAGTAAGAAATGAGCTGAAAATACCTCAATACAGAGCACGTTATTTTGAGCCAAGGGTATGAAAAGGAGAAAGATTTGGAAAAGGGTTTGGTTCGACCCTTCGGAGTTGGGAGATGATAACTTAAAAGAGCCACAGGCACCGTTTTGTGTCGGTTCAAAGAGGTGAACTTGAGCTGAAACTGCTTCTCTTTTGAGTTTATTTTGTCTGCGCGCCGGTTATATACCTTAGGGCTGCAATTTTCATTCCCTAATTATAATTTAAAAAAAGTGTAAACTACATAAATGATCATTATATTACTAGTAAAGTCGTAATTTGACCACTTTATTTTTTTTCGAAACAATTAAACTACCAAACTATTTAATTGAGTATAATGTGACTACACGCCATTAGAAACCAAACAGTGTTACTGACATGTATTTTTCGGTAAAATGGCACATTCAGAAAGTGTGAAATTTGCCAGTGTTTTGTAAAAAAATTTAGTGAATCCTTTTTCACATTAGATATATAGTCATCCACTCATCATGCCACCTAAATAATGTGTAAAAAGACATGTTATAAGTATTGTGCATTTGAAAAAACTCTAAACAAATTTCAATATTTTTTCTATTCTTTCTCTCCACTCTGTCGAAAAGAAGAAATTTTTTGAGGGTTGTAGAAGAAAATAGATGTAAAGATGGATCGAGTGTGCTATTGTGAGGTTCGTTCGAAGCTAACAATAAGTTGAACTTATGAAAATTCAGGTAGGATGTTTTGAGGGTGTGAAAATTATTGAAATAGGGTTAGGGGTTGCAACTTTTTTTAATATGATCCACAGTGAGTGATAGGTCAAAAGAGGTTATTGTTGGTTTTCTTAAAAAAGATAATGCAATAGAGCAAGAAAGAAAAAAGTAAAGAACTCTTGGAAGTTTACTTTTTAGTGTTGCGGTTTGGGTGAGTTTTATTTTGAAAAAAATCTTCTTCTAATGCTTAAATTGTTGGTCTTTTTAATCTTGAGATTTAGGTTGCTGAAATTAGACTATAATGGGTTTGAGAATTTAAGATTTTTTTTTGTAAAATTCTAATATATTAAAGTGTAATAGAATTTTAGAACGTGTTTTGTATTAACCATTTACAATATGATAATGTAATTTTTAGTTATTGTAATATTATTTTCAGTATTTAAAATGTCATGTAATATTTTTGTTATTGAAAACTGAAAAATGTGTTATATTAAACTTTTAAAATTAAAGATAATGCATTATGTGAACCTAAAACATAGTAGAGTAAACAAAAGAACATTAATTTATAATGGCATTAAAATTAGAAAGTAATTTATACATCATATGTCTGACCAATACATATGTGAAACAAAAGATATTGTCCCACTAAAGCAAGTCAAACAAAAAATGTGACATTAAAGTTGGTCAAATGTATGCAAAACACAAATGTGTTCTCAAAATAATTCTGGTGCTAACAGAACCAATGATCAATTCTTGGAGATGAGTGACTGCCACAGCTCTCTTGACTCATAGGTACTCTGGGTGTGGGCATTTATGTGACAATATTTACTTGTGAATATTGAATTGGTGATAAACTTCTATTTGAAGATGAGTGAATGACACAAGTCTCTTGATTCGTACGTGCTGTAGGGGTGGACATCCATCTAACATTATAAACTTGTAAAGGACGATTTAGAGTTGACTTCAGAGCTGGAGTTGGCCTTCGACCTTAACTGGTTTCAGCCTGATTTGTTGTTGGGGTGGTTTCAGGTCTTCTAATCTGCAAAATAATATTATAACAAAAAATTAAGCAAAAGATATCAGAATGTGTTTCCATTGCATGTTCGTCAACTAAACAATCAAATCAAGTGTTTTATGTCCACAACAAAGAAGTAAGTAAAAAATTTATTTGATTCATTAATGGAACTTACTGGAAGTTTTAAAATTTTAGGAGTTTGTCTTGCAGCAGTAGTGGATGTTTATCCAGTTCTTTTAGGATTGACACCAATTTTTCTCTTGTATGTTCTAATATTATGTCCATTCCTTTTGTATCTTTTACAGAAGATCTCGACACCCCTCCTTGATACCTGGCCAATTTGAGGTGGTGCTTCATTAGCCTCTCTATTTCTTTTCTTGTGTGGTCTTTTTCGAGGTCTTCTAAAGAGTGGCGGCAGAATAGGCTCCATTGTGTGATCAGTTGCCTATTGTTTTTCACCTCTTATAGGACTTATCAAATGACAATATATTGCTCTTGGGTTGACACAAAGTAACAATGGTCAACATATTTTTTTGGCCTATCTTTAATTGACAATATCACAGAAATAGTATGAACACATGAAATACTTACATAGAACAATAATTGATTAGTAACTATGAAAATAAAATAAAATAAAAACTGAATGCTAAATAAATGAAGATGTTAACCTATTAGTTGCCATTTTCTGTATGAGCATGTACATGCTTGAATGTTAATAAAATGATGGCTTGAAGTACCACATGAAACCTTATACATGTGTCCACCAGCATAAAGAGGCCAACAACTATATAAAATTAAGACAAAACAATTAGCATAAGATAGTTAAAAGTTACCATTAAACATTAAAAACAGTTAACATTAAACAATTAGCATTAAAATAGTTGAACAATTAGTATTAAATAGTTAAACAATTAGCATTAATCAGTTAACATTAAAAAATTAGCATTAAATAGTTAAAACAATTAGCATTAAAACATGAAAAAATTAGCATTAAACAGTAATTAGCAAGTTTTTACAGTTAGCATTAAAACATGAAAAAATTAGCATTAAACAATACATATATGCTACTAATGTTGCATGCTCTAATTTTTTATGAATCTTAGGGCATAGTAGCCATGTCCACTTTTCAGCTAGATCCTTTTTTTTAGCAAGTCTTTGCATCAGCTTTGATATGATGGTCCACCAATGTAATGATAGGTTTGTCTCTAGCATTAAATATTAGTTGTCATATATTAATAGTAGTAAATAAAAAAGTTAGAAAGCATTTAAATATTTACAAATAATAAAATTAGAAACTATTTAGCAAAGCTAGATTATTTTCCTTATTAAAACAATCACACTTATTATTTAAAAGTATATCTTGTAACACCTCAAAATCTGGTCTAGTCGGAATTTAGTTTCGGTGATCGGAAATTCTATGTTGATAAAGTCTAAATATTATATCGACTAGTTAATTATTGATATTGAACCTTAATTGAGTTAAAAAGATCGTCATCGGACTCTATTGAATGATATTGAACCTATATAGTGATTAAATTAAAGAAAAGGTAAGTTGGGAAGTAAAACCAAAGTAAAGTGAGAATTGAGGGACTAATCTTGCAATTAGCCTCTCCCTAATTAATTTGAGTCTGCGTGGATTGTCTGAGAGCTTTCCTTCACTAAATAGCTTAAAATATATGTTGTAAAAACAAAAGAAGTAAAAAGAGAGAAGCTTACTCGAGAACCTCAAGCAAACCTCTTCATCTTCTTCCTTGAAGGAAGCACCTCCATTGGAGGAAGTTTCGAACTTCATTTTTTTTCGTTTTATCGATATCGAATCGTTGCTATCGATTGGGTAAGCAATAATCCTCAAACAATCGTTGGATCCATGGATATATTGAGTTTAATCTTGAACTATGGTTTTGACCATCCATGGATATTTCATCGTTAGTGATTATGTTGAAGTCAGAAGTCGATTTTGATATCGTTGTATTGATTTTGATATCGAAATATCGATCATAATAGTTTTCCGTTGACTTTCTAGCTCAAGAAGTGAAGAAAGAGGTTTCATTGTCTCCATCTCAAGCTAGGAACAAGGGGATTGTTATCCGAGAGCCTTGAAAGCTTCGGATTGCTAAGGTGAGCGTAGTCGGAGTCTCGGGTTAGGCGAAAGGCCTTCCCAGATTATTATTTGATAATTTAAATTACATCGCTAATATTGTTGTTGAAGAAATTGCATTGGATGGTTAATCAGACACTTTGGTAAGTGTCAGTAAGTTTGTTACTGAACATTGGATATAGTCATTATGCATTGTCATTGATATAGTAATTGTCATCAGATTATTGTATAGAAATCATTAGACATTGATATTGACATTGGATTATGATATATTGAAGATGAGATACATATATATTTTTTATTGGTAATATTGAAATCATCAGACATTGGAATACTATTGATTATTGAAATGGATATGAACATTGGAACCTTGGATTTGAATAGACATTGGATACAATTGGTATGCCATAGAATCTATGAGCTCAGTGTACGGGTGAACTACGGTCCTAAGGCTACGGCCTATATTGATTT
The DNA here is from genome assembly GCA_958450335.1 of Hibiscus tridactylites. Taxonomy (NCBI): domain Eukaryota; kingdom Viridiplantae; phylum Streptophyta; class Magnoliopsida; order Malvales; family Malvaceae; genus Hibiscus; species Hibiscus tridactylites. The sequence goes on along the minus strand of OY288273.1, from coordinate 16,156,290 downwards.
GGCGAGGCGGAGGGATGTGTATTGATATTGGTCATATTGGCGAGGCGGAGGGATCAAACTATTCATTGATTTGGCGAGGCGTAGGAACTCATGTATCTATTATCTTGATTTAATCCAAGGATTAATGATGAAATGAAAATGATAAACATTGTATATTGATGTATAGCTTTGTCATTGATAAGCATGAGATTATGCATACTAATATTTGATATAATGTTGTTCATATTATTTATGACTACCTCACTAGGTAAAGTATGCCTAACGTGTCTCATCTCATGTATTTTCAGGTTAAAAGGATCGTGTGTCGAAAGATCGGATTGGCAAGCAAGACAAGTCACTACAAGCCTCAAGTAATGTATTTTTAACTTATAAACTCCTAGAAAGGTGGCAAAGTAGTTGAACTAGTCAATTGTGCCTATTTTTATTTGTTGGTGTAATGTTTAAGTTGTAATATGGTATGCGGCCCTAAATGGCCTTTTTGGTTGGCTTAAAGTAGTATAAAAATGCATAGCTGGCTTAAAAAGGTAAAAACATGGCAGATGCATTCGTATGATCATGAAATTTGGCACACTAGAAGTTTATATCATTGAAATGTCGTGTGTAAAGTTTCACTTCATTTGGACATCGTTCGGTAGGTCAAATCGAATAAAAACCAGTAAAAATTTGTCATTACAGGTCAGGTCGTATCGAAACGGGTGATGGCGTTTCGATACGGGTAAACCCAATTTAGCCTGGAGAATAAGGTGTATCGGAATGGGTCATGGCCGTTTTAAAACATTTTTCCATTGGAATTTCTCGTTTCGATATGGGTTTATAGCGTATCGAAACGGGTCAAAATAGGTCAACCTGTTTTAATACAAGTCATGCCCGTATCGATACGGTCTAAAGGGTAAAGTAAACACAAGTTGACCACTATTCACCCGTTTCGAAACAGCTTAGGGTGTCTCGATACGGGGTTAGTTAAGTTAGTTAAAGGCTCATTGAACATATCACTAATTTTTACAATTTGATCACTAAATATTCTAAGGTTAAATTGAATGAGTTAATGACCTCCAAAATGTATGAAATTTTGTAGAAATGACATTAAAGTAGTGAATTTCAATGTGGTAATATTAATTTCATCTAAGGACCTCTTGTTTGTCGAAATTACAAATTGGTTCCTAAATTTTGTAATAGTTGCGATTTGGCCCTTGGATGATTAATCATTGCTTAATTGAGTAAATTGGACCGAGTTATTTGATTGTGGTGATTATTTGTATGTCATGGTTGAAAATGTTAATAATAAAATCAAATTTTATTGCACTGGTTTCTTTATCGACCGTCGGTTTCACATTCCAACCCGGTTCTCGACCAGACCGGGAAAGGGTGTTACAATTGTGGTACTAGAGCTAGAGTTTAGTCGATTCTAGGACTAAACCGAAGCTTATTGCATTGCTATTGTGTTACTTTGCCACATAGGAGTTTTAAATTGAGTATATTGCGACTTGTCGACTAATCCGATCGTTTATATAGATATGTCTGAGACGAATGAAGCTCATATAGATGAGCTTGCTATTGGCTCCTCGAAACATGGCGAGGAGGTTAGAAGAGGAAATCCTCAGAACCCACCGCAACCACATGACCCTCATGTTCAGGGTATTGAGCCTGCAGTACCTACCGCTCAGGCTGAATGTTACAAAACTATGACTAATATGTTCAAATAGTTTATGGTTGTGATGCAAGCAACACCATCTGTTCAACCCACCCTCCTATTGTCCAGTATGTCCGTGTCTTTGTGGACAAGTTGGCTTCGCTCCGAGCCTATTCCTTTACAGGACAAGATGATGATAATCTTGAAGTTGCCGAATATTGGCTGGATAACACGTTGCGTATCTTGAACAAACAGCTGCACTATTCGGATGAACACAAGTTAGAGTGTGTTATTGCGTTATTGACCGATGAAGCTCTCATGTAGTGGGAAACCACTATTCTCACAGCTCCTAAAGAATCGGTTACTTGGGAGTTCTTTCTCCGAGAGTTTCGGAATAAATACATTAGTGAATATTACCTTGTGGAAAGGCGGAATACCTTTCTCCATCTGAGGCTGGGTGGGCGATCTATCGAACAATATATCTATGATTTCTATAAATATTATCGATACAGAGCAAAATTTATAAAGAAAGAGGAAGACAAGTGCAGAATGTTTATAGTTGGTCTTAGCGATGAGTTACGACCTATGTTTACGGCCCTTGGTATCACCAACTTCTAGGATCTGGTGAACTGAGTCAAGGCCACTGAAGCTGCCCAGAGAGCTCAACGAGCTGGTGGGTCTGAAAAATCTGAGAATAGGTTCAGGGATGATTCTCGACCTCCGAGATGGAACAAGAAGGGGAGATATCAAGGCCCCAAACAGAATATCTATTCACATCCCTCCCGATCTGGGAATATTGAGAGACCTCAGTCTGTGACGCAGTCTTTTGCTAAAGCCACGTCCGTTGACAGCAATAGAGGCTCGAATCGAGGTGACAGTACCATATCTGCAATTACTGTCAGAATAGGCATCTAGTGGGACAATGTCGTAAGCAGAGTGGAGCATGTTACTACTGTGGCGAGCATGGTCATTTTATTCATGATTGTCCTATGAATGCAACCAAATCTGTCGTCACACCGACCACTGCTACTTCTTCTGCTCAGTCTTTTCGGGGTAAAGGATCGAAGCAAGGATCAACGAGAATATATGGATGATCGAATGGATTTGGGAAACCCTTTAATAAATAAGATTCAAAAGCTCCTTCCCAAATGTATCATGTAAGGAGCATGGAAGAGGAGAATGAACCTGATGTTATTGCAGGTACCATTGAGTTATATCTGCATCCTTTATATGCATTGATTGACCCTGGTTTTGCCCATTCTTTTATAAGCACCATTGTAGTTAAGAAGTATAACATGTCTTCTGAACCAATAGCATCGAAAATTTCTGTAACCAATCCCTTAGGAGATTGTGTCACCGTAAGGGTAGTGTGCAAGAATTGTCCCTTAATGATCCAAGAGATTCATTTTTCGGCGAATTTGTTGGCTCTATCGATCCATGAGTTTGATGTCATCCTAGGCTTTGATTGGCTTAGTGAGCATCAAGCTCGGGTAGATTGTTGTAAAAGAAAATTGTACCTTTGGGGTTTGGGAAAATAAATTGGCGTACTAATGAGTGTGAGGAATCTACCATTGTAAGCTTTGACATTGGAATCCAAAGGTGAACCACAACTGCAAGGCATTAACAATGTATATGAATTTTCTGATGTCTTCCCCGATGAACTTTCGGGATTACCCCAACCCGCGAAGTGGAATTTGGCATCGAGGTGCAACATGGGACTGCTCTAGTTTCCATTGCACCATATCGGATGGCAACTGTAGAGTTGAAAGAATTAAAGGCTCAGATTCAAGACCTATTGAGCAAGGGTTTCATTCAACCGAGCTCTTCACCCCGGGGAGCTCCGGTTCTCTTTGTTAAGAAGAAGGATGGTTCTATGTGATTGTGCATCGACTACAAACAATTGAATAAAGTAACCATCAAGAACAAATATCCATTGCCTAGAATATACGATCTGTTCGATCAACTAAAAGATGCTTCTGTGTTTTCAAAGATCGACTTAAGGCCAGGCTACTTGTAACCCCCTCGTCCCGGTCTGGCCGGATGACCGGTCCGAGCAGGCCACACGGGGAAAACCGAAGCGAAACCCGTTGAGGTTCCCCCTCGGTTAGCAACCCTATTTTTTTCATTTTAATCTTGTCTAGAGGATTATTAAATCCTAAGTGATCGAACAGCGGAACAACATACACGAGCAAAACAAACAAACCCATAACAACATTTAACAGCCCAATTTTATACTTAAACTGTAGGCGGTATCGATACACCTAAGGAGTGTATCGATACGCCTTGACTGGGTCAACTGGTCAGAGTAAACCCGTGGAGACCGTATCGATACACCCAAAGAGTGTATCGATACTCTCCCCAACGGTCAATTTCTCGCGGTCAACGCTAAGATGACCGTATCGATACGCCAGAGGCCCGTTTCGATACCAAAATCGATAGTGACTTCAGTGACCAAAAAGGTATCGATACGCCCCCTCGCGTATCGAAACGCGTGGCCTGAAACAAGAAGGCCGTATTGATACGAGTCCAATCGTATCGATACCCCTGCTACGAACTTACAAGTTTTAGCTGATTTAAGGCACAAGGGTGCCCCTAAATCCCTCTAAAACCTCAACCAACACACTAGCGTCATTCCTAAGGCAAACCAACATAACAAACATGCTTGAAAACTTAAAGCTAAAAGGCACGATTCAACACAAGGTGGTGCACAAATCATACAAGCAACTTAAGCATTCAAACATGAAGCAAGGCATCCATACATGGCATTCCAACAAAGGCAATTTAGCATTTAAGGTCATACATGAAAGCTCAAAGGCCCGAATGGCACAAGATAACACATAAGAGGTTTGCACCCACTAACAAGGCAACCTAAACATCTAGAGGCATGTCACCACACACAAACATCCATCATAGCATATCATGCTTTACAAAACAAGGTCAATCCAAACATCAACATGAACATGGTTTACAAATCCATCAACATAAGGCATTAACAACATAGAGCCAACACAAAGGAGTCTAGATACAAGCTCCTACAACACGTAGCATTTCCCATTGCCAAACTACTACATTATTTAATAAACCATACTTGAGCATTTACCACACGCTTGGACACCATTTTCTTGCTCCTTGCTAACTCCAAGCTAAGGATCTGCATTGTCGGAAAAAGGAGAGCGTAAGCATAAAGCTTAGTGAGCGGAGCTCAAAAACATAACTACGACAATGCAGGGTTCAAAGCTTTCTTTAAAAGTAAAGGCCGACACATACAAGTTCAACCACAAGTCAACAATATATATATTTATCATGGCATCGCACTTCATGGTATGCATAAAGGCATGATCCTAAATTAAAGCAAAACCATAAAAAGAGGATGATATAGTGAGACACAACATGAACAAACACATGGTATGCACAAGCATAACCAAAACACACACGGTGGGACTACACATCACCGTTTCGACTAGTAGTTTTCCAATGGGACTACACATCAAAGTACTCTTCTACTAGTCACTACCGGCGGGACTACACATCATCGGAGTCTTATACCACTCGCTACCGGCGGGACTACACATCACCGGAGCAACGACAACCATCACGTGAGGTTCGACACCAACCATGCAACACGATATACAATCACTAACATGCGACATGTACTCACTATATCATGCACAACCAAAACAAGTTGCAACAAAATCCACAATTAGGCATCACTTACTACTTACAATCTTACCAATCACAAATGGTCTTACTCACCAATTTCGTGCACAACCTGCACCAACTTACACACATCTTACAAGGCATATCAACATCACTATTATTACCATCATACATGATCAACGATATAATATTAAGCAACATGCTTCCTCTCAAAGTATTTAATTTCATGCTTAACAAACCATCATCACAAGTAATGAAAACAAACGGAAAAAAGGGGAAATTAAAGAGGCGATTCTCATCAACTTACTCTTGAATTTAAAATTTACTTTTCAAGCCCAACTAAACTCTTTCAAAACCAACCTTGAACCAAAACGATTCTTGAAAACATTTCCACATTCATATGCTTGAACCAATTGATCAAAGCCATTTAAAATATTTTAATCACTCACCTTACTTCCTTAAGCAAGCCAAGCAAAGCCGACACAAGCCTCCATGACTTCCGAAATCGATCCCGAAGCTTCACCAACGCAAATCCTTGTTTCTAATCATCCCAACACAATCAAATTAACCTCAAATCAGTCCACAAAACAATGTAGCAGACCCGGAACACAACCCAACATAAAACACATGTTTTTCGAACCAAGAACAACCCCAAAATGCCATTCACGAGCAGCCCTTTAGCACAGTCCAAAACCGATGATTCTTACACTTAAATTACTCCCAAAAGCTTCCAAAACAACCCTTATACATAGCCTAACCATCAGCCCACAATTTCTCACACAAAACACCCCCAAAACTCAACATTTCAACTCTCTAAAACCTCTCTAAAACCCAAAATCGGGAATCATTGTAAAATTCATTAAAAATCACATATGTCGGACCTTAAGGGTTATAAACAACTCATCCAACAACAATAAATCAAAAGCTTTAGTGAAAGCTAATAAAGTTCTCATTTTTAAACCAAACTTTCAAAACCCCAAAATGCAAAATCATGAGTTTTAATGGAAACTAAGAGTACAAGCATGTAGAGGAAAGAGAGGACAAGTCAAATATATGTTTACCTTTCAAAAATCACCATAGATGAGGAAGAATGGTGATGGAATAGTAGACTAGGGGAAAGGGGAGTTTTTGTCGTGAGATTTTGGAAAGGAAGAGGGAAGAAGATGATGAATAATCTCTTTAAAATAAGAAATGGGTTTTTAATTTCACAAGTCCATTTATTTACAAGAGTGCCATTAATGAGATGGCTATCTCCCCTTTTCTCTAAAAACCATCCAAATTAAATTTTCATTTCAATTTAGTCCAACAATAAAATGTTTGCTTTTGAAACCCGAGGCCCAAAAGGTTATTTTAATTATAAAACCGAGCCCGAAATAATATTAAAATATTATTTTAACCCGACCCCCAAACTCGGGTGTTACAACTCTCCCCCACTTAAGGAAATTTCGTCCCCGAAATTTATCATACATGAAGAGCCACTGAAACACGCTCCTCTACACTTCCCTTTTCTTCTCACCACAACATAATCACCAACTCGGTAGACTTACCACACAACATTAGCTATCTGATGCCAAATTCTCAACGGGTCCTTCAAGGTATGTCAATTTAAGCTCAACTCAACCTCTTCATCCACATAACGCGGGACAATTCTGACCCACACTTCCGGATCATAGATACACAAAACACATTACGAATCCCCTCTCTAACTCTGGTGGTAATCTGCAACCAATAAACAACAGAACTAGCCTGGTTCACTATCTCTTACAACACTGTTTGAATACTTGACCGATAACTTTCTCTGACTGATCATCTGACTTCAACAGGTAACCCAAACATTATGCAAACGTCTTCAAAAATCTAGTTGAAATCTCGAATCTCTACTGGCCACTATCAAACACAAGACATTGTACAACTCACACTCTTGCTAAGGCACAACTCCGCCATCTTACACAAGGTACAAGTAACGTGAACATGTATAAAGGACCACATACAATGCAACTAACATTGATTACTCAACTAAGTTCTCACGGAGGAAATCGAAGGCGAATCAGACACAAGATCTCTCGAATCTATTACCCACTTTCAATACGAATCTCCCACAGATGTGACAAACTAGAAGAAAACTGATGCTCGGTCTTGACACGCTGGCAAATCACACACTTACTTTCATACTGAACCACATTATCCATCAACTCGATCCAGAAATACTCGTATTCAACTCACAATATGTCTTCATACTACTCTGATGCAATACAAAAGAACTGTCTTGTGCTTCAGCCAAAATAGTACGTCTCAAAACACTATGCCAATCAGTACAACTATTATGTCTCTAAAATGCAAAACTCTATCATCTCTGAAACTGTATTCTGAAGGTCTTCATTCCACTATGTCTTGCACGTGAGGTGCCAAGAACCTGTCTTGCAACTGTTTCTCTTCAAGCATTCTGACTCAATGTAGGTTTAACATGTAACTCGGCCACAAGATTACTATCATTCGGTAAACTGAATTCGGCAATTACATCTCGCAACTCTACTACTAATCTATCAACAACATAGCTCGGAACATCGGTTACTGCATTGACTATCTTCGGATGGTACTCAATCTTGATATTACAGTCTTCAAGCAGTTCTAACACTTATGATGTTCAAGTTTCAACCCTTCCCAAGTCTTCAAATATTTCAAGTTCTGACGATATGTACACATACACTGTGCATTTCTTACTATCCAAGCCTTGTCTCTAAGTCTTCGAAGCAAATACAACTGCAATTAACTCTAAATCTAGTGTCGGATAACTATTTTCTCGGTCTTTCAAACTTCTCGATGATCAGGCCACAAATCTTTTGTCTTGCATAAGTACACGACCTAACCCTACATGTAACGCATCACCATGTTTCACAAACTCTTTCTCTAATGTCGGCTGAACCAAGGTCGAAGTTCTCTTCAAGGTTTCTTTCGGTTTCTCAAGGGATCATTGTCTCGCATCTGACCACACAACTGAACATTCTTTTGTAGCAACTTGTCAAAGGAGCAGCCATCTTCAAAATACTATTTACAAACTTCCGGTAGTAGCATTGGTAGACTTAGGGACTATAGATACCTGTCACAGTCTTCGGTTTCTTCCAACTCACATCTTCTTCTGCCTACTAAAGATTTACTCTGATACACTGGATTAATCTACATGTCCTAATAGAACATCTTCATTAACTCGGAGTTCACGTTTGCTCAACTTGGCATACAACTAATTCTCTAATAGGATCTACAACACTAACTCTAAAGCTCGTCATGGCCTTCTTCGGTACGTGAATATACCCATGTATCGTCTATGAGAACTACTACAACTGATCAAGGAACTCGGGAATTTTTCTGCTCGACCTCTCTATAGAAGTAACTATCACACTAGTCAAACAAAGTGGCATAACTCAGAACTCAAAGCGATCACCTCTTGCCTCGAAGGCTGTCTTCGATACTTCAACTTCTCTCACTTTCAACTGGTAGTAAACAGATCTCAATTAATCTTGACAAGACTGGAGTACACCTCAACTGATCAACAAATCACTGACGCTCCGAAATGGATACTAACTATTCACTGTCAATTGTTTCAACTGTATGTAATCTGGACACATTCTCATATTGTCATCTCTCTTCTTCACAAGTTGCACTGTCACACTCTAAGATGATGTACTATGCCAAATGAATCTAAGGTCTAACAAACTCGTAGTTGGTTCTTCAACACTCTCAATTCGGTCGAGAATCATAAGATACAGAACGAACAAAACATGAGCAAACTCGGAGACGATCTCAAAATCAAACTCTACTTCCCTATCAAGAGACAAACCGGGTAATTCTTGCCAACACTTTTAGGAAAACACAAACTATTCTAACATTATGCGGTATAATCCTCATTCAAAATCAAATCCATCACATTTGCTGGGCAAGCCTGTCAACCAACTTAATCAATCTTTGACCTCTAAAGCTGGATCAACATTCGATACGAAATCCATGTTCCTACCTTCCCTTACAACCTCACAGTCATCCGCAAGCTCTAAGAAAACTCTTGTTGTCTCAAAGTCTACCCTAACTCTATGTTCTTTTAGCCAAACCGTGCACAGCTTCACATCAAAACCATAAAAAGGCAATTCCATCGCATCTACTGGAAACGTGTGATCCTGAACCATCAACAAACATTTTTCGTACATCCTTCCGACCACAATCGTATCCTCGAAGGAGCTAGTAACACTAACACCTACCCCTAGTACCTCACAAGGTAGATTCAACAACTTCGCATGCTCCCTCAAAATACACGGACGCGTAGATCCATAATTAATCAGAATAACAAGCCCAATGACTGTATCGAGGAATTTCTTTCTATAACATCAACATCATTCCGAAGCCAACTCCTAGGTCTTCACTTCTCTTACCAACTCAAATCAAGATCGGTCACCTTGTTCTCCCTCAACAGAAACCAACTCATATGCACGTTGCCCCAAACAAACAAACTGCACTCCGAACTCTGGTGCGGTCATATTGCCCTAAACTAAAGCGATGAACTCCCTCAACATTCACATCCTCTAAAACCTCAGATTCACGTTTACCAGCTCTAGGCCCACGCCTCGACCTCAAACTTACCAAAGACAACAATACAATAATAAACAAAACACACAAACAAGAATATTTAGGGTTAGCAAGAGCAAGGGTCCAAGGTGCTCAAGTATATTCCTTTACAAAAATCCTTTCAAATAAGTAATAGTAGCAATGGGAACTCGACACTACGCTTCAACACACCCATCATGCTAACACATGCTTTCAAACACCGTACTAACAAGCAAACATTAAGCATACATGGCAAAACATTCACCGAGACATAACAACAACATAACACATAAACTTACCTCACTTACCTACCCGAGGTCTCGGAAACCTCAGGCTCTGATACCAACAAATGTAACCCCCTCGTCCCGGTCTGGCCGGATGATCGGTCCAAGCAGGCCACACGGGGAAAACCGAAGCGAAACCCGTTGAGGTTCCCCCTCGGTTAGCAACCCTATTTTTTCATTTTAATCTTGTCTAGAGGATTATTAAATCCTAAGTGATCGAACAGCGGAACAACATACACGAGCAAAACAAACAAACACATAACAACATTTAACAGCCCAATTTTATACTTAAAGTGCAGGCGGTATCGATACACCTAAGGAGTGTATCGATACGCCTTGACTAGGTCAACTGGCCAGAGTCAACCCGTGGAGACCGTATCGATACGCCCAAAGAGTGTATCGATACTCTCCCCAACGGTCAACTTCTCGCGGTCAACGCTAAGATGACCGTATCGATACGCCAGAGGCCCGTTTCGATACCAAAATCGACAGTGACTTCAGTGACCAAAAAGGTATCGATACGCCCCCTCGCGTATCGAAACGCTTGGCCTGAAACAAGAAGGCCGTATCGATATGGGTCCAATCGTATCGATACCCCTGCTACGAACTTACAAGTTTTAGCTGATTTAAGGCACAAGGGTGCCCCTAAATCCCTCTAAAACCTCAACCAACACACTAGCGTCATTCCTAAGGCAAACCAACATAACAAACATGCTTGAAAACTTAAAGCTAAAAGGCACGATTCAACACAAGGTGGTGCACAAATCATACAAGCAACTTAAGCATTCAAACATGAAGCAAGGCATCCATACATGGCATTCCAACAAAGGCAATTTAGCATTTAAGGTCATACATGAAAGCTCAAAGGCCCGAATGGCACAAGATAACACATAAGAGGTTTGCACCCACTAACAAGGCAACCTAAACATCTAGAGGCATGTCACCACACACAAACATCCATCATAGCATATCATGCTTTACAAAACAAGGTCAATCCAAACATCAACATGAACATGGTTTACAAATCCATCAACATAAGGCATTAACAACATAGAGCCAACACAAAGGAGTCTAGATACAAGCTCCTACAACACGTAGCATTTCCCATTGCTAAACTACTACATTATTTAATAAACCATACTTGAGCATTTACCACACGCTTGGACGCCCTTTTCTTGCTCCTTGCTAACTCCAAGCTAAGGATCTGCATTGTCGGAAAAAGGAGAGCGTAAGCATAAAGCTTAGTGAGCGGAGCTCAAAAACATAACTACGACAATGCAGGGTTCAAAGCTTTCTTTAAAAGTAAAAGCCGACACATACAAGTTCAACCACAAGTCAACAATATATATATTTATCATGGCATCGCACTTCATGGTATGCATAAAGGCATGATCCTAAATTAAAGCAAAACCATAAAAAGAGGATGATATAGTGAGACACAACATGAACAAACACATGGTATGCACAAGCATAACCAAAACACACACGGTGGGACTACACATCACCGTTTCGACTAGTAGTTTTCCAATGGGACTACACATCAAAGTACTCTTCTACTAGTCACTACCGGCGGGACTACACATCACCGGAGTCTTATACCACTCGCTACCGGCGGGACTACACATCACCGGAGCAACGACAACCATCACGTGAGGTTCGACACCAACCATGTAACACGATATACAATCACTAACATGCGACATGTACTCACTATATCATGCACAACCAAAACAAGTTGCAACTAAATCCACAATTAGGCATCACTTACTACTTACAATCTTACCAATCACAAATGGCCTTACTCACCAATTTCGTGCACAACCTGCACCAACTTACACACATCTTACAAGGCATATCAACATCACCATTATTACAATCATACATGATCAACGATATAATATTAAGCAACATGCTTCCTCTCAAAGTATTTAATTTCATGCTTAACAAACCATCATCACAAGTAATGAAAACAAACAGAAAAAAGGGGAAATTAAAGAGGCGATTCTCATCAACTTACTCTTGAATTTAAAATTTACTTTTCAAGCCCAACTAAACTCTTTCAAAACCAACCTTGAACCAAAACGATTCTTGAAAACATTTCCACATTCATATGCTTGAACCAATTGATCAAAGCCATTTAAAACATTTTAACCACTCACCTTACTTCCTTAAGCAAGCCAAGCAAAGCCGACACAAGCCTCCATGACTTCCGAAATCGATCCCGAAGCTTCACCAACGCAAATCCTTGTTTCTAATCATCCCAACACAATCAAATTAACCTCAAATCAGTCCACAAAACAATGTAGCAAACTCGGAACACAACCCAACATAAAACACATGTTTTTCGAACCAAGAACAACCCCAAAATGCCATTCAGTGTGTAAAAGTTCTATCATTTACACCTTTTTAAACCCATATTTCTGCTGCATTCAAGCATCATTTCATTGCATTTAGGATAGTTTTCAATAAAACAGCACAATTATATAAAATGCACGGATTCTACTGAAAGATGGTTATTTTTGCAGGTATCTGTCACCGTAGATGTTGAAGGCAGGTGCAGGGCAGACAAGCAGGAAAGCTGAACTGGACAAGTAGCTGAAGAAGACGAACCTGTCGCGAACCTGTCGTGACAGCATGATGACAGCAGATTCATGAAGAGGAAAAGTGAAGTGGACCTCGATAGATAGAGAAAAATTTGCTCATCTGTCGTGTGGAAGCCGAATATTTTTCCAAGCCCCGGATCAAAAGATATGTCAAGCCAAAGCTCAAAGAGAAGAATTCCCATGTAAACAAGGAGGCGGCTGAAAAGTAGGAATCCTTAGAGATTTAGTCTTTATTAGAATCTTACTTTTAATTAAAGTTGTAATCCTTGTTACCTTAGATAACTTGAGCCCAAAGCTTATATAAAGGGCATAGATTAAACCTAGGGCATAGCCGACTACCCCATAACCGAAACCTAAACCCTGCCGTTTACCTGTCACCGATATGTTCTAAATTCCCCCTAGGGCTACGGTTTGTTTTGTAAAGTAGTTGCAAGGGTTGCTTTGTTTTAGGATCTTTCAAGTTCTATAAAATAAACTTCAAGTTCTTTTATCTTGGTTTTAACATCTTGCAAGAGCATCGGGAGAGCATTGTGAGGTTATCCATTTACTTAGCATCGGGAGAGCTAAGTATACGAAAGAGATAAAAGCGTGTTCTCTAGTTTATAGTTGAACCATCTCGTGCTTAGGGATAAGGCGAGGTTAAGTGGCTAAGGAAGAATTCATACACATCGGTGTTCATCGTTCGATTCACGCCGGGAGGTATCATCAAAGACGTGATCATCGACAGACTTGTGCCTAGGGATAGGGCAAGGCAGATCTGGGATTCTTGCCAAGCTTGAAGTACGGAGTTAGTGTTCGCTGCCGCGACAGCTAACGGACAGACGCCGCGACAGGTGCTGTCGGCGACGGGTGCGACGACAGAACTGGAGATCCTAAGCAATTCAATACCTACACTACTGAGCAACTCAATACCAGCCCATTCTCTCTACCTTGATATCTCAATTCCTTTTAATTACGTTTTCACTTTATTATTCTCGTGACAATTCTTAATTATTTCCTTTACTTTCGTGCAGTGAATTTAGGTGAAGCTATTAGCCCAATCCCTGTGGAGACGATATCCGATACTTTGTATCACTTTACTACTTGCGTCGTGTATACTTGCACTACAATTGCGATAGACTATTTTACACGCAACAAGTTTTTGGCGCCGTTGCCGGGGATTGGCAACATAACTACACCTTTCTTTCCTTGCACTTTTTGTTTTTATTTTCGTTTTTATTTTTGTTTTTATTTTTCTTTAATTTTTCTTTTGTGTTTTTAAACTCTTGCTTTTTACAAGGTTTTCCTGTTTATGCGCAGATCGAAAAGAGGTGAAGATCCTGAGTATAAATTAGATCCGGAAATCGAACGTTCCTTTAATCTCAAGAAACAGATTCGCCACCTCTTAGACCGAAACGAATACCTTGAAGAACAGCTAGAGCAGATGGGCCATAACCAACCTGCTGGTGGTTTCATACCACCCCTTGGCAATAATAACCCACCTGTCGGCGACCCGCCTGGGGCAGATAGACGACGGTCATGTCGTGACTACATGCTGAACGATCATGTAGAGCTGGAGACCACGCTGCCGGATATTGACGTTGACAACTTCGAGCTTAAACCTGTCATGTTTAGTATGATCAACAATGCCGGGCAGTTTGGTGGTTCTGCGACAGAAGATGCCAGGGAGCATCTCAAAACGTTCCAGGAGATCTGTGGTTCGTTTAGACTACTAGGAGTTAGTCCGGAGATACTGAGGCTTCGGTTATTCCCCCATTCATTGAGGGACAGAGCTAAAACTTGGTGGAATAAACTTACACCGGGTTCTATCATGACTTGGGCAGATTTAACTCGTGAATTTTTGTCTCGTTTTAATCCTTCACATTTAGCTGAGCGATTACGTAATGAAATTGCTACTTTTCAACAGGAAGATGACGAGCCAATGCACGAGGCCTGGGACAGATTCACAACTCTTCTACGAAACTGCCCAATGCATGGATTCCCCGTCTGGAATCAGGTAACTAAGTTTTATAATGCTGCTAACTTACAAACTCGCATTCGAATTGATTCTGCAGCAAATGGACTACTATTGGACAAAGATCCAGACGAGGCCCTACAAGTTCTGAAACATCTGGCTAAGAATGAGGAGCAGTTTCCAACCGCTAGAAGAGGGGGTAAACGGGTCCTTGCTGTCAAGGATTATGAGGCCGACAGCACTATGAAATCACAGGTAGCATTCCTCACTAAAGCCATGAAACACTTATTGAGTGAAGAGGAAGTACGAGGGTTTGCTGTCGAGGAAGTTTGTGCTACATGTGAGGGAAATCATAGTAGGGATGAGTGCCCTATAAATATAGAAGAAGGAAAATATGTTGGAAATTACAAACCAAACTATAATTCCAACAATTACAACCCTAATTGGAGGAAAGACCCCAAATTTTCCTGGAGTAACCCCAACAATGCTCTAAATCCGCAAGCATATAATCAGAATCAGGGGGGTCCTAGATTGTTGACGCGACAGCAGCCACAGCCGCAAAACCTGCCGCAGAACCTGTCGCCTCAGCAACAACAGCAGCCACCACCTGCCACGAGTAGTATATTGGAGCAAACTCTGGCCACCTTTATGTCTCAGACTGGCACGTATATGGATAACATCAATAAGTTTGTCAAGAAAACGGAAGATTTTATGGATGAAACTAAGATGAGAATGACAAACCATGAGGCCACCTTGAAATCTCTAGAGACACAAATGGGTCAGGTGTCGCAGCATATTAAGCCACGGCAGAATGGAGGATTCCCTAGCAATACTGAAAATGCTAGAACGCCCCCTCATGAGCAATGTAAGGCGATTACTACTAGGAGTGGGAAAAAGTTACCAGGGCCGGAAAAAGAAGCTGAAACAGAAAAGAAACCTGCCTTGGATAAGCCTGCCGAGGAAGCTGCCCCGGCAGGTAATGAACAGACTGCTGCCGATGAGCCTGTCACGACAGCAGAAGCGACAGAGGAGAAAAAAGATGAGTATCGACCTCAGATTCGCATGCAGTGGGAAGGGCGCATTGCTGATTATCGCCCTCCACCACCTTTTCCGCAACGGATACAGCAAGCTAAGCATGAATCTCAACTTAAAAAGATTTATGATATTTTTAAACAGGTTCATATTAACATTCCGTTGTTAGATGCTGTTAGGGAAATGCCCGGTTATGCTAAATTTCTCAAGGATGTCATGTCTAAAAAATCTAAACTTGGGGAATTTGAAACGGTAAGGATGCAAGAAGGTTGCATGAGTATTCTTCATCGACAACCACCCCAGAAAAAGAAGGATCCAGGGAGCTTCCTCATACCTTGCGTAATCGGAGATAAATTTGTGGGTAAGGCATTATGTGATCTTGGTGCTAGTGTTAATCTAATGCCCAAATCTGTTTTTCAGAAATTAGGTATTGGCAAGGCGCGGCCCACGACAGTTACCCTACAGCTAGCCGACCGCTCTTACGTTCACCCCGAGGGAAAAATTGAAGACATCTTGGTAAGAGTGGATAAACTTATTTTTCCTGCTGACTTTCTTATTTTAGATTGTGAGGCAGATGAGAACGCACCAGTCATCCTAGGGCGACCCTTCTTAGCCACGGGAAGATCATTGATTGATGTGGAGAAAGGAGAACTCACCATGCGCGTAAACGATCAAGAAATTAAGTTGAATGTTCTCCAAGCAATGAAACATGCTGATGTGGATGAAGAATGCAAGGCCATCATTGAGGTGACCTTTGATCAACCCTGCATCAGGTCGGGCTGCCAGGATATAAAATTTGGTCACTGCTGCGACAGCCATTTACAAGCCTGTCACGACAGCAACGACGACAGCACCGACGACAGCGACTCCTCTGAATCCAATTCATCTGATACTGAAGGTCATGAGGAGGTAGACTGGTTAGACCATCGCCCAGGTAAGTTATTCGAACCCTTGAATTACACTTCGGATAACCATTTAATCCAAAAGCCATCTACTGTTGAACCACCTGTCTTAGAACTTAACCCCCTGCCAGGGCAGCTTAAATATGCTTATCTTGGTAGTGATAAAACACTACCCGTGATCATCTCTGCTAAGCTGCCGCAGGAACAGGAACGACAGCTGATCGACATGTTGAGGCAGCATAAAAGGGCGATAGGATGGACTATAGCAGACATTCAGGGCATTAGTCCGGCAATCTGTATGCACAAAATCCTCCTAGAGGAAGATCATAAGCCGACTATTGATGCCCAAAGACGGTTGAACCTTGCAATGAAGGAGGTAGTGCGTAAGGAAATAATTAAATGGTTAGACGCTGGTATCATTTACGCCATCTCCGATAGCAAATGGGTAAGCCCGGTGCAATGTGTTCCCAAGAAAGGAGGCATGACTGTGATAACCAACGAAAACAATGAGCTAATCCCAACCAGGACTGTGACCGGTTGGAGGGTTTGTATGGACTATCGGAAGCTTAACAAAGCTACCCGAAAAGACCACTTTCCTTTACCCTTTATTGATCAAATGCTTGATAGATTAGCGGGTAAACCTTACTATTGTTTTCTTGATGGTTATTCAGGATATAATCAAATTGCTATTGCACCGGAGGACCAAGAGAAAACGACTTTCACCTGCCCCTACGGAACATACGCATTTAGGAGGATGCCGTTTGGACTCTGTAACGCACCTGCCACCTTCCAAAGGTGCATGATGGCTATATTCTCCGACATGGTTGAAGACTTCCTTGAAATCTTCATGGATGATTTTTCCGTCTTTGGAGACGATTTTGAGAGCTGCCTCGGCAACCTTCAAAAGGTACTTGAAAGATGTGAAAAAGCTAATCTTGTTCTTGATTGGGAAAAATGCCATTTTATGGTAGATGAAGGGATAGTTTTAGGCCATAAGATTAGCTGCCGTGGGATAGAAGTCGACAGGGCAAAGATTGAAGTCATAGAGAAGCTGCCGCCGCCAACCACAGTCAAGGGCATTAGGAGTTTCCTAGGGCATGCTGGTTTCTATAGGAGATTTATCGCAAATTTTTCAAAAATCACGAAGCCCTTATGTCATCTCTTAGAGCAGAACCGACCCTTTGACTTTAATGAAGAATGTACTGAAGCATTCAAGGTTCTGAAGGAAAAACTAGTGACAGCCCCCATAGTACAGCCACCAGACTGGACGCAACCGTTTGAAATTATGTGTGATGCTAGTGACTATGCTGTCGGGGCAGCACTTGGGCAGCGCAAGGACAGGCTGTTTCATGTCACATATTATGCCAGCAAAACATTGAATGATGCCCAAGTAAACTATACCACCACAGAAAAGGAGCTGTTAGCTGTGGTGTTCTCCATTGACAAGTTTCGTTCTTACATACTTGGAACGAAAGTAATAGTGCACACCGATCATTCTGCCCTTAAGTACTTGTTCGCAAAGAAGGATGCAAAGCCTAGGTTGATAAGATGGATCTTGCTATTACAAGAATTCGACCTTGAAATCAAAGACAAAAAGGGGACAGAAAATCAGGTGGCAGATCACTTGTCGAGGTTGGAGTTGGGACAGAGTCTACCTGTAGATGAGAAACACATACTAGAGACCTTCCCAGATGAGCAGCTCTTCGCTGCCGCAATAGCTGTCGCGACAGCCATGGCGGCAGGTAAGTCTTCTAACCTTCCCTGGTATGCTGATTTTGTTAATTTTATAGTTAGCGGAATATTACCTTCTGATCTTACTTATCAAGCCAGGAAGAGGTTTCAAAATGATGTTAAACATTATTATTGGGACGAACCTCTTCTTTTCAAATTGTGCGCAGATCAGGTTATAAGGAGATGTGTACCACAAGAAGAACAAGAAGACATTCTCCATCACTGTCATGCCTCACAATACGGAGGACACTTAGGAGGCAACAAAACTGCTGCCAAGGTGCTGCAGTCAGGTTTCTACTGGCCGACACTGTATAAGGACGCACAGGAATTTTACAAAAACTGTGACAGGTGCCAGCGGACAGGTAACATCTCAAGGAGAAACGAGATGCCACTGCAGAATATCTTAGAAGTCGAGATCTTCGACGTATGGGGGATTGATTTTATGGGACCTTTTCCATCTTCATGTGGAAATCTTTACATCCTCCTAGCAGTAGATTATGTCTCCAAGTGGGTAGAAGCAATCGCAACTCAAAAGAATGATGCCAAAACAGTCCAAAAGTTTTTGCACAAAAACATCTTTTCTAGATTTGGCATCCCTAGGGCGATTATCAGTGATGAAGGGAGACATTTTGACAACAGGGTAATTGCTGCCGCCTTGAGAAAATATGGTGTCAAGCACAAGATAGCGACAGCATACCACCCACAGACCAATGGACAGGCTGAGATTTCCAACAGGGAAGTGAAGAACATTCTTGAAAAAATGGTCAAACCAACTAGGAAAGATTGGTCTTTACTTCTGAATGATGCATTATGGGCATACAGGACAGCTTTCAAGACTCCATTGGGCATGTCTCCATTCCGATTGATCTATGGGAAAACCTGTCACCTGCCTGTCGAGATAGAGCATAAGGCATATTGGGCAATCAAGGCAGTAAACATGGACTTGGACAAGGCAGGTCAGAA
The DNA here is from genome assembly GCA_958450335.1 of Hibiscus tridactylites. NCBI lineage: Eukaryota > Viridiplantae > Streptophyta > Magnoliopsida > Malvales > Malvaceae > Hibiscus > Hibiscus tridactylites. Next base: position 16,136,944 of record OY288273.1, on the reverse strand, counting down.
AAGGCTGTTAGATTTGAATGAAATCGAGGAAATACGGACAATGGCCTACGACAACGCAAGAATATACAAGGAGAAAACAAAGAAGTGGCATGACAAGAAATTGCTGCCGAGACAGTTCTGCCCAGGGCAACTTGTGTTGTTGTTCAATTCGAGGTTGAAACTCTTTCCAGGGAAGCTCAAATCTAGATGGTCTGGGCCATTCCAAGTAATTCAAGTTTTCCCCCATGGTGCCATTACAATTCAATCATTAAAAGACGGGCACCAATTCAAAGTCAATGGACAACGCCTCAAGCATTATCAGGGGACTGAAGCCCCAGGAATTCAGGAAGTGGTTACCTTAGGTGATGCCCCACAAGGCATCCCTAATTTAACCTAGTTTTATTTTTATTTTATTTTATTTATTAGGAATTAGATTTATTTTAATAATGTTTTGTTTTTAATTTCAGTTTTTAGGAAATAAAAGAGACAAGTGAGAAAGAAGAAGTGGCCCAAGACCACCGCCCATCCATCAGCCCAACTAAGCCCATCTATGGTAACCTGTCGTTTCAGCTGCCGGCGCAGACGGATTTGACAGGCTGTCAACAGACGCACGGCAGACGAAGAAGCGTGCGGCAGACGCTCCGCAGACGCATTAATGCGTGTCAGACGCGTCAGACACGCCACATCCAATCTGCCGCTCCGTTATTCCCGCCTGCCGTTGCGGCATTAAATGGGCAGCTACTTGACAGCTATATAAACCCCTTCTCCCTTTCATTTTTTTCCTCACTTCTGATTTTTCTCTCTTGTATTCTCTTCTAGTTTTATCTATTTTCTCTCCTTTTTCAGCCCTTGCAACCAAAAATGTCTTCACGACAGACTCGCCAAAATGCTGCTGCCGCCTCTTCTTCCGCAGCAGCATCCCCGTTCGCCAACAAAGAACTTTGGGAGGAATGGAGCTTCATCTATAACAGAGATGCTCCTCTTTTTGGACTCCGGCCGTTCATTATGAAGGCCATTACGGCGCAACTTTGGGAAGACTTTGCCGAGCAGCCGGCAGAGCTTAATGACACCCTGGTTAGGGAATTCTATGAGGCGATCGAGAGTAAGTCGGCGACATCTGTCGTCGTCCGAGGAGTGACAGTTCCTTTCACTGCCAGCAGCATCAATCATGTCTTCGGCCTCTTCTTTGGCCCCAATGACGACGCTCATCAACAGTTTTGGGACTCCCTCGACGCTGCCGGCCACGATGCTGTCATGAGGGAATTGACAGAAAAGGGCACAACTTGGAGCACCAGCAAGAAGAACCCCAATTCCGTCAACCGGGCAGAGCTGCTCCCCGAGGCTAAATTATGGAACGCTTTTATTAAAAAGCGTATCCTGCCCTCATCCCACCACACGACAGTCAACAGGCAGCGGCTTGCCCTCATCCACTCTATCATGCATGACAGGCCGATCAACGTGGGCAGGTACATGCGAGAAAGCATTCTCGATTGTGCCTTCAGAACAGATTCACGACTATGCCTGCCCTTCACCATTACGGCCCTCTGCCGCTGCGCTGCCGTACCGGAGGACCCTTCAGACAAAATCAAGAAGGGCAGCGGCTGGACCGACAGCAACATCTCCAGCCTTATGGAGATCATCGTCGTAACACCCCTCAACGCCTTCGATCCAAACGCCCCACCTGCTGAATCTGATGATGAACCTGCCACCGAGCCTGCCCAAGAAGCTGCGACCAACACCGCTCCGGCAGGTCAGAACGCCGACATCTTAGCTGCCATCTTGAGGATAGAGGAGCGGCATATGGGTTTAATGACATTCATCCGCGATTTCTCCAACGCAACGGTAAACTTTATTACCAACACTTTAAATTTTTCGGATGTCATTTTCCCCACCTTCCCCGCCCATTACTTTAATATACCCTCCCCCACTCCCACACCACCTGTCTCTCCCCATGGAGAATCTGCCTCCTCCACACCTTCCCCGACAGCAGCCGGCGGCCCACCGGCGGACACTTCCCCTCGAGGCACCAAGCGAGCTGCCACTGACGACAGCCCTCTCGTCCGGAGAAACTTGGACAGCGCCTTTACGCGGGTGAAAAGAATCAAACATGTGGCCAACAAGAGGATGCTGTCCAAGGCCATCACGAGTACCAGCTGGGACAGCAGCAGCAGTTCTGATGTCCGACTAGTGGAGCCACCTGCCATTCAACCTGCTGACGACCCTGTCCACCCACCAGAGGAAGAACTTGCACCTCAACAGGCTGATGAACCTGTTGACCAACCTGCCCAGGAACCTGCCCAGCCACCTCCACAACGCAGACGCTACCATCAGATCCGCGTCAGCAGCAGTGATGAGGACAGCGCATAAAATTTAAGTCTTTATTTCTTTTTCTTCTCTTATTGCTGCCTGCCCTTATATATTTGTGATGTACTTTTATTTTTCATGTTTTTCTTTATTTGTTTTCGTGTCATTTTGCATTGAGGGCAATGCAACCCTTGAGTTTGGGGGTGGCAACCCTCCATATTTAATGGAGTCTTTAGCACATATTTTGTTTAAGTATTGTTTTTTTTATTAGTTAAGTTTCTTTAAAAAAAAAAACAGAAAAATCAGAAAATTTAAACTGTTGGCTTAAAACTGTGAAGTTAACTTACCTGTCATGACAGCTCTGTCGTGGCAGCATCTTTAGGACAGGTTAAGGAAAAGTTTAGAGCCTTTCTATAGTTCTGAAAACTTAAACACTTTTGTGACTGTTATAATGCTTAGACTTCTTTTAGCCAAACTAGAATAGGAAGCTTAGAACTTGGATAGCCCCTAGAGGTGCCTAACACCGGCTCTAGGAAAGAAGTTTAGCAAAAGAAAATCAAAAACCTAGAGGTGCCCGAAACCGGCTCTAGGAAGCTAACTAGAGGTGCCCAAAACTGGCTCTAGAAAAATTTAGCTTGAAAATAGAAGAAGAAGCATAAAAATGTGCCTTCTAAAAGAAAGTAAACTTTGGCATAAAATTCAAGTTAAGGAGTTGAATATTCTAGTGAAACTAAGAGAGTCTTAGCTTATAACTGTTCACAAGCATGCACACACTGCACGAGAGCTATAGGGAAATTCCGGACAGATCCTAACCCTTCCGACAGGTTGCTGCCGCCATAGAGAATGAGCGACAGGTGAGGGACAGTTCACTGTTTGAAGGCCAACACAAAAATTTTCAGTTTTCTTTTAAGTCTTCATTGCTTGAGGGCAAGCAAAAACTTGAGTTTGGGGGTGTGTTGAGTGTGTAAAAGTTCTATCATTTACACCTTTTTAAACCCATATTTCTGCTGCATTCAAGCATCATTTCATTGCATTTAGGATAGTTTTCAATAAAACAACACAATTATATAAAAGGCACGGATTCTACTGAAAGATGGTTATTTTTGCAGGTATCTGTCACAGTAGATGTTGAAGGCAGGTGCAGGGCAGACAAGCAGGAAAGCTGAACTGGACAAGTAGCTGAAGAAGACGAACCTGTCGCGAACCTGTCGTGACAGCATGATGACAGCAGATTCATGAAGAGGAAAAGTGAAGTGGACCTCGATAGATAGAGAAAAATCTGCTCATCTGTCGTGTGGAAGCCGAATATTTTTCCAAGCCCCGGATCAAAAGATATGTCAAGCCAAAGCTCAAAGAGAAGAATTCCCATGTAAACAATGAGGCGGCTGAAAAGTAGGAATCCTTAGAGATTTAGTCTTTATTAGAATCTTACTTTTAATTAAAGTTGTAATCCTTGTTACCTTATATAACTTGAGCCCAAAGCTTATATAAAGGGCATAGATTAAACCTAGGGCATAGCCGACTACCCCATAACCGAAACCTAAACCCTGTCGTTTACCTGTCACCGATATGTTCTAAATTCCCCCTAGGGCTACGGTTTGTTTTGTAAAGTAGTTGCAAGTGTTGCTTTGTTTTAGGATCTTTCAAGTTCAATAAAATAAACTTCAAGTTCTTTTATCTTGGTTTTAACATCTTGCAAGAGCATCGGGAGAGCATTGTGAGGTTATCCATTTACTTAGCATCGGGAGAGCTAAGTATACGAAAGAGATAAAAGCGTGTTCTCTAGTTTATAGTTGAACTATCTCGTGCTTAGGGATAAGGCGAGGTTAAGTGGCTAAGGAAGAATTCATACACATCGGTGTTCATCCTTCGATTCACGCCGGGAGGTATCATCAAAGACGTGATCATCGACAGACTTGTGCCTAGGGATAGGGCAAGGCAGATCTGGGATTCTTGCCAAGCTTGAAGTACGGAGTTAGTGTTCGCTGCCGCGACAGCTAACGGACAGACGCCGCGACAGGTGCTGTCGGCGACGGGTGCGACGACAGAACTGGAGATCCTAAGCAATTCAATACCTACACTACTGAGCAACTCAATACCAGCCCATTCTCTCTACCTTGATATCTCAATTCCTTTTAATTACGTTTTCACTTTATTATTCTCGTGACAATTCTTAATTATTTCCTTTACTTTCGTGCAGTGAATTTAGGTGAAGCTATTAGCCCAATCCCTGTGGAGACGATATCCGATACTTTGTATCACTTTACTACTTGCGTCGTGTATACTTGCACTACAATTGCGATAGACTATTTTACACGCAACAAACCATCAGCCCACAATTTCTCACACAAAACACCCTCAAAACTCAACATTTCAACTCTCTAAAACCTCCCTAAAACCCAAATTCGGGAATCATTGTAAAATTCATTAAAAATCACATATGTCGGACCTTAAGGGTTATAAACAACTCATCCAACAACAATAAATCAAAAGCTTTAGTGAAAGCTAATAAAGTTCTCATTTTTAAACCAAACTTTCAAAATCCCAAAATGCAAAACCATGAGTTTTAATGGAAACTAAGAGTACAAGCATGTAGAGGAAAGAGAGGACAAGTCAAATATATGTTTACCTTTCAAAAATCACCATAGATGAGGAAGAATGGTGATGAAATAGTAGACTAGGGGAAAGAGGAGTTTTTGTCGTGAGATTTTGGAAAGGAAGAGGGAAGAAGATGATGAATAATCTCTTTAAAATAAGAAATGGGATTTTAATTTCACAAGTCCATTTATTTACAAGAGTGCCATTAATGAGATGGCTATTTCCCCTTTTCTCTAAAAACCATCCAAATTAAATTTTCATTTCAATTTAGTCCAACAATAAAATGTTTGCTTTTGAAACTCGAGGCCCAAAAGGTTATTTTAATTATAAAACCGAGCCTGAAATAGTACTAAAATATTATTTTAACCCGACCCCCAAACCCGGGTGTTACACTACTATCAAATGAGGGTTAAGGAGTGTGATGTGCCAAAGACTGCCTCCCTTACAAGATATGTGCACTACGAATTCTTAGTTATGCCCTTTAAACTAACCAATGCACCGACCGCTTTTATGGATTTGATGAATCGGGTCTTTCGGCCCTATCTTGACAAGTTCGTAGTGGTGTTTATAGATGATATATTGATTTATTCCAAGAATGAAGCGGAACATCGAGATCATCTTCGTATTGTACTTCAGACCCTGAGAGAGAAACAGTTGTACGCGAAGTTCTCTAAGTTTGAGTTCTGGCTCACTGAAGTTGCCTTTTTGGGCATATCGTGTTGGCTTCGGGAATTCAGGTGGACCCGAAGAAAATTCAAGCCATTGTAATTTAATCAAACTTTATTTATAAGAACAAAATAGAATCAAACTTTTTGAACTGATAATCTGTAATTTAATTATTTTTTAACCTATACAAAATCTATAAATGATAACTTTAGTATCGATTATTATTGCTAAACTCAAATATTTAGCCCTAACATTGTGTATTAACCCGAATCCCAAATATTAACCCTAAAATTAATGCTTTATTGTAATCCTAATTAGTAACCTTAAATTAGTAATTTAGGGTAAAAGAAATTAGTTAACCCTAATTGCAAATAATAAACCTAATCTCAAAATAAAAAGTAATAAATCTACTTACCGTATTTTGGATTGAGTTTCCCTTTTTCGCGAAGAAATCCACTCATCTCGTCTCTATCTCTAACAATTTCTCAACCTCTTTAGAACGAATCGCCCAATTTTTCTGAATCTTCAAGATTTTCAGAGAGATTTTCGGGGTTAGAAACTAAAACGAGAATGAAAATGATTAAGGGTAAAGTGTTTATGGTTTTTTGTTTTTCATTTATCCAACGTGACACTAATATTATTTTTAATTTACACATCAGAAACATTGTTATACAATAACAACCACGTCAGCAACGTCGTTTGGTTTCTAACGACGTGTGGTCACATTGCACTCAATTAAATAGTTTGGTGGTTTAATTGCTTAGATAAAAAGTAAAATGATTAAATCACAACTTTACCAATAATATGGTGGTCATTTATATAATTTACCCTTTAAAAAATCAACAAAACAATCAAACTTGCAAACTCAGTTGATTTGTATTTTTGCCATTATATTATTATTCGTTAAAAAAAGTTTTTCTACCCGACTCATTAACCCAAATATTAAATCCGATAGCTCAAATCCGCTGAACTGTGCATATTTCGTACTTATTTTGTCCCATTGTCACTCTTAACTTTTAAAATAATCGTATTTAAACTATTAACCTAGAATATTCAACAACTTTTAATATTTATATTTTTTTACCATTTCTTTTAATTTTCGCTAAACAAAATGTAACTTCTTAAAAAATTAAATTGTCACTCAAATTATTTTATATTATGTCTTTTACACACAAAAAATCTTTGTAAAATTATATGAAAAGTCGATAAGAGACATTATTTTGGTAAGGAGAGAGTACCTTTTAAAGCTTGGCTCTGAGCTTATCTTTGGCCACCCCACCGGTAGAAGCCTCTAAGATCGGCGGTTGCTCAGATAGTTTTAAGTTTTGTAACAATGTATTTGGATCAGGACGTACCCAAAATTTTATGGATAAATATTTTATATATAGGCGGACAAGCGCCTTAGTTTTATGGTATATATAGTTAGTTTAGGGTATAAGGTTTATGGGTTTAGGTGTAAGAGGTTAGAATTTAGAGATAATTGTTTCAATTTAAGGTTTAGGGTTATAATTTAGGGTTTATTGGTTAAAACCTAAATCTTCACCATATTACCCTAAAAATTAAACCCTAACCTATAAACCCTAAATTATAACCCTAAATCTTAAATTGAAACAACTATCCCTAAATTATAACCCCTACACCTAAACTCATAAATTTTATACCCTAAACTAATTCCCTATACCCTAAAACTAAGGCACTTCTAGAAACTTTCAATTTCCACCGTCTGTGTATAGGATATTAATCCAAATTTTATATTAAAGATATATTTTTTACACTTAATAAAATTATATAAAAATTAAAATTTTAGAAAAAAATTAAATTATTAATATAAAATTTAAAAATAAAAAATTTTAAATTTTAAAAAAAATACGACTAATCACCACCTTCTAGATCCATCGCTAATCGAAATTGTTTTTCTTTTGTTCCGATAGTTTTTCCCTTTCGGTTCCTTTACCAGAGCGGTTCGGGTTCTAGACTAGGTGAGATCTTTGGGTTATAGAGTCAGGTAAAAAAATACACTTCATATTACCACTCACTTAATCCAATTCAACAATCCAGAAATTTATTGTTTTTAAATATAAAATAAATATCAAAATTAAAATGTGATATATTAACTGTGGTGTGATATAATTATGTTCGTGAAATTTTAATTTTAGTTTGATTATGTACAATTTTGATTTTAATTCATAACATGTTTTAAAAAAATGATACATCTATTTATTTTTATACAATTAACTAAATATATTTTCATGTATGCAACACTCAAACCTAAAATATGTCTACTTCGACAATAATTTTAGTGATTTGTGAAAATTGAAACAAATTAAAATTGTATATATAAAATTGTATAAAATTAAATTTCGACATTATACTTCTTATAAAGTCTAAAATTTAAACCATAACGTAAATAAAACAACAATTTAAACAGTAAAAAAATAAAACAATAGCTCAATATATAAAATGAAGTTACAAGAATGATACTTTTGTAGACACCAAACGTTGCCAATAATGCTTGTGATTTTTCAATCTATAAAACCTAACAAATTGTTTTAGTAAATAGTTAAAGTTAGTGTCACGTGGATGAATATTTATAATAATTCTATATGTTATACTAGCAAACTACAACCACGCAAATACCCAATTATAATCCCCTGTGAATGTACTTGTAGACTACGTCCGTTCGAACAACTATTTATGACATGCTGCGAACTCAACATGTGAACGCTGCTCTAGATCATGTGACTGTGCACGTGATCCACATCGGCACCCGAGCCACGACAACTCACTAAGACACTTGTCTTCCTCAATTGACATGTGCTCTAACCTCATCCAACTCCATATAAGGAACCATGCACCCCAAACAAAGGCAAGCGGGGAAGAACCCAAACCAGACCCCAAAAAACACTTGGCTAGAACCTCCGCATTTCTACCCTCAAAGCAGCCCAAAGCCATCGTCGAAAGGGGTTTCTTACTTAGGCAATCAACAATGATGCGGTGAGCGTGGAATCTTCACCCTTTCAGTCCGATTTTCAAGGAACAACGAAGAACGGTCCCCAGCAAGAGCGTAAATGGAGGAATAGACGGAGATAGAAAAAAACTGGGAAGAAGTGGAAGAGGAAACCTCCCCCTTTTAAGCCAAAAGCAACCAGCTAGCCAACATGCATAGTAGACTAAAAATCATGGATGAGTACACTCATACCGCACTAAAGCAACTTCGGCAGCAACATGAGTATATCATGAGGCAGATGCAACATTCAATAACATAGTGCGATGAGAAGGTTGCGGAGGAGTCACGGAAGATTATAGCTAGAATAACTGACACGCGTCGTATAGTGTCAAAAATAAAATTTTAAACTCAAATAAATAAGAATTAAAATAATATAGCGAGAGTAAGGGTCGATCCGCAGGGAATAGGAATTCTAACACCTTTCGTTCCGACTTAGACCAAGAAACCTGTAAAAAATAAAAGGGGATTTTAGAGAAGTGATTTGAGTGATAAAGAAAATAATAAGAACGTAAAATAAATATTGAAAATGGATTATGGATTGAATTAGCCTCAAGCCACGCTTTGTCACGACATCTTCGATCACTGAAATTGATTTTTCTTCAACTTTCTTGCCGGTTACAGTCTACAAGGCCCAACCCTTGCAACTTACTTCTCTTAGGTAAATTCGACTCCTAGGGCAATCCTTGAAGTCAAGCTTTAGTGAGTTAGCTACGACAATCGATGCTAACTCAAATATGAGTTAGTGCTGGAGAAGCCCGTGCTCGGATAATCGTCTCGATGAGAATTGTTTCCGATTTTGATTCCCCTTAGTGGACCCCCACTAAGTTTGTTCTTAGGGAGTTAAATTGCCTACAAGCTTTTCCTCGTCCCCAACGATGGATCTAAACCACTTCAACCCGATGCGCGCTCTCGGAATGAAATAATTGAGATGCCTAAAGATTAGGCCGATTGCCTAATCAATTTTACAGAGAATCTAAAAAAGAGTTGTTGAAGGATTGAAGTACTTTTCTAATCTCACGAGTTTAGTCGAGTTTGACGTTGCTTTTGGCTAAAGGGGATTTAGTTAAGCATGGTTTGTGAAAAAACCATACTTAATAAAATAAATAAAAATGGAGAAAAGAAAATGGAGAAAAATGGAGAACTTTATTACTCAAGGAAGAAGAGAACAATGGAAAATGTTTGATGAATAATTCACCCCCAAAGTGGGGTATTTATAGTAGTTGAAAAACCCTAAAAACCTAAGATGATAAATCCTAAAAAATTTAAATAAAATTACATAAGATAAATATCCAAGTTTTGAATTTAAAGATAAAAATCGGATGATAAGCTATCTTGATAAGTGGATTGATAAGTTATCAGGCTTGTTGACGTCATCTTCTAGAAGGTGCTGACGTGGCGCTCAGTCAGCATTCATGCCCTGGTTCATGCCCATGAATCTGCCCACGACTTCAGTATTTTCTGCAGCACTTCAACTCATTTCCAGCATTACGTAACCTGCACAAAAACAACCCAATTAAGTCCTTCAAACATATATATTCGATCAAAACAAGGACTAAAAACATAACCAAAATAAATACTTATCAAATTCCCCCTCACTTATCTGATGCTTGTCCTCAAGTATCTCAAAATTAAATAATCTTAAGTTCAAGTTTTCATCCTTAATTTCACGAAGTCTCAAAAGTTCTCAATATGATTAAGCATCTAAATATGAGAGAAAACTAAGGAGCAAAAATAGATAAATGGCAAGACTAACAATTTAAAGCTAAGACGACATTCTAAAACTCTACTAACATAAATGATGCAAACCAAGTACCCTCACAAGGAATCGCTCATGTCACTCAAAGTGTTTAAGGGTAGAGAAAAATCACTCGAGCCAAAGCTAATTAGAGCATAACCATAAGCTTGTGTTTAAATCTAATCTCCACTACTAACATGAATATGATGCAAAAATCAAGAGGTCTTAAATAAGGGTTGTAATGGGGCTAAGGTAAGGGTAGGATAAAGGCTGAAAATAAGGGCTAAAATTCAAGACAAAAAATCATCTCAAAAAATATATTCGAAACTGTTTTTTTTTTCATTCGAACCAAAACTGCTCGACAGTGTACCCTTTTTTTTCGAACTGCACTGTTTTTTTTTCTGGTTTTATTTTTCTGCAGACTCGAACAATTTCCTGCACTGTATATTCGAATCAATTCTGCACTGTATATTCGAATCAATTCTGCACAGTTTTTTTTCTTGCACAGTGTTTTTAGCTGCTGCACTGCACTTATTCGAATCTTTTTTTTAAGACGATTTTTTGTCTTGAAAAAGGGGACAAAAGTGATGGATTTGAGAAGAAAAATGGATTAGGTTTAAAATGCAGTGATTTTCAAGAAAAAAGCTAAGGCTCAAAAATTGTTTCACTAGGGGAAATTAATTAAAGGGTAGGTGTTTTATTTGGGAAGAGAAATGGTTAAAACCTAGTGCTTCTATCATATTAAAGCATCATAATCAATCAATGTAATCTCAAAAAGAATTTAAAAACAAGTTCTAGAATGCAACTAATTTAGCTAGGCACACTCAAAGAAACAAAGAGCAAATATCATGCATGCTCATTAGGCTCAAAAACTCACAAATATGTCTTGTGTACTTAGGTAAGCATCATGTGGATTAATAGAGAAATAAAATGTCATATAAAAGATTAAAAATTAATCATGCCAAAAATCTACCATGCAACCTAGAATTTTCTAACAAGATAGATTCAGAACCATGTGAAAACAGTGAGACAAGGCGAAATTAATGATTTAAACAAAGAACTTAAATTAATAAGTCCAAGATTTCAAGCGAACAATCAAGACGGATAAGCAAGATAAAAATTGATAAGCATATCTCCCTCCCCCTCACTTAAATCATTTTGCCTCAAAATGAACATAAAATAAAATTCAAAAGAAATGATGAAAATACTCCCCGATTGCAGAAGAGCATGTTTCGGTAGTGGGCTCCGAGTCTGGTGTAGGGGCGGAGGCGAGCTAGCTCTCGAGTTCGGATCATGGTGAAGAAGTAAAGAGAGATGGGTTTTGGGAAATATGCGGCTGTGTTTAAAAGGTGAGGAAATATATAAAAAGGGTTTAAAAGGTATAATGGGTGGTTGGGGGTGTAGCCGTGTAGGTCAAAGTTTTGGGTAGGGGTGGGGTCCACGGGTATTTAATTGGATGAGGGTTGTGGTGTTTTGACCGGTTAGAAATTTTGTAGGTGGGGTCCACGGGTGTTTTAATTGGGTTTGGAGTGTGTTTAAAATATGGGTTTGATTGGGAAAGGGATAAAATCCGAATATTAAATTAAAAATTCAGCCCACAAAATTCTGATAGCTTCTCATCTCTTTATTCGATCTAAATTATCTGCAAATAAAATAAATAAAAGATCAGATAAAAATAGAATTCAAAATAAAAAAAAATAAAAATAAAATGATGAGATAATAAAATAAATTCAAAAAGATAAATAAAATGAGATAAAAATAAATTTAAAAGTAGATAAGAAAATATTCAAAAATAAATAGGAAAAATAATGAAGATAAATTTGAAAAAAGATAAAATCAAAATTAAAAATCTTTAGATTAGATAATTTCGATTCTTTTCTCTCTTTTTTTCCTTTTTTTTTCTTTTTTTTTCTTTTTTTTAACTAAAAAGAGTATTTAAATAACATTAAATTATGGCAGTTTAAATGGAATAAAATAAAATAAAGAAAAATAAAAATAATTAAAATAAAAAAGAAATGGGTTGCCTCCCATCTAGCGCTTGTTTATCGTCATTAGCTCGACGACCTGGTTCAGACTACAGGCATTGCGACAAATACTTATTCCAGTTCTTGCGCTTTATCCAACTGAGTATTTCCCTACGAGAAATTTTGCGATTATGGAGTTTTTTTACTGGAAAAATTTCTCTTTCACTCTTCAATTTATTTGGAGGTAATTTTAACTCCAAATTCAATTCCTGCAAAATGAAAGAAAACATTTTAGATTTTGATGGAGTTAGGCGTAAATCAGAATGAACAGAGGAAACATTTTTCAACTCCTTAATTCCTTTGTCGTAATCCGTCAAATCCCTGCACGAATCATCAACAGATTTAGATTCTATAAATTCTTCAACGGCGGGCTCAATAACATCTATAAAATTTATACTAGCAACATTATCAGGATGTCGCATCGCTTTGTAAACATCAAATTTTGCGACCTCGCCATCGAACTCCATTGTAAGGATCCCGCTTCTCACATCGATTTTCGTATTTGCAGTGCTCAAAAATGGGCGGCCAAGGAGGATCTCGGAAGAATTATTGGCCCGGTCGTTTTCCATGTCAATAACATAGAAATCCGCCGGAAAGATCAAATCTTTTACCTTTACCAGGACATTCTCTAGTAATCCTTCTGGGTAAATTATGGATCTGTCCGCCAACTGTATGGTTACCTTCGTATCCTTCAAAGGCTCAGCAGAAAGTGAGTTATAAAATGAAAGAGGCATAACATTAATAGAGGCCCCTAAGTCACACATCGCTCGTTTAATACCCACTTTACCGATTTTGCAGGGAATGGCGAACGTACATTGGTCCTTCAATTTTGGTGGCAACTTTCGCTGGAAGACCGCCGATACATGCTCTCCTAGATTAACCTTCTCTATTCCAATAAGACGACGTTTATTAGTACATAAATCTTTAAGGAACTTAGCATACCTTGGGATTTTTCGGATTACGTCGAGGAGTGAAATATTGATCTCTACTTTTTGAAACACATCTAGGATCTCCTTTTCTTCTGCTTGTTTGTCTCTTTTCATTAATCTCGACGGGAAGGGTGGTGGTGTAGCGTAGGGAGAAGGTACGGGGGTTGGATCGGGCCTACCTTTTCTAGTAGGGGGTGATTGCTTTTTTTCTTCTTTTTGTACGACATCTTCTTTAGCTTTAGGTTCGATGACTGTACCGCTTCGTAGAGTGATGGCGTTCACATTCTCTCTTGGATTAGGCTCCGTTTGAGAAGGTAATTTCCCCTTGGATTCTAAGCGACTTACCGCTAACGTCAGTTGACTTATTTGTTTGTCAATTGCTTCAAAGTGAGCTTCGGTCTTTAGTTGAAATTTTTCTTGGGCTAGCGCTAACTTTTCAACAATTGACTCCAATGATGACTTCTGCGGTTGATACTGTTGTGGTGCAATTGGTTGATAAGCTTGATTTGGCCTCTGGTTTTGCGCATAACCGAAGTTTGACTGGTTTCTCCATCCCTGATTATATGCATTTCCTATGGCATTGGCTTGGGCGACATCATCTTCTTGAATCATCGGACAATAGTCTGTCGGATGTTCTGGGCTAGTACAGATTCCACAAAGTCTAGTTGTTCTTTTTTATCTGCAACAAGAGATTGCACTATTTCAGCTAATTTGTCAATCTTATTTTCCAATGAAACTGTACTTACCTCGCGAACCCTTCGAGATGGTTCGCTAGATTGATTGAATCTTTGCGAGTTGGCGGCCATGGTTGATATTAGCGTTTTAGCCGCTGTTGGTGTCATGTTGACTAAAGCTCCGCCACTTGCTGCGTCTATCACCTTCATGTCCATAGGCGTCAATCCTTCATAAAAATACTGGAGGAGGGTTTGTTCCGACAATCCATGTTGTGGGCAATTTGCACACAACTTTTTAAACCTCTCCCAGTATTCATACAAGGATTCAACTTCTTTTTGTTGAATGCTTAGGATGCTGCGCCTGATTTCGCTTGCTTTCGCTGCAGGGAAGAACCTGTCAAGAAAAAGTTTAGCCATGTCAGTCCATGTTGTAACAGAATTAGGGGGTAAATCAAATAATCAATCTTTCGCTATATCAGCTAAGGAAAATGGAAATGCTCTAAGTTTGATTTGGTCATCGGATACTCCCTGTGGCTTTGTGCTTAGACAAACCATGTGAAATTCCTTCAAATGTTTATGAGGATTTTCTGTCGGTAAACCGTGAAAGGTAGGCAAGAGATGGATCAAACCCGTTTTTAGCACGAACGGTGTTTTGCCATTCGGGAAAGTTATACACATAGGTTGTTAACCATCGGACGCCGCATTTAGTTGGCGTATGGTTTGATTGTCGTCTCCCATCGGATTTGGTTCGTAACTCGATTCTGTTTCGGATGTGATTTTTAGATCGCGTTCGAATCTCTGTTGGCGTCTTTTGTTTTTCTTTTCCCGAAGTGTTTGTGCGTTCAACTTTCGGGCTAGTGCTTCGATTTCCGGGATGAGATCAAATTGTTCTCCCGGATTGCTCCTGGTCATAAATCAAATAAAACGATATTAGTACTTTGCCGTATTCCCCGGCAACGGCGCCAATTTTGACACGCGTCGTATAGTGTCAAAAATAAAATTTTAAACTCAAATAAATAAGAATTAAAATAATATAGCGAGAGTAAGGGTCGATCCGCAGGGAATAGGAATTCTAACACCTTTCGTTCCGACTTAGACCAAGAAACCTGTAAAAAAATAAAAGGGGGATTTTAGAGAAGTGATTTGAGTGATAAAGAAAATAATAAGAACGTAAAATAAATATTGAAAATGGATTATGGATTGAATTAGCCTCAAGTCACGCTTTGTCACGACATCTTCGATCACTGAAATTGATTTTTCTTCAACTTTCTTGCCGGTTACAGTCTACAAGGCCCAACCCTTGCAACTTACTTCTCTTAGGTAAATTCGACTCTTAGGGCAATCCTTGAAGTCAAGCTTTAGTGAGTTAGCTACGACAATCGATGCTAACTCAAATATGAGTTAGTGCTGGAGAAGCCCGTGCTCGGATAATCGTCTCGATGAGAATTGTTTCCGATTTTGATTCCCCTTAGTGGACCCCCACTAAGTTTGTTCTTAGGGAGTTGAATTGCCTACAAGCTTTTCCTCGTCCCCAACGATGGATCTAAACCACTTCAACCCGATGCGCGCTCTCGGAATGAAATAATTGAGATGCCTAAAGATTAGGCCGATTGCCTAATCAATTTTACAGAGAATCTAAAAAAGAGTTGTTGAAGGATTGAAGTACTTTTCTAATCTCACGAGTTTAGTCGAGTTTGACGTTGCTTTTGGCTAAAGGGGATTTAGTTAAGCATGGTTTGTGAAAAAACCATACTTAATAAAATAAATAAAAATGGAGAAAAGAAAATGGAGAAAAATGGAGAACTTTATTACTCAAGGAAGAAGAGAACAATGGAAAATGTTTGATGAATAATTCACCCCCAAAGTGGGGTATTTATAGTAGTTGAAAAACCCTAAAAACCTAAGATGATAAATCCTAAAAAATTTAAATAAAATTACATAAGATAAATATCCAAGTTTTGAATTTAAAGATAAAAATCGGATGATAAGCTATCTTGATAAGTGGATTGATAAGTTATCAGGCTTGTTGACGTCATCTTCTAGAAGGTGCTGACGTGGCGCCCAGTCAGCATTCATGCCCTGGTTCATGCCCATGAATCTGCCCACGACTTCAGTATTTTCTGCAGCACTTCAACTCATTTCCAGCATTACGTAACCTGCACAAAAACAGCCCAATTAAGTCCTTCAAACATATATATTCGATGAAAACAATGACTAAAAACATAACCAAAATAAATACTTATCAATAACTAAGGAGGAAAGCATGTATGCAACAAAAATCAACCAAGACGCCACAACAGTAAGTTCCTTAAAAACTTCAGCACCCCCAAACCCTAATAGGAAGGAGGAAACCTACCATCCCATAGGAATAGAGAAGAATCACGAAAATAAGAAAATAACTACAGCGCTAGTCAGAAAGTGAAAACGAAGAGCTAAAACAAGAAAAAAAATGGCGCACCAGTACGCAGAAGGCCGGATAACAAAAGGCACTCAAACTCGGTAACCACCACTCAATTTCTGAGCATACCACCTTCTAATAAACATGTTGTCGCGTATCCTACACCAAGTAAAACACTTGACAATTCTGAAGCCCCCACCACAAATGAGGCCAAACGAGGTCAGAAAAAGGTAGAGTAAAAGATGTGAATATCATAAGGAACAAGGGCACGACACAAATGAATGTGTCCATTTAAAAGATGTAATAGAGTTCGTCGTTAGAAAAGGATAGTTAGAAAAGTTTATCAAAGGTGAAGATGGAATGTGCTCAACGGGAACAGAGGTGAAAATATAGGAAGCTCGGATGAGAGATATAAAAGTCAGAGGGTCACAAGTGGTACGGGGGAGACATCATGCACACGAAGCACAAAATCTGGATGAGGGATGTAAGGAGCCCTGTGGCCTCCTTGCTGAAAGAGAAGAAGTAATTTCTACTGATGAAATTCGAAGTTATGAAACCTGACAAGAAAAGTTTCTCCCTCATGACCTCTTTGGTAGCTAGAAGAGCAATTAAAGGTGGTGTCTGATGCAAAGCTTTAGACCATTTAGCAGCTAAGTATGGTGACAAGGATGTGAGAAAATGATGATTTGTCATCAAGCTTATCCTGATGATCAATACGGAGTAAAGGGAGATGGACAGTTCGAGAGACTCACAATGAAAGTAAAAATGCACCAAACAAACAAAGGTACAACCTAACTCATGTTATTCAATATATATTCTGGTTTAAACTTCTAATCTCATCAATATTTTGTTTTAAATAATTTTTCATATAATCAAGCAAAATAAACTACGTACGAATATCTATGTAAGTTTCTAAGGAACGTAATATAATTTATATGATAGTAAACATCACTTTTGATAAAATAAATATGTAGAGAATTCTACAATTCCCAGATTTATAGAACATGTCATCTTATAGCATCATCATCATCATAATGACATTAATACATTAATTTGTGTGGCTCGAATGAAATTGTGTTGTTAACTTGAACATGAGCTACATGGCTTACATTCATTGTTATAAGATGAATTATTTATGCATCCAAAATGTGAGAGCAATTCAGGAGAATAGCGTAGCGATGAAAAGGGGACTCTCCTACCGCTCCAAGTAGCGTAGCGATGAAAAGGGGACTCTCCTACTACTCCATGTACCATAGCAATGAAAAAGTAATTCTCCTACCGCTCCAAGTAGTGTAGCGATGAAAAAAGAACTCTGCTACTGCTCCAAGTAGCGTAGTGATGAAAAGCGAACTCTCTTTCTACTGCCAAATAAAGGGTCACTAGTCACTTCCAAGCAAGTGTGCATAGTAAAGCGTCCAATCGCCAGAATAAAGAGTCGCTAGCCACTTTCAAGTAAGTGTGCATAGTAAAGCATCCAGAAAAATAAAGGTTCGCTAGCCACTTCCAAGTAAGTGTGCATAGTAAAGCGTCCTATCGCCAGAATAAAGGATCGCTAGCCACTTCCAAACAAGTGTGCCTAGTAAAGCATCTGATCGCCAAAATAAAGGGTCGATGGCCACTTCCAAGTAAGTGTTCATAGTAAAGCGTCCAAAAAAATAAAGGGTCACTAGCCACTTTCAAGTAAGTGTGCATAGTAAAGCGCCTAGAAAAATAAAGGGTCGCTAGCCACTTCCAAGTAAGCGTGCATAGTAAAACGCCTAAAAATAAAGGATCGCTAGCCACTTTCAAGTAAGTGTGCATAGTAAAGCATCTAATCGCGAAAAGAAAAGGGTTGCTAGCCACTTCCAAGCAAGTACGCATAGTAAAGCGCCTAGAAAAGAAAATGTTCGCTAGCCACTTCCAAGCAAGTGCACATAGTAAAACGTTCGGAAAGAAAAGGTTCGCTAGCCACTTCCAAGTGTGTGGTAAAAATGTATGCGTATAATTCTATAGAGATCAAAGTTATCTCACCCATGGGGCAAGAATCCTCCCAACTTAAGGGAACTACAGAAATATATAATCTGCCCTGAGAGAGTGATGTTTCTCCATGAGAAACGATGTAAAACAAACTCTCCTGTGAATTATTTACGAAAGGGGGGAAAGCGCTCGTTGTTTATTTACCTTACAAGTTTGCAAATATCAAAAGTTTATATTTATGTATTGCCATTTTAAAGAAAGAGAAATATCATAAGTTTATACTCTCTAAAAATTTCTTATCACAAAGGCCAAAAACTCACCCCAAATGCAAAAAAAATATTACTTTCGACATATACACAAAGTCCGAGAATAAAAAAGTCGTTCTAAATTAGCGAAGTCACTCATGAAACTAAAATTTAAAATATGGGGATAAAAATAACTATTTTCAAAGCGCGAACGACGTAAGTAGGGATGTAAAAACAAGTCAGAACCTGAAAACATGCCTGAAATCTGCTCGAGTCAGAACTTGATTTGACCCAAGAATTCGATGACCCAAACCCGAACTGTAACTGATTGTTGCTGTAGCAACCGATCCCGATCTGCGTCCGAATGAAAACGACCCGAACTCGAATCTGACATGTTCATTTTGACTTGAAACCCGACCTGCATCCGACTGAAACGAACCCAAACCCGAGACCAACCTGGCAAATTACCTGATATTACCCGACTGAATCGACCCGAGATCCGATTTTACCCGACTTGTTATGAACCCGACCTGTTAATTGACCCCACCTATTTTGAACCCGAACTGTTGTTGACCTGAACTGATATTGACTCGAAATCCATGACTTAATGAATTAAAAAAGTTCATAAATATGCATATGTACACATAAAACATAATACATAAATACATACATACACACATAAATACATACATACACTCATAAACCCTAATGCAACACCTTAAACCCTAAACACTCTAATATAAACCATAAATCCTCGAATATAAACCTTAACCCTTAAATCATAAACCTAAACCCTAAACCCTTAAACTCTAAACCATAAATAATAATGATAACTCGTAAACCCTAATGCAACATCCTAAACCCTAAACCCTTGAATATAAACCATAACTCTCAAACCCTAAACTATAAACTATAAACCCTCGAATATAAACCATAACTCTTAAATTATAAACCCTAAACCCTAAAGCTTGAACCCTAAACTCTAAACCATAAACAATAATAATAACTCATAAACCCAAATGCAAGACCTTAAACCCTAAACACTCGAATATGAACCATAAACCATAAACTTTAAACCTTGAACCCTAAACAATAATGATGACTCATAAATCATAATGCAACACCCTAAACCCTAAACACTATAATATAAACCACATACCCTCGAATACAAACCCTAACTCTAAAACCATAAACCATTAAACTCTAAACCATAAATAATAATGATAACTCGTAAACCCTAATGCGACACCTTAAACCCTAAACCATTGAATATAAACATTCACTCTCAAACACTAAACCCTAAACCATAAACTCTAAACCATAAACAATAATGATAACTCATAAACCTTAACGGAACACCCTAAACCCTAAACACTCTAATATGAACAATAAATTCTCGAATATAAACCCTAACTATTAAACTATAAACCCTAAACCATTAAACTCTAAACCATAAACAATAATGCTAACTCATAAACCCTAATGCAACACCCTAAACCCTCGAATATAAACCCTAACACTCGAACCATAAACCCTTAAACCCTCGAATATAAACCATAACTCTAAAATCATAAACCATAAACATTAATCCCTAAACTCTAAACCATAAAAATAATGATAACTCATAAACCCTAATGTAACACTTTAAACCCTAAACACTTGAATATGAACCATAAACCATAAGCACTAAACCCTAAACTCTAAACCATAAACAATAATGATAACTCATAAACCCTAATGTAACACCATAAACCCTAAACACTCAAATATAAACCATAAACCTTAAACCCTTGAATATAAATCATAAACCTTCGAATATAAACCTTAACTCTAAAATCATAAAGCCTAAACCCTAAACCCTAAACTCTAACCCATAAACAATAATGATAACTCATCAACCCTAATAAAACACCCTAAACCCTAAACACTCTAATACGAACCATAAACTTTCGAATATAAACCCTAACTCTTAAATCATAAACCTAAACCATAAACGCTTACACTCTAAACCATAAACAATAATGATAACTCGTAAACCCTAATGCAACACACTAAACCCTCAAATGTAAACCCTAACTCTCAAACCTTAAACCATAAACCCTAAACCCTCGAATATAAATCATAAGCCCTCGAATATAAACCCTAACTCTTGAATCATAAACCATAAACCTTAACCCTAAACTCTAAACCATAATACAACACCCTAAACCTTAAACACTCGAATATGAACCCTAAACCTTAAACCCTAAATCATAAACAATAATGATAACTCATAAACCATAATGCAACACTCTAAACCATAAACACTCTAATATGAACCACAAACCCTCGAATACAAACCTTAACTCTTAACCATAAACCCTAAACCTTAAACCTTAAACCCTTAAACTTTAAACCATAAACAATAATGATAACTCATAAACCCTAATACAACACCCTAAACCGTAAACCCTTGAATATAAACCTTAACTCTAAAACACTAAACCAAAATCCCTAAACTCTAAACCATAAACAATAATGCTAACCCATAAACCCTAATACAACACCCTAAACACTAAACACTCTAGTATGGACCATAAACCCTCGAATATAAACCCTAACTCTTAAATCATAAACCCTAAACTCTAAACCATAAACAATAATGATAACTCATAAACTCTAATGTGACACCCTAAACCCTTAAATTTAAACCCTAACTCTCAAAATATAAACCCTAAACCCTTAAACCATCAAATATAAATCATAAGCCCTCGAATATAAACCATAACTCTAAAATTATAAGCCCTAAACCTTAACCCATAAACACTAAACCATAAACGATAATGATAACTCATAAACCTAATGCAACATCCTAAACCATAAATACTTAAATATGAACCATAAACCCTAAATCCTAAACAATAAATCATAAACCATAAACCCTAAACTCTAAACCATAAAAATAATGATAACTCATAAACCATAATTCAACACCATAAACCATAAACACTCTAATATGAACCCTAAACCATAAACAATAATGATAACTTATAAACCATAATGCAACACCATAAACCCTAAACACTCTAATATGAGCCACAACCAATAGAATACAAACCTTAAATCTTAAATCATAAACCCTAAACCTTAAACATTAAACCCTTAAACTCTAAACCATAAACAATAATGATAACTCGTAAACCATAATGCAACACCCTAAACCCTCAAATATAAACCTTAACTATCAAACACTAAACCCTAAACTCTAAACCATAAACAATGATGATAACTCATAAACCCTAATGCAACACCTTAAACCCTAAACACTCTAACATAAACCATAAACCCTCAAATATAGACCCTAACTCTTAAATCATAAACCCCAAACCCTTAAACTCTAAACCATAAACATTAATGATAACTCGTAAAACCTAATGCAACACCTTAAACCATAAACCATCAAATATGAACCCTGACTCTCAAACCCTAAACCATAAACAATAATGATAACTCATAAATCATAATGCAATACCTTAAACCCTAAACACTCTAATATGAACTTATAATATAACATATAAATATATACATATATATTATATGTATACATACATAATAATTAATATAACATAATATATATATATATATTAAAACTTATAATATAACATATAAATATAATTAATATAACATATAATACATATATATTTTAAAACTTATAATATAACATATAAATATAATTAATATACATATATATATATTAAAACTTATAAGTTATATAATGTATATATAATATAATAATTATGTATTATTAATAGTTTGGGGCTTTGGGCTCATATCCCACCACCCATTCATTTTAAATGGGCTAAATATTTTGTAGCCCTTTAAATTTTAGATATTTTTCATTTAAGTCTTTTAAGTTTTAGTTCAATTCAATTAAGTCCTTAAAACTTTATTTTTAGTCCAAATTGACTCTTATTATTATTTGTTGTTCATTACAGTCCCTAAAACTTTGTTTTTATTCGAAATTGACCATATTTCAAGCTTTTAATTTACTTTATTATTTTAGATATGAATCATTTATGATATGTTTATTCATTTCTAGTGCCAAATTTTTATTTTTAATGTGATTCCATGAAAGACGTTAAATAATTAACTCGAAATAAATATCGACTACTTGTACAATTGCACCGAACTTTAAAATAATACGAATTCAAAACCCGAATTAACCCGACCTGAAATTAAACCGACTTGAAATTACCCGACCTAAAATGAACCCGACCTGAAGTCTACCCGAGCCCGAATTAACCTGCCAATTACTTGGTTCTGACCCGATCTATTTGAACCCGACCTGAAATAAACCTGACCTGAAATGGACCCGAACTGAAATAGACCCGAACTGAAATGGACCCGACCTGCAATGGACCCGACCTGCAATGGACCCGACCTGTTACTGACCCGCACTCGACCTGAGTCGAGTCAAAAAAAAAATTAACCTGAATTGACTTGTATCTGATTTGACCCGACCTGAAATACATCCGATTATCTGTTTTTACAACCCTAGACGTAAGTAAGGCATAAGACTATGTGGCTTCCAAAAAACGCGTGCTTGACCACATACTCTCAAGCAAGGGTGCATAAATAATTGATATCTATAAAGTCACAGGCTAGTTATTATTTTTACTTTAATGAAATAGAAGCCGACAAGGAAACAAAAATCAAATTTAGAATCTCAATAATAAGAAAACCTTATAACTTTCCACAACAAACTTGTTTTCAATTACACAAACAAGCGTAATCATTTAATATAAGTAAAAAATGTTAATAATAATAAACCGCAAGATGGAACGGCAAATCTTACGAACTTGCTTCAACATCAGTTTTTGACGAATACAAACGAAAGCACCACTTATAGTTCAGCCCTGCAAATCATTTGAAACAAGTTGTTTGTTGTCACGGTGCCGGCATCACTTATGCAAAGGATTGATGAGTGAACAACCACTTTGATGATATATATGAAAAACGACCAAAATCAAACGCTCATCAACAGTTTAGATAATATGTTTAGCAACGACTGCCTCTCAATGAAGCCACAAATAACAAACATACAATAATATTTGGAAAATTTTGAGAGTAAGGTTTTTCAAACACTATTTGTTGGCGTTCATTACTACAAATAGCTAATTATAACCTTTCAAATACCATTGTTTGTAGACATAAACAACTCGAATAAACAGTCAACACTCCCCAAGATCTACAAAATGCAGCTTGTGTATATCAGCCATCGCCACAAATAAATTCTTCCAAACAACATATAAAACTCTAAAGATGAAAGCTGCAAAGAAAATAATAGACCACTCAAAAATTGGATTACGAGAATTCAAACCTAAAGGAGTACTATTATAATAAAAAAGAGAAAATACCAAGATCTGACAACTAAAATTCATGTCTTGGAAACTACCGAGACGAGCAGTTAATTTCGAGAATTTGAAATCTTGAACAGATGCCTAAATGACGCAATGTTAAAAAATCTGATCAATAAATGCACGGGTGAGAGCATGCACCTCTTACAACCAATTTGAGTTTTCTCTCTCATTATAGTTGTCTTAGACCGTCCAGTCATGATGAAGACAAAACAACTACCCACTGCTAAAAATTGTCACACTGCCACAAAAGACCAACAAACACGAAACGCGAAAAATCTAATAAACGTCTATTCACCCACAAAACTACATAAATACATATAATGTAGTTCGCTGCCATGTCAATCTTACCCTATAGAGAACATTAATAAATGCTATTTATTTGCTCCTAAAAGCGAGCACAAGCGAACAAGCATATACAAAATATTAATAGTAGGAAACATGTATGTGTTTTTAGGTTTAAGAAGGTCACTTTATACCTTCTCTCGCCTGGGGGCAGTTGTTTATACCAACGAACCACAACCACACGAATATCTAATTATAATCTTCTGCGAACATACTAGAAGACTACGGCTGTCCGAACAACTATTTATGACTCGCTGAGAACTCAACATGCGAACGCTGCTGCAGATCATGTGGCGATGCACGTGATCCACATGGGCACCCGAGCCACGACAACTCACTAAAATACTTATTTTCTTCGATGGACACATGTCCTTTCCTCATCCAACCCCTATAAGGAACCATGCACCCCAAAACAAAGGCAAACATAAAAAAATTTAGACCAGACCCTAAAAAAACACTTGGTCAGAATCCTACATTTCTACCCTCAAAGCAGCCCAAAATCATTGTCTAAAGGGGTTGCTTGCTTAGGTAATCAACATTATGCTTTTCTAAAAAAAATTATATAACACTAATTTTTTTGTACTTAAAATTCTTAACTTTAAAATTTCAATATATCAATTAAGTGACTTTTGAAGTTTTTCTCTCCTTTAAATATCTTTGCGTCGTAATTTTTTTTCTTTTGATTTTTTGACCAATAATCGACAACCAATTTTAGTACTGGTTATTGACTATCGGTGTTCATTATTTTTCTTGCTCTTTTATTTTTTGTTTTCTCAATTTTAATAAGAATCTCTGCTCTTGTGGCACGCGTTTTATTAGCTTTTGTGGTTCGTTTCATCTGTCGTTTAGCACTATTTCAGCATACCTTAGTGATCGTTTAGTGCTCGTATAGAGATCCTCACGGGGCTAGTTTTTTAATTGATTCTGTCGGTGGTCACAAAAAAGATTGATTCTCACTCGTTTAATGGTTTGTTAGTCGATGAAATCAGAATTGTGTATCAAAGCAATCTGCCTGATAATTTAATTCGCTCACCACTCTTTTTTTCATCTTGTAAGCGTCTTGTTTGGCTAGAGAAAAAAATCGTAACTTTCAGAATCATCATAATATAAGTTGTTATATTATTCATTGATAATATAAGTTATTCTCTAAAAATATATCTTTATGATTGGGCGGGTAGTTCTAGGATAAGTAACCTAAAATAAGATTATAATAAGAGATAATTACATAAATCGAAAGATATTGAGTGTCTAAGTATATTCGATTTCACGTCTTCATATAAATCAAAAGATTATAATAAGAGATAAAAAACATATAGGAGTACAAAATTTAATTAGAAATATATTAATAGATTCAATTTTTCTTCTACACTCGAAAACATATATGTATATATATATACACTAGAATTAAATACCAGTATGTCCAAAATGTTACATGACACTCCTGATAAAACAAGATATCATACCACCTATATTATGCACATGATATAATTGAAGACTAAGAGCAATATCATATAACTCATTCCCACCTTTTATGAACTTAACAGTTGATTCCACACAGCTGTACATCTGGCCCGGTAACTCTAGTGGTGAAGGGATCGATCCGCACCCACAACAAAGAGAAAATGGAGGCAAGCAGAATTGACCATACGACAACAATTGTGGGTGTCCGGTTTTGTCGTCCCATCAGACCCTTCAGGAAGGGGTAGAGGTGGATGATCACCCAGAAGGCGAAGAACAACTTACCGAAGAGAGGACCCCATGATTGATAACCACTGTTGATGGCATAAGAAATCCCTGCAACAACCCCCACCAGGTTTATAATAAGGAGAGTGGTTGGTGGGATGAGAAGGGTTGTCCATTTGAACAAGTAAAGTTCGGCAAAATCCCCGTCTTCATCTGATGCTTTCGATGTAACGGTAAAGTTGGTGTCGATGCCTGCCAGAACTTTGAGAAGCCCTTGAAAAACAGCAAAAAGATGTGCTGAGACGCCACCGATTACCCAAAACTGTTCGTTTCTCCACCACTCATCGATCCCTACACCACTCCACCTCATTTCTAAAATACCGGTAGCAAAGATGGAAAGAAAGAGAGATATGAACCATATACTTGCAATGTTACTGATCTGCAGTCACAACAAATCAAACAACGGATATCAACATAAAAAGCTCCAACTTGTAGATTTCACCATAACAAGACCTGTAGTGCAAGAATTAACTTGAACCTAAATGACCTTAAATTAAATTCAGTATTTTTTTTTCTTTTGGAAAAAAACATTAACGAAATAATGAAGATAACATGAATTACTAATTTATTTAATTCTTTTAAATGATTTTCTTTAATATTATATTTACTAATTTTGAATATTATCCTTTCTTAAATATAATTAAAAACGACTATTACTATAATTGAATTTCATTTTTTATATTTGTAAATAACTAAATATATAAAAGTTCTTTGTTTGTTGTACTTTTAAACATTGTGCTATAATCTTCAATAACAAAGGCATTACTTTAAAAATAGCTAAATAGTAAAACTTTACTTAAAAGTAAAAAAGTAGATTGTAAACATAATAATATATATTGGCACATAATCAAGATATTCCAAAATCCATACTTCCAAAAGTTCAAACTGTAATCAAGTAAAATTGTATATGTTTAATTTTTTAAATATATAAAATTTATTTTTGAATAAATTTCGAATAAAATCCGTCTTAAACAAATAGTATGTTTAAGTTTAGTCTGCTTTGAATCTAAAAATTAACAAAATGAACCCAAGTGCCTTATCCAAATCCAAAATGACCCAGACACAAAATTGACCCAACCCACCCAATTGATAAGTCTGCGAACATATATGGAAATGAAACATGAATAATGTAGAAAAGACTAACCTGTGGGATAATGAACTTGTTAGTGAGCAGACAGACAGCAGGCAATGTGCAATACATGAGAAGAGGAATAGCAGTGATTGGGTAGATGGTAGTGTTAACATATGCGAACCGTTCAAGCCACTTCAGCCTACCACCATAACCATACCAGATAGGGCAATGCCTACTTAAAAGAATTTCCACAGAACCAAGGGCCCACCGAAGCACTTGGTTCAGACGATCTGAAAGATTAATTGGAGCAGAACCTTTAAAGGCTGGGAGTTTTGGCATGCAGTATATTGACCGCCAACCACGAGCATGCATTTTGAATCCTGTAAGAATATCTTCTGTAACAGAACCATAGATCCATCCAATCTGCAGGCAAAAGAAAACAATGAAAATGAACTCCACTATGGCAGATTGAAAGGGAGGATGTTAAGAAGATTAAGCAAAAACATACACATAGAGGACCAGAGACAATCTTGCACATGCAACAAAAAACGAAATTTAAAATGTAATAAAAGCAAACATTTGTCCAACTACCCAGAATGGCGACATATTTCTAAAATTCAAAACTGTGTTTCAAATATGCAGATAGTCACTGATCTAGGAACACAAATGCACCCAAAACAAGCTCATATTCATCTACACTAATTTATTGGTTATTATACTGTACTCTTTTCTTATTCTTCTAAAGCCCAAAAGCAGTAATTTTAAATAATTCAGTACATTACTAACATAATCTCAATAGCCATGAAATCCAGCAATCAATTTTACATGTAAAGGAACCACACTATTTTAAACATTTCAGGTGCAGTGAAAAAAAAGGAAAGGGAACAACTTGCCTCACTTCCCCAGTCTGTTTTGTCCTCATATCCACAGCTAATAACATGAATTGCTTCCTTAAGAAGTGTTTCTGGCATAGCAGATTGAGGGACACCACCATTCTCCATAAGTGTAGAGGCAACAAAAACAGCAGACTGCCCAAAACGTTGCTCCAGGCTCATTTGCGACATTAGTAGTGACTTTTCATCATCAAACCCAGCACCTGATTTCACATATGCACAATGTAGAGTGTGATATCAGGGAAAAAATGTAGGATATGGATGGGGCTTTTCCTCATTAAGCCAAAAAAAATGAAATTAATAACCAGCACTTAACTCAAAAGACAAGAAAATTCATAGTTTACCTTCAACACCCTCCTCTATATCATCTAGACTGAATACTGGCACAGTAGAATCAACAGGTTTGCCAGATTTCTTCTCTGATCCCTTTTTACCTGATTTTGAACTCTTCTTCCGAGAACCTCCACACAGTGAAGACAGTACCCCTGCTTTTTTATGCTTGGGCTTAAGTGGAGGTTCATATCCATATAATGCTGTTCTATTGAAGACACATCCTGTACCGACATAAACAGGTCCTTGAATGCCATCCAGACCCCTCAAGTTTATCTATAATTTACAAAGTACATAAGATTTGTCAAAAGGAATTATATTCCCAGCATGTTCTCTAAAAATCTGATACACACCTATCACTCTAAATAACCATAGAACATCATCTACAAAAGTGAAGAAAAAAATTGCTTATGAAAAGATATGGCACTTACATCAAAGAAAACAGTATTTCTGTTGGCATATCGATCATTCCGATCAATACCATCAAATCTTTGTGGAAACTGAACATAACAAACTTGCTTCCCAAGGTTTGGATCCATCAGAAAACACATGGCTTCCCTTAAGGCTTTGCTATTATTTATGTAGTGATCACAATCGAGATTCAACATGAAAGGTCCATTAGTAAGAACTGCTGACACTCGTACCTGCAAGAAAGATTTGTTAACAGCTACATTGACATATGAAAGACAACAAGGAGTACAAATAAGGTGTTATTTAAGAAACAACTTACAAGTGCATTCATAGCACCAGCTTTCTTATGGTGTTGGAAGCCCGGACGCTTTTCACGAGAAACATAAACCAACCTTGGAAGCTCATTGCCGTCAGCATCAAGGCCCCCACTCTGGCCTAAGAAAACCTACAAATTTACAAACCTTATTGTATTTAATAATGGATTCAAATTGCTCCCAGTAAACCTCATTCTAAATAATGAAAATCCAGAATAATTATGTGATACACTTGAAAATGGAGTAACTCAAGCAGATTTGTTTTCCTCTCACGTGTCCATTAATATCCCAATGGTGGAGTTTTTCCAGTCTGCTTTGCCTTTGAGCGCATAGAATCATATAATCCAGAGATTACGAACACATGCCATCCTGATCAGGGTTGATGCATGTGTAATGTATCCAAGAATGCAAAAATGTCCTACCTGGATCATTCCTGGATGGTCTCTGGTGTTATTACCAGGCCATGGCGTACCATCCTGCATAATCCATCCTTCTTCAGGAACTTTCTGTGCCTTTGCAACAAGCCCATTAACTCGAACTTTAAATTCTTCATATTCTCTCTGCAACAGAAACAGAGAAGCAAACATGATGTCATTTTGAATATGGACTGATATGGTACAACCAAGCCAACCCTTACCTTCATAGCTCTACGATCTTTAACGAAAGTTGTCTGAACTTTATCCTTCAGGTAGTCAATCTTCTGTGCAAAATACCATTCTGGAGCCCGAGGCTCAATGTTATATTTTTTGCAGAAAGGTACCCATTTCCTGGCGAACTCTGATGTCTCAGACAGTGCTTCAAAAGTTAACATGGCAGCACCGTCATCAGAAACATAGCAAGAGACCTTGTCAACTGGGTAGTCAACAGCAAGAATGGATAGTACAGTGTTGGCTGTCACAAGTGGAGGCTCCTTTAATGGATCGACAGTACTCACAAAAATGTCAACAGCAGCTAATTGTGATGGCTCTCCTTCACGATCGTATCTGGGATACATTAAAGGAATTGAAATAAGAAAACAAGAAAAAACATAGAGACTGAATTGACACAACTGCTTAAAATATATTCATGAGATTGGCAGGAAGAAACATCCCACCTTAAGGAAAGCCTATCAAGATATGTTTCACGGTTAACAGGAAGCCATTTGGGGAACTGATCCAATATCCAAGATATTGCAAACCAAATCTCACATATCACAGATATCAACCACAGAGCATAGGCATTTGGAACAGGGTTTGTTATTCGATAGTGCAAGAATATGCAGAGAATAACAAGACGCAGTATGATGACCATCCGATAAGGATTTATTTTCGATGAGGGAATGGAAACCTTCCTTGATAGAGGCTGTCGAGCTTCATCATTCCTGAAAATTAAGAAGCAAGAGTGATGATAATTTAACTTAGGCAAGACAGATAAGTAGCAGGACTCAGCTCCCATACACCAGGAATTTCACAATGGACTGAAGTATAATATACATGCATGTGTATGTGTGTTCTGCTATTTCAGAATAATATACATGCATGTGTGTGTGTGTGTTCTGCTATTTAGAAATACCCTAGAAAAAGGACTGAAGTATAATCATAAAAGTTCAGAAATTAAACAGATCAGAACGCACAGTAAAGAGTCATCCACAAGCACATCAGTGCTGGCATCAATATCTCCAACACCTCTTTCAGAAGCAGCCCGGGATGTACTCAAAGGGACAACGTTCTTCTCCTGCTTCATCTTCCAGCCATCAACTCTCTCCTTCCAGGCAACATTGCCTAATCCCGGTGAACCAAACTCCCTCACTGGATCCACAACCCTTATATTCGCTGCACAGGAGTTACAATACTTATATCAGTCAGCCATAGGTACCTATCAACTGAACAACGATTTTTTTTTTCAGCAACATAAGAGAATTCATACATTTCCCACCAGCAACACCAGGAGATGCCATAGAAAACCGCTCAGGTGATGCAGCAGATAACTCACCAGAAACCTACAATATTCCAAGAGAAAAGCGAAGTTCCAATCCATCATTCCATGCATGAACAATTACACAGCAAATCACTGGCTTTTAGACAGCTTATAGACTTACCTCCTGCCCACTGGTGAGCAGAGGAATATGATTATGAGAAACTTCTTTATCATAATTTGGAGCACCAACATCCTCCCCTCTACCATATTGTGCACGCCAGCTCTGCATTCTTTCTGCAATTTTCTGCTTCTGGTCTTGGTTTTCAGAAGAGTAATTGAAATCACTAGCATCATCATCTGCCTCATCATCCTTTTCTCTGTCTCCAAGAATAGCAGGACTACCTGGAACCAGAGATAACCATAAATAGAAAAGCACTGATACTTATTGATAAAATTGAAGGGTGATTTGATAATAATGTGAAATGTATCCAGTACTTAGTGTCGATGAGCAAATCCTACAAACAACAAAATATCTCACAAATATAATACATGTATGGAACTTCAGAAAACCATGTCAATATCTGGTTAAACATTATGTCCAAACACCTTTTTGCCTCTTGTATCTGGTTTTGCATTGAGGGCATGACTGATTCCCATCCTTCCTTTCATATTCATAGCAAGGCCTACATACAGGAAATGCACAAACATCGCAAGCAATGAATGGATCGCCGTCCATATTTTTGCCAACATTATCACCACAGATTTGGCATGTCTGGCCACCCAGATTCTTCACGGGCTTGCCCTGATCAATCAAAGAGTAACAATGCACGCATTTAACAATAGAATGGACAACTTCATTAATCCAAGTGCAAACATCTAAACCTACCAAATGCGTCCAACTATAAGTCGTACGAAAACAGAAAGTGTAGGAAAATCATCACAAGCAGTGATAACTAGGCTGTGATTGCCATAATAAATTGAGTAAACCAATTGCAAACAAAGTCAACACGAACTCCTTTAAGATCATGGAGTCTAAAAACTTTTACTCCCGGACCAAGTATTTAGCTTAAACAGGCTACAATTTTTAACCCAAAAAAAAACCATAAGTAGTTTAATTTTCTTTACCTTAAATTTTCTAATAAATAAAGCACACTGCAAATCATTAAATATTTATCTCATTACATACCCCAGTATCTTCTTCTGATTCCATTTTAACTTGCTTCTTTCTTTAGTCGAGAACAAGGGATATAACTGGTTGTCCAAATATCAAGAAGATACGTGCATGCCTTCTTCAATTAACCCTCCACTTCCAGAGTAAGTTGTTGGGCTCAAATCTGAAAAAAAAATAAACAACGAAAAAGCGGTCTTCGTTCACTAGCTAGAATTTCCAGTACCTCAGAAACAACTTCCAAGAAAGAAATTTTAATTTAAAATGTAACTAAATTTGAAGCATCTTATTCTTAGAGATTCCACAGTTTATATTTGCTTCTAATGTACGAAAAGAGCTACTTAATTGAGATAATGAAGCCAACAGGTTCATATCTAATTTTTGTTCAACGGAACATTCCAAGATATACGACGAGTTACCGCGATCGAAATTTCTAAGCGAAATAAGACAGAGAAAATAGAAAGAGTCGAGTATTCCAGTTGTAAAATTATGAGCAAAAATGTTGTAGCAAAATGTGATGCAAATCAAACACAATAGATTTCAAAATACTGAAACAAATCCGCGAAAAAGCCAAGAAAACATAATCCAAAGCTAAAGGCTATCCGTTCGCTATCCACAAGTTTTAGAGTGAAAACAAACATGATCGACGCATAAAAGCAACAATCGAACTCAAAAGCGGCAGTGTTAGGTTCAAGGAGACCAAATCTACATCAGATAGTGCAGGAAAGCTGAGAGAGGAAACCGATGTACTAACCTTGCAAATGAAGAATTGAGGAAAGGAAAGAGACAAGCCAATGCAGAGTAACAAACAGCTCACACTCTATTTCTCTCACACACGCACTATCCAATAGATAAATGAAATGATTATAGGGAAATGATAGCTCTAAGCACAGAAATGTATTACTTGGAAGAAACGATAACGACAGTGCAACTACAAGCTCCTTCAACACTCCACTTGTGGCTTAAGGTTAGGCGTACATGTGTTGGTCCGGCCCAGTCAGGTAAAAAAAAGTTTTTTAAAATAAGCGTTCAAATTTTTTTCAATAGGTGTGTAATGCTTTATTTCGTAATTGTTTTAATGTTTTTTCACGATGAACGTTAAAATACAAAAATCTTTAATGTTTTTCAAAATATCTACAATCCCTTAACCTCTAAATTCATTTCTTACAATTGTCGATTCAACTATCAACAGTCACCCCTTCTTTTATTGACTCACGGTCAATAATCTAAGCTTACGTCGTTAGAAATCGACAACTGAGCAGCCAAACGAATTACGAACGTTAAACATTAAATCTTTAATTAACGACGAGCAACGAATAATCGAACAACTTGTGATTCGTGCGATGAAAGAAAGAGACGTCACTCACGACGATAGAGTAGAGATTTAAGGATTTGGCTTTACTTTGAAAAACATTAAAGTTATAAATTTTTTAAATAAAATCTAATGATTTAATTTTTTAAAACAAAAATTAAATGAAATTTAAAAATCATTTTAATTGGATGACAAAATTTTCTTAAAATCATTAACGAAAAAAATTCAAAATAATTATGAAATAAAACTATAGTTTAAACACTTATGTGGCAATTAAACTAAAAAAATAAATCTTTAAATTTGAATTTGACAGACATTTCATTATTTTTAAATTAATAAATGTTAATTTTATGTTAATATTTATATTTTTATAATTAAAATAAAGATAAATTTTATTTTTTAAAATTAAATTCGAGCTAAATGTAAACATTAACATTATTAAAATGATCAATCGAATTGGTATTAAGATCTAAGAGGAAATAAAAATTTAAATTAAATAATGCATAATTAAAATTAGTTTATATGGCTTTCTACCAATTATTTTTTAAAAAATAATTTTACTCTATTTGATAAATTAAATATCACAAAGTATCATTCTTCCTAAATTTCAAGGGTTTTTCTCTTAGTCGAATAAATGACGTATTTGCATCTAGGCATACAAGGAATACTATGATTAAATATAAAATACAAATACGTAGTATTTTTATACATGCACAAACAGTTAATAGTTTTGTATACTTTCATTCCTCTGCTTG
This sequence comes from Hibiscus tridactylites, assembly GCA_958450335.1. Taxonomy (NCBI): domain Eukaryota; kingdom Viridiplantae; phylum Streptophyta; class Magnoliopsida; order Malvales; family Malvaceae; genus Hibiscus; species Hibiscus tridactylites. The sequence continues at coordinate 16,102,794 of OY288273.1, read as the reverse complement.
CTGAAAAGAAAAATCTCAACAATCTCTATATTGCTTGCTCTTGAAGTTGTTCCTGTTCCACGGAAGCAAAAAAGTAAAGGTGGTAAGAACACACAAAATTGCGAAAATGCAGAAAGATTTTATCGTCTCTTGATATAAATTGTATGTTATCCCACTGAAAATAGCAATCACAGTAGCAGCACAGTCCAAAATCGCTATTGCGGAAAATAGCGGTCCGCATATGTTCATGTCCGCAACCACAATTTAAATCCCTGCCACTGACATACTATACTAACCTCAGTCACAAAGAACGCATGGAATCCATAAGGAACCCTCTGGGGTAATTCAACAACTGCAACAGGATCTGCTGACAGTGTTTTTGCATCAATCACATTCACTGCCGATTTTCTGTTCAGTCCAAAACAATAGTCAGAAACGACCCTAGCGATTCTCCTTCTTGATTCGCTCATTCATAAAGGGTAAAATGAAAATGATAAATTAAATAGCAAGAGCAAGGGAGAGGAATACCCAGTATTTTCATCATGGACAAAGAATATCAAGTGGCCATCATCCTCTTCACCAGTGGTCCCTGGCTCACGAGGCACAAAAACAGCTTCTGAACCAAATCTACCAGGACCCAAGTCAAAGACCCCTGCAACATTTCCCCCAACTTCAATCTTGGTTTTTCCTACATCTGGTTCTGCGTGCAGGTCGAATTTCACAATCCCTGTGACTTTCGCAATGCTGTCCAAAATGGTTCCATACACGTACCTTTGTTTCCTAAATTCCCACAAGAGAATAGAGAATAGAGAGCATCGATCAGCCAAAAGTATAAACTTCGATGAAAGAAGATAAGCATATCATACAGGAAGGTATGCTGCTTTGCATGTTTTCATATTACATACCTGCCAGTGTAGTATTCGTTCACCCTGGGAAAATCTACAGCAGAAGCTGATAATTTCTTTTGTAAAGCACGGCCACTCTTCATGTGGAATCTCATCTCATACCTGATTATATACAATAAGAATGAGAAACAACATCCTGTACAAATATCATTGCATATTCACATAATAGGTCAGAATTCTCACAGCTCATTTGAGAAATTATCGAGCTTATCTTTGACTTCCCCGTTGACCATGTCCAGATCTGGATTCTCAAGGCGACAAGTGATCAGAACAACTTCATCTCCCTCCTCCCAAGCATTCGCTAGGAACAGAACATCATAAAGGTGGTAAGATGAAGATTCTAACCCCCTCCATGTGCAAAGATCAAATATTTTACATATAATAGTTTTAGAGATTTTTAGAAATATAATGAGAGCAAATTATGTTTCATACAAGACTTATTAGCCCTTTCCATTGGTAGCCAAATTTATAGTAAGTATAAATAAAGGATTGAGTTCCAAAGAGAAACAGAGAAAAAACTTGAAAAATCAAGGATTGAGTTGGGAGTCCAGAATTGTCTTGTCCTACATAGTAATAATGCAGTCACAGCAATTACCGATCAAATAATGTGTCGATACAAATCATTTTCTACCAATTACTCTTTTTTATTATGGAAAAAGGAATAAACCTGAAGTTAAGTTTGGTATAAACAAGTCCCTGAACATGTCTAGCAGGGATGACTTAACGTGTATGTTAGTACGTTACCAGTGAGAATATGTAAATGGCCATGCTTCGGCTATTTCTAAACTCAAACTACCGGCAGAAGAAAGTTTTGGAACGCAAAAGAAAATTGATAAGATGAAAACAATACCATTATGGAAGATAAAGCAATTAGGAAGCTCAAACCATCTGATAAGGCGGTCATCCTTTGCGTATCGTGGAAGCACACCAAAACGAGCTTTCTTTGAAGCATCAAATGAGTATATCAGCTTCTTTTCTTTAACCATTTCCTGAAATTTTAAATGCCAACAGTCAGAAGATGCAATTATTGTTATTCTCAACAATGATGTCAGAAGTCAAGATTCCATTACGGCTCATCAATAGTCTTAGTTACCCACTAAATAAAAGTTTTCAAGGAGGAACCGAACAACATTTTAGGAACGCAAGTCACATATCAACCTCTACAAGGGTTTCAAAGTTGTATATGTTAGAAAAATAAAGACAAAGCTCTATTGAAGGTGACATACCTTTGGTCTAAAATGCAAAGGCAGATCCAAGAAAATTGCATAATTCTCGGTAATTGCGAAGTCATGCATCAAGATTGGTTCTGCTATTGTTATCGGTACTGGGTCGTGCATGAAGCCATCTTTTGAGACAACTCTGTATGTAATATATGGAGGCTCTTGTCCATAACCAAAAGTAAACATCTCACCTGTATGCAGAAATATCTTAAATCAAAAGCATTTTGCCACTCAGTAAGTGACAACTCATCTCATTTATGAATAATGGGTCTCACCAGTGACTGGGTCAACCTTCGGATGAGCAGTGAAGGAATGCGCCAATCGCTTGTCGTAATCAAGCATGCCAAGAGTTTGGAGATCTCCATCCTCCAAAACTCTGAGGACATCTGTTTGTTGTAACATGGACTACAATTTAATATCCAAGTTCCAAGTAAAAAATCCTAATAAAAAATAATAAGAATCGTAACAGATGTGAATGTTAACATCCTTAATCATCCTCATTCTTTCATGAAAGAAAACTGAAAGAGAGAAGACAAACTTACAAGGTTTATCAGCCTCTTGAAGTGCCAGAAGTTTCCCATCGTGATATACGAGAGCTATATTAGCTGTTCAATGATGACATGCCAGGTCAGAGTTTCACATCAATAAGATAAACATTTTAAAAGAGGCAAACTACCAGTGATGAGCAACGACAAAAAATAGAAAGGGTGAGATTGTTTTCAGACTGCGTTTTTGGGATGCATGTGCCACTTCAAGGATTTATAGAAAAAATTGAGGGGTACATACGTTTTCGAGCCCCGGCCTGGAAATATACCAGATCAACACAATGCATCAAAATGGAGATGTAATCCATAATCCAGTCTAACTCACTCAGTGTTCACTAACATTCCCTTTCTATGAAGGTTTGGAGAAATAACAATGATCTTTAGAACCATTCACCCATATCTTTACTTTCTGTCAATGGAACAGACACCGGATATACAAGAACTAGCACTAAATAGACATAAAGCACAAATGCATCACAGACAATGCGTAACAGCGTAAGCAATAACATCCATTTAAAAGAAATGTTGAACTGTATATAAGGGAACATTACATGTAATCCATTGCATTATCTTTGCATTTAGCGGAAACAGAATAAAAAAATTACCGGTCCCTCTCCCATATGATAGATCTAACACTTTGGCCTTTTCTCTCAGATTATATATATTGACCATGAGCAGTCCAAATAATCCTTTAAGGTCTCCGATCTAAAAAAAACATCATATTCCGGAAGAAGAAAGCGACATATCAAGCATTTGCAAATTGCAACAGAGGTTTCTACAGTTAGAATTAAACTAAATTATTCAAACTCTGCAGGTCATGCCATTACTTTTCTTGTCAAGAAGGCAACTTGCAAGACATACCTTCATAAATTTTGCCCCTCCAAAATATTCTTCCTGTTTAAGACGTGATGTCTTGACATAACGAGAGACATACGTCGCCTTTCCATCCTTGATGCGCAAACCATGAATCATTCTATAAACTCCACAATCAACTTATGTTATTTGTGGTATATCACGCAACCACATTATGTAAAGGTAAGAAGCAAAGAACAAGATTTGAATTGGCATTTCAACAAGCATCTAACAGCCGTAGCTAGGGGTGGGCATTTGATCAACTTGAGTAAAAAATTTCCGAGTTAGTCGAGTTAACGAATACTATTTTATAACTCAAACTTTATTTGAAATTTTTTTCGAGTAGAGTCAAGTTTACGAAATTCGAGACAAGTTGAGTTGTTCGAGTTTCAATTTAAATTTAAGCGGCTTACTATAACCCTATACAATATGTGAGACAGAGTTGAAGGTCTCAACCCGAACTTGAAAATGATCTATTAATTACTAAAAATGTAGAGTTATTCGAATTTTCATTTTATAACTCAAACTTCATTTGAAATCAAGTAATGGTTAAGTGAAGCAAACATACCCATCTCCATCAAACCTGTTAGGTATAGAAATTAAAATCAAAAGGGGGAGAAAGAATTAGATGTGCTGCTACAGGGTTATTCAATCCACAAGAAAAACATACGAGTTAGAAATACACATACCAGTGATATGCAGCTACAGGGGGAAACTTGGGGTTGGGGCCAACCCTGACAAATTCACCATTCAAGCATTCCTTGCAAAGTAAAAGGGAAAAAAACATTTAATTAAGTAATCCAAATCACAATCACTTTCAGCTAAGCTAGCAATCGTGACTCACAGGGAGATGGCCTTTGACCGGAAGATTTTGGGTGGGCGGAGTTTCGTTCGGAGCAGGAGCGAAGTTACCGGAGAGATAGTGTTGAGGCTTAGAAGAATCGTACATAAGTTTCACTATCAACTGCTCCAACCAGTCGATCAGCGTCGCGCTCATCCCTTTCTGGGGCTTGGGGTTAACCTCCAGGATTCCCTTACGTCCTCCGGCGCCGTCATCGTTCACCAGCTTCACCTTTTCCTCCGCCATTTCTCTCAAACTGATAGTGGTGGTAGGAGACAACGAAAAGTGCGTATGACTATGGTATATAGGTGGCTCATGCCACGTCTTCTAGGAGCAGTTTTTCTAATATTTTCTTTATATTTATACTAATATCTGAAAAGGGAAAATAATTTAAATTATATTAAAAATGTAATAATTTTTAATATATAAATCTAATAAAAAAATTTAATGGAATTGTACTAATAAAATAAAATAAAGTTAAAAAATCATTTATAACATAAATATATATTCTGGTAACTTAACTTGATTTTAAGGTGCAATACCTAAAATTTTTATGGTTTAAGTTTCTGAACTTAACTGGTTGGTTTAAATTGGTATTTACATTTAACTTTTTAAATCAAATTTGTATTATGATCAATGATTTATTTGGATCAATTTGAATAAAAAACAAATTTAAGTACCAATTTAAACCTAAAAAGCCAAATTCAAGTGTCTAATTAGATTAAAAAAAAGTTTATGTACTAGGTTAAATTTTATAGTCAAATTTAGATTATTTTTTTTTTGAAAAAACAATTTAAATATTTATTTTTTTGACAAATACTATTTCTGCTTCTACCTAGGAGGGGACTCTAGGGAAAGGAATGCTCCTGTTGGGTCTTGAACCGAGACTTAAAAGGAATGAAAATGGAGCAGGTGAGCAGCTCTGACCAACCGGCCATCAACACTTACTCAAATTTAGATATTTACTTAGATAAAAAAAATTAAGTACCGAACTATACATCAAAACCAAATTTAAGTATTAAAATATATATTTATCTTAATAAATGAATAAAATAAGAATCAAATGTCCTTAATAATACATGATGTCGATATTTGGTAAAGGCATTAAATAAAGCAATGAGACATTGATGCTTGATATCCCTCGTGGGAGATCCTTTCCATAACCAAACAAACATATGCACCCAAACTAAAACAATTATTAATCATAAATAATACAAACAAGTTCATCTTAATCTCTCTCGTAAATATTAAACAATATGCATCCATCATGTCAAATATTTACATCTCAAATTCACGTGGACAAAATAATTGATTAATATTTAAATTAAGAGAGACATGTTATTATACAAAACATTTTGAACAATGTCTATTTTGTTGTTAGTGGTGACAATGGGCTCCGTTGAATTTTTAAGCCAAATGAAAGTTAATATTTAGAATATAAGGAATTTTAGAAAATATATGAGGATATATGTCATTTTCTACAGTACACGGGAGACTTTGCCACCTGCACATGAAAAGGTTTAAGAAAAAAATATTAAAAAATTAGACATCGCCGCCCACACATGACGAGGTTTGAGAAAAAAAAAATTAAAAATTTGGACCTCGCCACATGCACATGGCGAGGTCTCTGTACACGGTAAAAAGTATCTTACATCCTCAAATATACTTCAACATCCCTTACATTTCAAATATTTACTTTTATTTGAATTATTCTCCAAATTTTTCCAACGACGATGACTATAAAAAGACAAACAATGGAAGTATACGGCAATACAAAAATTCAAACATAAAAAATATACTTTCCGTTTTTCTTTACAATCATCAAGTGTAAAAAACATCGAAACTTTTGTCTAAGAATAACACAAAGCTAACAAGGAATTAATCTTTATATCAACAATGTTGGTAAGGTGAACTGCAAAACAGCTGTTAGTACTGACTGGAAAATATAAGCAAAAACAGAACGTAAAATGGTTGACCGTGTCGTGGTATGGTGGCCACTGCCTTAGAAACAAAACTGCCCCGAACAGTGTAGTCGCTTCACGGGCAGGCTGTCCCCCGAGGTGCACACGGACGCTCCTTGAATCGTACACTCGACTCTCGGAGTGAACAACGGTGGAACTGCTCGAACAAATGGAGAGAAAGCAGAGAGAAGCTGGAATGATGTTTGAATGTGTTTGATTGTGATATCAAATGCTGCATGCAGCAGCTCTATTTATAGGCTGAAAACCATGTCTATAAATGACATTTCACATGCACAATAGTCTTTTATTCATAAGAAAATTCCTACGAACCCGAACCCGAACCCGAACCCGAACCCGAGCCGGCCGGACGGCGGCGGCGGTGCGCGAGGACTTCCCTTGTTTTTTCCCACTCAACAAGGGAGGGAGGAAGCATGGGTATAAATACCCTTCCTTAGCTATTTTCCCAACCAATGTGGGATATAGCTTTGCCTTTTGGTAACTTCTTGAAGCATTACCAACAAACAAAGGTAGAAAAGAAAATCTAAAAAAATTAACGCATGTGAAAAAGCAAACATAGTGGTCGGACGATGAACAGAGGTGGTCTTTGAGTGAGGAAGAACGGTAGTTAGGAATTGTGTATTCTAAACAGAGAGAAATAAAATATAATCTAAAAGTTTTATTAATGGATCATTATTTTTTGGTTACAATGATATATTGGGTAGTTATAGACCGAATTAATATCACACTATTTGACTAACATCCTAAGAAACTACTAACTTATTATATTCTAACAACGCACAATCGAAGATTGAGTGATTAAAAATGTAAACTTATTCATAGTTCAACGATCAAAATCTAAATTTACCCAAAAAAATCAACGTCCATTACACACTGAATGATAAAGTGATCCGATTGCTATAATCAATAAATAGAGTGGCATGATCGTAACTTTTTAAAATATGATGACCTAATTGTGACCATACTTATAATACAATGACCCATGGGTGTAATTTACCTTTTTCCTTAAACTTTTTTCAACAATTTCTTGGGAGGAAGGGAAATTTGTTTTATTGAACACAAAATTTAAGGAGAAAGAGAAAATTGTACGCTAAATGCTTTTAATCACTCGCTTTAAAATTATTAACCTTTTTCTTTAAAGTTAAACTATGTCGTTTTGAGAAATTAAAAGTTTATATCACAAATAAATATCTAAAGTATACAATTGTTTATTTAAATATTCAAAGTAGTTTTTGGTTAAAATAAGTACCTAAAATGTATTTTTTAGTTAAAATAGGTCCTTATAATATTTTTTTTTATCAAAGTAAATGTTTAAAGAATTTTTTTTTATCAAAATAGGCACATAATGTATTTTTTTAAATTAATGCCTCATGTCAAATTTTAAGAATTTAGATGAAAAAATATATTTTAGATATTTATTTTAATTAAACAATGCTTTAAGTACCTATTTTGATAAAAAAAAAGTATAAATTTTTATTTTGACGAAAAATATTTTAAGTACCTGAATGAAAAAGTGGTATCTTTTTGATACTTATTTGTAGTATAAGCGGGAATTAAATCATACCGAGTCTGAGCCAGCCAGCAAAACCATTCCGATTTGTTTCCTTGGACGGTAAGAGCAGAGTTTGCGGAGAAGAAGCCATGAACGCCCCCGACCGTTACGAGAGATTCGTCGTCCCCGAGGGAACTAAAAAGTACACTCTTTTTTATCCCCATCTCTCTTTCTCCGAATCACACACACGCTGATACGTATTTGTTGGTTGAAAATTTTAGGGTTTCTTACGAGAGAGACACCAAGATAATAAACGCCGCGACTTTCACTATCGAGAGAGAAGACCACACCATCGGCAACATTCTTCGAATGTACGCCTAACCCTTTGAGATTTTGCCTCCTTTTGCTTATTATGCTTGATTAAGCGGCTAAGAATTTGTATTTTCACCTTATTGTTAATGGTGGTGAACAATCAGGCAATTGCATAGAGATGAGAACGTTTTATTTGCTGGTTACAAGCTTCCTCACCCTCTGCAGTATAAAATCCTTGTTAGGGTTAGTCTTTTTCTTTGTTGGATGCGGCTAAACGGTTTTAATTTTTGGTTTTATCGTATGCATTCGAGTGCTTTTTTCCAGGGTTTAACCGATTCGATGCATTTTCGTAGATACACACGACCAGTCAGTCTTCTCCAATGCAAGCTTATAATCAGGCTATCAATGACCTGGATAAGGAACTTGATCATTTGAAGAATGCATTTGAGGTGTTACATTTGTTTTTCCCCCCTTTCATAACTTACTTGTACTGCTATTATTTGAATTCCATTTGCATTGAGGAAATTGTAGTGTTTCACAAAGCCATTGTATCCAACTGCAATGTAGTTGACATTATATAACTTGGGATTCCATTAAGAAATTTAAGTTCTTATACTGCTGCATCTTCAAATTTATGATAATCGTCGTATATCCCATAAAAAAAGTACCTTTACTTGTTGTAGACTAGTCATTGGTGCTTTTATGTAGTTTTGCGCATAAAATTAGTTGTTTCACTTTCACTTCTTCATTAGAATGATTTGGTTAAGGTGCATTTGCAGGAACCTGTGACAAATTAGGATTAAAATTCTCTCTCTATCTCACGCACATGCACACACGCGCTCAGAAGCTCTTACGTATCTAACATTTTACTTAAAGAGTCGACATATTTAATTAATGTTAATGTTAAAAGTCATTCTATATTTTGATAGTTTTGGTTAGTGTTGTGCTTATATTGAGCTTTATCCTCACACTTTATGTTTCAATTTGTAGAACGAGGTAGCAAAGCATGCAAGGGACTTCTAATGCATGTTCGAGGAGCTCACTTACCTGGTGCTTTTAGGGTTTTGAATATAGAAGGAAATGAACCAATACCTTTGAGACATTTTTCTCTCTTGCTGTTGTGATGCAATTAAAAGCTGCAATGCATGTTGGGGAAGCTTTTGTAATGACACTATTAATGATGTCTGTCTCAAAGCTGTTCAAGAAACAATCCTTCCGCTTTCTGTGTTTATGTTTTTCGTAACAAGATGATTGCCTGGTATATGTTACTTTTCTGTGATATAGCTGTGCGTTTTTTGATGGTGTTTGATCGTTAAATGGTGCATTGTTTCATACTACGTGCGCATTTGTTTTGTTACATGGCTCTGTACTTGTGGAATGGAAAGAGTTGTTAATAAAGCAGGTTAGTTTATCTGCTCCGGTTATGGTAATATAAGTATTGGCATCACTTCATATGAGGCTGCAGTGCCATTCCTGTCTAGGAATATGCCTCCTAGAACATAGCAATGGCACCAAAGGTTGAAGGGTAAGTTACACTGAGTAGGGATATTTTTTTATATTCTTTAAACCATAGTGATTAATGATTGGATAAGCGTCCTGTTATCCCCTGCTCTTGCTCTGTTCTATAGTCAGAACAGTATGATGAAAGAATACAATATATGTCTTCCTACAAACACAGCTTGGGTTTTGGTATCCTAAAGTTTTAAACATGTCTTACTAGGAATGATGTTTACATATGGAGAACTCTTCACTTAGGCCATCCAGTTGACCTTTAATATTGTGCAGTTGGATAATCAAAATGGACGTGCCGGGTTGCCGAAAAAGATCCTGAAAGTAAGTCCTTGTGCCAATAACGTATTTACTCTTCCACCTCGCCCTACGGCGACAAGAGAATATTGCCCCTCCAATGATGTAAGATTAGTGTAGGTCTCTGATGAATTTGCAAGATGCTTCACAACAACCGGTGTGTAATGTTCATGCTCTCTCATCCCAGTGCATACAAGTTCAAATCCTACGGTCTCATTTTTTTTTACTTTCTTTAATTTTCATCATTAACATAACTTTTAATAAAATATGTTGTCACTCATTATCCAACTCATGGATTTGGCTCAATGGTTTGTGCTCTTCTTTCAACCCATTTGGCCTGGGTTTAGTTCCCTTGATAGTCATTTTGGTGTCTTAATTTTTCTTCCAATCAGATAGTAACAGTATAATTAAATTGAAATTGAGACCAAATTGATAGAATATATAAGTAACAAGAATTACTTGTGTAATTATATAAATTTACTTAACTATCACATCAAAAATTAACAGTCTAGTGATAAAAATAGAATCGTACTAATAATTTAATAGCCTCGGAGGAAATTTACCCTATAACAAATAATATTTGGACTAATATGAGTTAAGATAATTGCTTTTGAGATAACAATGTTGGAATTTAAATTAGGACCAAATCATAAAGATTGAACGTTTGAGGGATAAAATAGTAATTTAGCTAAATGTGGGATATTGGAGATTTTGGTTCAAGTTTGAATATCAATTATGATTAATGATAGTTTTGGAATATTTGGTTAATTTGTAGATAAAGAAAAATTTTAGACAATAAAATGAAATTTTATCAAAAGGATTATTAAGTGCAAACAATAAATAAAATTGGTTCTCGTATAATGATGTGAGTATATGGTAGTATCTGTTAATATTTTTTTTAAATTTTTTTGACAAGGTACACACACCTTGCACACACGTGCTCGAACATAAGTCTCGTAGGGTCAACATCATCCTATTTTTTATTGGAACTACTATTTAGGTTTGATTATTATCTAATTATTAATCAGGAAATATTATTATTTTGAATTTTAGGTGATATTTTGGTTGATAAAAGAAAAGAAAAAGAGTGTTGGAAAAAACAAATATTAATGAGTTTTGTCGCCATTAGAATTTTGGGTTTATGAACAAAGATAAATAGATAAGAATTGGGAAATAATATCACCTTCCATTTCCATCTTCTTCCTCTCCTCTTATTTAACCTGGGTTCATGAGAAAGAGAGAAACTGAAATTTTGGGTGAACTTTTCAACCAATGATGTAATTTTCTTATCTTTTACAAACTACTCCCTTCTTAAATTAAAAGATGGATTAACAAGTAAGTTTTGAGGTTTTTAAGAATGGACTAAGATTTTGAGTTAATGAAGTTGGGTATGAATTTCATGGCATCCAAATATGATATATGTTTTATTTAAGCATCGATAAGCTTCTATATGATATTTTTAGTGATATATATCACATGTGTTATATTAAAGCTTCCAAGAGTGAAATAGAAAAAAATATACTCTTCTAAAAGCAAAGGGAGGGGCAAATTGGAGGACTGATTTTGAAAAGGAACTCATTTTTTTGGTTGATTTTGTTAAACCTGGATTCTAGGTAAATACCCTTCTACGAGAGTTTGCTAAATCAATGAGTAATTATGATTTGTAGATAAAAGAAAAATTTTAGACAATAAAATAAAATTTTATCAAAAGGATTATTAAGTGCAAACAATAAACGAAAGTGGTTCTCATATAATGATGCGAGTATATAGTAGTATCTGTTAATATTTTTTTAACTTTTTGACAAGGTACACATACTTTGCACACACGTGCTCGAACCTAAGTCTCGTAGGGTCAACATCATCCTATTTTTTATTGGAACTACTATTTAGGTTTGATTATTATCTAATTATTAATCAGGAAATATTATTATTTTGAATATTAGGTGATATTTTGGTTGGTAAAAGAAAAGAAAAAGAGTGTTGGAAAAACAAATATTAATGAGTTTTGTCAGCAGTAGAATTTTGGGTTTATGAACAAAGATAAATAAATAAGAATTGGGAAATAATATCACTTTCCATTTCCATCTTCTTCCTCTCCTATTTTGAGTTATTGAAGTTGGGTATGAATTTCATGGCATCCAAATATGATATATGTTTTATTTAAGCATCGATGAGCTTCTATATGCTATTTTTAGTGATATATATTACATGTGTTATATTAAAGCTTCCGAGAGTGAAATCCAAAAACACTCTTCTAAAAGCATAGGGAGGGACAAATTGGTGGACTGAATTTGAAAAGGAACTCATTATTTTTGGTTGATTTTGTTAAACCTGGATTCTAGGTAAATACCATTCTACGAGAGTTTGCTAAATCAATGGGTAATTATGGTTTGTGATTAGCCTTTATGTTATGATTATGTATATATATTATTTTCATGATAAGGTCAATTTATGTAGGTATTCATTATATATTGTTTGAAAACATGTTACATGGTTTATGAGCAACGGGCCAGCCTCGGATGCATAGTAAGTTTGTGTATATGTTACTCTGAATATTTTAAAATTTTATATATTTAGTTTTACTTTTTAAAAATATTTTATAGATTAATTCTTAAAATTTTTAATTTTTTATAACTTTTGCCCACTTTAAAATTTTAAATTTTTTATGATTTGTGTCCACTTTAAAAAATATCTTGATTTGTGCCCACTCTGAAAGACAAAAATCATATACCCTTTTCGATGCTTATTTCTATGCCTCGGTACTAAAAAATTAAATTCTAAGTCATAACCCTAAATTCTAAATCTTAAATTTTAAAAGTTATATCTTACCCCTAATTCCTTAGACCATAACCCTGAACTCTAACATTAAACTTCCACCATGAACCTTAAACTTAGTTTTTTAGTGGGGACATAAATAAGGGAACCAAAAAGATTAAAAATTTCTATTCCACCTTGAAAAATATTTTTAAATCCGTCACTGCTTTTTTTTGTTCAAACGGGTAACTGACTTCGATTAAGAAAGAAGGGGCTCAACCCCATGCACACGAGGTGCAGGAAACAAGGAGATACCGAACAACACCAGCCAAAAGGCAAAAACAGTATCCATGCAAAGCCTATCAATGCAGAGGGAATACAAGAAAACGGAGGCACAAGGCCTACCCAGGACAAGACCATGAAGGCCAAAGAGCAACAACAACGCCAAACAAGACGAAAGGAAACACCGCCGCAAGACGATCTTGGACCATAAAGAGTATAAACGTATTTCTCGTTCGTCTGAGAGATTTCCATCCGGAGTCAGGCTTCCAAATCTATAGAAGAGTTGGTCCTTGTCACCAAAGCCGCGAGAACACGAAACCCTAACTGGTCCGGCTTCATAAACCGAACAACACAACTAAAACCCGTCAAAGGAATGGAAAAACGAAACACAACCACAATTCGATTCCACAGAGATCGAAACTCAATCCGAGAGTCAAAAGCCACCCGGATCCCACTCACACCTACACACCTTCTGCGCCTTATTATCATCATCGACCCAAGTACCAACAAACTTCCCATTTTCATGCAAAGGAGAAAGATTTCCAAATCTCACGACAGCTGGGCAAATAAAGCTTAAAAAAGAAATAAACCGTACAGCAGTCTGGGCAAGGGTAAGCGGGGGACAGAACAATGGAAAGGACCAACCTGCCCCTTCGCTCAACTTTCTTGAGCATGGCAGCTGTCGATCCTCCTCTAGCGAACCGAAATACCTGCCGAAAACTGGGGTCCCCTCGATCAACTCCGGTACAAGACTTGTGTAGACGGTGGCCAACCCACCCTATCATCCAGGTTCGCCTTTTGCTCCGGAAACCGAACATCAAAACGCATCCGACAACCACTAACCAACCAGCATCCTGTCCTGCGAAGAACCAGTTGCCAAGGACCCTAGAGGCACCCGTCGTAGCACCGGTTAAGGGCCTGTCTTCGCGCCTTTCGGGGCCGTTTGTCTGACACCGGCGTAATGAGGCCAGCCGGAACTAAAGCCAAAAAGGGGTGCGTCGCGAAACGAGAAAGTGTTTCCGAGGAGATGTAGGAACCGAGGCGGACCGATTTTGGGTTTCCCCCGGACGGCAAGCCCTACCCTCGTCTCGAAACTTCGGCGAGACGCCTTAAGCGCTGGCGAACCTGGAGCTGAGTTATACCCGGGCGCTGCAAACCCCGACGCTAGACCACCCAGCCATACTCCCGACCGCTGGTCCAAACCTCCAGCCAGAATCGCCCTCCGTTGCACCGGCGACCGTCGGTCCTCGAGGGAACTGAGCACGACAACCGCCCGGACTGGTCAAAGCACTGCCTAAGGGACAAGGGTTGTGGAGAGTGGGAGGGTAGGGGAAGTGCGTGAAGCGCGTACAAAGGGGTCATTTGCCTGAGGGACTAAATCCGTCACTGCTTATGAGTTCAAAGTAGGACTGAATGAAATATCTCATTATATGAACAATGTTGTCATGTTACTTTGGTCACTTACGAGGAAAATGCCTTTTAAGGTTGTACTGATTTGATGAGCATGCTAAATAATGTGATAAATAAATTTATTCGGTACAAATGATTTTGTAAGTTTATGGATATTGTTAGATATAATTGGCTAGCTATTGGGGCCACACACTATATTGTCACCCTTAAGATTATATTGTTCACCTTTCAAGGTTATATTGGTTACCCACAAACCTACTAGAAACTAGAGAGTCCACGCTATTATGAACGTCTATTAAAATAATTAATGAAAGCATAATATAAATTAGGGTAAACTACCTGAAATACCACTCAACTTTAATGTGTGATTCTAATAGGCCACTGAACTAAAATTCGATACTATAATACCATTGAACTTCACTGTGTGATTCAAAATTAGCACTCCACCGTTACTCCCATTACGGAATTCTGACGTGGACTCTAACTCCCGTTACAGGGATGACGTGGCCGATAAAAAAACAATATCTTTTCCCAAATATGATCCACCTCATTATATTTTATGTTTTATTTTTACTATAAAATCTCTTTTGGCTGAAAACAAAACCCTAATTTCTTATTTTCTATTTCCCAGCATAGATTTTGAAGCTGATCCAAATCAATGGAGGTAGAATGGCAAAGATCAAGTGAACGCAGGGTTGAAGTAGAAGAACCCATTTCAATTCCGGTGTGTGGATGCGGATATCCGACAAAGCTGACTACATAGTGGTCTAATGCCAACCCTGGAAGGAGATTCTTTGGCTGCAAAAATTACGGGAGTTTTCTTCATAAACATTGTAGATTTTTTTGTTGGTTTGATCCTCCAATGAGCCCACGTGCAAGAGTTATTCTCGTCGGACTGCTAAACAAAATCAAGACGAATAACATCCAAAGAAGGAATGAGAGATTTGTTTGGATTTTTGTTTTGATTATCAGTATTGTACTACTGTGGTACTTAATGCACTAAGGGGAGCGGAAATACAACTTATACCGGTATAAGACTTAAAGAAAGAATAAAAAAAATACAACTTATACCGGTATAAGATTTAAAGAAAGAATAAAAGAAATACAACTAACTTATTGAAAAGGTAGGATCAGCCTTCCATTGTTCCACCTCTTCTTCTCTAGCTTCATCATTTAAGGCATCATCATTATTTTCATATCCACTATCACTATCAATTTGTTCAATCTCATCCTCTACATAATCATCATCCTCTTCTACATCATCATCTCCAGTCTCTTCTACAACATCATCTACAATCTTCTTTCAGAGAAAACTCAGAGAAACCCACGTTTTTCCATTTGATTTCTTTCTAACAATCGATCACTACAATCTTTTTTCAGAGAAAACCCAGAGAAACCCACTTGAATAATCAATAACAATCCATAGAAAACCCACTGATTTTTTTTGCGTCTAATTTCAGAGTGATTTCTGAAGTTTGAAATTTCATTAACCTAATTTTGAGGAGATAAGGAGTCTTTAACAAAACTACGTCGTTTTACAATAAAAATAAAACATAAAATATAATGAGGTGGATCATATCTGGAAAAAGATATTATTTTTTTATCGGCCACGTCATCCCTGTAACGGGAGTTAGAGTCCACGTCAGAATTCTGTAATGGGAGTAACGGTGGAGTGCTAACTTTGAATCACACAGTGAAATTCAATGGTATTATAGTATCGAATTTTAGTTCAATGGCATATTAGAGTCACACATTAAAGTTGAGTGGTATTTCAGGTAGTTTACCCTATAAATTATGATGATTTGTATGAATATAATGTTGTGAAAAATCTAAAATTTAAGAATGCAGTTTAAAATATATGTTTTTCAAATAACATGTTAAAAGAAACCTCTTTGCACACTAACGAAGCTCTACTTAAAAAAATACAACGAATCTCGAAGCCCAACGTGCATTGTTTTTTTAACGTGCATTGTTTTTTTTTCTTAATGAAGAACTTTAATTGAATTTTATTAATAAAAAAAGAAATACACATTTTAAACATGAATGTTTAAACACAATATTTTCTAAAAAAACATATTCTATTTTCCAAATGAAATTTCAGCAAAGATGAATTTTCCAGAAAGCTTCATGTATCAAGTATTCTTTTTGCTGTGAGATCTTGGCACATCGGCAAACTACCACAAGGGAATTTAAAAAAATATCAGACTGTCGATTATCTTGTGCTTGAAACGCTCGATAATAATTGTTATCTGAACGCTATATTGCCATAACATCAGACAAAACTATCACAAAGATAGACAAATCCTGCAAGAAAGCAGACAAACAAACTGCCATACAAGCAGACGATAAATAGCCAGAAAGCAGATGTAAAATAATTTTTGGTAAAGCCAAAAAAAAAAAAAAACTAAAAAGAAGCAAATGATTCATCGTCAAAAAAAATCTTATTTATATACAATTAGCCTAAACACTAGAAACTAGTCGACGACATAAAGGATGTCGTCGAAAAAAACTTTAATAAAAAAAGGTAAATTCAAAGAGTTTTTTTTTTGTCAAAAGAGGGAAAATAACATTAACATAAAGGAAAACCAGAAGTACAAACATGCATCAGGGAAGCAAACAAACCAACATCCGAGAAATAAAGAAGCCGAAAAACCCTAGACCAAAGACAAAAACAACTTAACGAAACATGAAAACAGACATCCATAACTTGACATAAAGAACCACCTTGTGTAAACGGGGAAGAGCTGCGTCCATCGACGTCGTCGGGGGATGCGCCAGCAAACCAAAACAGACTTGGATACACCTGGTTGGGGACAAAACGTGTCTTCCACACTCTTGGACGGGGGTAACTCACCATGGCATCACCTGAGAGCTCTATCCAGAGGCAGACTTCCATTACGAAGGTTGTTGAGAAATATTTTGATATAACAATTATGTGAAAAATCTTTTGGACTTACTTAAAGATTTCAAAAATAATTCAAAAGTCTTTAAAACTTGAAAAATATGTTTAAAATATTTTTGACTTTGCACCTATATCGAATATACATTTTAAAGTAAAAAATTAGCCAAAATTGTGTTTTTAAGTGGAAGTTTCGAAACCATCCATATAAGGTTTCGAAACCTCTCTGGGCAGTAAGCTATTGTTTTTTGAAACCTTAACAAAGGTTTTCAAGCCTCTAGTAAGGTTTGGAAACCTTGGCACAAAGGTTTCGAAACCTCTATGAAGGTTTCGAAACTTTGGCCCTGTAACGGCCATAAACGGCTAGTTTTTACAAATCCCCTCTTAAGGTTTCGAAACCTCTTCAATGGTTTCGAAACTATTGTGCAGGAGAGCATTTAAAGCTCGACTTTATGACTTCCCAACGGCTCCAAAACATCTACAACGGCCATAAACGGCTAGAATATCATTCCACACTATAAAAACAACATTGAGACACTTGAAGATGGTTAGAGACTACATCCAATCAACATGATCAAGAGAATTAGAGTTTAAGTCTTATTTTTACTATTCTCTTGTACATAGTCTTTAGAGAGAGTGCTTAATTGTAAATTCTTGTACTCTTGTGAGCTTAACTCGTGTAAACACCCACCTAGAGAGGTATTTTAGTTTACCAATAAAAACCCTTGTAAAAGGGGAGGTTCTAGTTTAGCCTTGAGAAAAAAACTAGAGTTGGTTCTATCTTAGCCAAGTCCAAAAGATAGGGTTGTAACGGTTTCCTCCTAAACCGGGAAAAGGGGACGAATTCATTGTTGAGTGAATTGGGAAATCCTTAGTGGTGTGCTAAGGTAGTGGATGTAGGTGCTTGTTAGAAGACCGAACCACTCTAAAATCATTGTGTCACCTGTCTATTTTCTTTTTGATTTTAGCCAATTCAACCACCAAACAAAAACAACCCTCCTTGACGGTTTCGGTGATCGATTCGAGCGTGCTACAAGCTCAACAATTGGTATCAGAGCCTCGTCTCCATCGAAGGACTAACATCCGGGAGTAAAGATCCAACGCTCGAAGTCCACCGTTCAAGAAAATGGCAAGATTTGAAGAAGGCCGCTCTATCTCGTGTCCTCCACTCTTCGAAGGAGAATCATACTTCCAATGGGCAAATATCATGAAATACTTCATCAAGTCTCAAGACTATGAGGTTTGGGGCATCATCGAAGATGGGTATTTGGAAGCTCCAAAGAAAAAGAAAAAGCAAAGGAGTGCCAACGACACGAAGGCAAAGCTAAACACTAAGGCGATGCACATTCTCTATTGTGGCCTTAACGAAGAAGTTTCTAAGAAGATCTCCACATGCAAAAGTGCCAAAGAACTATGGGAGAAACTTGAGAAGCTTTATGGCAACAAGAAGGGAGAAAAGAAAATTGATGATCAATTATGTGCAAACCTTCTCTCCAATCCAAAGGTGGATGGTGTTTTGGCTCTCGATGAGCCCGAGGTATCTTCTAACTCAAATGAATTAAATTATTATACATTTGATGAGTTGCAAGATGCTTTCGATGAATTATTTTTGGAATTTGAGACCATGAATTCCAAATTTAAGAAAATGATTTCAAAACTCGAAATTGAAAATGATTTTCTTTTAAAAACAAAAGTGGATTTTGAAAACCAAAATGAAATTTTGAAAAATGATTTAGAATTTTCAAAAACAAGCAAAGATGTTTTAGAAAAAGAAAATCTTGATTTAAAAGTTAAGCTCGAAAGCTTAACAAAAGAAAATGAAATTATTTTCAATAATTCATCTTGTCACATAATGGCAAAATGTTCACATTGCCATTATCATGGTCATTCCTTACATACTTGTCCTATTAGGAAGAGAAAATCTTATAGGATTAGACAAGTATGGGTTCCCAAGAGAACTAAAGACATTGTGACTAATGTAAATGGATCCAAAGCAATTTGGATACCAAAATCCAAGTAATTGTCTTTTGTAGGTGTGTTGGAGCAATAGCAAGAAAAGCAAAGATATAAAAATGCTCTAGTCACACAAGTGGAGAAGATGGGTAACCTCTAATCTTATTGCATTGGATTATAAATCATTTGGTTACCTATTTTGATGATAAATGTCTATGCATCATTGATTCTTTATATTTATAAGTGCATGGTATTTAATGATGCTTTATGCATATGAATCATATTGTTTCATTCATTTGTTTGCATAAAGTTTTAAAGTCTTGGATAAATTGAATTTCATGTGTTTTAAATTGATTTGATTCAATGGTGAAATTCAATCTCTTAAGTGTCAAGATTTGTGCTAAAAATTTAATGGAATGCTTTAGTAAGGGGGAGTTTTATTTTTCCAATGTTTTGTACTTAAATTTTTTTAACTTACTCTCCATTGTTATTATGTACTATAAAGATTTGAATTATTTTTTATATAACAAAAAGGGGGAGAAGTAAGTGAAAAATTAAGGGGGAGTTTTTGTTAAAAACAATTTTTTAAAAAAGTTTTGTTATATCAAAAAGGGGAGATTGTTGAGAAATATTTTGATATAACAATTATGTGAAAAATCTTTTGGACTTACTTAAAGATTTCAAAAATAATTCAAAAGTCCTTAAAACTTGAAAAATATGTTTAAAATATTTTTGACTTTGCACCTATATCGAATATACATTTTAAAGTAAAAAATTAGCCAAAATTGTGTTTTTAAGTGGAAGTTTCGAAACCATCCCTATAAGGTTTCGAAACCTCTCTGGGCAGTAAGCTATTGTTTTTTGAAACCTTAACAAAGGTTTCCAAACCTCTAGTAAGGTTTGGAAACTTTGGCACAAAGGTTTCGAAACCTCTATGAAGGTTTCGAAACTTTGGCCCTGTAACGGCCATAAACGGCTAGTTTTTAAAAATCCCCTCTTAAGGTTTCGAAACCTCTTCAATGGTTTCGAAACTATTGTGCAGGAGAGCATTTAAAGCTCGACTTTATGACTTCCCAACGGCTCCAAAACATCTACAACGACCATAAACGGCTAGAATATCATTCCACACTATAAAAACAACCTTGAGACACTTGAAGATGGTTAGAGACTACATCCAATCAACATGATCAAGAGAATTAGAGTTTAAGTCTTATTTTTACTACTCTTGTACATAGTCTTTAGAGAGAGTGCTTAATTGTAAATCCTTGTACTCTTGTGAGCTTAACTCGTGTAAACACCCACCTAGAGAGGTATTTTAGTTTACCAATAAAAACCCTTGTAAAAGGAGAGGTTCTAGTTTAGCCTTGAGAAAAAAACTAGAGTTGGTTCTATCTTAGCCAAGTCCAAAAGATAGGGTTGTAACGATTTCCTCCTAAACCGGGAAAAGGGGACGAATTCATTGTTGAGTGAATTGGGAAATCCTTAGTGGTGTGCTAAGGTAGTGGATGTAGGTGCTTGTTAGAAGACCGAACCACTCTAAAATCATTGTGTCACCTGTCTATTTTCTTTTTGATTTTAGCCAATTCAACCACCAAACAAAAACAACCCTCCTTGACGGTTTCGGTGATCCATTCGAGTGTGCTACAAGCTCAACAAAGGTAATGGCCCTTATCAAAGCGATTGACATATTGAACCTCGACCAAGAACTACGCGGAGCACCGAGACCCTTGCTCGTTCCAAGCTGCAACACAGGGGCGGACACACTTAAACCGAAAAGATAAAATAAGACACAACAAGACCGAGGAACCACCACAATCAAGGAACCCTTAACGGACTGCCTGGAAGGAAACGAAAGGAGCATACGCCTATAAACCTTCATTTCACAGGCATCTTCGCCTGAACCGATCATGGAGTTGTCGGATAACTCTTGAATGAGTTATTCGATTCATGGTCAAAGACTTCTCTAATTTTTGAGGAGGAGCCTGGTTCTTCGCCGTCGCTAATTTGGATTTCCACATTGAGGAAGAAGTTATCATCCACACACAACGATGACACCTTAGTAATATTTTTTCCATACGGATCGGTCCCTAGCTTGATCAAGCCAACTTCGTCCACCATGGCACGAGAGCATTCCATCGAGAATTTACGTCTCGCAGCTTTTCTGACGAGCGTGAGGCGTTTGGTCCCGAAAGTTTTGCCATTCTTCTTCCTCTCAATTTCATGGATTATTTTTGAAGAGTTCAGATACGATGAGGGGAAGAGAGCAGCCTTTAGAACATCTTCGTTTGCCACGCAACCCTTTTCAGAAATACACCAATTTCGCGGCGTGACTTGGACAATGGCGTTAGAGACTTGCTCCCACAGTTCCCTACGCTTGACTTGGCTGAAGTACTCTCCTTCTTCTTCCTCACGTTTTCTTTTCTTACCATTTGAGACCACCATCTTATCGAATCCATCCGCCAGGAAATTTCCCTACGAGGCTTTCGAAAACCCTAATAGCGATGGTGGGTTGAAGTTATCGGAGTAGTGTGCAGTAGATATGTTGGCCAAATTTGTATCCTTGAAAATCGCATAAGCAGACTCCACATTCATGTTAGGCTCCAGAGTCATGCAAATGCCCTGTGGATCGAGGAAAGCTCCAGGCTGTTCGATTTTTAAAAGGGAAAAGAGGTCGTTGACTTTGTGATGGATTGAGATGACGACTAATTTTTCCTTAAACGAGGAAGCTGCTGATTCAGGAAATCCTATGGATTTTGCATCCCTTAGGTCCACCGCCTTTTTGTCTTTTCTACTGCTCCTGGAATCCATTTTGTCGTTTACCGTTGGAACCTTCCCACGTTCCTTTTCGACCGTGAACTGAGGCGAATTTCGTGGCTTGCCACCGTATGAAGCGCGAAGCCATGGGCCAAACTTGCCGGCGAGCTTGAACATAGTGGTGTCATTGCTGCAAAACTTTGGGAGGCATTCGTATTTGAATGCAACTTCGAGGGGCTTTTCCTTTTTCCTGTTAAGTATGAAGCCGGTTTTCAAAGGATTCGACCCTTATAGCCACCCTCAGACTCACCGAGCCATACTAGTGGGATTTGCTATCGTCGTCCAAGGAGGAGCCATAGAATACAAGGAAAAGTTTTCCGATCCTTCTCTGAGAAGCTTTTTGACTTAGATTTTCAACATTTTAGTCTAGGAGTTTGAGAATTCTTAAATTTGAATTGTCATAATTTTAGTCTCAAAATTTGATTGAATTTTTCAAATATTCTAAAAATTATTTTTAGGTCCTTAAACATTTGTTTTACAACCAAATTGATCCTTTTGATCTTTAAAAGTTGAATTAAGTTTATAAATTGTTGGTTTCAGTTATATTACCGATTTGTGACATCAATTACTCAACCGTGATTTCGGGCCACATAAGCTGATTTGAAAAACTATAGAGAACCAGAGTCCTCGTCTCAAATATTTTCGAGACTCTAATAAAAAACTAAAAAATAAACCCCCTATATAACAAAAAGTATATATTATTATTTTGAACAATTAATTTAATATTTTATTAATAAACCATATAAATATGATTAAAATTTGTCAAACACATTATTTTTATTGTTTTGTTAAGAAACTATCTCAAATACAACTAAAATAATAAGATACAATCACCAACTTATAAAATTATCACTTAAAGAATTACTGAAATTATGCAAGTAAAAAATGAGAACCTTGAGCGGGTGCTCATGTAACTCCCCATTTAGGATGGCTATGTGGAGAACTAACCCTAAATACATATTGAAAGGAGTCTAACCCTCTACTCTCTTTTTTAGTTTAATTGAAATTTAGGTCCATACGATTTAATGTATTTAAATTAAGTTTTGCTTCATTTTTTTAAAAGGCGTAAAGTCAAAAATTCCCCTAACATTGGATTAAATAGTCATTTTAGCTCCTATTTTTTCAGAGCAATTCAACTTTTAATGTTTTATTTTGGGCCAAAATAGCCCTTCCGATGATGAAAACTGCCAGTCAACTGATGATAAATGACTTGAAATGACGTGATAAATTTATATGATAGTACACGCTGACATGGCATCATATAGACAAATGTGTTGACTTGAAAAAACATTACATTAGTCAAAAAATAATTTTATAAAATTATATAAAATATAAAATAATTTTTTTGTGCTATGTTATCATTTCGTTAAGTCATTTTAACTGTTTATCGTCAATTTTCTAACAATTTTCATCCGCAGAAGGGCCATTTTGACCCAAAATAAAACGTTAAAGATTAAATTGATAAAAAAAAATATGAGTCAAAGTGAATATCCAGTCAAACGATGATGGTATTTTTTTGACTTTATGTCTTTTTTAGATACTACTTAAGTCTCCAAGTTATTTAATCCACTAACATCATTTTATAGTTTTGTCCTTAATTTTTTTAAATATGCTGGTGTGATACATGAGTTGTATTTGTTTAATTTTTTAGTCTTTTTTAACAAAGCACACACACCGTGTAAACTGGTGCTCAAATTCGGATCACCTAGATGAATTACATTATTTATACGGACATTCACATATTGGGAAGAAGCCATTATTAAAATGAATAATCATGAATCACAAACATTTACGATAAGATAATATGAAATAAGAAAATAAAATATTATCTTCCCCACTAAAATTTATTTATTTTAAACAGATTCCCCACTAAAATTTAGAAGATCGTGTGCATGTTTTATTTTGCGTTTGGGGTCTAAAAATTCTGATTGAACGGGAAAACATGCTTCGATCATCGTGCCAACATGTTTAAGTTCAAAAATTTAAATTTGATTTTGGACCCAAACGTGATTTTGGGAAAAACAAAGTAGAAGTAGCTTTTGCGTTTCGTCGTGATTTTTACACTATGTTTTTACACAATTGTAATTTTTAAGAAAAAAAACTCCAAACAGAAATCACGTTACTTTAAAATTAATTATACACAAAATCAATTTTATAAAATCACAATAATCTAATATTTCTATTACCGCAAAACTAAACACACACGGGTCCGACGGGGCAGAGAAGTGAATAAACTAACTTTTTTTAAAGCTGGTTTTATATATAAAAAAAAAGAGAGGAATGTAGCACAAAATAAATACAACAAAACACCTTGGACACTGAAAAACAAAGAAAATTAAATCATCAACATCATTCCTCTAGAGGGCAAAACAACATGCCCTTCAGCGAGTAAAACCAGCATAAACCCATAGTGGAGTCGGTGAGCATCAAATATGCAGATTAAAGAAGAAACCCGAGAGAAAACACAAGCTTTATCATTCTCCAGTGCACAACAGTCGCATATAATTAGGTGTCAAGCAAGCAACCCTCTTCTGCCGCTAACGTCGTGGCCATCGGAGCTTCTTCGACCAAATAATTTGAGGTACTCTGTGTCCGACATTCACGAGCAAGCACATGCGCAGCACCATTAGGTTCTCGACGGACAAAATGAAAGGTAATTTGCTCAAAACCCCTGGCAATTACGATTGGAGTAATTAACGAACCATCTGGTGTAGGACTATTGACCTTCTTTATCACAGTTAATGAATCTCCTTCTATGGACACTTTTGTGAAGCCTAAGTCTTTAGCAAAAATGACCGCTTGCAAACAAGCATACGTGTAACTCTCTTAGCCCGGTCTAGACGCCAGACCCGAACCAAAAGGATTACACAGGGAAAATTGAAGTCAACTCGTTAAAGTCAACTCAATTATCGATTTTTTTTATATCTTCTCTAGACGAACATTATTACCTTACATGTTTAGCAAAGCGATTAGGTGAAAACGACACAGCGATCAGAGTTCAATTGCATTTATTTGACTTTTAGGGACTAAATTATAATTTCAATAAAATACAGGAGCTTTTAAGATTTTAAAGTTACCAATCTTCAATTAGTCATGTAACATGCCAACATGCCAAGTTTCAGCTCAAACGGATAATCCAAACTCATTCAATTGCATACACAAAATTCAGGGACCAAAATGCAACATTTCCAAACTTAAAAAAATTAACTGAATTTCAACTACCCGTATCGATACGCAAAATGGCAGTAGCCAAAGTTGAGAAAGGATATCGATACACTTCCTTTGTGTATCGATACACCCTACTAAAATTGTACAGGTGTATCAATACACCTGATGCCCGTATCAATACACTTGTATCATTTTAGTTAAGGCTATCGATACATTTCCCAAGTGTATCGATACACCCTTCAAAGTTTGCACAAGCGTATCAATACACCTGATACTCGTATCAATACACATGCACTATTTTAGCTTAAGGATATCGATACACTTGTCCGAGTATCGATACCCATACCAAAAATGCTCAAGAAATAGCCCCCAAAATACTTTTAACATCATCTAATCATGTCTTAATCATTCATACATATAATAATCAACATACCAACACTTAGATATCAACAAACATCCACCACATGAACAACAAACATGGCAATTCACGGAGAGTCACTAACTAATCAATCATACTTTTAAAATATAAACCATAGCAAAACTAAAATGCAAAATGAGGATCCAAACACCACATAATGGTTATAAGTCTCAAACCACAAACCAAACTTGTTCTAGGTAATCAACCTCATCACACAACAAAGTGAAGGATTTCCCCTCATTGTCTTTATTATCTATAACTAGAAAACAAAACATACTTTTCAAGTGGAGTTTTTCTTGAATTCCTTGCTTCTTGCTGTCCCAAATTCAGCTATATGTATTGATGGACAAAAAAGAGCGTAAGCACGAAATGTTTAGTGAGAAATGCTCAAAATTAAAATACCATCAATGCAGCGAAACCATAAAACACTCTTTACTTGAGATCACATTTCTAAAAGTTAACATAATGTTTGAAAACTTCATTTGTAAACATCATCGCCTTAAATCATGCATCGCTCACCATATAAAACTAGCATTTAAAACTCAAACACAACATGTATTTCAATCATAAACATCATCCTTGTTATTACTTCCATTTAAACCTTCTCATGCATAAACGTTATATGCAAAGTTTAAACTATAATTCTTGGAAACCATTTCTACAGTATGCTCTTTCTTTCTCATACTTTAGAAATCGTTTCGAGGCAATTCTCTTCTTGAAAACCACATGTACTATCTATCTATCTCATGCTTTTAACCAATACAATTCTCATGGCAAGGCCATACATACTTGATGCACAAAAGCATTTCACAATCTCATTAGCTCATAAGCATTTCTCATTTCATAAAAATCATTCAAAACATTGGTACATGCTTAACACATTTCTTTCTCATATATTGACATTTTCATATTCTACTTTACACGGATATGTGGATAGCTTGACTCGAGGTCAAGTCCTACCCCGGTGGTATTTCCATCACCAGACTCTATCTCTTTACAAAGCTTGGGTATTTCACCAAGTCCTATTCCGATGGAATGCACATCATCGGTTTCTCATGGCGATAACATTTGTTGCCATAAAGCTTGGGTCTTTCACCAAGTCCTACCCGATGAAATTTACAACATCGGTCTCTCATGGCGGTACCATTCAATGCCATTAAGCTTGGGTATTTCACCAAATCCTATCAAATGGAATGCAAACCATCGACCTCTCTCTTTGGAACGAATCCTAAGAGCACGTACGAATTTTTAGTTTACATTGCACTCTACATCCTATTGGTCGACCAATTATATCCGGTAATCTTCTCATCATTTTTGCCAATATATCATATTAAAATCATTAACACATCTACTGTTTTCAAAGCATGCAACACCATCAAGGCCAAAATGTTAAACCATGCCTTTAAAACACAAATTAACATCACATACTCTCAAGGATAATTAGTTTCATGCTTCCTTCACCAAACCAAGTTTGATAACCAACTCTTATGCTTAAAAACCATGCTCAAACAGCAAATCAAACCACATTGCCAAACCAAGCACATCAAAACCCATTTTAATATTTTCAAAACAATAATAGCACAAACCGAGAGAGAAATCTACTTCACTTACTTCCAAATTTAAATCGGCGTTTCAAGCCTAGATTTCAGTTCCCAAACCTCTTTTCAAAATCATTCCAAAGCTGAAAAACGCGTTCTCATTCACCGATACGCAGCACTACGCAAGTCGACGAGCCAACCAAGCGATCGGAGCCTCCAACGCCATCTCGATTGCTTCTGAATTATTCTCCTCTGTTTTTAGCACATAAGAGCAGAGGATTAATGCATCACCATGCATTAAAATCACCAGCCACTCACTCTAACCCGCTGCTCTACTCAAAACAAGCATTTCGGCTATCTGAAGTAACCGAAAACACCTCCAAACTCCCACCAAACAAAGCACAACCAAGATCTATCAATTCTAACATTTTCTAAACATCAATTAACATAAAAAAGCAACATAAACACGACCTTATACCTCCAGCAACAACAGATCATCAAAAACACCTCAAAAACCATAAATATAACATCTCAAACTTAGGAACTCAAACCTATTCGGGATTTATTTGTTAAAACCTCATTCTCAACATCAAATATCATCCAAAATATGTTAGAAATAAACCTCAAAACAGAGCCTAACATAGAAGTACGAAAATCACCAAGATATCATCAAGAATCTTGAATTTAACAACCATTTCATGTTTATAACATTAAAACAACTCAAAAACCATTAACAAAGGATTGATAACTTGGGAATTTCAGTAAAGAACTGATCATTAGAGGAGAAGAACGAAGCTTACCTCTAATGGTTGATCTCTCTTCAATTTGGACAAGTTTTCTTGAAATCCAAAGCAAAAATCAAAAAGATTTGTTGAAATAAAGGTAGAAAATCTTTTGGAAGTTAAAATCTCAGCAAAAAAATGAAAATTGATGAGGGAAAAGTGTTTGGCTGATTGGAAGTTGAGAGAAAATGAAAAGAAAAAAGCTATCGTGAAATTAGTTATGAAAAGTCAACATTTAATTCCCTTTTTATTCCTTTAATTAAATCATTATTAAAAGCTCCCAAATTAAAGAGAAATCTGATAAAAACATTTGATAAATTAGCTCCTTAAAGATTCAAAGTTTCAATCCTTTACAAAACAGTCACTAGTAAACTTTTGCAAAAACTACATTTTGGTCATTATACTAAAATGTAATATTTCCAAATCATATTTTGTAAAATTGTTTTCACCATAATAATTTATATAATAAATGAGGATTTTTAGATATTTTCCCATATTTTTAAAACATCCCGAACTAAGTGTTCCTTAAACCAACCTTAAGGGTTCGAACCGTTCTCGACCGGCCCGATTCAACATCTAAAACATCTAAGCCCAAATCCAGAGCGTTACAATATGCCTCGGTCACAAAAGCGTCAGGAGCATAAGAATGCGGAATAGAGCATGCTACCATGATCTGACCATTGCTGTTGCGACCTATCACCCTTGAGGTAGCCTTTTTATACTGCAAACTGAATGCTGAATCAAAGTTAAATTTTATATCACTCACTGAAGAAGGTTGCCAGCGTATATGTTGCAACATAATCCCGGTTTGAGTGATCAACTGGAGGGATTTATTCTCCCTTAAAAAAGCTTCAACAAATGAACAAGAGTCACTCACAGAAGCTTGAAATGCATCGTGCACCACCTTATTTCTTATGTACCAAATGGCCCAGAATGTTACTAGTATAAGCCTTCTATGTTCTTCATTTAAGCTATTGAAGAAAGGGACTAACCATTGCTTCCAATCAACATTTGCAGGGTGGACACATAGAGGCAAACCCAAAGCATAGAATAATTGTCTAGAAAACCAAAAATCTCGCATAGTGTTCAGTCTCCTAGATTATAAGTTTGCAAAAGTAGGTAGAAAATTGTGAGAGATCCTCCACATTGTGATTTTAACTTATGAAGGAAGGTTAACATCCCATAGCTTTGTGTAGAACACTTGCAAGCCATCAATTCGAGTCCCTAAATATATATCGTGTTCATTAAGAGATTCATCTCTTAGCAATCTGTAGCCACTCTTCACTGAAAAAGATCCTGAACCGTCAAGTCTCCAAATCATTTCATCACTGAGGCCCAATCTTGACAACGAAATACAACGAATTCGAGACACTTGTTCCTCTTCAAACAACTCCTCAAGACCAGCCTTCTTCCAGGTAGCGGTAGGTACATCAATAAGATCTGAAACATTTGTGTAGTTTATATTTATGCACTGACATTTCACTCTACCATCCCCTAGACCCGGGATCCAAGAATCATTTCATATGCTCACTTGGTCACCTGATCCGATGCGCCACCCAAGGCTTTTTTCAATCAAGCCTCGGGCACTCCAAATACTTCGCCAGACATAAGAAAGGTAAGCCCCTAAACCAGAAGTAAGAAAATTACCTCTAGGATAATAGCGAGCTCTCAACACCTGTTCTAGAAAACAATTAGGTCGTGTTATTAGCCTCCAACACTGTTTAGCAAGAAGTGCAATGTTAAAGTGGTAAAGATTACGAAAACCAAGTCCCCTTGCGATTTGGGGCGAGTAAGCTGTCGCCATGTACAGCAATGAATACCTTTACGAGTCCTATTGTTTCGCCACCAAAATTTAACCATGATTTGTTCTAGCTCTCGGCATAATCCTGAAGGTAACATGAAACATTGCATTGCATACACGAAAAATGCTTGTAAAACAGCTTTAACTAAGACTTCTTTTCCTCCCATGGTATGGAAATGAAACGCCCAACTGTCTACTTTTTGATTGAAACGATCCATAAAATAATGAAAAACTTCCCTTTTCCTCCTTCCAACCATAGTGGGCAAACCCAGATATTTTTCTGGATTAGAGGATATGTGAACCCCTAATAAATCATCAATTTGATGCTGCAAGGTAGTTTCTACATTACCACTGAAGAAGATAAGCGATTTATCAAAATTTACCCTCTGACCAGAGGCATTGACATACTCATTTAGAACTGATCGCAAATTGATAGCTCCCAAAACCGAAGCTTCTCCAAATAAGATGCTATCATTCGCAAAGAACAAATGACCAATCTCGAACCTTGCACGCCCTATTCTGGCACCTTTAACAACTCGGGTCTTATTTGTTTCATTCAGAATAATCGATAAACCTTCCGCACAAAGAAAAAAAAGATAAGGGCTTAAGGGGTCACCTTGTCGTAAACCACGGGAGGGCCGAAACTGATCACTTATTTCCCCATTAAGGCCTACTGAATACGTCATTGTTGAAAGACAACGCATAATTTGCTCAACCCACTTCTCGTTAAAATCCAAGCGCAACATCATTTCTTCTAAAAATGACCATTCTACTCTATTATATGCCTTGCTCATATCAGTTTTGAGTGCAAAATGGCCTTGCTTACCAGACCGTTTCCTTTGAAAAGAGTGTAAAACCTCACAAGCGATGATGACATTATCTGAAATTTGTTGCCCGAGGATAAATGCACCTTGCGCCTTGTTAATACATGCATCCAAGACAACTCGTAATATATTTGTCAACACTTTTGCCACAATCTTGTAAAGGACATTGCACAAACATGTCGGCCGAAATTGTGAGAAATTATCCGGGACATTGCACAGTTAATCACTCAACTATCTTTTTTACTCTTATTTTGGTCACTCAATTTTTAAAGTTTTTCAATTTAATGATTGAACTTTATATATTAATTTTTTTTGTCACTCTGAAATATTTTATTATTATTTTAATTTTTTTAATATTATTAAATATAAAAATAATTTTAAATAAACAATAAAATCGTATTGTAATAAATGGTCGTTGTTGAATCGTCAACCCCGTTTGATTTCAAATTGCATCGGGAGACTCGTTTTGACACGATGAGTCTGAATCTGGTGGTTATTTCACTAAAATATATCTTGAAACCCGCGAATCTCGACTGAAAATTTTCAATTTCCCACTTTCAATCTTTTTTTCGTGAATTTTCTAGCACATTTTGGCAAAGCAGAGTTTGAATTCTGACTGAAGGGGCCAAGATAAATTGATTAGTGAAATTTGTGACTGAACGCCACCATCTACTACCGTCGACGATGGCAAACGATATACGCGAGATAAATATAATTGATGGTTGAGAGTTAGATTTTATTTTATATTTTTAAATTATTTTTATATTTAATAATATTACAATGCCATATCATAGAAAAATAATAATAAAATATTTTAGAGTGACAAAAAAATTTTATGTATAAAATTTAGTTATTAAATTAAAAAAGTTAAAAATTAAGTGATCAAAATAAAAGTGAAAAAATAGTTAAGCGATTGCTTGTAATTTTCGTGACGGAGCCAGGATCACGGTCCCTTAGAAGTTGGCGAAAGAAACACGACGCTAATCTAAACTTACTTTTAAGAAAGTGCAGGCTGTCATGTTACTGCCCGTGTCCCCTGCCCCCTGCCCCAATCCCTGCCCTATGAAATTTTTCTACATAAAATAAAAGGATGTGTGCACCTGGCCATCTTTGTACACACATTTGATATTACCAGTTACCACTTACCACTGACACTGCGAGATTACTCAGAAACCCAGTATCTTCTCTCATTTCCCCCCCAAAATTGTTCTTATTTTCCAAGTTCAAAAGGTACTCGCTTAGGCTTTTTGATCTCGTTTCCTCCTTTCTCTGGCGGAGAGAATCTGCATTTTTAATGAATCATGGATTAACTTCGTTAATGGTTTGTTTTTTTTGTTGAACTAGATTTGTAGCGACGAGTGAGAAAACGGAGAAGAATGTCGACGGCTGGCGCGCTTGATCTGGCTTCCGGTCTCGGTGGCAAGATCGACAAAACCGAAGTCCTTTCTGCTGTTGAAAAGTATATTTCTCATTAATCTTTTTTTTATTTTGTCTTCAGAATGTTGCTTTAATTTTATCATTCTTTACGTTTATTCTTCCTCTTTCCTAGATCCCTTCCTTTTTTAGAAAGATGATTTTAATTGCAACAAACGTCTTCAATGTATTTAATTGAGTCTCAAATTATCACTATCGTCATTACGTCAACCACTTCTTTAATTTTTTTCATTAGGCGACGGAATGATATTGTTAGATTGAATCTGGATTAGATGTTTTGAGCCCTGATATTTACTCTAAAAGCGAAATTTGTAATCATGTAAAGATCCCCAACACCAACCGAAGGGCTATGTAGTGAAATTTATTCAAAGACATTGATAGTTAAAATATTTATGTATGATCACTTGAACTAGTGTCTTTTAATCTCTAGAGTCTTTTTAAGTGTTTTTGAAATGTCATATAAGATTATGTTAATGATTCAGGTACGAGAAATATCATGTTTTTTATGGAGGTGAAGAGGAAGAGAGAAAGGCCAACTACACTGACATGGTTAGAATAGCTTCTTTTTCCAATCTTGCAATCCAACCTGCTGCCCGATTCCTTAGTTTATCTCATTTTCAACTATTGCAAATATTTATGAATTTAATGCTTGGATATTTGCTTTATTGTTTTGGTTGACTGTATTACGTACACTGGCAGATCTAGTTGTCAATTTCATCAAGCTAAATGATGATCAGATACCTGCCATTCTGTTTTAAACTAATGAATACCGTATTCTCCCTCACAGCTTTACTGGAATGATAAGGTTAAATTAGGACTTGATTGCATGTGCAAACACTCATATGGTGTTATGAATTCAGGTTAACAAATACTATGACCTGGTTACCAGCTTTTATGAGTTTGGATGGGGTGAATCTTTCCATTTTGCTGCCAGGTATCTATTCATTCACTTCTATGTTGTGTCTGCAAGGTAGATAGCGCAATTGCTTATTCAAGTCACGGTTGATCATGATCATTGTTTCTGCAGATGGAAAGGGGAGTCTCTCAAAGAAAGCATAAAGAGGCATGAACATTTTCTTGCTTTACAACTTGGCTTGAAGCCTGGACACAAGGTTTTCCCACACATTAGAGAATGAACCAACTGCATTCCGAGTTATCTTTTTTCTGTTATGTTTTACTTTTCACTTAAGCTTTTACTTTTCTTTTAGGTGTTGGATGTTGGATGTGGAATTGGTGGACCACTTAGAGAAATTGCTCGATTCAGGTACATAGCACTTTGTTTTCAATGCTTATTTGCTTTATTTCTTCTTCCTTTTCTGTTTTCCCCCGTGTTTATTTGTATCTATTTTGTAGCTTTATTGCTGATTAGGCTAGTTTTCATTGTTATATTTGTGTGTGTATATGGATGAGCATAATAGAGACTTGAGTCATCTGATCTCAGTTTTTGTTCATTGAGCCTGTTTCTCTCTCTCTCTCTCTCTATATATATATATATATAATATTTCTTTTGGTTGATTAAATAAGTAAGTCCAAATTAGAGGGGGAATGTTGCAATTATCTTGTAAGGTAAGCTAACTTCTGTCGGTGTTTCATAGCTGTTGTTGAACCATTGCCATGTACCATTGGATAGTACGGTAGTTGTAGCAATATATTTTGTGAATATATAATGACAAGTTATAGTCTTATGTAAGAAATATCTTGAAGGACTCTAAATTATGTTTTTATTGTGATTGCTGCAGTTCCGCATCTGTCACTGGGTTAAACAACAATGAATATCAAATAACAAGAGGGAAGGTGAATATCTCTTCATTCTCAAATAGATATGTTAGCAGATGGTATTTTTATCTTGCTGTTCTTTTCTTTTTTGTTAAACACTCTTGTTTCTGATTGTAAGTTTATTGATCTTTGAATCTATTATTAACCACTTTGGGTTGATTGAAATGGGCACTATTTTAAGAATTTCTCAAGTTATCCTTTTAAATTGTGATGGATTGTGGTTATATAGTTTTTGGCTCAACTGCCATAAAGTTTTCTTCGTTTTTTGATTAAAAATGTGACCTTTTACAGGAATTAAACCGCATTGCTGGAGTGGAGAAGACTTGTGACTTTGTGAAGGTTGGTAATTTTCTGTGTCAAATTGTTTTATTGTTCTTTCACTCAAGTTTACATTATATCTGTTACTGATTTTCTTATGGTTATTGTCTAATTCAGGCTGACTTTATGAAGATGCCGCTTCCTGACAACACCTTTGATGCAGTTTATGCAATTGAAGCTACATGCCATGCTCCGGATGCAGTATGTCAATTTAAATTTCCCCATCACAATCAAGATCCTTATTTTGATTTGATTGTTTTCATGTTACACCGCTTCATCAATTTGACTGTTGACTGTTGTCTGCTGTGACATAGTATGGATGCTACAAGGAGATTTACAGAGTACTTAAGCCGGGTCATTGTTTCGCTGCTTATGAGTGGTGCATGACTGATGCTTTCGATCCAAATAACGCAGAACATCAGAAAATTAAGGTGGCCATCTTAAAGGGTTGAATATGCTACCAGTTTGTTGTGCATCCATGAGTTTAGCTAAAACCAAATTTTTATTTATATAGGCCGAAATTGAGATTGGTGATGGTCTACCAGACATCAGGTTGACTAGACAGTGCCTGGAAGCTCTAAAACAGGCTGGTTTTGAGGTGAATTCTTACCTTTGTCTCCACCCTCTGTCCGTCCCTTTTAATCCTTTTCAAGTTGTTAATAGTTTTTTGTATCGAATTGTAGGTAATTTGGGAGAAAGATCTTGCTATTGACTCCCCTGTCCCATGGTACTTGCCTTTAGACAAAAACCATTTCTCATTGAGTAGCTTCCGTCTAACAGCTCTCGGACGCTTTTTCACTAAAAACATGGTAAAAGTTACCAAGCACCATACCTTTCCCTTCTCGTGATACTCTTTATGAACAATGGACTCTTTTTCAAAGATCATGAGATCTTACTGGTTATCGCCTGCAGGTGAAGGCTCTAGAATTTGTAGGATTTGCTCCGAAGGGAAGTCAAAGGGTTCAAGATTTTCTAGAGAAAGCAGCAGAAGGGTTGGTTGAAGGCGGCAAGTGAGTTGTATTATGATTCTTTTTCCCCATGATAAGTTTGAAGAATGTTGTCTAGTTTGCTGATGGTTATTCGTTTTGGTTTCAGGAAAGAGATATTTACGCCTATGTATTTCTTTTTGGCCCGTAAACCGCTTTTGGACAGTCAGTGATGCAACACAGAAGGGTTGAAAACTGAATCAATCTATCCAAGTTGAACTTAATATGGCTATTTGGTCCATTACCTGTAATAGTTTTAGAGCTTTCGTGCTTACTAATTAGTTGATTTCTGCCGTTTGAAAATGAAGTGGACTATTTGAAACGACTGTATTTTAATCTTTCTTAGATGTTTTATTTTGCTGAAACCTTAATGCGTTATGTATTATTGTTCAGTATTTGAATATTTTCTGGATGATTAATACTTATTTTAATCCCAATCTAAGGTAGGTTTTTCTTGGCGACTGCTGCCTTTATCTCGTTCATCGGTCTCTAGTCATTATTAGTAAAATATGTACGTAGCAATAACAATATATAATAAAATAATAAAAAACAAATAAAACGGTATAAAACTTACATGTCTCCTATGATAATCGAACACGTGCTAGTGATCCAACCTTATCAATCCCGTCATTATATCAAACACGAAAAATCAACCAAGAAATTAAAAGAAAGTAGATTTGAGAGAGTTAATTTTTTTGGTGTGGGATAGAAGGGGAGGGTGAGGACCAATTTATAGTGGAAATCACGTCGGTTGGAGTGCGACTACTGAATGAAAATCGTGTCGTGCACAGCGCGACTTCTTTATAACCCTAATGCGGTAATTAAATTTTCAATCGTTCTAATTTATTAACGCGGAAATTGCGGCACACACAACGCGACTTCAACTTATCGCGACTCGTAGAAGTCGCATCCTACAGACCGCGACTTCATTTTATTTAAAAATAAATAAATACCGAATAATATAATTCATATCGGACTGAAGTTGCGCCTAGTACAACGCAGTTTTAGATATTGCGCGCTGCAGAATGCGATTTACCCTGACGTAGGTCAAATGAGAGTATTTTTTTAAATGTTCTCCAAAAAAATATTTCTTCAAACAATTCCCCAAAAATAATATTTGACCAAATTACCCCTAAAGTACTATACATATTTAAAATTTTTAACAACACTGAAAATTCTTTTTTATTGTTAACTATTTTTGAGAGAAAAATTCAGCGAATGTCGTAACAATAAACTTACTTAACAATTATTTGTGTGATCAACAAAGATTGCAACTAGAGGAGCTTATTAGTTAGGAGGCCAACATTTTTTTTTCCATCAGTTCATCTTTTTCATCAAAATTAAGAATTATTTTACGGTTTCACCAATTTTTGGTCGTGAGGGGAGGCTTTTTACATGTGCAAGAGGAACGACCGCATATGATTTTAAAAAAGTGAAATTTTAAATAAATTTAATTATACATTTGTAGAAAAAACAAAATATTTTAGTTTAGTAAATTACAAGAAAATATAAAAAAAGATGGCTTTAAAGAGGGCCCCACTAAGATAAAATTATTTTTAAAAAAATTTATATCTTTGAAATTATAAATTAAAGGGTCTCAATTTAATACAACTGCATAGGGCCTCGTAGACGTTTAAATCGCCCATGTTAGTCGTCATCAGAAACCATCATTCTTTAGTGTCTTTTACAACCACGCTAGGCACCAATGAATTCTTCTCATCACGCTCTATCACTTTCTCGACTTAAATTTTTTCAAAACTCCTTTAAAATTAACTAAATTGAACACAACAATTTACCATTTCTTGGGGTTCGAGGGTATTTTTTAGAAACATTATTTCGAGAAAATGAACAACTTATATCTAAACTAGTCTCATTGAACAAACTACCAAAATATTAGCATGTTGAATTTTTAGATGGATTATCGTTGATTTTAGTGGGTTTTGTAAAAAATCCCAAACTGATCAGAAAAAATGAATGAAATGCGAGAGTTTTAATACCGTTGTTGCCACGAATGGTGACCAATGACATATGAAGATTGATTCTTAGTGGCAGTCGTAAAAATTAACAGCTACAATTGAAATGTTTTGAAGTTTAGTGAGAAAATCGATACAAAAACTAAAGTTAATGAAAAGAAAACGGACATATGATCATGCAACCTTTTATTTCTATATGAAAAAATATGATTATAAAATTTATGGATCAGTTTCAAGTTCCAATCGAGTCTTTTAATTTTGACTGACACACACATATTACATATGAAAAATATGATGAAATATATATGTGTATTCTATATGGTTATAAAAAATCATTTAAATTGAAACTAATTAGTACCATAATATTATAAATTGGAATTTTATAAACTCTACTCGAGAAAATGTCAAATAAAGTTTAATTATACAATAAGACTTTTCAATTCGACTAATTCGAAATTTTTTTACTTGATGAATGCTAAACCCTTGTAAAAGATGTAATCCAAAGTTACCAAGTGAAGCAAAAACCATAGGGTAAAAGCCCCTGGTTTCAGTCACAATATCAGACGGCAGCCCACTGAAATACAGGCGTAACCGGTCGGTCAGCCAGCCAGCAGGTCAATGGAAACTTCCATGCTCCGCCTTCTCCATACCATATTTTTTTGGCACTATAAATATCCAAATTGACTTTCAAATAGTCACCTGCAAATTCCAGCCTAATCCACACTGTTTGAAGCTTCGTTTTCAGCGAGTAATGGGGCGTTGGATGAAGCCCGAGGTGTACCCTCTGGTAGGAGCAATGGCCTTTGTGACAACCATGTGCGTCTTTCAGCTTACAAGGAATGTTTTCCTGAACCCTGCTGTCAGGTAAATCTCTACTTTCCAAACATGATTGTCTTGCTACAGTCTGTTGGTATTAGGTTTCGAGTTCGAGTCGAGTAGTTGGTCGTCTCGTCCAGCCTTTTCGTTAGATAGTTGTGAAATTGGTATGCATTTTTTGCAGGATCAACAAATCTGACCGTGGCAAGGCAGTGCTGGAAAACTATGAAGAAGGAG
The DNA here is from genome assembly GCA_958450335.1 of Hibiscus tridactylites. Taxonomy (NCBI): domain Eukaryota; kingdom Viridiplantae; phylum Streptophyta; class Magnoliopsida; order Malvales; family Malvaceae; genus Hibiscus; species Hibiscus tridactylites. The sequence goes on along the minus strand of OY288273.1, from coordinate 16,064,680 downwards.
AGAAATATGCGGAACATGGACTTCGCAAATTCCTTCGAACTCGTCCCCCGGAAATCATGCCGGCCATTAACCATTTCTTCTCTCAGGATGAATGATCAGTCCGAATTCAATTATAACATCCCATGAATCTGTTTATGTATGAATAACAAATATCTATATATGTATTCTTTTTGGTTTGGAATTTGGTATTTGGATTGACAGAACTCTGGTTTTCTTGTTATATAAGCAGTATCAGCAGATTCATTTGCTTCTTTGATTTAATTACTTTTCTAAGGTTTTGATATAGAATACTTATATTTCTGTGTGACAACGGACAACTACAAAAAGTTTTTTTATTATTCTTATGGTGATTACAAGGTTGTATTCGTTCATAGATATTATTAATCTTTTGACAATACACATACACTTGCAAACAAAGCGATTTAAACCCGGATATTTTAAAGTAATCATCATTCGTTTTTCCACTGAAACTACTCGTTGGATTCAAAATTTTAAATTTAAGTTAAATCGTTATAATTAACAATGTAAAAATCACTTGTTCGACAAAATTCACCCCACAACCTATCATTCAATTATCAAACCCACGATATTTCATAGTCGTTCCATTGAAGTGAAACTCTGTACAATGCTTAAAGGAATTCCATGAAGATTCCAAGAACTTATCGTCTCGGATTATAAGAATAGAGACAGTCAAAGATTTTAATAAAGGTTGCAGTTCGTTTTCAGTCACGATATTTTAACGCGATTGTAAACATAACGAATATTATTGTAATTATTGTGTACTGTAATAATTGTTTCAAATGATGTCGTTATTGTAATAACGGACTATTATTTGAATCCTGGAGGGTGTAATTGAAGGCATTGGGAGGAAAGCCAAGTCCAAGAAGCAGCGCACTAGACTTTGGAGAATCTTGATGAAGCTTGGCAGTGGAGCTACTGTCCAGGCTTGTCATTACTCATTTGTGGCCTGAGCCCTTTGATTCTCTTCGCCAACTGTTTGAAATTATCTTGATATAAGAAGGATGACATGTTTTACTTTATGTGTATAATCTATTCATATATATTATTTAGCTCTTGAACTTCTTCTTTTTTACCCTTAAACTTCTATTTCATTTTACAATTTTCATATTTTCCTTTTTTTTCATAATCTTACAACTTTTAGTAATTTCAATATTTATATATTTTTTTTACTTTTTTAATATTTTGTGATTTTTATTTTAATTTTTGCAAAAAATAAAATAATTAACGCCAATAATGAGAGAATGACAAAAAAATTTAATTCAGCTTAATGGGTTTGTTATTTTTTCTTCGGTTGATTCAATGTGATAAAATTTTAAAAGTTTGATGGTCAATTTTTTTTAAGTTTAAGAGCCAAATATTTTATTAAGACTTTAATTTTAATATGCTTTCAACGTTTTATTCATTTATTAGCTAAAACAGTTTATTAAAGTTTATTTTTTAGTAATGACAAGTGAATTTTATTAAAATAAATAGGGGAATGTATCACAAATATAACACACTTAAAGAAGAGAAAAATGGAGGCTATGTCCTCCAAAAGACTCGTACAAAAATAAAACATGAAATTTAAAAGTGCAAAGAAAAGCTACTCTTTCCTTGATATTAAACATGATGTAAAAAAGCGAAAGAAATAATAAACAATGACCGTCGACAACCATCATTAAGATTAATATCTTCGTTACAAAACGAAGAGAAGATAAAAAGAAAGGTTTGCGGCACTAGGTATCCAATGAAACTTTATTTAACATGGAAGCAAAACTTGGTTGGAATAGGGAGCTATTCATAAAGTGTGAAAGGAATTAGAGTAGAAGAAGATGGGGGAAAACAACGTAAAGCCAAAGTTCCAAACAAACATCATTAAAAGATGTGACTTGGATTTTCTTAAAGAAACAAGAACACATGAAGTTGACACCCGACACGTGTCTCTCCAAACTAAACCATACCAAGAAACTTCTAATGGAGCCATCATGCTCAGCAGACTAACGCCAATCAAACCCTGATGAGTGATGAACCGATTAGTTCATAGGCACATCCCAATGATATGGAACTTTTTTATATAAAAAAATCAAACCCAAAGCATTGGGGGAGCATCATACAATTGTGAAAGTAGGAAACTTTGAGTAATACAAGAAGAGTAGGTATAATCTGGGATTCAAATAGTGATCGGTTATTGTAATAATAGTCGTTATATGATGAGAATAGTATTGTCTGAAATCGTTTTGTTGAAAATAATTATTTGTAATGATCACAATAATATATATTATGTTCATAACCGTGATAAAATACCATAATTAAAAATATGGTTACAATCGCAATTTAAATCCATGTATATATATAGGAGGGAAAGAGTTGATAGGGTTGGGTTTCAAACATAATTGTAAGCAAGGACGTAGTAAGAATTGAGCATCAAAATTATTTCATAAATATTTAAAAAGTATGTACAAATTCATAATTAATTTATTTCTTATATATATAAATATATATATATATGTATGTATATGAAAGGTGAAACAAATTATGGGCCCTCCCACCATATACATATTTATGTCCTTGCATGAATCTCAAGTATGACAAGTTTTAGTCTAAAAATAATTTGACCTTTGTTAGAAATGCCATAACTTATTAAATATTTAATCTAAGTGTAAATAGAACTAAAGAAGGATGGGTTCATGCCTTCAAATTTTGTGGTATAATAACAATTTATATCTTTATAAGTTTAAATATTAAATAAAATAAACCTTTCAAATTCATATTTTGAATTTAAATATTTAACAAATCCTTATACTTTTAAAATTTAATAGTTTGACTCTTTTTAATATTTAATTCTAACTCTGTCTATGATGATTTAAACAAAAGATCAAGTAGGAACCACCCTTTTGTTTGAACAAGTCTTTGGAGCGACCGAGTGCTTGAAAGGGATTTCATAGCACTATCATGTTTGCGGCCACATATTTCAACCGATATTGTAAGCAAACGCATGGAACACGAACATAGTGATTCAAACTAAAGGATAAATTCTTATGGATTTAACATATTAATTAATTTTTATTCTATTTTTTAAATAGAACTTATTTAATGTAACTAATTACTTTTCTAAAAATTTATATTCTACCTATTAAATAGATTAACATAATTAATCCTTACCAACAAATAGAATATGACTGTTGCTGAATCGCAAAGATTAAAGATTCAAATTGTGATTTATATTTTTTTTTTCATGTGTTCTTTTTTTTTTCATTCAAAACTGCAGTTTTTGGCAGCAAATTTGAAAGCAATTGAAGGTCATAATTTTGAGTAATCAAATAATTGAGTGTCATAAATTTTTTCCAAAGCAGCTAATTGATTTGAAAAATTAGTATCGAATATAATAATTGATTCTATTACAAGAACATAAAAGATTCATAAATGTTTCTCAAAAAATGCTTTAATCACTTGCCACAGATCGATCATGAAAGATTTTTACGTTGAAATTCATCTATTAGCAGATGTGCAACATACATGTATCTCAACTCTCCAGCTATCTTTTGGTTCTTCGAGTACAATAAACTGTGATAAGTACAAAAGAGAAATGCATACACAAATATATAAATCATGATTCAAGACATAAATAAACAAGATGAAATATTTAGTATACTAATATATGAATATGAAGTATTACTTAAAACTTCAAAGAAAATACATGATTTAATCATGTATCGACTACTTTTTTTTGTCTCTTTTATGATATAAAAAAAGCACTTGCATCCATATTATTTACGACAATAATCTTCTCATTACTAGGACAAGTAAATTTAGTGTGACCAGATTGTTTGCATATGGAACAACTCTTAGTTAACTTCTTCCTTAATTCTTTTTCACCTTTATCACACTTTTTTTCGGACGCTCTTTTTTTTATTGCGGAGGGGCAACACTTCTTCTCCAACTCCAAGTGCATTGCTTAAAGAGATATATTTATCTTATGGGGACGTATCTTCATCTATCACTCTTTAATAGTACTACTAGCTTGCAATGCATCACAACACCATCGTACAGGTAAATAGAAAGATGAGACTTCGAAACAATCTTTATGAAAAAATAGTCGTAATATATGACTACAAAGTATACTCCAAAACTCAAAATTTTTACAACTATACATAGTTGTATCTCCATCCCAAAAATTTTTACGAGATATATTCTTTTCTCCTTCAAAATATCGTACTATAAATTTATTATCTTCGATACGAATTATAGAATATTGACTTATTCTAGTAATTTCTTCCTGAAACTTTTTCAAAGCAAATGGTGTGAAGATTTGAAAAGCTTGTTCTTCTAATGGTGACTTTGTTTTAAAAGAAGTTGGTCTAAGAGTGGCAACCATATTCATCTGCATACGTCCTTGACTAATTTTTTGAACTCTAAAATTCACCTAAAATATTTATGATAAAAATAATCAGTTAAGCGAAAATGATATAAGATATTTTCATGAAAGTTTAGCAAAAAAAAAATACAAACCTACTTAACAAAATCAATTAAACATATATGAGAAGAAACAAATCTCTTGATGAATGCATTTATACTCTCTACTCTTACGGTAGTTATCATTCTTCCAAAAAAATTATCACGAAGAAAAGTTGGTGCCGAGAAATATTTGATATTGTATAAACCTTTAATATGCCTATTGTCTTGCAACTTAAATTTTACAACCATGAGGGTCCAATTGTGTTCAAACTCTTCAGGTACACTCATCTTGTACAAGTGGTAAAAACTAACACACTAATTTTTGTAGTCATTGCAAAGAAGGGCTGCAAACCAGCAACTAAATTTGAAAGTAATATGTCAAATACAAAAGCTATGTTTTGTGGTTGGCATTTCAGTTGCAATTGCTTGAGTCATCCAAGGGTATTGATCGGTTATGATAGTCTTTGGCGATTTCTTCATAATACTAACAAAAGTCTATTATTTAAAAAGACATAAAAAATTAAAGTTAGTAGAAAAAATATATCTAATTTTTTTAATTTAATTTAAAATGACATGAAAAACTAGAGTTATGAAGATATTTAAAGACATACCTTCATCAACCACTTGAAAGTAGATGTTGTCTCTTTGCGAAGGATTGCACACCCGAATAAATTAGTTTTTCCATGATTGTCCATACCAACAAAAAGCTCACATGGCATGTCGTATGCATTAACTTTGTATGTAGTATAAAAAATGACTACATCACCATACTTTTTGAACCAATCAAAATTTTAAGCTTGACACCAAAATAAATGTTCAAGTCTTCTATCTCCATCCACGGTAAAGGCATACTTTATAGATTTCATATACTGAAACATTTTATTTTCTTGCTTTGTAGATTTCATATACTTTATAAGGTTCTTTGCATCATCAGCTCCAATCATTCGCTTGACTCTATGAAAAAAGGTTACGGACATCTTTGTCAATATATGACAAATTTTGAAGCTCCATCCACGGTAAAGGCATACTGAAACATTTTTTTGAAGCTTCATGACTTTAATTATTTGTCTAACTTGCAGTCCAGCTTCTTTGTACAACTAAATTTGTTTTTTATCCTCAGAAGTGATAGTTCGATTTGTCGGAAGAAAACACATTGCTTCAAGTGAAATCATACCATGATTGTACAAATTGACAAATTTTGTAACATGCCACTCTTCCGGAAAAATCAAAACTCTTTTTTAAAGTAATACACATGTGAGCCTTGCAATCACATTTTAAGAACTTCGTATTTTTTTGAAGTTTGAAGTGATCAACTACCTTTAAACGTTGTTTTCCTGCACGATGGCATAAAATATCACGCCTAATAGTTCTTTCTTTTCTTGTATCGGATTGATCTTTTCGAACAACAAATTCTTGTCGTTTTGCATAATTGTTATAGAAAGTAAATAACTCATCTTCGTTTTAAAGGTTTAACCAATAAAAGGTTCATCATTTTGCTCATCATTTTCTTCCTCCATTAGAGGTTCATTCAAGTCGAAATCAAGCGTCACTATATGTTGAAAACTAAATTGTTAAGACAAATTACAAAAATAAATACACAAAAATTACAGTTAAACCTTTGTTAGAACAAATTTTAAATGAAAATTAAATAGTCAAGACAAAATTAAATAAAAAATAAATAAACTAAATAATCGAAATTGTTTTGTATGCGTTACCTTTTTAGTAAATATCAGAAACTAAGAGTTAGTGATACGCTGCCAAAAAAAACTTGGTAAATGCCAACAAAAGGTACAGTTTTGAATGCAAAAGTAAATAACACATAGAAAAAAAAATATAAATCACAATTTGAATCCTTAATAGCAAGAATACATCAACGATTATATGTATTTAATTGGTAAGTATTAATTATGTTAAATCAATTTAATGGGTAGAATACAATTTTTAAGGAGGTAATTAGTTACATTAAATAGATTTCATTTGAAAAATAGAATAAAAATTAATTACATAAATATTATTAGTTCTTATTGACAACCCTTAGGGTTGTCATTAGCAAAGCCCTTAAAAAATATGTCATTTTGTTATGAATATTTATCTATGTGGATGTCTATCATGATTGGACTTTATCTAAGGAGTTTGATTTACTTTATTATTAAGAATATTATCTCATTTAATTAGAGTTCAATGTAATATGTACTTCTTATGCCTATAAATAGATGATTTGATGAAGACATTGTACACAAGTCTATATTTGAGAATAATACAAATATCCCTCTTTCTCTCATCTCTTTGTTCTTCCATTCTTGTTCTGTGTTCTTATTATTGTTCTTTGTTATTTTATTCACAACACGTTATCAGCACGAGTTTGCTCGAAAGATTTTGGTGCTCTTCGTTCGAATCTCAAAGAAGTTACTGAAAAAGTCTAATCCTACTTTGAACTGAAGATAAGTTTTTTTTCTGTTTATTTTGTAATTACTAAATGTCAACATCTTATATTTTAATTTGGTCTTTAATTTTTGGTGATATATTTTGAAGGTTTAAGCGAGCTATGAATTTTGAAGCCGCTCGTAAACACCAATTGAGATGTCAGGCTACACAAAATCTGATGCTCGTGGTTCAAGCTAATGAACGGCTTACCATTGGTTTGCTTTCTTTGACCTGTTTTTATTTTTTTAACTTGAAAAAGGAAAAACTCAGTTTTAAACAAAAAAATAATTAAAGTTATGGTGCGGTTAGTTAAAATAAACATATATATTATTTATGAAGAAAAATTGTTTTCTGTCAATGAAGTCGTGAAACCTATATTTTTAATATAAAAAAACATCTATCTTAAGGGTAAACTGTGGCCTTAGTTCTTCATAGTTTAAATCATTTTAGTTTGATCCTGATTGTTTTTTTTCTACACCCTTAGGCGTTATGCTAACTTATGATAAACAAAAGAAATATATAAACGCATGAAATTTTTTTATGAAAAATGAAGTACTCAAAACTTCCCAAAATCTCTAAGCAAAATGGTCCAAGTCAAAATCAATGTTTATGAAAAATTTTCTAACTGTTTTTCAAGTCAAAACAGTAATTTTTGAGTCACCGTTTTGAAAGGGACCTTAGGCGCTTCGGAACGTTTTGAAACTGTTAACATGTGTTTCGGAACAAGCCTTTCCGTTTCGATATTGTAGTATCGAAACGACCTCAAACGTTTCGAAACGATTTTCAAACTTGGATTTAAAAATATGACCGTTATAAGTTTATAACCGATTTTCTGAAGAAAAAAAAACGATTATGGTGTATCGAAATGATTTAAGACGTTTCGATACGGGTTTTGGCAGAGGCAAAATATTTCGAAATGGGCTCTTAGTGTATCCAAACGATTATGTCTGTTTCGATACGGTCTCTTAATTACACCCCAACGGCTATTTCTATTTTGGTCTGTTTCGAAATAGGTTCGAGCGTTTCGAAACGGGTAATTACAAAAGTGCATTTAATGCGGGAAGATTGCATCCCAACAGCTATATTTATGATGACAACAACCCCAACGGCTAGAATTGAATGAGAATGTATAAAAGGGAGTTCTAAAAGCACCAGCAACAACTATTGAGCCTCAAATAAATAGTCCAACATCAAATTCAAGCTCTAGAGCAAAATTTTCATATTCTTTGTAAAACCACAATTGTGGTTCATTGTAATTCTTGTATTTTTTATTCAATTGGGTTGAGTGCTTGTAAATTGGGCAACATTTGTACTGTGATATACTTTTCTTTTGCCTTAATCTTGTTTGTAACCTTGTGAGAGGGTTTGATCAATTTTGAGTAGAAAATTGACCGCTTGTGTAAATGTTTCCTCCTAAGCCTAGAAAAGGGGAATATCAACTAGTAGAGTTGTTGGAAAATCCTTAGTGGAAGCTAAGATAATGGATGTAGAGTTCAATTGGAACTTGAATCACTCTAAGTGTTTTGTCTTGTGATTTTTATTCTACCACTTCACTACCAAACTTTCTAAAAATTCAATTCACCCTTCTCATGGCTTAAATCGATTCAACGATCCACTCAACAATTATACTAATTTTATTTAATAGTCACGTCAACTTTTCTATTTTTTAACGGTTGGTGGCTTAATCAGAACTATTTAAATAGTTAAGTGGTATATTTTCCAAAATTAAAAGTATAGTGGTCAAATTGACACCAACCCCATAATTAAATGGGCGTAGTTTATCCTTAATCAAAATAACATGCTTACCCAAAAGTCGTGGTACATATTGATTTTAAATAACATAAGATAAATGATTTTTTTTTCTTGTACCAATATTCAGCGACGAATTTACACTATGATTGGAGGGGCTCTTGTCCCCACACAAGAAATTCTATTACCTTTTAATTATATAAAATTTTTAAAAAATAGATCAATTATAAATTTATCCTCCTACTTTTAAATATTAATGGATTCCCAACCTCTATCCTAGTTCTATCTCAGCTAATATTGACAATTTGCCAAAGCATTTGATTTTGTCAATCTTTCTAGAATCCACTTGGAAAGTTTCCCCTTTCCTTGTATACAAATTATATGTGCATTATCCATTGGAGTGATTTCTAAGTTTGTAGCCAATATAAACAGTGGATATATGTCTTGGTTGCTAAGCTTAATTGGCATATGAATTCCATCCACTAAATGATTAATATAATTGAATCACCAATGCCGTGAATGATTTCATATCTTTCCAACTCCAACACCAAGAAAGAAAACAAGGAATCAACGGGATTGATTCAAGTGGTAAGTAGCTTGATATCGTTTAAGTAGGTTTCGAGTTTGAGACCTTGTGTATACAGAAAATTTTCGTTGGGAGACTCACCCACCAAAATCAAGTGCGCGACATGAATCGGTCCAATTAGTCCGAACAAAACTTTAGAGAATCATAAGAAAAAAATAAAAAAATGTTATCCACTCGTCCAAATCATGATATACCAATGTGAATGACCAAAATCTTTTTTTTTTACTGTTATACTTTTTCCGCCCTACATTTCATTTTATAAAAAAATAATAATATCATGATAAATAATATCCGAACAAATTCTAAATGATCTAATTTAACGTCCAACACCTCAGGAGATAAAATTCGATGGCGTAACAATGGTGTAAAAAATGACGGGATAGAATGGTGTATGTCTATCAACATTAGAAAACTTTGATATAATTAAGCAGAAGATGGAGGGAATTATAACATGGTCGATATTTTATTGAATAAAATTCGAATTTTAGAAATGATATTATTAAAAAATAATCGTAAAACTTAAACATAAATCGAAAAGTGAACATAAATGTGTGAGTTTTTTTTATTTACTTAAAATTTCAAGTTTGGTATTTTATTATAATATACTAATAATATACATGTCAATGTCACCGATTTCTTTGACCACCTAGGAGGAACAACTTTATCTTTGAGCATTAAGACTACTCCATGGGTTATTATTAATTTAATTTTTATAAATATATTTTATCTATATATATTTTTTTCATTTACTATATTACTAAGATTGTTGTTGACATTGACACCAAAGAACAGTACTTTTGGAATATTACAAGCACTAATTGTTTAGTAGGTGAATTAATTTGGACAGCCTAATCAATTAAAACCCACACCCCAATATTTCAATGTATAATTTCATGTCGTGGTACAATTGGTCACATTTGCTGTAACTTTTTCTAAGTCAATTATAGAGATGAAACATTTATGATTGGTTTGGGGGTGGCATATTCAGGTATATGATTTTCCCTAAATTTATGATTGGGTGTGATAACAACTTTGATTTTCATTTTGTTTAATTATTTTTGGAGGAGTATGGGGATATTTTTTAACATAATTATATTGTATAAAAAATATATTAATCGAGCTAAATTCAATTGATGTGTTTAAGATTAGGGTGTAAATGAATTGAGCTTAAACGAACAAGACAATGTTTGTGTTCGTTTATTTATTTTTGAAGGTGTTCATGTTCGTTTAAATTTATAATATCATGTATGTGTTCATTTGTTTGTTTTTGAAGGTGTTCATGTTTGCTCATTTAGTGTTGGCGAACATGTTCATTTAATGTTAGCGAATATGTTCGTTTAACGTTCACCAATATGTTCGTTGAAGAAAATGGTGAAATTGTGCCACTAGTCCTAAGCTCCCCAAGCTTTACAATTTGTACTCCAAAATTTACTATGTGTTCAATTTAGTTCCTAACTTCATCATTATTTAAAATGTAAAAAAAATGGAAAATGAAAACTGGATAAATAAGCTTGTTCATGAACATAAACGAACCGAATATATACTTATTCGTGCTCGTTCGTTTATTAAATGAACATAAAAATTTTATTCATATTTATTTATTTAACTTAATAAATGAACATAAAGAAATATTCTATAAACTGTTTGTCGAATGTTTATTTACACCCGGTATTTTTAAACGTCATTATTGCAAGACCAAATCAAATTCTCTGTGTTTGCGCGATCAAATCTGTTTGGATATGCTCTCAAGTCTCAATCAGATCAGGACATACCTATTTTACAATTTACATATAGACGATTGCTTTGGCTTGCTGTCTTTTTAGCCTTTTGTTGACAACATGTTTACACTACTTTCGATTCCCAATAATGTTTGGTCCTTTTCCCTGTTTTGTGGAAATTCATTGACTAACAAAAATTATTGAGCATTTTACTCTAACCTATCTTATGTTTTTAACCTTTTTCACCTTAGTATTTTAGTTTCATAAATTTAATTAAGATGATGCAATCGCCCTAATGAATTTAACTAAGTAAATATTTTTAACGAATTTTGACTCATTAAAGGCTTCTTACTTATCTGGATTAAACTGAAGCTTAATTTTAAACAACGAAAAGAAAAAAAAATACACAAAATTATCATTAATCAACATAATGTCTGGTACACAAGTCCCTAGTACAATCAGACATCAAAACGTGCCGAAAATGCACATTCAAGTTAGTATGATTGGACAACTCCACCACGTAATAGACTTTAGAGATCTGCTCTGGTACAAAGAGAAAATGTCTAATCTGACTGGAGCAGCTTTTTAGTGTTTTTTTTAATTTATCGTGTTTTGATCTTTTTAATGTTGTGAAGCCTTTGAAAGGTTATGTCTTTTTTACTTTTGTTTATTAATAAAATTGTCTGATTTCAAGTTTAAAAAAGTTAGTATGATTAGGTATTTTGTTAGACTTTATCATTGAATTGTTAACTTAAAAACCAATAATTTAATAATTTTTATGTAAGAAAGTAGCAAAAATTAACAGTTCAACCAGTTATATACAACAAATCAGGAAAAATCAACAATTCAAGTTCACCTGTTTATCAAATACTAGATTTTCTTAACGTATGTGATCAATTTCTAATAAATTATCGTAAAAGAATTAGATTTTTTTAATCTTCATAAAAGCAGAGATAAAGTTCATAACTATATCAAAAAAAATTGAAAAAATCTTATAAAACCAATATTGCAAATCGTGAAAAATAATAACAAGAGAACACTTCAAAAATCCCAAAAAATTGTTAGATTGATTAGTTGATTCATAAAGTTGGTAAAATGTCATGTTAAGCAATAGGCATGGTTCGACATGAAAGAACATTTTTTATCTGTTTGTGGAAATAGCTGTTTTATATTAATACGATTAAATCAAATGGGGCGAGTCTAAAATGCGGCAGGTTTAGAGTGCGGCTAAAAAACGACAAGTCTAAAAACTTGTCCATTAATAACTTAATTTTTATAACATTTTAGATTAGTTATTTTTTAACAAGTTTCGATATTTGTTTTTTTTTATAACATTTTAGGTTTTGGACAAATTATTGAAACTTGTTTTGTAAGTATCGAAACTTATCAAAAAATACGAAGAAAAAAAAACAACGTAAAATGTTATTTAAAAGTCAACATTTTAAGTTCTTGGACAAATTTTAAAACTTATCGTTTTTTAGCTGCACACTAAACATGTTGCACCCCACACCCACCCAAACAAATGTTGTTGCATCAATTACTTTTTGTTACTTGCTTACATTCACATATATACAAAGAGATAGGATTCAATTACACAGGTAAGAGTTGTTAACTTTTACACGTTTTTTTTATCGTTAGATGAGTCAAATAGATAGTTGAGATTAATAGTGTGTTATGTAAAGATTATCACTTGCAAAAAAAATGAGTTAATCTCAGTCATCCATTTCACCCATCCAACGATCCAAAAAAACATGTAAAACTATGAGTTGCACTAATTCATGGTCATTGGATTGATAAATTGTATAGATGTGATTAAAAGTTGAAAATAACAAGATTTTTTATAGAGAAAAAAATAAGAGAGTCTAATCTCGTCCATCTATTTCACCAAAAAATTTAAATATATAAAATAATATATTATTAATATATCGAATATTCGTCCAATTTTTATGAAAAATATTCATCCATTTGTATAATATTAATTTGAATACATTCAAGATTCATCTCTGATTAAGCATTTCATAAATATAATTTCAACATCCAAACGCATGAAAATGTTTGTATGTTATTGCTAAACTCCAAAGCTCTAAGTAGAGCCCCACTTGGATTATCGAAACATTGTATCTAACAAAATCTGTGCTCCTTTATCATTAATCCATCCATTACATATATTTATGCTGTAATAATTACGTGTCTTAGTGTCATTGGACTGCACTATTTATATAATAATGCTCTGCCTCGTTAATTAGATGAACGGTAACATTGCTTCCTCCGTCACAATACACCTGCATGCATGTATGGGTGCTTATCGAGCGAGTCGATCATGAGTTGGGCAGTGTTTGACTTGTGCTCGTTAAAAAAATTTGTTGCTCGACTCAACTCGTTAAGCTCGTTAAAATTGTGCTCGATTCGTGCTCGTTAAAAAAATTGTTGCTCAACTCAACTCACTGCTCGTTAAGCTCGACTCGTTGCTCGTTAAGCTCACTAAAAATTTACCTTATTTTTAACTAAAAGTAAAATTTAACAATAGTATATGGGGCTTAATATTAACATAAATTAACAAATTTAACATAAAAATATCAAAAAAAGTGTATAAAGCACTTTCAAAGTCTAAATTTCAAACTAACAGTCCACAAATACACCAAACTAGCATATTAAAACTAAAGTAACAATCCACAAATTCATCAAACTAACATATTAAAACTAAAGTAACAATTCACAAATATTTTAAAAATTAACGAGCTGCTCGCAAACTTATCGAGTCGAGTTAGACTTTGCTCGACTCAACTCGTTAAGGTCTCGAGTTCGAGTCGAGTCAACCTGAGTCGAGCGTTTACCGAGTTTTGACCGAGTCGAGTTCGAGTAGCTCACGAGTTGCTCAACTCGTTATGCACCCCTACTTGTATGTGTTGACTTAAGTTTTTGAGATATGAATGAATAAAACTCGATTCAATTCGAAAAATTCAAATAAAAGTTGAATTATAAAATAAGAATTCCAATCATTAAAAAATTAATAATTAGTGAATCAATTTTTAAGCTCGAGTCATGTCTCTCAATTTTACCTGATATATGTATATTGGAAAAATTATGAAAAAATATATATGTATATCGTATATGGTTATAGAAAGTCATTTAAATTGGAACCAATTAGTATCATAACATTAGAAATATTTACAATTAAATTTGAACAAAATCTCGAACAACACGACTCGACTTGACTCCACTTGATTCATAAACTCGAATTGATTCAAAAATTCCAAATAAAGTCCAAGTTATAATATATGATTCATAACTTCAACTAACTCGAATATTTTTGACTTGTCTCGACTCGATCGAATGTTCACTCCTCATTAAAGAACGTCCATCTCGAATAGAAAATTCCGAAGTCTCTTAGTTCATAGTCATATATGCTTTATAGGTAACCCATGCAACATCTAAAATCCAGTTCAGCAGATCAAAAATCCTATCTCCACTCTAGTCCATTACCAAGAGAATGTAAACAAAAGGAAATTTAAAAAAAATATTCTTGAGTTCGGAAACTTACGTTTTAAAAGATGAATCTAGATTTTGAAAGCAATATGTGTAACTTTGTAACTAATCGGTTATAATTTTAACCAATAAAAATTATCAAACTTATTTATTTTTATACCATTATTTTTACGAGTAAATCTTCACTAATTTTTTCAATTTTTTATAAACAGTTTGAAAGTTACAACTCTATATATGGATATGCATGTACGCGATAAATGTAAGTAATAATGGTAAAAAGCATTTAGTGGCGTCGGCGGCCGGCCGAGGACTTCCTCTTACTTTTGTTATGGAACATGGAGTAACCTTTAATTTAAGCAATGTATTATGGGATTTCCTTGCAGTAGCAAGACCTGATCACCCGTTTAATTCTATTCAGATTTCTTTTACTTCCTTGTCATTTTTTTTCTATGTTACTTTTCAATATACGAATATATATTAACAAATCATCATATCAATCTTAAATATTTTTGAAGCTCTGAACGAAAATTAAAAAATGAGGCGATATAGAACGAAAAATGTTTCCAAGACTTTGAATAATTCATTTAATATTTCATTAACAAACCGTTATTTTTATTGATTTGTTAAAAAAAACACTTTAAATACAACTAAAACAAAAACAATTACTAACTTATAAGGTTACCACTTGATAAATTATTGAAATTGTAAAGGTAGAAGGTGAGGCACTGAGCGAACGCTCATGTTGTTCCACTATCCAAGACGGTCATGTTGATGATCAATATATAGAGATAGATCATTTTTACACCAAATAAAATTTTTAAGCTTTACATTTCTTTTGGACCGCTAGACGAACGAGGGTAAGTGGGCTAGTAAGATCAACAACAGTAAACGAGGAGATTTTTAAGAGAAAAATGGTAAGACAATAATATCACTCATCCATTTATTTTTGTTCAACAGTTCAAAAAATATAAAATTGAATAAATTTTACACTGTGTAAGTGAATTTTAACTTATATATGCAAAAAGAAATCAAGTAAACAGAGGTCAGTTGTGTTTGGAAGGTTTATGAAACTTAAAGTTTAAAAATTACGGTTATTCAAATTGAACCAAAATCTAGTTTTTATTTAATTCATAGTTAACTGTATTTCTTTTATAATGTAAAAAATTATATTTAAAATAGTGAAAAAAATCTCTAAAATACTTATTTATTTACTTGAAAAAATATATTTTAAAATATTTATGAAAAAATATTAAAACTTTATCAAATAAAAGTTTAAAAAATATAATACAAAACAAATTTTATGAATTTAAATCTATAATTTTTTTCAATTTAAAATATAAAAATTTATAAATATTTTAAGCATATTGTATAAAGAAACTGCACATCCGGGTAATCGAACAACAATGGAATGGGCGAATGGCAGAAGACTGAATTAGGAATGGATATATGATTGTGGTTTTGATTGAATTAGGAATAAACCGACATTATTTCAAATCACTTGCGGCACATCAATTATCGGCGGGGGATTATATCCACATATTTCCGCTAAAATTGTGGGAATATAGATTCCGCTCACAGTTACCCTAAGGGTGTGTTTGATTCGCGGAAAGGATGATTACCAGGGGTAATAATTTTTTTCAGACTTACATTCTCATGTTTGGTTTAGGAGGATTCCCACTATGAGATATTATTCTTTTCCCAAGAGTTGCTCTTTTCCCCTAAATGGTGGGAATGTTATTCCCCTCATTTTCTTAGGTATTATACAATTCCTTCCCCTTTGGACAATATTACGCTTATGATTATGAATTATGTTCATGTTGATCCTTTATTGCATTTTTAATTAGGTAACTAATTATTTATGGTGTAAATTTATTAAATATTTATATTTAATATTAGTTTAATATATAAATGGTGTTGTATATATTTAGATAATGTTGTAATATTTAATAGTGCATTTTATTAATATTGTATTTACGATGTTTCTAGGGTTATAGGATGAGATTGTATGTTGCTTGAGACTGAATGAGTTAAGACTTGATGTTATTAATTTTGTTATTTGATTTATAAGATATTTTTTATCTTAAAAAATCAGTAGGTTAATTTATTTTTATCATTTTTACTACTTTTAGATTTGTTTTATTATTTACTTTAATTTATTTGATAAATAGTCGAAAGTAATAAAAATTAAAAATCTAAGCATATTAAACGTTTAATATTTTTGATGTTCAAAAAATTAAAAAAGGATAAATGTATATAAATATAAAATATTTTTTAAAAATAATTTAATAAGATTAATTATATTATAAATATTTGTTTTTTTTCTGCAAATTTTAGGTAACGTAACGAAAATAGTTCTATAAATTTTTGTGTATATATTTTTAATTTAATGATTAAAAATTAAACTTGTTAAAAAGAAAATATATCATAAGGACAAATTAGTAAATTTTGCTTCCAATTAATCTTATATTCCTCCAACCAAACACTACAATCCTATATTCCTGCCAAATGAACCAAACAAGGTAATGTAGCATTCCCAGTAATGTGTCAGGTAATGTTACATTCCGGTAATCCTATTCCCAGAGGTAATCTTACATTCCGTGAACCAAACGCCCCCTAAGGCTTAAAGCCAAAACTAGGATTATTAGGTTTTATTTTTACCGAATTATGACCTAAAATTTTATATTTTTTGGTTTAGCACTATTACCACGAGTTTTAAAATAATATTATTTTTATTCAAATTATTATTATTTTGAAAAACTTATTCTACTTTTACCTAAAGGGGAGGAGGAAAATTTAGGTGAAAACAACGTTCTTAAGAGGTTTTGAACCCGAGACCTATAAAGAAGGGAGTGGAGCAGGTGAGCGTACTCTGACTACCAGGCGATCCTCGCATGCTCGAATTTATTATTTTTAAAATAAATATATGATGTTAAAATAAATTTATAAACCATAACTATAATAGTTTATGAAAAATCATTAGTGTATGTGTAATAATTATAGTTTCAATGCACGACGTATATTATTTCATGAACCATCGACATATTTTATTTCATGAACCATCGACATATATTATTTCACTTTTAAGAAAAACAAAGAAAATGTAGTTACTCCTATGTGATTTAGGTTGGAGTAGTTTATTTAATAAAAAAATTGTTCAAAAAACAATTTTTACTTTTAATTATACTTAAATTTTATTTAAGAAAAAAATTGTACCGATTGACAAAAAAATAAGAGGAGATTTTAACTTGCGAACTTGTTCATTTTTCCACATTAGTATCTAAACACTAATAAAATACAATTGCACTAATAAATGCTAATATTCTGTATACATTGGTGGTAAAAAACATGTTTATTAGTGTGGTTAAATTTTAAGATTTGAGAATAAATTTTATGATTTAAAATTTAGAGTTCGGGTAGGGGTGTAAATGAACCAAGCTTGAACGAACAAGATTTTGTTCATGTTTATTCATTTATTTTTGAAAGTGTTCATGTTTGATTCTTGTTTGTTTAAAATTTTAATATCGTGTGCGTTTATTTATTTTTAAAGGTGTTCGTGTTCGTTTGTTTAGCGTTCGCGAACATGTTCGTTTAAAGTTCGTGAACATGTTCGTGTAACGTTCGCAAACATGTTTGTTTAACATCAGTGAACATGTTTGTCTATATGTTCGCCAAAATAGTGAAATTACACCACTAGTTCTTAAACTCCTTAGGCTTCATAGTTTGAACTTCAAAGTTCATATTGTATTCAATTTAGTCCCTACCTTCACCAATATTTAAAATGTAAAAAAATAAAAGAAAAAGAGAAATCGAGTCGAGCTTGTTTGTAAGTATAAACAACCTGACACACCTTCGTTCGTGTTCGTTCGTTTATTAAACGAACATAAAAAATTGTTCATACTGGTTTATTTAGCTTAATAAATGAATGTTACAAAAATGATTCACGAACAGTTCGTCAAACGACATGTTCATTTACACCATAAGTTTAAGGTTTAAATTATAGGGTTAGGGTTTATGCCCCTAAGAGGGGTATGTGGCAGCTACAAAAGCCCTGCTTGGAAAAAAAGAAATTTTTATTGATGCTGCATCAAATAATTACCCAAAAAAATATAATAAAACAAGGGTTATTATTCCATACAATGATGGTAAAAAAACAACTCCACTAGCACACCTAATTTCACACTAAAATCTTAAATCTAAATCTCTAACACTAAAATTTTAAAAATCTTAAAAATTAACCCCTAAACCCTAACCATAAATCTTAAATTCTAAATCATACAATCTAAATACATAATCTTTAAACCTTAAATTAACTTTTTTTAAGCTTAAATTAGAACCACTTATTAAAAAAAATTCTTAATATTTTAATCGAAGAAACAGGAGTGATTAAGTTGTAGAAATCATTAATAGAGGAACTTATTACAAAACATGGGGATGAAATGCCTATATAAACTGGCTCCCGCGACTTCTGCTTCTTAATCTCTTACTGACAGTCTTAACACAGATAAAACACACACTCCATTGCTCTCTCTAACTCTCAATGGATTCCACTTCTCGCTCCGCCGTCATCATCATCGGCGCCGGCGTCTCCGGTCGGTAACATTAATCGATCTAACAAAATACTGCATTTAAATGTTTTTAAACGAACAAGTTGAGTGATGTGTATCACATGTTGTTATGAGTTAATAATTTGAAAAGATTGTAATCGACGACGGATTATGTCTTTTTTAATTGATGATTTTTCTAATTCTGGTTAGGTATATCGGCGGCGAAGGTTTTGGCTGAGAACGGATTTGCGGATTTGCTGATTTTGGAAGCGTCCGATAGGATTGGCGGTAGGATGCGGAAAGAAAGTTTTGGAGGTGTGTCGGTGGAGCTCGGAGCGGGTTGGATCGCCGGTGTAGGTGGCAAAGCGTCTAATCCCGTTTGGGAGATTGCCTCTAAGTTTGGCCTCCGAACCTGCTTTTCCGACTACAGTAATGCTTGTAATAACATCTACGATCGGAGGTCTGAATCCGAAATTTTAAACTGTTTCATTTGGCGGCGAATGGTTGAGCTTTGAAAATCAACGAATTATTAAAAAATGCTTTCCTCTGAATAATAGCCGTGTTAAAATGGAATATCTAATGAATGACTTGCAGCGGGAAGATATTTCCGAGTGGAATCGCCGCTGACTCGTACAAGAAAGCGGTGGAATCGGCGATACAGAGACTAAGGGACCTAGAGTCAAATTGTGCCGTGGATATCCCCAATGGAGCCGAGTTACCTTTGTAATTATTTGATTATAAGTATTTTTTTCCTCTTTTCGGTGTGTTTAGTGAATTCATTTGTGTTTGTTTATTTAGAACACCGAAGACACCAATAGAGCTCGCAATTGACTTCATATTACACGATTTCGAGATGGCAGGCAAGTTCCACAACTCATTTTCGTTTTCTCCTGTTTGGATGCTGAGAAAATTCAAGCAATAGAAATGAAAATGAAGGAAAAGTCACACTGAACAGAGCTTAGCATTTTCCTATATAATTCTGTTTTTTTAAACAGAGGTGGAGCCAATATCAACATACGTAGATTTTGGGGATAGAGAATTTTTGGTGGCAGATGAAAGGGGTTATGAGTATTTACTGTACAAAATGGCTGAGGACTTTTTATTTACCTCGGAGGGAAAAATCCTGGATAATCGCCTCAAACTAAACAAGGTATAAACAACCATCTCTTTGGTTTCTTCTGCTTTTTTAATCATATTCTCGGTCCATATTTCATTTGTTTTTTTGCCACAACAAGGGGATAAAACAAAGAAACAAAGGGCGAAAAATAAAAACCGAAAGCTCTGTTTTATATGCATGCACAGATTTCCTTTTGTTGGTTAAGATTGATTGACCCACTTTTGGGAGTTTGCAGATAATGACGTTTACTGAAAGCTATTTTAACCTTTGTTTATTTTAACAATTCTTTCTTTTCTTGCTACCATTATCATGATCATCTCACTGGAAATACTGGAATTTTTGTGATTATGATCATGGTTCATAAGCTGAAAACTCTTGTTTTCCATCACTTTAATGATAATGTTCTGGAACAGGTCAGGAAACCATGTTGGGTCTGTTCCCAACTATATGTGGAACAATTTGAATGATGGAAAACGCGGAAACTATTGAACAGTCTATAATTTGACCTTACGTTTCTCATTTCAATCATATAGCCATAAAATCCACCTGTTTTTGAAACTTTTCAGGCACTTTTTACTTCACTATCATCAACCGTAGGCCCCCAATCCCCCCCTTTGTTGCACACTGTCCACAATGACCTGAGAACAACACCCGGGAGTTGAGGTGTCTTATCTAACTCTCAGATTAGAACATGCAAATAGAAAGTTTCGTCATTTTCTGCATTTAATATGTTGTCGTATTTACCATCTAGATGGCACTGAAAAATCAGCCTTTTCCTTGCTTTTCGCTTCTATTCATGGTACCTTTTGGAAACTGTATGTATTTGATGCACGGGTTTTCTTGCTTTGACTTGTTAGAATCTTGTGAGACTTACTTGTTGGCTGTTGCCTTGGACTTCTACAGTTCTACTCACAATTGGGATGCTGAGCATGTGTTTTTGTGCATGGATTTGGGGCAGGTTGTCAGGGAATTACACCACTCGAGGAACGGCGTCACGGTGAAAACAGAGGATGGTTGCGTTTACGAAGCCAACTACGTCATTTTGTCAGCTAGTATCGGTGTTCTCCAAAGCGACCTCATTTGCTTCAGGCCGCCCTTGCCCGTACGTATCTTCTTCTTTTTATTCATATATTTTCTTAAAATCTGTGCTAGTATTTAATACACTGTTAATGTTTAACAAGCCACGTCATATACAGTTTCATGGCTTTACGGCCAACTACTATGTACCAGTCTCTCTAGACAAACGTCACAAATCTCTGGATAAAGAAAAATTATTATATAGACTCGGCTGAGAACGTCATTCGTGATCTTATTTAATAGAAGTAAGATTTTCACTTATTTCTTACATGTTAAGGAGTGAGCAGTTACTTCGAAGTTACTTTGAGGTGGATGAATCTTGTTGGATGAGACCGTAAATGATGTGATGAACGGAGTCTATATTAGTTCTTAGAGATTGCTTAATCGTCTAAAATCTTAATGATAATAACAGAGGTGGAAAACAGAGGCCATAGAGAAATGTGATGTGATGGTGTATACCAAGATCTTCCTCAAGTTTCCATATAAGTTTTGGCCTTGTGGACCTGACAAAGAGTTCTTCATCTATGCTCACGAGCGGAGAGGCTATTACACGTTTTGGCAGGTTCAATCCTCACTTCCTTTTTATAATATTGTTTCCCCCAACTCGATGTTGAATCTCACCAATCCCAGTGCTAATGTTGTTGCTGTTGCTTCCGTACATGGAAACTTGCCATTTTGAATGACTAATAAAATACAGAATCCAACAAGTTAATTTGTGAAAGAGGCTGGAAGTTGACTTTGTTGGTTGTCTTGATCCGTTACGGACCTGCATAATCTGCTGACTAATACATTTTAGGATCTTGGTTGGCTCTTGGGGACGCAAAGGATCACAATTTCTTTATTTTATTGTGTTAGTCCTTGTGGTTTTACGCGGTTCGATAAAAATAGTTTCTGTTTAAATCGTTAAACAGATAAACGATGAACACTCAGAATTTTTATTCATCTTGTTATGTGATTCAGCACATGGAGACTGCATATCCCGGTTCGAATATCTTGGTGGTAACAATAACTAACGGTGAATCGAAACGCGTCGAAGCTCAATCCGAGGCAGAGACGTTAAAAGAAGTCATGAGTGTGCTGAGGGACATGTTTGGACCCGAGATACCTACTGCCACTGATATACTTGTTCCACGGTGGTGGAACAACAGGTTCCAGCGTGGCAGCTACAGCAACTACCCCATAATCTCCAATAACCAAGTTGTTAATGATATCAAGGTAACTAAACTCACAGCATTTTATTTTTACCATCCATGTTTGTGTGTTTTCATGTTCTAAATGAAACAATCATGAGCTTTAAGGCCCCGGTTGGACGCATATTCTTCACCGGTGAACACACGAGTGAAAGATTCAATGGCTATGTGCATGGCGGATATCTTGCGGGTATCGATACAAGTAAAGCTTTACTGGACGAGATGAGAAAACACGAAAGAGAAAACGAGAATACAAGCTTCTTGCTAGAGCCGTTGTTAGCATTGACGGGATCCTTAACTTTGACACAGTCCGATACAATATCAGGTGTCCAAAAATGTGATGTTCCTACGCAATTATATCTTAGTGGCAAACTTGGCATTCCAGAAGCAATATTATGACTAAATGGACTCAACATTAACAGCAACGGCGACAATGATGAAAATGAAGAATGAGAGGGCAGAACAATGGGTTTGGACTTTGGATGTAACTTTCGATTGATCCCTTAATATTATCGACAAGGTAAAAGTAGAATGAAAGAGAAGGAAAAATTATCTAATTGTACTTAAAATTTTAACACATGAAAGAAATTTTATTTATTTAACCAAGGATTCATTCAAAATGAATTAAGTGTTAGGTCAAGACACCCAACATTCTAACCAAGGATTCATTTCCATTGAGAAGACCTCAGCAGTCAGCATGCTCTAGTTGAGAATATTTGCTCAAAGGGCTCATATCAATTAAATCCTAACTTCGATTAAATTGATTTAATTTGTTAAAATCCGGGTTTGTTTTTGGTTTTGAAATCCAAAACCAAATTAACCAGCTTTAAAGATACATATTAAATTTATATATATTTAAAATATTTATATTTAATCCCGTACCCAATGTATTATCAACCCGAAAACCAATAAGAATTTTTTTGTTGTTTAACATCTAGATAAGATTTTTTTTTTAAATCATCTAGATAAGAAATTAAACACATTCAATTATACATGCTAAAATTTGAATACAAAATATAACAAATACTACCATGAACAAATATAACAAATACTTCATGAGACTACATCAAACATATTAAAAAATTTAATACAAAATATAGTTTAATTAAAATAAAGATTTGAACAAATTTAAATAAAACACAAACTCTAAAAGCTAAACCTTTCATATAATAAGCTAATTTAGTTTGGTCTATGTAATGAGCTACTAGTAAATATAATTTTTATAGCATAAGAAACAAGCCACAGAGCCATATAATATTAACTTTGAATATTATAATCTATGTGTAGATTATGGAACACCTTGGGAGGATTAGTAAAATTATGACATCTAAAAGGAAAGCTCCCATATTAATTTAGTCATATCATTAGCTAAAAGACTATATTTAAGCATCTGCACCACATTCATATTATTTATCTGATTATAATTCTATTAACTCCTAAAATTTGTATACAACGCAAGCCTTCGTATACCCCAAATTATGTTTCTAAAACCGAACATAGACTTGTACTTTTCGAGAACCCCGGTAACCAACGTGCTTCCTCGTCTCGGATTACACCACTGCAACCCACGACACTCTCCTGCACCATTCTAGCACCGTCTTGAACCGGTTTTTCGACCATCGGCTGGCAAAAGTCAATTCGGTTTAGTTGATTCCATTCGAAAATCATTTCAGTTTTAGCTTGATAAAAATATAAAAGCAGTTAAGTTAATTTTCCAACCGAACCGACAAATTAATTATTCACCCCTGTTCATAATGGGCCGAAAAAGTTAGGCCTTTAATAATGGGCCCTAAAAGCCGATGGCACCGTATAAAAGAATGAAAATGCTGGCAAAAACCCTAACAACCGAGTTGCAGTGGAAAGTAAGAATAATAAGATGACGCAGAAAGGAGATTTATTCAAAGGGAAAAAGAAGCAGAAAACAATCCCTCCTAATCGCCATGGAAAGCTTCCTCACATCCGCAAAGGTTGCTTATGTTTCTCCTAACTTTATACATAAGCTTAATTTATAAATATTTTGGTTCCAAATTTGTATTTATAGATTTTGAATTTGATCTATTTCCAGGTAAGAGAGCCGTCAAGCCATCCAAGCAAACGAAAGAGATGGACGCTGATCGAGTAAACTTTCGAATCTCTCTCTTTACAGTCGTTTATTGCACTACTTTCTTCTCTTCAAATTTTGATGAATTTTGTTTTCTTGATTCTTTTCATGATCGGCTTTTTATGTTTATTATGGATATGGCTTAATTTTGTTATTCACGTTAGGTGAACTAATTCATAGGCATTGGTTATCTATGTTGCACTGACACCAATACAGGGACGAAAACATACTAGACGCTAAACTATAATTTCTAAAATTACAGGTTATGGGTATAGTAAAGATAGGCTGAATATAAAATAAATTTTAAATTCTAAAAAATTATAAAAATAAAAAAATCATCTAAGCATGGCATCCCTTATAGTGAGAAAAAAATGTCAAAAAAGAGAAGGAAAAAACAACAAATTTCCAAGATGTACCGAGGACATATTGAGTACGTGGTATGGCTTTAGATTGAAGTACCCGTACTTCATAGTTTGTTATTAATTAACCTTGGATTTAGTTGCTTTTATTTCTCTGTTTGCAATCACATGCTTATTTTAGTGGCGGTTTAACTTGAGTGAAACTGAATTCATTGAGAGAGTCGGTGTTGGTTTGGAGAATTGGTTTTGAACATAGTTGTCAGCAGGGACAGAACTACGAAGACCTTGTTCTAATGGCTTTTTTGGGTCCTATAAGTTTCAATATTAGTCATTTAAGCCTTCACCCAATTTTTGGGGTTAAATACTTAACAAGTCTTGTTTTTGAGTTAGACAATTTAGTCCTTCCCAAAGTTTGATTCTTGTTCGGTCTCTGTTGGGATGCAAATGACGAAAGGTGCAGTGCTAGAACCTTATATGTATGTATGCTAGTTTTTGTATTCATGTCTCTCTATATATAATGAACTCTATGTTCCAGTTTATCTACGATCCTTTTACTAGGATACCCACACTGCATTGAGATAAGGATTCCTTCATTTGTGTGTCGAATATTTGATTTTAAAGTTAAAGATCTGATGGGTGGGAGTTATTTTGCAATGAAGACAGGGTTTCTTTGGCATTAATAATAATAACAATTGCTGCATCAAACATTCTAATTTTAACATACAATATTTGTTATGCGTGAGAGCAGGAGCTAACAAAGTTCATAAATCACTGCAACGAGATAAAAGCAGCCACGGTTGCTAACAAGGACGGAGGCCAACTAAGTATAGTCAAGCTACCCCCACAATCTTCTGCCGATGCCAAGGAATAGAAGCATAACACTAGTGATCGACTGGCGATGCATATTTTTCAACAAGTAGGACATGATCCATTTGTCAAAGGTCGTTTCTGATGTATAATGTGTGTTTCCTATTCATTGTGCACTTATCCTTGCATTCTGTTTTATTGAAGTAGAAAAGCTTTTGTCTTTTTTCCAGCTGCAGTTTCCTTGAGTTACTATTTACTGAAATTGTATTCGATATTGAGATAACTGGTTGCAGGCAACAAAAGTTATTTGTTTTACTAGGATTTTGTAATTGTTGTAGTGCATATGTCGAACTGTTACCAGCGACCATGTCTTCTCGGATTTCCAATTCTTGCACAGGTTTGGAGAATGTCGATGCACTGTTAAGAAATCATCTGGTAATTCTGGAAAAGGCAAAGCAGGTTGCACGTTTGCATCTGCATCGCCAAAAGGAAGAAAAGACGAAAAAACTATACAATGAGAAAATTTTAGAGAAATTTGATGGAATCTATACAGTGCCTAAAAGAGTGACTTGTTTATTTTTCTTTTTTACCCAATAAATTATAATCTTTAATATCATATTCAAACATCTAACCTACATTGAAATTTGACGAAGCAACTCAAACTTGTTTATGAAAAGAAATCAAAGAAGAAAAGAATAAAGGCGCTCCGTCATTAGGTGGCAGTTTTATTGTGAGGCGTGACAGGTTAAATAGGTGATCGGTTAAACATGACAAAATAATTAAAATTACATATTTTGTTGATAAGAGTATCAACATATTTAGTAAATTAGTTATTTTAACTTGATGGGGCATTGGAAAGTATTTATACTTTTTTTATTAAATTACTTATTTTGTTGATACTTTTGTGTAAATTACTTATTTTGTTAATACTTTTGAAAGTATCGATTATTTTTAAAAAAATAATGTAATCGGTTGCAATGTGGTTCGAAAGTATCGATACTTTTAGAAAAATATAGATACTTTCGAAAGTATCAACAAAATAAGTAATTACTCAAAAGTATCAATAAAATAAGTAATTTACTAGATATGTTGATACTCTTATCAACAAAATAGGTAATTTTACCTATTTTGTTATCGTCGGATTTCCAAGGCTCCATCAGCTTAAACTTTAATAACAAATTAGGCGCTACCGAATATGTTGATACTCTTATCAACAAAATAAATAATTTTACCGATTTTGTTATCATCGGATTTTCAAGGCCCCATAAGCTAAATTTTAATAACAAATTAGGCGCTACCGAATATGTTGATACTCTTATCAACAAAATAAGTAATTTTACCAATTTTGTTATTGTGGGATTTCCAATGCTCTATCAGCTTAAACTTTAATAACATAATAGGCGCTACCTAATATGTTGATACTCTTATCAACAAAATAAGTAATTTTACCTATTTTGTTATGTTTGTGTCGATACCCACCGATAATTTAAGTTTGCTTGTTACTAATTTTTTTAATATTTTTTTATGTTTTCTACCAGATACATTATATTATATCAACATATCCGGTAGCGCTTTACCTATTTTCTTATTTATCTTATAATGTTTCCGGTAACGTCATTTTTTAGCCTTATATTAGTCCGCCTTTTCTTAGAATTTCTCGTCATTAGGGGTGAGTGTAATAATTTTTTTTGAGTTATTTTAGTTAATGTGTCATATTTTACAACTTAAACTTTATTTGAATTTTTTTTATTTGAGTCAATTTTATGAAATTTGAGTCGAGTTCGAGTCGAGTTTTTGAGTTCATTTATAAATTTAATTGTGATTATCTATCATGTTACAGTACAATTTGATTTTAATTTAAATGACTTTCTTTAATTATATATATATCAGGAACAATTGAGGGGCCTTAAATGTAAGCTCTAAATCCGACTCAGAAGAATTAGGCGAAATTTAGGAAGTTGCCTTTGAAAACTTTACCCTCAAATAACAGATTATAATTATAATTTTCAAATAAAAATAATTGTCGTAAAATATCAAAACTATCTATAAAATTCAAATGTTAAAACACATTCTGATTATTTAACAAAATATCTATATTAAAATTCGAAAATACGTGCAAAAATATAATCTTAAAATATTTTAATGTCCAAAAGTCTGATTACATAAATGTCCTAAATTATAAAATAATAATCTTGTTGGGATGTGTGGGGCTCGATTCGATCAACCAATATTGCTTATCAAGTGGTGGAGAGATGGATTTTTTGGGTGGAAGGGTTGTGGAAGCTAGAAAGAATAAAGACACAATGATTTATAGTGGTTCGGCCTTCTAACAAGCACCTACATCCACTACCTTAGCTCCCCACTAAGGATTTCACAATCAATCCACTAATTGATTCGTCCCCTTTTCTAGGATTAGGAGGAAACCCTTACAACCGATCAAGCTTCTACCCAAAGCCTTGATCAAAACCCTCTTTTACAAAGAGATAAATAAAACAAACTTAAACCCTCTAATAGGTGTTTGTTTGCACAACGAAGCACTCACCCAAAACCTAAAACACTTGAGCAAATTTGACAATTTTGGCTCACTAGTGTTTGTCTATACAAGAAATGACAAATTAAGCACTAAGACAATTTCTTGATCATTTGATGTTTGACAATATGAGCATTAGCCTTCTCTTGATGCTTGGAGGTCCCTTTTATACTCCCAAATGAGTTTGTAGCCGTTTCTAGCCGTTGGGATCAAATTGGAGCCGTTGAGGACTTTAATTCCCACCATAAATGCAGTTCTGCAGCTCCCCGTTTCGAAACGCTCGAAGCCGTTTCGAAACACTCTCAATGTAGAAAGAGCCATTGCAGTCTGTCAGGGTACCCGTTTCGGAACACCCCCTTGCCGTTTCGAAACGCGTATCGGAACGCTATAAGCCCGTATCGGAACGCCTGCATTTAAAAGTTAGTTGGGAAAAATAGCCGTTGGGGTTTATGACCGTTGGGGTCATTGCCACGTGGGCGTATCGAAACGGCCTAGCCCGTTTCGAAACGCTGGGCAAAAATCCTGTCCCATGAAGGCCCGTTTCGATACGAGTATCGAAACGCTTTTGCCACTGGAAGCACCTGTTTCGAAACGCCCTAAGGTGTTTCGAAACACCTGGACAGTTTTGTGTGGTTTGGCCTTTGAAAACATATGAAAACCTTTTAAAACATCCCTAAACATAGTTTCAAGTTATTTGGACTTTTGGAAATTGTTTTAAATACTTTTTAAATCAGTCCAAAACATTTTTCAATTATTATATCAAAACATTAGTTCTACAATCTCCCCCTTTTTGATATAATAAAACCACTTGAAAAATTGTTTGGGATTCTCCCCCTTTAACTTTAAAAATGTGAATAAGAGTTGAAAAATTTTAATTCAAATAAAGCTCCCCCTTATTCATTTGAAAATTCAATTTTTCAAACCATTTCTCCCCCTTTTTGTTATATCAAAAAGATTTAAAACATTAAGTTCAAAAATAACAATAGAGGTAAAAATTTGACAAAAGATGAGAATTTTGTTTAAAAATGGCTCCCCTTACTCAAAGCATCATAAAAAAGTTAGTCCATCAAATATGATCATCTAGTTGAATAAACTAAAAATAAGACTAGTTAGATCAAAACAACTAGAAATTTTACCAACACTTGAACCCAAGGGAGGATGTGAAGCCTTCCTTCTTCAAGTGTTCTTCCTTGTGTGCATGGAGCTCCCCTCAATGTTTGACTTGTTGAACATCTCCATCACACCTACAATAGACAATCAAGTAATTTTTGGTATCCAAATTGCTTTGGATCCATAGACGTTAGTTGCACAAATTTTAGTCCCCTTAGGAATCCATTTTTCAATGTCATCATTTTTAATTGAAGTGGTTAGTCCTTTTTGGGACCCAAACACTTCTAAAACATTTACCTTTTATAAATCTAGGGGCACTAGATTGTCTAACATAAAAATTCGATTTTCCAAAATTGTTTTTCTTTTCAAGCTCTTTGGAAATCAAATCTTTTTCTTCTTGAACTTTTTGAAGCAATTTTTGTAAATCAAAACATTTTAATTCAAACTTTTCAAGTTTTGCTTCAAGTTCAAGTTTGGTTTTAGAAAGCAAATCATTTTGAATTTTTAACTTTGAAATCAATTTATTGTTTTTCAAAATGTGGTTTTTAAAATCTAAAACCAAATCATCATAGGCATCTTGTAATTCATCAAAAGAATAAGAACATGAAGTAGATGAATTAGAAGTTACCCTTGAATCTTCTTCGATGGCCATAAGGCAAAGATTGGCTTGTTCATCGTCGGTGGAGTCTTCATCACTCCAAGTAGCCACATATGCCTTCTTCTTATGGCTTGAAGTGCTTGCCCTCTCCTTTCTTTTAGGTTCTCGTTCAAGCTCTCTCAAGGCTTTCTTCATGAAAGGGGCACACTTCTTGAAGAGATGAACTATCTCTTCATCTTCATCCTCCTCTTCACTTGAGTAGACATGATGGCAAGTGGAGGATTTAAGAGCCATGGCACTAGCATTGATGCCAAGCCCTTTGATTTTCTTCTCTCCCATAGCTCTAATTTCTTCTCTCTTCTTCTCATCCTCTTTGTTCTTCTTCATGATTTGATGAGTAAGGAGAGACCCCATGAGTTCATCAAGCTTCAAAGTCTTTAAATTTTTGGCTTCGATGATGGCGGTCCTCTTTGAGTCCCAAGACTTGGGAAGTGAGTAGATGAGCTTTTGAACAAGCTTCTCCTCCGGGATGGCTTCTCCATAGCCTTTGAGACCATTGGTGATGGTGGAGAACCGATCAAACATCTTTTCGATGTTCTCTTCCGGATCCATTTTGAAGTTCTCATACTCCAAGGTTAGGAGCCCAATCTTGGTCTCCTTGACTTCGTTTGTCCCCTCGTATGTGACTTCAAGCTTGTCCCATACCTCCTTGGCACTCTCACAAGAAGACATCTTCTCATAGATGGATGGACCAAATGCACAAAATAGAATGTGCAAGGCTTTGCAATTTAGCTCCATCTTCTTGCGATCGTCGGCACTCCACTCCGCTTTACTTCTTTGAGGCACGAATGGGCCATCTTCAACTACATCCCATAGCTTGTAATCTCTTGATTTGATGAAGAATTTCATCTTTGTCTTCCAATGGGCGTAGTGGTCTCCGTCAAAGAAAGGCGGTTTGTCGATTGATTGTGCCATTTGAGCCGGTTGATGAAAAAGTGATCGAGCTTGCCGGATCTTCTCAATAGGATGTGAATCCTCTTCGATTGAGCCAAGCTCTGATACCAATTGTTGGGATGTGTGGGGCTCGATTCGATCAACCAATATTGCTCACCAAGTGGTGAAGAGATGGATTTTTTGGGTGGAAGGGTTGTGGAAGCTAGAAAGAATAAAGACACAATGATTTATAGTGGTTCGGCCTTCTAACAAGCACCTACATCCACTACCTTAGCTCCCCACTAAGGATTTCACAATCAATCCACTAATTGATTCGTCCCCTTTTCTAGGATTAGGAGGAAACCCTTACAACCGATCAAGCTTCTACCCAAAGCCTTGATCAAAACCCTCTTTTACAAAGAGATAAATAAAGCAAACTTAAACCCTCTAATAGGTGTTTGTTTGCACAATGAAACACTCACCCAAAGCCTAAAACACTTGAGCAAATTTGACAATTTTGGCTCACTAGTGTTTGTCTATACAAGAAATGACAAATTAAGCACTAAGACAATTTCTTGATCATTTGATGTTTGACAATATGAGCATTAGCCTTCTCTTGATGCTTGGAGGTCCCTTTTATACTCCCAAATGAGTTTGTAGCCGTTTCTAGCCGTTGGGATCAAATTGGAGCCGTTGAGGACTTTAATTCCCACCATAAATGCAGTTCTGCAGCTCCCCGTTTCGAAACGCTCGAAGCCATTTCGAAACACTCTCAATGTAGAAAGAGCTGTTGCAGTCTGTCAGGGTACCCGTTTCGGAACACCCCCTTGCCGTTTCGAAACGCGTATCGGAACGCTATAAGCCCGTATCGAAACGCCAGCATTTAAAAGTTAGTTAGGAAAATAGTCGTTGGGGTTTATGACCGTTGGGGTCATTGCCACGTGGGCGTATCGAAACGGCGGGCAAAAATCCTGTCCCATGAAGGCCCGTTTCGATACGAGTATCGAAACGCTTTTGCCACTGGAAGCACCTGTTTCGAAACGCCCTAAGGTGTTTCAAAACACCTGGACAGTTTTGTGTAGTTTGGCCTTTGAAAACATATGAAAACCTTTTAAAACATCCCTAAACATAGTTTCAAGTTATTTGGACTTTTGGAAATTGTTTTAAATACTTTTTAAATCAGTCCAAAACATTTTTCAATTATTATATCAAAACATTAGTTCTACAAATCTGAAAGTTTAAATATAATAATTCATATTGATATAATATTCGAGTAAAATGCGAGATGCTCCAAGTATTAAGTCGCATAAGAGTGATAATCTGAAAATTTTGAGTTATTCGAATTTTCATTTTACAACTCAAATTTTATTTGAAAGTTTTCGATTCGAGTTGAGTCAAGACGAGTCAAATTTTTTTACCTCGATTCAACAAAAATTTTAATTTTTTCGAGTCGAGTTGAGTTTTGTTCAGCCCTATCCATCATGTGCTTTTATAGCATAGTACAATGTTGATTCTTGCAAAAACAAACCTTGTAAGAATAAGTATAAAATTCTATAATTATTTAAAGAATGGAAAGGATTTCCACATAAGATTGAAATTTCAAATATGATGTTAATAAACCTTTATCATTTTATCAATAACTTATATGCGAAGGAGTATAAACTAAAACTTCAGTTTGAGAAAAAACAAAACTTGTTCTCGTGGAAAGAGAAATATTGTTTACGTAATTTAGGTTCGAGTAGTTTATCTATACTAAGTGTATATGTTGTTAAAAGAATAAGATTAAAAAACATATATTATCTTATAATCACACTAGACAATTCAAATAAATTAAAAAAATTCAAAAAAATTGATTCGAATAATTCACGAATTACTATATTCCATCTGTATAACTTTATGAAAAAAAACATATAAATTGACCTAAAAAAGAAGTTGGAATCCAAACAATTGTGGAGTAAGTAATAAATTATTATTTTAAGACCAACAAGTGTTGGGTGCATTGGTAAGGCACGTTGCACTTTTAAACAGAGGACGCATGTTTAAAATTTTTGTGACAATATTATTGAGACGAGCAACTTCGCATCTCAAATATAGACAGTAGATGTACGGACATGCACATTAAAAAACATTATTTGAAGACTTAGGAGTTAAACTTCGTGGTGGCCAAGTCAAGCACCACAAGCTTTCGTTTTCTTTATGTTTTCCTTTTTGGAGGTTCTTCCCTTTCTCCGCACGCAGAGTCAAGACGCATATTAAAGATTGGTGGAAAATTAAGGCAGACGCTTGGAACTTACTTGCATTCTTTACACCATTCCAAAGTCCATTATCATTAAGGATTTTATTAAAGAATCTCATATTTACTTGATTCTTTTAACTTTTTTTTGTTTGTCATGCAAATCCGACTCTAATTATATTTAAAATTGAGTTTGAATATGAGATAGTTTTCTCGAGCATTATTTTCTATTTACAAAATTTGAGTTTAATATTTTACTGAACGTAATATCAACTTTCATAACATTGTCAAATTAAAAGTATTTTTAGTAAAAAGAAATATTAATTAATTCTTTACCACGAAATGTGTTTTATACCTATAAATGAAGATACTATCACACCATACTTTATGATTAATCTTAAGTGTTATTTTTACTTATTTATTTATTTTTTTTGGTAAAATACACTATATTTTATGGTTGTTTTACTTATTTTATATTCAAAAGAAAACACATTCATCAAGTAAATATATAATTATTTTTCTTCTGCAGATGTATTGTTAATAATTATTTTTATTTCACACAAATATAATTTCAATATAAGTATTTTTTAAATGGAAAATTTTAAATTATTATTTGGGTAATGGATGTAAATCTAAGAGGAGAGACCACTAAAATAGCAACAATGGAGAATATATATATAATCTTTCAAAAAAAAGAAGAGAATATATAAAAAAAGAAAACGACTATTGTCTTGACTCTTATCCGAATATTTTAATATGGATATGAAGTTATCCCTTTCCTTTCTTTTTCTATTCTCTAACATAGCAGGAAGGAATCATGGCGAAAGTAGATTCTGCATCAAATGTAAATCCAGTCTAAACAAACCCAGAATGGTTATGCAACATCCTCAATCAAACAATTCGAACATTAACCTTAAAAAAACACAGAAAGCGGGAGTTCACCGGTCTTTGTCGTGTCCCTGTTGATATGGAAGCTATAGCTGCTTCTCTGACCGAGGCAGTCGTGTCCGGGTTGTTCCGTTCGCTGTTGGACCTCCTATCCTCCTCCCACTTCAACAGATTCGCGCGCAAAGACAAGGTTTTGTCCGAGCTCAAGAAGTGGGAAAAGTTGCTGCTCAAAATCAATGCTTCCCTGGAAGATGCTGAAGAAAAGCAAACCACAAGCAGATCGGTCGAGTTCTGGCTCCGGGACTTACGGGGCATTGCTTATGACGCCGAAGATGTCATCGATGAGCTCGGCTACCAAGCACAGCGCCGCCGAATGAAGGAAGAATCCGACCACTCTTTCTCCTCCGGCAAGGTGAGGAAATATGTCCCCACTTGCTGTCTTAGTTTTAATCCTTCAACTATTAAGTTTAGCTCCAAAATGGAGTCCAAGATAGAGAATTTAACTGCTAGACTGGAAGATGCTGTTTCGGTAAAGAATAATTTGTGTTTAGTTGAGAATGATAGAGGAAGGTTTGGGAGAGTGAAACAGAATCTAAGAACCAGTAGTTCCCTTGTGGATGAGTCTCGTGTCTTCGGTCGGGAAACGGATAAAGAGGCCGTTCTCGATATGCTGATGAATGATTGCGGTGGTAGCGGTGTGGCCTGCATTTGTGGTATGGCAGGTGTGGGTAAAACCACTCTTGCTCAGTTGGTTTACAATGATACCAAAGTCGAAAACTTTTTCGATTTGAAAGTCTGGGTTTGTGTCTCCGAGGAATTCGATATTGTCCGGCTGACAACAACCGTGCTTCAGGCTGTTACTTTAGAGAGTTGCAGTGTAAAGGACCTGAATTTACTCCAAGTAAGACTAAAGGAGAAGCTGTCTGGTAAGAAATTTTTTATTGTTTTAGATGATGTTTGGAATGAGAACTATGAACAATGGGAGCTTCTATGTAGGCCTTTCATTTCAGGGGCTGCAGGAAGTAAAATTCTTGTGACAGCTCGAAACGAAGGTGTTGCATCGATAATGGCTACTTGTGGGACTCATCATGTGAGGAAACTCACGAACGATGATTGTCGCTCCCTGTTCACTCTGCATGCTTTTGGGGCTTCAGATTTCGAAGGACGTCCGGAGCTTAAAACAATCGGTGAGGAAATAGTTAAGAAGTGCAAAGGCTTGCCATTGGCAGCTAAGACCCTCGGCGGACTCCTTCGTACTAAAGGGAAACCTGATGAGTGGGAAGACATAATGAAGAGCAAGATTTGGGATTTACCCGAAGCCAAAAGCGGCATCCTTCCGGCTCTGAGATTGAGCTACCATTACCTTCCTTTCCATCTCAAACGTTGTTTTTCTTACTGTGCTATATTCCCAAAGGATTATGAATTCGACAAGGAGGAGTTGATTCTGTTGTGGATGGCAGAGGGTTTCTTGCACCCCGTAAAAGGAAAGAAGCAGATGCAGGACATAGGAGTTGAATATTTTCGTGATTTATCGTCGAGATCCTTTTTCCAGCAGTCAACTGGCAATCAAACACGGTACGTGATGCATGACCTCATAAATGACCTTGCTCAATTTGTTTCCAGAGAAATATGCTTCAGTTTCGAATTTCACGGAGACAAATTATATGATAGATTCGAACAGCTTAGGCATTTTTCATTTGTTCGTCACCGATACGACACTTCAAAAAGATTTGAAATGTTGTATCAAATGAAAAGATTGAGAACACTGGTAGCATTACCAGTTCATGTATTGCCATGGACAGCAAATTCCTATTTAAGCAATAATGTCTTACAAGAGTTGTTGCCGAGGTTAGTCTGCTTGAGAGTGTTGTGTCTGAGTGGTTATTGCATCGATGAGCTACCGCATCGCATAGGTGGTTTGATACACTTACGGTACCTGAATTTATCTCGCACCAGAATCAAATTGTTGCCCGATTCCGTGGGATCTCTTTTCAACTTACAGACATTGATACTGCATGGGTGCAATAACCTTACAAAGTTGCCTCAAGCGATTGAGAATCTGATTCATCTTCAGGTTCTTGATCTTACCAATACTGACAGTTTAACAGAGATGCCACTGCAGATTGGCAACCTGAAAAAGCTACAGATTTTGTCCAAATTCACCGTGCAAAGGGGTAGTCGGCCTAGCATCACGGAATTGAAGGGCTTGTCGCATTTGCAAAAGGACCTTTCCATTTTTGGACTGGAAAATGTGGTTAATACTCTACATGCTAGTGCTTATGTTCTGAAGGATAAGCAGGGCCTTGAGAGGTTAGATTTGCAATGGAGTCATGAATCGCTTGATCATGGAAACGGTGAAGATGGAATACATGTTTTCAACATGCTACAACCTCATCAAAACCTTCAAAGTGTTCGAGTTGCATTTTATGCCGGCACAAAGTTTCCATCTTGGTTAGGCGGTTCCTCGTCGACTAATATTGTGGATATAAACCTCTCCGACTGTAGAAATGTTACATCCCTTCCTGCGCTTGGGACACTACCCTCACTCAAGAAGCTTTTGATCGAAGGCATGAACGGAGTCAAGAGATTGGATTTTGAGTTTTTTGGATATGGTTTACCTTTTCCGGTTTTGGAAGTTCTTCAGTTCAAAAACATGTTGAACTGGGAGGATTGGGACTATCCTAACAAAGCTAATAAAGAACATGGGGAATTCCCGAGTCTCCGTGAGCTTATGATTGATAACTGTCCAAAGTTGCATCGGAAATTACCGGGATACTTGCCTTCTCTCGTAAAACTTGCAATCAAAGGATGCCCCAATGTGGCTTATTCAGTTATGAGCCTCCCATCTCTTCTTGACCTTAGTATTGAAGATTGCAATAAGACGGTTCCAAGGAGCATGGTTGACCTTACCTCTCTAACTACACTGAGAATCAAGAGTTTGTCGGACCTTACATGTTTTCCCGATGGGTTTGAACAGTTTCCGGGAGCACTTAAGCATCTTATCCTTTCCCACTGCACCGGGTTGACATCATTGTGGCGGAAAGGTACTGAATTTTAGAATGTTGGTTCTATTGATCATGCAAAAATTATTGTATGTTCTCATACATATCTTTCTCCCTGGCAGGAAAGGATGAACTGTGTTGCCCTGTGTCTCTTGAGCGTTTGAATATTGAATCATGCCCGAAACTTGTATCCTTTCCGGAGACAGGTATGTGGTCGATGCTTAGATGTCTCCGGCTCAGAGATTTTCCACTGCTTAAGGACCTGCCTTGTTGGATAATGAGGCACGGTGAAATTACCGGCTGTCTTCTTGAAGACTTGGAAATCGAAAAATGCCCTTCACTCACATGCTTTCCAAGAGGGAGGTTACCTCCCACATTAAAAAGGTTAAAAATCCAAGGCTGTGCTCGCCTAAGTTCGCTACCCGAGGGACTGATGCAAGCCGATAAAGACAAAAATGCATCTCATCTCGAGCATTTAGAGATCATTGGCTGCCCTTCTCTTGCTCGCTTTCCAGAAGGTAGATTACCAACTAGCCTTAAAATGCTTAAGATTTTTGATTGCTTGGAGCTGGAGCCCTTTTCAGATAAGATGCTGCTTGATAATGCATCACTCGAATTCATTGATATCTGGAAATGTTCTGTTCTAAAAAGCTTGCCAGATTCTCTAAACAACCTCTCCTGTCTGATGGAGCTGAAATTAAGCAATTGTTATGATCTGAAATACTTCCCGGAGGCTGGTTTGTCCCTCCCAAACCTGAGATCTTTGGTCATCACCAATTGCTTCAGTCTCAAGTCACTACCAAATCAGATGCAAAATCTCACTTTTCTTCGATATTTAACGGTTTGCAACTGTCCAATTGTGTGTTTTCCTAGAGAGGGTTTGCCTCCTAATCTATTGTCACTCGAGATCTGGGATTGTAAAGATCTCAAGGAACCAATATCGAATTGGAACTTGCATACATTAACCTCACTTGGAGACTTGAGGATTGCTGGTGGACAGGAGATGCTTTCCTTTCCAGATGAAACATGTCTACTTCCAACGACTCTAGTTTCGATATATATCGGGGAACTCCACAATCTTCAATCCCTGTCCAAGGAGCTTCGAAATCTACCTTCACTTGAAGAGCTAGAGGTCGTCGACTGTCCTAAGCTTCGGTACTTAGAAGGGTTGCCCGCAACACTCGGAAGACTTTGTGTTAGGAACTGCTCACTTGTAAAAAACAAATGCTCAAGGGAGAAAGGAGAATATTGGCCTATGATAGCTCCCATTCCCTGTGTGGAAATAGACCCTACAGATTAGTGTGCTCTAGCAATTCAGCTTATGCCAGTTGGGGTAAGTGTATTCTTTTGGTGGACAAACCATTTCAGTTCAACTTGCATAGATTGGCACAAAGAAGGATGGGGAGGAACTTAATCAATAAGCTTTTTCAGTTCAAGTAACTTTGTTGTACACTATCGGTCTAATGCCATACCAAGTATCCAATACGTCCCCGTACAGGAGATTTATTGGGTACGTCTTGGTACCTATAAATATTTCTTCTCCTTATTTCTTCTTCTTCTTCTATTCTTCCACTCTTTTTCTGTCTTTTTCTTCTTTCTTTTCGATTTTTTCTTGTTCACACAATTCAACTATATGTATATAAGTACGTGTGATGTCTGTGATGGTTTGTCAAGAATATTAATAAAGAAGTGAGGTTTCAGAAGTAGAAGAATAGGTTGAGAGAAAAGATGATGTTTTTCATTAATTTCAGCATAAGAGAAAACATTACAACGTCCTCTGTAATATTCTAGGAACACTCCAATTATTTACTGACAGGTGTCCTATGCTCCAATATTCTCTCTAACCGAATTACAGCTCATCCTGAGTAGTATATTCATGACTTGGCATTCCCGTTGCACTAGCCGCTGGTGTTGGGTCTGCTTTGCCTTCATTGTGCTGGGCCTCCTCTTCTATTATCGTAACCTGGGCCGAGTGACCCGTAACCCGAACCTGATTGCTTTCAACTGAAACACTGTCGTTCTTCTGAAATTCAAGTCCCCCGTGCTGGTTCAACATATCCATTGACTTCCCGCTCCTTTCCCCTTTTTGCCCTAATTCTTCAAATTTTCCCCCTTTTGCTTCGATCATGACAATACCCCCTTCTGCAGGCGATCCTTGTCCCCAAGGATCGAAATCCGGGAATTGTGATTGCAAAACGGTGAAGTCCTCCCAAGTGGCGTTCTCGGAACCCATATTTGCCCATTCGATGAGGAGTTGAGTGACCGGGCGATTCTGCCGTTTAACAATCCGTTTGTCAAGCGCCTGTAAAGGGTAAATCTTCAGTTGGCCGTCGTCGGCCACTTCCGGTGGATTGATAGAGGTAATTGTTCTGGACCCAATTTTCTTTTTGAGGAGGCTAACGTGAAAAACAGAATGAATTTTTGCCGTCGGTGGAAGAGCCAACTGATATGCCACTGACCCTATCTTTTTGATGACTTTGTAAGGGCCATAGAACCGTGCTGCCAGCTTCAAATTGGAACGGAGAGCAATTGAAGATTGGCGGTAAGGCTGTAACTTAAGGTAAACTTCATCACCAACCTGAAATTGTCTTTCGGATCTTTGCTTATCTGCATAATACTTCATTCGATGTTGAGCCTTCAGTAGGTTATCTTGTAGTAGCTTGCGTGTGCTTTCACGATTAGCTAGAATTTCATTTACCCCTTGCACAATAGAGTCCTCTGCCCACTGCAAAATATTAGGCTTATACCCATAGAGTGCCTCGAAGGGTGTCAACCCTAGAGCTGTGTGGAAGTTGGTGTTGTACCACCACTCAGCCTGGGGTAGCCAAGTTGCCCATGTCTTAGGCTTTAGGAAGCACAGTGCTCTCAAGTATTGTTCGAGGAATTGGTTCAGGCGTTCAGTCTGACCATCTGATTCAGGGTGATAGGCTGAGCTGAAGTGAGGAGTGGTGCCCAGCTTCTTCAAGAGTTCTTTCCAGAATGTGCTAGTAAAGATCTTATCCCTATCAGAAATAGCAATAGTAGGGTTGCCATGGAGCTTGAAAATATTGTCAAGGTACACTTGGGCAATATCAGTGGCTGTGAAAGGGTGTGCCAAGGGTAAAAAATGGGCATATTTAGTGTACTTGTCAATGACCACTAGGATAGAACTGAATTTCTTTGAAATAGGTAAACCCTCGATGAAGTCCATGGAGATAGTATGCCAAGCCTGTGTAGGGATAGGCAATGGTTGCAGGAGGCCAGGTTTGTGGAGGTGTTCATCTTTGACTCTTTGACAGGTGTCACATTGTAGTACATAGTCTTTAACTTGTTTCTTAAGCCCTGGCCAATAGAAGCAAATTTTTATCCGTTGGTAGGTAGCTTGTACTCCTGAGTGCCCCCCCATAGGAGAGTCATGTAGTTGGAAAAGGAGTTGCTGTCTAAGAGTGCCATTAGAGCCCACATACACTCTTCGTTTATACCTCAGAATACCCTTAGCAAAAGTCCAGTCTTGAGGAGTAGGTTTTGGAAGAGTAGCCATTGTCATCTTTTCAGTAGCCAATGAATCATTGTGATAGCTGAGTTCGACCTCCTTAACCCAGAAAGGTATGATTGTTGTAGAAGTGAGGTGAAAGAGAGAAGGATCCTGTCGAGAGAGAGCATCAGCAACAATATTAGTTCTGCCTTTTCTGTATTGAATTGTGTAATCCAATCCTAGTAGCTTTGTCAGGCCTTTCTTCTGTACTGTAGTTGTGAGTTTTTGTTCCAAGAGGTGTTTGAGGGCTTCATGGTCAGTCTTAATGACAAAAGGAGTGCTTTCCAAGTAATGACGCCACTTGGTTACAGCCATGAGGATAGCTAGGAACTCCCTCTCATATACTGACATATCTGCATGCTTAGGGCCTAATGCTTTACTTAAGAAGGCAATAGGTCTTCCCTCTTGGGAGAGCACTGCCCCAATTCCCCTAGAACTTGCATCAGTCTCCAAGTAGAAGGGTTTGTGAAAATTAGGTAGGGCTAGCACTGGAGAAGAACACATTGCAGATTTTAAATCTTTGAAAGCTTGTTCAGCTTCAGGTGTCCAGTGGAAACTATCTTTCTTCAGGAGAGTAGTTAGAGGCTTGCTGATGGAGCCATAGTTTCTGATGAAACGTCTGTAGTAGCCTGTTAAGCCCAGAAATCCTCTCAAAGCCTTCAGGGTCTTGGGAAAAGGCCAGTTTTGAATGGCTTCAATCTTAGAAATGTCGGTTGCAACACCTTGGGCAGAAATGATGTGGCCCAAGTATTCAATTTGTTCCTGACCAAAGAAGCACTTAGATCTTTTAGCAAATAGTTGATGAGTTCTGAGTAGCTGCAGAACTAACTCCAAATGATGGGAATGAGTAGATAGATACTTGCTGTAGATGAGGATGTCATCAAAGAAAACCAAGACAAACTTTCTGAGATAGGGTTCAAAAATAGCATTCATGAGGGACTGAAAAGTGGCAGGGGCATTTGTCAAGCCAAATGGCATCACTTTGAATTCAAAGTGACCATGATGAGTCCTGAATGCTGTTTTATAGATGTCCTCCTCTTTAACTCTTATCTGCCAGTATCCTGACCTAAGGTCAATTTTTGAAAAAAATTTTGCCCTTGTTAATTCATCTAACAAGTCTTCCACCACTGGAATTGGAAACTTGTTCTTAATTGTCTTGTCATTAAGTTGCCTATAGTCCACACAAAGTCTCCAAGAACCATCTTTCTTCTTTACTAATAAGCAAGGGGAGGCAAAAGGACTCTTACTGGTTCTTATAATCGAGGCAGCCAACATTTCTGTAATTTGCTTTTCTACTTCAGCTTTTTGATGATAAGGAAATCTGTAGGGCCTGAGATTCACTGGTTGTGTGCCTTCCTTAAGAACAATTGCATGGTCTTGTAATCTTTCAGGGGGCATCTCTTGTGGGGTACTGAACACATCTTTGAATTCTTCCAAAACTTGTTTTAGCTTAGGTCTGACTTCATTGTTATCTTCTTCAGCACTGAGAAAGTATATTTCACCCATCAAATCTGCATTCTTTTCAGTCAGTTTCTGAAATTTTTCTCCAGAAATGAGTTTAAAACTGGCAGGTTTTACTCCCCCTCTTAATGTTATCAGCTCCCCTTCCTTTTGAAAACTCATAGTCATTGCATTGAAATCCATACTAACAGGACTGTATATTCTCATCCAATCAACTCCCAGCACTATATCACTTCCTCCCATACATAAGACCCTGAAATCATGTTCAAACTGGTAGCCTTGCATCTTCCACTGTAGTTGCTTAGATTTTGCAGCGCTGAACAATTTTTCTCCATTAGCCACTGTTATCACCAATGGATTGGTAGGTATCACTTCCAACCCTTCCTTGGCCCATCCTGGATTGATGAAGCTATGGGTACTTCCACTGTCCACTAGAATGCTTAGGGGTCTTCCTCTGATGGAACCTTGAATTCTGAGTGTACTGTGACCCACAGAGCCAGTCAAGGCATTAATGGAGATCTCTAATTCCTCTTCCCCTGACTTTTCTTGCTTGTCTTCAACCTCTCCTTCTTCATTTAACTGTTCCTCTTCTGGGTTAGGTTCCTCTCCCTCCATGGAGTTAAATTGTTTGGCTTTACATTGGTGACCAGGTGTAAACTTCTCTCCACACTTGAAACACAAGTTGTGGCTTCTCCTGTAGTCCAGTAAAGATTGTTTAGGTGTGTTCTGAGTGTTGGTTTTCTGTGGGGTACTTTGGTTTGTAGGCCAGGTTCTTTGTGAGGTGTTTGGAGTGGTGTAGGTATAAGGTTTTGGCTTCAGTCTTTTTGTTTCAACCTCCAGAGCTAGTTCATGTAGTCTAGCTAATCTGTAAGCTTCATCCAGGTTGGGGGGTTTATGAATTTTGACCTTGTGCCTCAATTCCTCCTTCAAACCACTTAGGAAACTGGAAACAAAGTAGCTTTCGTCTTGGTATGGATTTTGTTGTAGGATGTAGGGTTTGAGTTCTTCAAATCTGTCTTGATACTCCTCGATGGACCCCTTCTGAATAAGCTTATTGAACTCCTCAATAACATCCGTATAAGTTCTGTCACTGAATCTATGGCACAAATCAGAAGTGAACTCATGCCAATTAATTCTGTGTTTCTGCAGGATATAGCTGTCAAACCAAGTCTCAGCTCTGCCTTCTAGATGCATAGAAATCAGATTCATTTTTTGTTCTTCAGGTATTTCTAACAGAGTAAAGTACTTTTGACATTTCTTTATTCACCCCTAGGATTATTGCCATCAAACATTTGTAGTTCTATCTTTGGTCTGAAATTACTTCCCCTGGACTGCTGGTTGAGATTAGGCATGTTTTGTTCATGGTTGTTCCCTTCTAGAACTGTATCCTCAACCTTCATTTTTTGCTTTTGTTGAGGTGAAAATGTGTGGGTGGGGTTTTGTAAAATTCCAGGTCCTTCTGGGTTAAAAGTATACCGTTCATGTTCATCCAAGATAGTGACTATAGGAGGAAACTTACTTGCTTGTCCTGGTTGTGGTTTTGTTGCAGAAGAAGTAGGCTTATCAGGTATAACCTCTCCCGCCTTTGCTTTGACAGCGTGCAAGATCTGCTCCAAATAACCTTGGGTGGTGTCCATTCGATTCTCCAGCTTTGACACTCTCTGGTCAACGTTACCCTGGTGCTTGGTCCACCATTTTGGAACTGCATCTTCATGGTCTAGTTCTTTGAGTCGGTCCTGGATGGTGGCTAGTTGTTTTTGTATCGCAGCTAAGTCTGTGTTTTCTACCATTTGCTGAATCTTCTTTGATTTACCCAGCTTGAATGGGGGATCACAACAGGCTCTAGATACCAATTTGTGATGGTTTGTCAAGAATATTAATAAAGAAGTGAGGTTTCAGAAGTAGAAGAATAGGTTGAGAGAAAAGATGATGTTTTTCATTAATTTCAGCATAAGAGAAAACATTACAACGTCCTCTGTAATATTCTAGGAACACTCCAATTATTTACTGACAGGTGTCCTATGCTCCAATATTCTCTCTAACCGAATTACAGCTCATCCTGAGTAGTATATTCATGACTTGGCATTCCCGTTGCACTAGCCGTTGGTGTTGGGTCTGCTTTGCCTTCATTGTGCTGGGCCTCCTCTTCTATTATCGTAACCTGGGCCGAGTGACCCGTAACCCGAACCTGATTGCTTTCAACTGAAACGCTGTCGTTCTTCTGAAATTCAAGTCCCCCGTGCTGGTTCAACATATCCATTGACTTCCCGCTCCTTTCCCCTTTTTGCCCTAATTCCTCAAATTTTCCCCCTTTTGCTTCGATCATGACAATGTCATGCTCACGTGATTTTATTTTATTTTATATTTGACGTACCTTTGCTATAGCCATATCTAGTAATTTTGGAAATTGATGTTTTCTGTTCCCGTATTCATTTCCGTATCAGAGCAACATAGGTTATACATATATTCAGGCAACGCATCCAGCTGGTTCCATTAATCATTTTGTTCTTGTCGACAGGTTTGTGATGGACTCTGCTCGTTATTGAAGCCATGGACAGTGGATTTGAGGACCAAGTTAGAGTGCTGATGCGTGCTTGTTGCAGAGAAAATTCAACCAGGTTTCTTTCCCATATTGGGGGCTCAAGTTGTGCCTAGGAAGAGTTGGACAAATGGCAGTGTGTAATACGGCCGAATTAAAATTTTATGGCCCTTTTTGGTGTCTTACTTATGCCTAGGTTTAGGGTTTAGGGTTTAAGGTTTGATGTTAGGGTTTAGGGTCAGAGTTTAAAAAATTTAGGGTATGGTGTATTTTTAGGGTATAGAGTGTATGGTTTAGGATTTAAAATTTAGGGTTAGGGCTTAGAATTTAATTTTTTTAGTATTGAGGCATATACAAAGACACAGAAAATGGGCAGAGAATTTTTATCCAATACGGCCTATCGACTAAGATAAAAGTTAAACGAAACACAAGTCGCCCACACATACACCCACTAGTTGATATACCGAAATAAAGTGTTAGATTATTTGAACAAAGACACTGTTTAAATTTTCATATTTACGTTGTGAATGAATAAGATTTAATTGGAAAGGTTGCATTCAATTCATAATCTACATATA
Organism: Hibiscus tridactylites; assembly: GCA_958450335.1. Taxonomy (NCBI): domain Eukaryota; kingdom Viridiplantae; phylum Streptophyta; class Magnoliopsida; order Malvales; family Malvaceae; genus Hibiscus; species Hibiscus tridactylites. The sequence continues at coordinate 16,019,681 of OY288273.1, read as the reverse complement.
CAATACCATAGTTCACCAATGGATCAAAATATGTGATTATATATATATATATATATATATATATATATATATATATATATATAACATGGTTACCATAAAACTTCTAAGTCTAATAGTTTTTACCTTTTACCCTTAATAAATATATGAAAATTACTCTCCCAACCTAACTGTTTTATTCAAAACGTCAAAAATCGAATTATATTTTTTGTTTTAGAGATTTAGTGCCTCATTTAAACCAACTGATTCTCTATAAAACTTTTTTATTTATTAATGTGTCCTACATGTATATATATACTTATAATTTCTAACAAGTATAAGTGGGTGTATGGTATGGATAAAAAAAAAAGGCCTACGGTACTTATTTGTTCTACGATATGGTAACATGGTGACGGATACCCTTGCCAAAATGCGTGATTCCACCTCATTTTTTGTACGAATTTTTTATTCAGCTTCTCTTTGCGTGGATGAGATGTTACAGGTGGACTCGATCAATATTATTGACTTACCTGAAGATTAGTTGGCCACCATAACACATGCAGGTTGTCTAGTTGTGTCCTTAGCTTTGTTTTTTATTTCTGATGGCTATAGTTATTTGGTATTTCTGTTAAATTTTTGGTTTTTTAACCTTTTCTTGTAATACAATCACGGTGATACAATCATGAGTACTATTTTTCTCCACTTAGGTTTAAAGAGGTTTTTAACAAGGTCCATGTGCGTATCCCTATTTTTACCCAAAATAAAATATAATTCTTTTTAGTTTGAAATTATATATCCTTTTCATAAGATTAAATTGAAATATATGATTTTGAGTCTAAATGTAATTTACCATTACCTTAGTTTTAAAGTTTGAATCTTTTAAAGGATTAAATATGAAAATATACCATTTAAGTAGGCAAATGCAATCACTACCAGCGGCAACGCAAACCATTTCATAAATTATCAGTTTACCAATCTCCTCCATCAATCACAAATTCACAATCAGTCAAAAAAGAAATCAGAAAATCGCCGGAAAAAAAAACTCACTCCGCACTGTTCTTTCAAATTCTCAACATTTGAATCCAAATCACATATGCGCATATAATTGTTATCCGTCTTTGTTTATTTCTCACTGTAGGCAATTTAGGAGGACAAGATTGCCGTGAAGTTTGTTTTTTAATAAAATGGCGTGTATAAAAGGGGTGAATAGATCGGCGCATGTGGCACTGGCGCCGGACGCTCCTTACATGGCGGCCGGGACGATGGCTGGGGCGGTGGATATGTCCTTTAGCTCATCGGCGAATCTCGAGATCTTCAAGCTTGATTTCCAGAGTGACGATGGCGACCTCCCTGTGGTTGGAGAGTGTCCCACTTCAGATCGATTTAACCGCATTGCTTGGGGCAAGAACGGATCTGGCTCCGATGAATTTTCACTCGGGCTAATTGCTGGTGGCCTCGTTGATGGCAATATCGATCTTTGGAACCCCTTAAACCTGATCCGGTATTTTTTAAAAATAAAATCTATCGACAGAATGTACATAACGGATGATTTAATCTAGTTCACTTTGATTTTCGATTAAATTGAACATGTAGTGATAGAATAGAATAGGACAATAGATAAAGTTAATTTGACTATGTTGCAGGTTTTATGTGTGTGACGTTTGTTTGGATGGGAAAATTGTGACTGGTTTCTATCTACTTGGTTGGGATTGCAATGCTCTTATATAATGCCCATTTACGAATTTTTATACCGACTTCTTTCAAGTTTTTGCCTTGTGTTAATTTGGTGCTTTTTATGATTTAAACAAGTGGTTATTCAAACTTTTTGGCCTGTTTACTCCGAAGCTAGCTTTTTTATGATTTGATATTGTAATAATGTTCCATGATTTGTGGGTTCTATAATACTTATTAAAACTGAATTCCTTTGCAACTGTTAATAAATTTGCTTTGTTGTGCAAGCTGGAATAAGTTGGATAAAATGTCTGGTAATTCGTTGTGCTGCTGCATGCATGATTTGCATAGAGGCTGATGAGCATTGGGTATTTTGTGTTAATTTATGGTTGGATCATTTCTAAAATAATTTGGTTAATGAGCAAAAACTCTTCTTATGGTTAATTTTGATCATGTTGTATTTTATTAAAGACTAAGAACCAGAAGAAAAGAGTATCATCATTTTTGGAAATATTTATGGTTAACATGATTCTTAACTGAGACCTTTCTTAGAGAAGATTTAATCCTTTTCTCTAGTCATTTATAATATTTGTCTTTTTCTAGATGATTGGAATTGGTTACTTTCACATTTTTTGCCAATTATTAGTATTTATTGCTATGTATTTCCTTTAGTATTTATTGGTTTTTTTGGACTAATTTGACACAAGAAGATTATAATTTGGTTTAAACATAACAATTTCCTCAGCTCTATGTCAAGTGAACAAGCTCTTGTTGGACATCTTTCAAGACACAAAGGGCCTGTGAGTTTCCTTCTTTTTTTGGAGAATAAAAACTCAACTATTTTGACATGTATGATATTTTTCATCCAGCATTTGAAGATTTCTTGGTATATTTCTTCTTTTCCCATCCTCATACTTTAGGTCCGTGGTCTTGAGTTCAATGCCATTGCTCCAAACTTGCTAGCATCTGGGGCTGATGATGGTGAAATCTGCATCTGGGATTTGTCAGCACCTGCACAACCGTCACATTTTCCTCCTCTTAAGGTCTGGGGGAATCATTTGCAACTTCTTGAATTGTAAAGCTCTTTCATCTATCTGCTCGGTGCTCACCATGGGAAAATACAGCATGGCCTCTGTTAGTTCTGAGCCGTGTATAGACTTAGGATTAACACATTTCACTGTTCACACCATTGCTGTTCAACTAAATGCCTTTTCATTCTGTGTAATTGTCATGTCTTCACTGTACCCAGCATTCTTATTTCTGTTCATGTTCAAAATATACAGTTGGTTAGGTTAGAAATCTCCCCCTTCCCCTCTCTCTTCCCTCCTTTATGAGAAAGAAAAAGGATAATATATGGACTATTGAGGTATCTGACATAGTTTTTTATGGTCATGCAGGGTAGTGGATCTGCTACTCAAGGTGAAATCTCATTTTTGTCTTGGAATAGTAAGGTTCAACATATATTGGCCTCAACTTCTTATAATGGAACAACTGGTGAGGAAATAAATGGACTCTAGACTTATTCTTTTGTCATTTAAGTTTAGCTGGGGAGATAATTTATACATTTATAATTTTCCAGTTGTTTGGGACTTGAAGAAGCAAAAACCAGTGATAAGGTAAAGTTCATGTTATGTACCAAGTGAAAGTTTTCTTGTTGTTTCTGCATTTTATTTCCATCCTGATCCACCACATGTTTGACCTAATCCTTTTTTTAATCGACAGTTTTGCAGATTCAGTTAGAAGGAGATGTTCTGTTTTGCAGTGGCATCCTGATGTTGCCACTCAACTTGTTGTTGCTTCAGATGAAGATGATTCACCCACTTTAAGGGTAATAATCTTTTTAATGTTGCTTCGAATGTGGATTCCTATTTTCTTGGAATTTGTTAATTTCTGCTATTTTGCTACTTGCTAACAGCTTTGGGATATGCGGAATATTATGTCACCAGTGAAGGAGTTTATAGGGCACACAAAAGGTACCAATGCTTTAGAAGTGGATGCAACATTTTTAGAACTTGTTGATGCTTTGCCTTCTTTTACATTGGGGTGTTTGTTTCTGTATTTGGTTAGAGAATTATATGCTCTTTCAGCTTAATCTAATACCACGCCATATAGTATGAGAATATAAGATGTAAATAATTAGCTTCCTAAAATCAGAGTGAAAATAGATGTTTGAGATTGATTTGGTGCCCCTCGGTCAAAATGGTATTGGTGAGCGCAGATAAAGTTTAGGACTTTGAGCGTTTCATGGTATAGTTCATTTGCAGTTATTTTTCTGACAGCTATTCATCTCCCGATTCATGTAGAAGTTTGATGACTTATTTTGTTTTACAGGTGTAATTGCAATGGCATGGTGTCCCTCTGACAGCTCTTATTTGCTCACATGTGCCAAAGATAATCGAACTATTTGTTGGGATATGGTTATTGGAGAGGTTAGGGAATAACATAATTACTAATATGATTCTTCACTTCTTTTTGATCTGTATGCCCCTTAACCTTTAATCAAAAGGTTACATTCTGAATTGTGAAATTTTTCTATTTTGGGAGCATAGATTGTCAGTGAATTGCCTGCTGGTACCAACTGGAACTTTGATGTGCACTGGTATCCAAAGATACCTGGAGTAATATCAGCATCTTCTTTTGATGGCAAAATTGGCATGTATAACATTGAGGTGTGACCTTGTCCAATTTTTCTTTCCTACCATATTATGTTTTTGTTAAACAAAAAATATTAGCAGTTGGGCGTGTTTAGGTTAGCACTTCTTGTGTTTAACTTCTCACCTTTATTTTGCAGGGTTGCAGCCGATACGGTGTTGGGGAGGTTGATTTTGGTGCAGGTAATTATTTAACAGAACCATTTAACTGCTGGAGTTGATTTGGCATCCTTCAGTTTGGTTCAACAGAACTTGCTCATTTTCCATTTTTGTCATAATTTGACAATGCTATTAGCTTTTGGCAGTCTAGGAGAAAGAAATAAGATTGATGGCTTCCGATAGAGGCGGATGTGGGGCACCTCTGCCAGGGATTCAAATAGCAGTGCTATAGCGGTAGCGGTATGGCCACCGTCTGCCACTGTAAATCCCGAAATAGCAGTGTGAATAAAATCACATCAATCGCGGTGGTTAATGGCTGCGAAATAGTGGGGTCACAGAGAATAGCAGTAATAACAGTGTTATGTCTGTTATTACCCGGTTTTTCAACAAAAAAAAAAAGCCTTACCATCTTGAGAAGCAAAGCAGAAAACAGAGGAAAGTAGATCGACAGAACAAAAAAACTAGTAGATTAGATCCTACAAAGGTTCAATTAGTTCTCGGTTCTTTCTAAATAAATGGGCAGGAAGCTTCATACTTGTCAGTCACGAGATTCAAATGATTTAGGGAAAGAAAATTGGAAAATATTGCAGAAGGAACTCAGTGATGCCTTGGATAATTTTGGTAGGAAGCAATTTGGGTAAAATTTTAAGGAAATTTAAACCAAAATTTGAGGGAAAATATTGGAATTTTTTTACAAAAAGGAAGCTACGTGCAACTATAATTTGGTATTTGGAATTTTGTGAGTTTAGCTGGTTTTTTGGATCTTGGGTTGGTTAGTGGGTCATGGGTGGGATATTTTTTTTTACTTAAATGTGGATTTAGATAAATTTATTATATTTTTAATCTATTAGTTTTTATATTGTATTAATTTTATAATAATTATAACTTTAGTGTAACAATATAAGTTTTAATAATGTGTTGAAATATTTCACTTTATTAATATGAACTTTATTAAAATTGATTAGGACAAACATTTTTGAACTTGAAGAAATGTGAGAATATTAATAACCTTACATGGTTAAATATAGGAGAAATGAGAATATTGCTTTGTTAATAGAAAATTCATATATAAAAATGATTTTAATAATAAAAATGTTACCATAATGATAGAAAGATGTGTTCTCATGAAAATGAGTTTTTGTAATCACGAGTACTGTTGTTATGTTTTGACACGAGTTGTGTGAATTTGAAAGAAGTTCATGACCGTGATGCCCGCAATGATTGCAATAGCATCTGTTATGTCTGTAATCGCTATAAACGCGATGCGACCGAAATTGCGACTGAAAATGCGACTGATAGCACCTGTTATGTCTGTATTGCATGAGGTAAAATATACTTCCATTTTACATTCTCTTTTTAATTATTTTAATGATTCTTTATGCAGTGTCTTTGAGAGCTCCAAAATGGTATAAACGTCCTGTTGGGGCATCTTTTGGCTTTGGAGGAAAAGTTGTCTCATTTCGCCCTCGGATAGGTACTTCTCCATGTTCAGAGGTAAATATATCAGCAAGCTTTGTTAAAACATAACAATAGTAATGATCGGAATTTGAATGCCAATGATATTCTTCCTTCTTTTTGGGATCTTATGGTCCTGTAAACTTTGTTCAGGTTTTCGTGCACAACTTAGCTGCTGAAGAAAGTCTGGTTAGTCGTTCATCGGAATTTGAATCTGCTATCCAAAATGGGGAAAGGTCCTTGCTAAGGGCTCTATGTGAAAAGAAATCTCAAGAGTCTGAGTATGTCATCCATACTAAGAAATTCTAATTATTTTTTCTTGTCTTTTTTCAAGTAATTTCTTTTACTTCTACCATGATTCATTGGGAGTTCTGTGCAGATCTCAGCAGGATCGAGAAACATGGAGCTTCTTAAAGGTGATGTTTGAAGATGATGGGACAACTAGGACGAAATTGCTCATGCATCTAGGTTTTAGCCCATCTGCAGAAGAAAAAGATACTCTACAAGACCTCTCTCAGAGTGTAAATGATATTACCCTTGAGGAAAAAGTAGGCTATGTGAAAGACACTACCTTATTTGCTGCTGATAATGGGGAGGATTTCTTCAACAATCTTTCAAGTCCCAGAACTGATACACCAGTTGCAACTTCTGAAAATAATTTTCATGTTGAGAGCACAGTTCCTAGCGCAGATCTAACACCTCAAGAATCACATGGGCTGGAGGAAAGTTCGGATCCATCATTTGATGATGCTGTTCAACATGCTTTGGTGGTGGGTGACTATAAGGGAGCAGTTGCACAATGCATTGCAGCAAATAAGATGGCTGATGCATTAGTTATTGCCCATGTTGGTGGTGCCTCCTTGTGGGAGAGCACACGTGATCAGTTTCTTAAGATGAGTCATTCACCACACCTGAAGGTGAATTGAATTCTTATATTTGGTTAGTCCTGAATGATTAGTTTTCATGGAATAGGAATTTGAGATGGTAATTATTTCCATGGTTTGCATTTCCCATTGGTTGCAAGATTACTGGTTGGTTTGTTGAGGGAAATTATGTGTTAATTATGTTATTAGGTTGTCTCTGCAATGGTGAACAATGATCTCATGAGTCTTGTCAATTGGAGGCCTTTGAAACTATGGAAAGAAACACTTGGACTCCTTTGTACAGTAAGTTCATATTTTGGAAATAATTTTAGATTTATAGTGCTCTGGCAGCAGTTATTTATGGACATATCATATTTGATGAGCAGTTTGCCGAAAGAGAGGAATGGACTGTACTTTGTGATACGCTTGCTTCCAAACTAATGGCTTCTGGTAATACTCTGGCAGCAACTCTCTGTTATATATGTGCGGGAAATATTGATAAAACAGTGGAGATTTGGTCAAGGTGCCTGACAACTGAACATGATGGGAAATCTTATGTTGATCTTCTCCAGGTAAGTTGGCAGTTTGTAGAAACAGATTTCAAGCATAAGTTGTCTGGCCAGAAATCCGATAATAGATATTTGTTTTCTAGGATTTGATGGAAAAGACCATTGTACTTGCTTTGGCAACTGGCCAGAAGCGATACAGTGCATCTCTGTGCAAGCTTGTTGAGAAATATGCTGAAATTTTAGCTAGTCAAGGGCTTCTAACAACAGCAATGGAGTACTTGAAACTTTTGGAGTCTGATGAGCTGTCACCTGAGCTTGTGATCTTAAAAGATCGTATTGCACTTTCAACAGAACCTGGTATGTGCTTCAGGACATATTATGCTGGCTTGTAGTGCTGTTACATATGGGTTTTTGAATTTGGTAGAAAATGTTTCTCAGCTCATGTAATTAGGAGTTCTAAACCTGTGATGCTCTGAGAACCTTTTCCGGTGTCAGTGTCTTGAGTATTTTACAGCTGTTTTTCTCACATACAATATTTATGAGGACTAACATGAAATTAGGTTACCTAACTCTGAGCTATGTTTTCTGCTTCGCAATATGTACTTGTTGAGGATGTACTCTTTTTTTTGCAGAGAAAGAAACTAAATCCATGGTTTTTGATAACACTCATCTAGCAAGTGGATCCGTCTTTGAACCTGTGCCACAGATATATCCGGTGCTTTGTCTTTGGCTTTTATTTTATTAGTATTGAATGGTCTTTGATAATTGTTGTGATGTTCTGAATGACTATTTTTGCCTTTTTGTTTCCTTTTCTCATTGCTTAGGAGTCAGCTACATCGCAAATTCAGCCAGGTATACCTAGTAGTGCTTACGATGAAAATTATCAGCGTTCTTTCTCTCCGTATGGAGGATATACACCGCCTCCCTCATTTCAACCTCAACCGCCAGCACCTGTAAATACTTTTGTTCCAACCCAAGCTCCTCATGTTTCCCAGGTATGCTGTTTTGGGGTTCTTTCTGCGCGTAGAAGTCTATTTGATGGTAGATTTAACTTAAGGGATGAAATAATATTTTTTCTTCTGATTTTACTGTTAATCTGTCATGCTATCTTAATGCCTGGAACAATTTGGTTCAAGTAATATCTCAACTATGACAGTATGGTCAGCCTTCTATTGTTGCTATTCATAAAACCCTGTAGTGATGAGAGAAAATTGAACAATCTTCCTAATTTTTCTAGCTTTTTAGTTTCTTATATGCATTATATTTTCACTTATATATCATTTTGATGCTTGACTAAATAATTTTTTGTCCTTCCAGGCAAATTTCGCTCCGTCCCCTGGCACCACTCAGCCTGCTGTTAAACCTTTTGTTCCTGCAAATCCTCCTGGTCTAAGAAATGCAGATAAATACCAGCAGCCAACTACCTTGGGTTCTCATTTATATCCCGTCTGTATAGCTGCAGCTAATTCATGTTCAATGCCATAGTTATTCATATAGTTCTGTTATACTAAATGATTTTATCATGCCTTTCAGGGTGGTGCCAGCCCTACTTATCCTGTACCCCAAGGAACTGGTTCACCTGCACTTGTCCCATCACAAATGGGATCAGTTCCTGCCCCCAAAATTCCCCAATTTGTAGCTCCCACCCCAACACCTAGGGGATTTATGCCAGTGACTGACACATCCGTTGTTCAAAGGCCTGCGATGACCCCAATGCAATCTAGCAACCCTACACCATCGGCATCGATACAACCAGCTGCAGCACCTGCTGCACCTCCACCAACTGTGCAGACTGCTGACACTTCAAATGTACCTGGTAATTGCTAGTTCCTTGGCTTCAAATAATGTTAATATGTCATGCCTGTTTATTGGATTTTGGAGTTTCTCACCGGCCCCATTCCACGTGCACCTGACTTTCTTGGATTATTCCAGAATGAGGTTTTACTGTCTGAAGAATTGATTAATGTTTTTACATCATCGCCGTTGATGAGAACATTTACAAAACAAAATGCATTGTTTTAAAAATGATTGAATGTGAAAATATTTTACTATTTCTCATGCATTTTAGTTCCACATAAATGAGATTGAAGGTATACTGTGTTGCATCAGAATTTCCCAAATAAAGACCAATCAAATGTGTGCTTGTTTCCAAAATAATCTCCATTGATGCATTTCTGCTAACTAATAGATGAACAAATATAGATGTTTTATATTGTAATAATGCTCGCAATGACTTTACCTTGTTTGGTTTTCAGCCCACCTGAAACCCGTAATCACAACCTTAACTAGACTTTTCAACGAGACCTCTCAAGCACTGGGAGGGCCACGTGCAAACCCAGCTAAGAAGCGTGAAATAGAAGACAATTCAAGGAAAATGGGTGCCTTATTTGCCAAACTCAACAGTGGAGACATTTCAAAAAATGCTTCTGATAAGCTTATTCAGCTCTGCCAGGCATTGGACAATAACGATTTCGGTACAGCGCTACAAATCCAGGTACTGTCGGGAAAGAAGGTTGTCTATAGTAATGTTTTGGCCTGCCTTGTCGTGGCTGGCAACTAAAAGTGGTTTTGATGTTTCTTTTTTGTTTGCCTCTGTTTCTGGAACAGGTTCTTCTTACTACGAACGAGTGGGACGAATGCAACTTTTGGCTCGCAACACTGAAACGGATGGTTAAGACGAGGCAGAATGTAAGGTAAGCAATAAGAAACGAAAAGAACACCGATGATGTCTTCGTTTTTGCGGGCAATGGTAAAAAAGCCCACAGATGTAGGACAAAACAAACTGCAGTATATGAGTTATATTGGTTCCTTTTGGTCCCCCCCATTACATAAAATCGGTAGCGGTAGATAACTTGCTTTTGCCTTTTTCACATTAATACTCCTTTTTGAAATCAAAGCAAGTTACTGGAAATAGCTTTCAGGGCATACTGTTTGTTTTTCATGGATAAGGTAGAGTTGGCTTATTTACTAAACCAGTTAAGTAAATTTCTAAACTTTGCTGTTTAATTTTTAATCGAAATTCAGCATTTTATATTAGAAATTAGGAAAAATTATTTATTTGAACTCTAAATTTAAAATCTAAATCTCTAACAATCTATGGTTCTGATACCTTAAAATTTTTTTTTGGATAAGATTGGTTATTTTTATTCCACGTCAAAATTCAACAACTTGTAACAATAAATCTACCAGGGAGCCCGGTAATGGATGGATATCCCACTCTATACACAATCTAGCATTTACACTATCCTTAATGTCTATACATCTATTTTGAAGCTTAACACTAACCGCCATCTTGATACATTCCACCAAATCATCAACTGTACGAGAACTTCCTCTAAAAACCCAAAAGTTCTCCTCCCAAATAATATAAATATAGGTAGACTAGGCAATTCTAAGGATATGAGCAATGAAAGAACGGCCCTTAAAACCATTCGTTGCCAACTCCAACTCCTCCCACTATAGAATTCTTTTGTGCACTTCGCATTCCAGCAAAACAGCATTTCATACCGCAGCTACAAAGGGGCACTCAAAGTATAAACGATCCTTTGTAGAGAGCCTATCCAGGATGCACATCCACACAATAATATCATGCTTCGGAATATGAGATGGATACCACACCAATCTTTTCCAACTTACTTTATCTTTTCTAGTTCTCAAACTATCATAAATCCATGCATTGTTCACCACTGTCCAACTCGAAATTCCTGCAAATAGTGAATTGATTTCAGGGCGCATCTTTAATATCTTCCTCATCGTCCAGCTAAAATGAGATTCATTCTCCAAAAGCAAGAAATCAACTCCCTTGAAAACATATTCCTGAATCCAAACAACCCATAGTGAGCCCTAGCTTGCAAGAATGTAGCGCACAAAAAAAGCATGTCTTATTTCAGCAGCCTAGGTCCTTAAGACCCAAACCTCCTTCCGATTTCAAAAAATAAATATCCCTCTATTTTACTCGAGCTCCATGCACTGCTACATCACCGCCCTTCTAAAAAAATCTCATGCAAAGTTGCTCGACTCGGTAAACGACAGCCTTGGGAAGGATCAGTTGCCTACACCAATAATTTGTGATACTAAACAAAACTGATTGAATTAGTTGCAACCTGCCTCCATAACTCAGACTCCGATTCGACCAGCAGTTTAACTTGGCACTTATCTTATCAAGCAAAGGTTTACAATCTTTCTCCCTTAACTTCCTTGTCAGTAAAGGCACTCCCAAGTATCTCAAAGGCAGGTATTTCACTTTAAAGTCAGTAGCAGATCGAATACTCTCTAAATTTTCAGCACCAATACCACTAGCAAAAAACCCAGTCTTAACTACATTCAGCTTCAAGCCCGAGATATCATAAAATAGATCCAAGATGCTAACCACACCCATGATGAAATCTAGGTTTCCTTTGCAAAAAATTAAAAGATCATCAGCGAAACACAAATGGGTTAAAGTAACCCTTTTGTACTTCGGATGAAACTGAAAAATCCCCTGAGTTGCTCCAAGGTTCAACAAGGATGAAAGGATATTTATTATCATCACAAAAAGGTACGGGGATAAAGGGTCTCCCTGTCTCACCCCTCTTCGACCTTTAAAAAACCCACTAAGCTTCCATGGAATGAAACCGAGAACCTAGAAGTCATGACACAAGCTTGAATCCAGCCACGAAAAATATCAGGTAAACCCAAAGCTCCCATCACCTTCGCAAGGACATCCCAGTTAACTGAATCAAAAGCCTTCTACAGATCAATCTTGATGGCATAGCGGGGAGAAAGAGACTTTCTAGAATATCCTCTAACCAACTCTTGTGCAAGCAACGTATTATCCACGATGCTTCTTCTTTTTACAAATATAGTTTGATTCAATGCTATCATATCATGAAAGTATTGTGCAAGGCGATCCACAAGAATTTTTGTAATTATCTTGTAGACAACAGAGCAACGTGAGATTGGCCTAAAATCTTTTACCATGCTTGAGTTTGGGAGTTTCAGGACCAACACAATGGCGGTTGCATTGAAATTAAGTAGCATCTCCAAGTTAGCAAAGAAATACTTAATGGCTGCAATAAAATCATCCTTGACGATGCCCCAGAAATTTTTAAAAAATCAGGTTGTATACCCATCTGGCCCTGAACTTTTCTCATTCTCTTGTTCAAAAAGGGTTTGTTTAATCTCTTGAGAGGACACAGCTCTGCATAACACATCATTAGCCCCTGCAGGTAATGAATATTGCAGCAAATTCTGCAAAGCTTCAACAAAACAGCTCTTAACATTTGCATCCACTGTGCCAATTAGCTTAGTGAAAAGATGAACCATTTCTCCTAACATGGATTCAAAATTTTTTAGACTTTGGCCTTCTTCATCATGTAATAATCGAATTGTATCTTTCTTTTTCTTAACAACAACATTGTGAAAAAAATTAGTTCTCAAATCACCTTCTTCAAGCCACTACACCTTAGCCTTCTGTTTGTATAAAGAAGTTTTAGCCTTGCGAAGCTCCGCCAATTCAGCTAATAAAATTTTTTCTCCTTCAAGATCTCTATTTCCATTTCGAGAAAGATTTTTCAATTGTTTCTGCTCAATTTTTTCTGTGCATCTCTTACTTTTCCTGATATATTATCAAAATAAGTTTTGTTTAGCACTTTCAGCCAAGGTTTTAAACGTCTAAGCTTGGCAAAAAGACTCTACATCAAATTTCCTTCCACAGAAGCTTCCCACGACTCTTGAACAACATCCTTATAATGTGGGTGTTGTGTCCAAAAATTAAAAAACTTAAATGGTTTGGGGTGATTAGCTGAAACCTCTTTAGCAAGACAAACCAATGAAGGACAATGATCTGACTCTCCTTGCGCCAAAAACTCAACAAAAGATTCAGTAAAAACATCCAGCCATTGCTTATTTATCATAACCCGATGAAGTTTTCGAGCCAGGTAATTCTCATCCCGTTTGTTCGACCATGTAAACAGTGGCCCTGAATAAGGGTGATCCAGCAGATTAAGAGTATCCACACAGTCTCGAAAATCCTGCATATCCCTAGTCATAAAAGGACCTAGGACCTTCTCATCAGAGCTTTCACTTGAATGGAGGAAAATATTGAAGTCTCCTCCAATTATCCAAGGTGAAAAACCTACAGTCTCCTCCAGTTCTTGTCTCTGGCCCCAAAGAGATCTTCTTTGCATACCATCATTGCTCTCATAAGCTGCAGTAACAAATAGGGACTGACCATCAAGAATACGCTTTAGAGTAATAGACTGGTCTACCTGTTAAACTACTATAAAATTCAATAATTTCCTCCAGAAGAATCAGATTCTCCCATTGCCTATATCCTCATAATTACAAGCAATATTCCAATCATTAAAAAAAACCGGAATTTCATCATATCTAGCCTGTCGAATTCTGGTTTTTAAAAGACAGAAGACATCAACATTTAACTCCCTCATCCTCTTGAGAACTCTTTTTTGCTTTGAGAGATTATTAAAACCTTGTACATTCCAATAATAGATAGTCATTGAGGAATCACATGATTTCCCCCACCTCAACAACTGAACCCTCACTACTATCTTTAATCTTCCCAAACTGATCCTTCTTTTTTAATTTCATTTCTCGTAGAACATTAGCTACACCAAGGGAAGCCTGCCTAGGCACTCACTCATCAGATAAAATAATATGAGTTTTAGTAGATCCAGACAATACCTTCTTGCCTTTATCCTTCCTTTTTTTCTTTACTCAGCATCATTTGAATCAAGTCTTTTTCTTTCAGCCTCAGCACTAGGAGTAATGTCAGTGTCAAGTTGTACTAATGTAAATGCTTGCAAAGTAGTAACCTCAACTTGAATCACAATAGCAGAAGTAAGCATTTTCAGCCTGAGGTATTTGCCCAGTCTCCCTAGTAGCATTTCGTGCAACCTCCAACCCACTCCCCTCCTGAGTAGGATGCTCATCATTTGCTTCACTGTGCAACTTAACATCATCAGCCTCTCCAGTCTTAATGAATTTGCCAGTCTCCTTAATCTTCCAAACTTGGATCAGCACCATTGTATCTCTAGGCTTGGAACAGATTTTATCTGAGTGCCCAAACACCAAACATTTAGAACAACTAACACGAATTCAGGAAGTAGCAATTCGAACAGTTACATATATTCTATCGCGAAGTCTCACCCTAATAAATTTAAAGATTTTCTCACCCACAACCACTTCAACACATACTTTTGCGAATCCTAATCTCTCTTTTTTAGCAGTGATAAAATTCATGTACAAAGAGAATCCTACAACACTAGCAATGTAGCTCAACCCCTTACGCGAATACAACTCTAGAGGGACATTGTACATGTGAACCCAAACTGACATTTTCCCCAAATTAAAATCCAGTTTCTTAAGGTTTGGTTCCCATCTACGCAACACTAAAGACTTATTGTGGATGTGCCAAGGTCCGCTTTTTAAAACTCAATCCCTAGCATCAGCATTGGCAAATGAAAAAACATATAAACCCTGACTGACGAAATTAACCTTTAAGTTGAGGCTTTCCCCCAAAGAGTGTCCACAATTCAACGCATAGAAGAAAGATTCAGAGTGATCCCAAGAAATTGCCCCACCAACGCGTATTTTCAATTCGAAATCCTATCGTCAAAGGTCGAAAGAGGAGGATGAACCTCAGAAATCTCATCACGATTTGCGGGAGGAAGAAACTCCAAAGTGTGCTCCTCTGCTCCCGTGAAAAGTTACTTTCAGTCCACCAGCTTTGATTTAGACATCCAAAATTAGTAGAATCACACCGAATGAAGAAGAAAAGTAAAAGAATCAACAAAAATCGAGCAAAAAACCATGCCACTCGAAGGAAATATCAGATCGCATTAGACCAGTTAATGTGCGCCCAGAGAGAACCCTTAGCGTGCGCCATCTGATACCTTAAAATCTTAATTACGGGTAAAAATTTATGTATACTAAAAGTTGTACCGTCTATGTATAAAAAATTTCTTAGTTCTTATATTATTTTTTTTCTTTTCTTGTTAGTTTTTTTGGCATCCGTTTCAGTGTTGTAAGTCAAATGTTGACTGAATAATTATATTGATCTACATTCTTTTCCTTTAGGTAGTTTAACTCTTGACGTTTTAATTTTTTTGTAGATAAAAATCATTAGTCTACACTATTATGTCAATATACATTGTCATGTAGATTTGTCATGTCATTTAATATTAGTTGATCAATCATTTTTAATTATAGAGTGATAATTTTGGCCCAAATGAAATGTTGAAAATTAAAATATTTTAAAATTTTGTGCTAAAATAATTATTCATCAAATGTTAATAAAAACGGCGTTATATTTTTTTATCAACTCTTTTTCTATTAGTTTACTTTTAGATGAAAAAATAGAAAGATATGTCATAATAAATTATTGGATAGCAGATCTTAGTCTTATGTAATTGATAAAGATATTAATTCGACAAAACGGCCGGTCCAAAATAAACAATATCACTGTATTTTTGACATTAATTGTTTCAATATTATTAAAGAGATAGAGAGAGAGAGAGAATCATAACAGTCCCCTAATCAGAACCGTCCATCTGAAAACATCAAGCTAAATAAAATGACGAGATCACGAGCGTTTACTTTTCCAACAAAAACCCCAAGCACTCTTTCAACCACGCGCCCAGTTCAGCGTACTCTTCAAACGCTCTAGCATCCGCCTTACACCGCGAGAACTGTGGAATAAACAACCAAAACCCCGTGCCCAATACGAACCCAACCGTCAACGGTCCCGTAACCACCCGCGGCGGCTGCCACCACCCTCTCAACGCCTTCTTCAAACCAATCTCCACCGCCAAACAAAACCCATGGATCAGAAAAAACAACGTCATCTCCCCGGTGGGACTCATCCGCCCCAGATAGTAAAACATCAGCTCGTGCATTACACCAGACACCAGGAACGTCGAAAACACCGACGGCAAAGGAGCCCATTTCCTCCCGATCACGGCCGACGAAAACCTTAAGGTCGGTTCGTATACAGTCGGGCGCAGGATACTCGTCACCATCAAGTTCCATCTTCTCCCCCAAAAGTCTTGCAACGAAGTAGAAAGGAACGGTTCATTGAACTGCGGCTCGAGCTCCAGCCCGGAAAAGGATCGAACCACGGCTGCTCCGACGGCCAAAACAATCTCCAGGAAGAAATATATGTGCAAACAATAAAGCAGCTTGACAACATAGGGATGCATGTAATCAATGTAGTCATATGCCCACACTATAATCCCCAAAAGCAGACCCTTTACAGCATAATTGACAGTCGAAGAAGAAGAAGAAGAAGATGAGATTCCTTTATTTAGATGTGTTTTTGACGATGGGTTCTGCCGGATCTTAATCGGTAAACAAGCTAGAGCAATGAAAAGTGGGAGAGAAAGATGGGTGTTCAAAGGACCTCGGTCCAGGGCGAATAGTAAGAGCTTGAAGTTGGCGAGCCAAGCGATGAAAAACGCCGTGAGACCGCCGAGATGCGGCGAGTTTAGCTGGAGAGGGAGGAGGAGAAAGAGGCAGACGACGGGGAGGAGAACGACGAGTCTTTTGGTGCCTTTGGGAACAGTTTTGGAAATGGCGTGGGAATAACATAGGGATGTTAGAACAAGTAACCATACCTTGATGAAGCTGTTGATTTCCTCGCCCGGCATCGCACTAATCGATTGTTTCTTGTTTGGATTCCGAGAAAATATAGTCATAAATGTTATATATATATATGGAGTTGCGTGTTTTCCTGTTGATAAATGTTATTATTTATTTTGTCAGTCAGATATGGATGGCGTCCAAATATTATCACATTCTTCGGCCGATGGAATAAAACCTATACACTTTAGGTTAAGTAGAATTTTTCTCTTTAGAAAAGGAATTTCTTATTTTTGTTCCAAGAAAGGAGAAAAAGAAGGTATCTAGTTTATTTAAGCTTAATATTGATGAGTGAGTAAAACTCGACTCGAAAATGTTGAGATGTTGACAATTTTGTATTAAGAATCAAATGAGGTTGATAGCAGAAATGAAAGGAAAAAAGAGAGGAGAAAAAAAGGTATCTAGTTTATTTAAGCTTAATATTGTTTATGGGTGAGCAAAACTCGACTCGAAAAAACTGAAACTTTTTACTCGACTCGAAGCGAAAAAAACTCAACTCATTTTGATTCGACTTGAAATTTTATAAACTCGACTCGACTCGAAAAAATTTCAAATAAAGTTTGAGTTATAAAATGAAAATTCGAATAACTCGAAATTTTTAGTAATTAGTGGATTGATTTTTAAGTTTGAGTACAGTCCCTCAATTTTTTCTAGTATATATATACTAGTATAAAAATATGAAGAAATATATGCCACATATGAAAAAATATGAAGAAATATATATTCATATCTTATATGATTAGAGAAAGTCGTTTAAATCAGAATCAAATTGTACTATAACATGATAAATAATTGCAATTAAATTTTGTATAGGAACTCAAAAACTCGACTCGAACTCGAATTTCATTAACTCGACTCGAATCAAAAAAATTCAAATAAAGTTTGAGTTGTAAAATATGATGTGTCAACTCGAATAACTCAAAATTTTTTGACTCGACTCGATCGAACGCTCACCCCTAATATTACCATCTAAAATTTAAATCTTGAAACTTAAATTTCAAGGCCTAAATCATAAACCCTTAATATCTAAATTTTATACTCTAATATATATATATATATATATATATATATATATATATATATATATATATGATTGTGTAAAGTTTACCCTACTTGTGTATATTTTTTAATCCTAAATTAGCCCTTGTTTGTTTATAAATTTTATAATTTAGTCCACTGTTTGTTATTATTCGATAATCTTATTCTATTTAAATTTAATATTAATAAAAATAAATTTAATTAAACAAAGCTATTATATTTAATAAAATCACCTTTTCCTTTCAATTAAAAACCGTGAGCAAATAATGTTTTAGAAAACCAACAAATATTGGGTGTATTGGTAAGGCACATTGTACTCCTTAGGAGAGGACATGAGTTCAAATTTTAGAGACAACATTTTTTAGAGAAACAACCTCGCACCTCGAATATGGACTGTAAGACAAACATGCATATAACAAAAAAATATGATCAAATAAAAATACAACACACGACATTTTTTTCGTTACTATAAACGATTCTATGGTTGTATAATATCATGGTAATAAAAATATTCTCAATAGGGTTTTTGAATTTTTGGTCTATAAAATGAAAATATCATTTTTTAATAGTCTAAAGGTAATTATAAGGTAGTATTTGTTCATACATATTCTTAACCCTTCAATAATACATACACCTTGCACACAAAGCGATTTGAATTCGGATCTCTTATGATAAATATCACCCGCTTTTTCACTTGAACCACTTGTTGTGTTCGAAAATATCATAACTAAAATGTAATGTCAATTAAAAGTTCTAAATTTGTTAATAAACATTTTCCGGTGTTTGATATACCGCATTGAATGGATCTAATATTTTGATTTTCCTCTCGGTTTCACATAGTTTTACTTTGACTAATCTGGATCGACTCGTGTCACACACTTGGCTATTGAATTTTTGGTGTGTGAGTCTACCAACAAGAATTTTTTACATATAAGGCTTTGAACTCAAGACTCGCTTAATAAATATCAAACTACTTATCACTTGAACCAACGCTATTCATTGAATGGATCTATTAAACATGGAGAAGAACTATGAGAAAAAGAATAGGATTTGTGTCAAGGTATTTCCAGGGTTCAGTGCCATAATTCCACTGACATGTTTGGGCCAACAGAATGTATTATGAATTGGACTTGAATTTGGAGGGTAAAGTTTATTCATGCCCTGGAAATTGGTGGCTCATCTGACCCACAATAAAATGGTATTTTTCAAATATATTTTATGTTTGGTTTATGATTCGATGTTTGCATTTTTTGGCGATGAGGTCAAAATTTAGAATAAATTATTAATGAGTATTTTAGGTGGATGTAGTCAAACGATTGAACCAAATTTGTTTAAAAGGTGTCGATTATTTTTTTAAAGTGTTGTTAATATTCTTTTAAAATATTGTCAGTTCTATTTTTAAATTATATATATAATTTATACCGTTGTGTGCTCTATCAATGGAATTCGTTTCTTTCAATAATATCACTTTTGTATTTAATTTTTTTAATAATTTTTACCTAAGTCTTTTACTCACAACTTAAGGTATAGAATATCAACTGAAAGCTTTAACCACATGCTCTAGAAATTATTAACTTTTATATTTAAACTTGAATAAATTTATTTAAATATAATAGGTCTTACCATTATATTCAATAATCGATAAACAATTTTTTAAGGGATTTTAGACTTTCAACCGACTGTAGAGACAATTTAGGAATCATCTTACTATTATAATCAATTAAAAAACAGTTCCATTAAAAAATATGAAATGAGAATATGATTCAAATCAATTGATAACCAAGTTAGTACGGACGCATAACTTTATGTTAGGGGTCAAATTTATAAAATTTTAGGGTAGACGAACTTATACAATTTTAAGGGGCGAAAATAGATTTTTTTAATAAGAAATATATAATAAATTTTCAAAAAATTTCTAAATCATATAGGAATTTTAAATTTTTAGGAGGGCGACCGCCCACTTCAGTCTCCATCTAGGTCCATCCCTGAACCAAGTATTCTTGAGAGGAAAATAATATAAAACAAAATTATTGAAGAATCGTTCTTCACCCTCGTTAACGGAAGATGTTTTTTTAATGATTTTAACGTGATTATAAGATGGTATATGTTCATATTTTTTAATCATTCTTCACCTTTGTTTACAGACAAAGATGATCCAACTGAAATCTCCTATGATGAATATCATCCTCTCTTTTTTTATTGGGACCACTAGTTGGGTTTACTCAGGGCCAATTATAAAGGGGAGCACCCTGATCGACCGCTCAGGGCCCGCAACTAGTCTAGGGTCTCCAATCAATTTAGGACCCCTAAAATTTAATTGTTCATATTTTTTATTTTTTAGTTTATCAAATTAATTAAATAATTTAATGGTAAAAATAATTCTCTTTCCTAAATAAATAAATTAATTAATCTAACAATAAAAATAATGTATTTGAAATATTAAATTAATTGTTCAAAGTAATGAAATGAATAATAATTCTCCCCACTTTTTCAGTGCCCATTTCTATGCCCAATAATAAAAAAATTAAATTTTAAACCATGACCCTAACTTTTAAATACTAAATCCTAAACTCAACACCAATACCTTAAACCCTCATCCTAAATCATAACCTTAAACCATAACCATAACCCTAAACTTTAAATTTTATTTTTTTACTGTTAGGGTATAAATAGCGGTAAAAATTTTATTCGTAATAAAATATACTATCATTATATAAGGGTTTATTTTTAATATTCGCTCAGAGCCCTGAGAAACTCCGAGATGACCCTGGATTCACTTGAAGACGCATTTTTTCGTCATTCTAGTCGTTAGTTAAGTTTTATAAGTTTAATGCTTTTTAAAAGAAAATTTCAATGAATTATTATGGCAGAGAGAATGGATTGTTTTCCAATGGTTTTTTTTTAAAAAAAAATAATGTCAATGATTGTAGTAGAACAAGTGTGGAGATCGTTTTGTGGTTCGAAAATTATTTGAGTTAGAAATAGTGCTTTTTTATAATAGAGTCGTCATCCATTATTTTAGATTAAGTATAATTGAACATCTAAAAATTACATTTTAAATATATTATAGAAATATTTTAAAAAATGATTTTAGAGCTACATATTTATAATCGAAATTAAAATTAGATTCGTTGAGTTGGGTAAGTGTGCAAAAGGTTGGAGTACCCAAATGACGCCCAAAATTAATACATTTTTTTTTTCAATATTGTTGTCTCGGATTTTTTGTGTGTGCAAAGTTACAGACTTGAACTTAGATTCAAAGTGTAATCCCAAATGTGAATGAAAATTTTGCGCACAATGAGAAGAATTTGCGAACAAGATAACCTTGCCTTATTTTTTAAACATGAGAAGAATTTGCGAACAATTATCTTACAAATAATTACGAAAATCATAATTCATTAAGTTTGGACATTATCTCGTTAATTAACGCAATAAAATAATGTTGTCTTATTTTTTTTTATCAATTTTTAATATATTTTTCATATAATATATATTAAAAAATTCTTATAATTTTTGGGTTTTCAACTAAGGCTGTAAACGAACTAAACATTCAACGAACCGTTTGTGAACTGTTCGGTGAGAAATTCATTTATTTATTAAACGAACGAACATGAACAAGATTTTCTGTTCATTTAATTAAATAAACGAACATGAACAAAAAGCTTGTTCATTCATTTACGTTCATGAACATTTGGTAACTCGTTCGTTTATGTCCGTTTAAATTTATTCACATATATCCATTTATATTTATTATTTTTCATAAAAAGTATTATATTTAAAAAGAATTAAAAACATATATTAAAAATATGAAGTAAAAAGAAAAAATTAAACAATACTCAATATTAGTTTGTGTTCGTTTATTATTTTAACAAACGAACACGAACAAGAAATTATGTTCGTTTAATTTTTCGTATTCGTTCATTTGTTCGGTTAAAGTTAAACGAAAGAACATGAACATACCCTCGTTCGTGTTCATTTGGTTCGTTTACAGACTTATTGTCAACTGACACCCCTATTGTATAAGTTGGCTCTGCCAGTGTCAACATGCATATTCACTCTTTAAAAACTAAAATTTAAATCTTAAAAATAAAAACTTAAACTCCAAACTTTAAATTCTAACCATACACCTTAAACCGAATTCATAAACCATAAGTCCTAAAGTAAATTTATAACCCTAAAACCGAAAGAGTTGTTTAAACTACATAGCATATGTAGTGAATAATTTTTTATATTTTACGTAAAATGGTTTTGTTTACCCATATTGTATGCTTTAAAATCATGGAAAATGTGAAACTAAAATTGATTTTATATAACATATAAACTTAAGGACCAATTTGTAAAACAATAAAATTTTAAGTACTCTTTAAAGTCTCACAATTGACAAGTATTTTAAACAAAATAATATCTCAAGACAAGCTCTTAAACATATGAAAATTTTCTAAGTCTTTTCCTATGATTTTCAAGCTAAACTATACAAAAACGCCCAGACATATCGATACCCTTAGGCGTATCGATATGGGCTTTTGTCACTGGAATTTTGATTTTCAAGCCAAAGTATACAAAAACGCCCAGGCGTATCGATACCCTTAGGCGTATCGATACGGGCTTTTGCCACTGGAATTTTAATGGACTTAGCGTACCGATACGATATTATCCCGTATCGATACGATATTCATCTGGGCAACTCTTTCAATGAAACCGTACCGATACGCTTTGCAACCGTATCGATACAATAAGCTTATTTGAAAAATCTTTGCATTTAATTTTTCGACCGTTACTTTTCAGTTGGTTGGTTTCCCAATTTTTAAAAGACTGTTATACCGTACCGATACGCTTGGTATGTGTATCGATACGATCTTTAAGAAAACCAAACTTGGGATTCCAATGAGCAAACATCGTATCGATACGGCCATCCGTATCGATACATCCCTTAAAACCGTACCGGTACGCCTTCTATGCGTATCGATACGCTCTGTTTTCATTCACAACGTCTATTTCCTCTTTGATGCAGGTATCGATACGCCCTCTACGAGTACCGATACGGTAGGCTGCAGAGCTGCATTTATTGCGGAAAAAATGCTCTCAACAGCTCTATTGATGATCTCAACTACCCAAACGGATAGAATTCAATGCAAGGGTATAAAACAAGCTTCAATTGACCAAGCAACAACTATTGAACCCACAAGTAACATCTAAGCAAAAAATCCAAACCCTAGTGCTCTTCATAGTCAAATTCTTGTACCCAACTCTTGTGATCTTATTGTAATCTTGTATTGTGATTTTGGGGTGTTTGAAATTGTATTTGGGTAAACATTTATCCTTTGAGAGGAATTTTTAGAGTTTACCAAATCCATCTCTTTGTAAAAGTTAGTGGATTAAGCTTTGGGTAGAAAACTTAATCAATTTGTAAGGTTACCTCCTCATCCAAGAAAAGGGGAAGAATTCAAGTAGTCAATTGATTCAAAATCCTTAGTGGGAACTAAGGTAGTGGATGTAGAGTTCATTTGGATAACTTGAACCACTCTAACCACTTGTGTCACTTTTTATTTTTCACTCATACCTCCTACCAAAATTTTAATTGTCGATTCACCCCCTCTTAGACATTTGCAATTGTATGATCAACTCAACAATTGGTATCAGAGCTGCACTCATTGCAAGGATTACAACCCTCTTGAGTCGATTCTAGGAGAGTTTGATCAACAACTAGTCAAGCAATGACATCCACCTCCAACTCCAACCTCTACGAGTCCCAATCTACCACCAAGCCACCATTCTTCAATGAGGATAACTACCCATATTGGAAGAATAGGATGAGGCTCTTCATCAAGTCCATCGACTACATGGTGTGGGATGTGGTTGAAGAAGGTCCATACATTCTCATGAAGGGAGATAGCGAAGCAAGACTTGTCCCGAAACTAAAAGCCGAAATGACGGAAGATGAACGAAGAAGGATGCAAGTGAATGATAAAGCTCTTCATGTCATATTTTGTGCACTTGGTCCGGATATCTACTCCAAGGTGTCTTCAATCGAGAATGCCAAGGGGGTTTGGGACACCCTCGAGACAACATATGAGGGAACTAGTGATGTCAAGGAAACAAAAATTGGGCTACTCAATCTAAGCTACGAAAATTTCAAGATGGATCCCGATGAGAGTGTTTCCAAGATATTTGATCGATTCTCGGTCATTGTAAACGGATTGAAGGGTTTCGGTGAGATCATCCCCGAAGACAAACTAGTGAGGAAATTGTTGTACTCTCTTCCGGAGTCATGGGATAGCAAGAGAACGACTATTATTGAAGCTCGAGATTTGAAGACTCTCAAGCTTGATGCTCTTGTTGGATCTCTACTCACCCATGAGATCATGAGGAAGAGAAGAGAAGAAGAAAAGAAAATGGAAGAGAAGAAGGTTGAGAAGAAGGATGTTGAGAAGAAGAAGGTTGGAATCGCTCTTAAAGCTTCATATCATGAAAGCGATTCAAGTGAAGATGAAGATGAGGAGATGGCCATGTTGGCCAAACGGTTCATTCGCTTCATGAAGTCCAATCGTGGGAGAAAGTTTATTAGAAAAAGAGACTTCAAGAGCAAGAGTAAGGAAGAGGAGAAAGACCAAATCACTTGCTATGAATGCAAAAAGCCCGGCCATATCCGTTCGGAATGTCCTCAATTGAAGAGGAAGAGCTTTGGGAAGAAGAACAAGCTCAAAGCTCAAGTAGCAACTTGGAGTGACGATGAGTCATCCGAGAAGGAGGAGGAAGTGGCCAATCTTTGTCTCATGGCCATTGATGATGAACCAAAAGTAAATCCTAACTCATCTAATTTTGATTTTACCTTTGATGAGCTTCAAGATGCTTATGATGAATTGCAAAAGGTTTACGATGAGTTAGTAGGAAAATATAAAGAATCCATTTTGAGAAACAAGAAAACCATTTCCGATTTGAAAATTCAAAATGAAACATTTTCAAAAAATAACTCCGAATTGGAAAAGAAAGTTTTGTTTCTAGTAAATCTTTCAAATGATCTTAAAACGAAAAATCTTGAACTTGAAAAACTTTTTTCCGATTTTCAAGATTATCACACAAAGGAAGTGGATAATCTTAAAACATCAATTGTTATTGGGAAAACCCATTTTGAAAAAGGAAACTCTTCTAAATCCCAATATGTAAAAAGAAAATCTTTTATTCCTAAACAAAGAAATTTTCATAAGCAATCTAGAGGTCAAAAGGTTAGTAGTGTTTAGGTTCCTAAGGAACTCATTATTTCTAATAATATGAATGCTATTGCTTCTTGGATTCCCAAGGGAACCAAAATTTTGAAGGCTAACACACATGGACCCAAAATGATTTGGGTACCAAAATTCAAGGCCTAATTTCTTTGTTTGTAGGGGGAGCATTGCTACAAGGCCAAAGCTTCAAGCCAAAACTCATGGTACCTTGATAGTGGATGCTCAAGACATATGACCGGTGACAAGAGTAGAGTGGTGGAGTGGTAACTTTCGGTGACAACTCCAAAGTCCACATTGAAGGAATAGGCTCCATTGGTAATCATTCTTCTATTTTCATTGAAAATGTTTTGTATGTCAACGGTCTTAAACATAATTTATTGAGCATTAGTCAATTATGTGATAAGGGTTTTAATGTTTTATTTGATAAAAGTGGTTGCAAGATTGTGTACATTAAAACAAATCAACTAATGCTCATAGGACATAAAATAGGCAATATCTACATTGTGCATTTAGATGACATCCATTCATCCCATACATGCTTAGTTGCACATGATGAACATGACTCGTGGCTTTGGCATAGAAAATTAGGACATGCTAGCATGAGTGTCTTAGATAAATTAATTTCCCTTAATCTAGTTAGAGGTTTACCCAAACTTAAATTTTCTAATGATAAAATTTGTGATGCATGTTCAAAGGGTAAACAACATAGAACTTCATTTAAATCCATTAATGATGTCTCTACTAGTAGATGTTTACAATTGATTCATATGGACCTTTTTGGTCCTATTAGAACAATGAGCTTGGGTGGTAAATCTTATGCCTTTGTACTTGTAGATGACTATTCTAGGTATACTTGGGGTTCTATTCTTAAGTACAAAAGATGAAGCTTTAGAAAAATTCATCACATTTTCTAAAATAACTCAAAATGATCTTGAACTTAAAATTTCTCACATTAGAAGTGATCATGGAACCGAATTTCAAAATCTAGGTTTTGATGAGTTTTTAAATGAAAATGGGATTAGCCATAATTTTTCCGCACCTCGCACTCCTCAACAAAATGGGGTAGTTGAGAGAAAAAATCGAACTTTAGAAGAAATGGCTAGAACCATGCTTTGCAAAAATAATTTACCTAAATATTTTTGGGCGGAAGCCACAAATACCACTTGCTATATTATAAATCGAGTAATGATTAGGCCAATTTTGAAGAAAACACCTTATGAGATTTTAAAATCTAAGAAACCTAACATTAGCTATTTTCATCCTTTTGGTTGCAAGTGTTTTGTCTTGAATAATGGTAAAGAAAACTTAGGTAAATTTGATGCTAAAAGTGATGAAGCTATTTTCTTAGGGTACTCCTTAAACTCTAAAGCCTATCGTGTATTTAATAAAAGAACTCTAGTAGTTGAAGAGTTTATACATGTTGTTTTCGATGATAACCTCCTTCCGAGGAAGGAATCTTGTGATGATGATGATGTAGGAATTCTTGATGCCATTGATGGAGGACAAACATCAAAGGTGGATGAGATTCCAACTAAAGATTAGGATACACAAGATCCACCTCTTGAAGCCTTGAAGGACTTGGCTCTTGAGGAAAATGAGGTATCTTACCCAAGGGAGTTCAACTATGTCAAAGGTGGTGAAATCATGGGTGATCCATCCAAGGGGATAACTATTAGATCTTCTATCAAATTAATGAATGTTGCGTGTAAAAGTGTCTATCGCAATGTAGTGCAAGTGTACACGACGCAAGTAGTAAAGTGATACTAGAGTATCAGATATCGTCTCCACAGGGACTGGGCTAACCCTTTCCTTTGCTATCTGCACAAGGGGAAAAGAATAGATTAAGGTATTGTCACGAAAATAATTAAGAATACTTAAATAAAAGAGTAGAGAAATCAAGATAGAGAGAATGAGCTGGTATTGAAGTGCTCAGTAGTGCAGGTATTGTAGAGTTTAGGAAATCCAGTTCTGTCGCCGCGCCTGTCGCCAACAGCACCTGTCGCGGCAGCAATCCGTTGGTCGTCGCGGCAGCAAACACACCAACTCAGTACTTTCAAGTTTGGCAAGAATCCCAGATCTGCCTTGGCCTATCCTTAGGTCCAAGTCTGTCGATGATCACGTCTTGATGATACCTCCCGGTGTGAATCGAAGGATGAACACCGATGTGTATGAATTCTTCTTTAGCCACTTAACCTCGCCCTATCCCTAGGCACGAGATAGTTCAACTATAAACTAGAGAACTTGCTCTTATTTCTTTCGTATACTTAACTCTCCCGATGCTAAGTAAATAGATAACCTCACAATGCTCTCCCGATGCTCTTGCAAGATATTAATAACCAAAATAAGAGAACTTGAAGTTTATTTTATTGAACTGAAAAATCCTAAAACAAAACAACCCTTGCAACTACTTTACAAAACAACCCGTGGCCCTAGGGGGTTTTTAGAACATAACGACGGCGGGTAAACGGCAGGGGGATTTTGGTTCTCGGTTATGGGGTATATCCCTCCTAGGTTAAAATCTATGCCCTTATATAAGCTTTGGGCTCAAGTATTCTAAGTTAACAAGGATTACAACTTTAATTAAAAGTAAGATTCTAATAAAGACTTAATCTCCAAGTATCCTACTTTCCAGCCGCCATCCTTGTTTCTTGGGATTTCCTCTCCTTGAGCTTTGGCTTGACATATCTTTTGATCCGGGGCTTGGAAAATTATTTGGTTTTCACACGACAGACGAGCAGATTTTTCTCTATCTATCGAGGTCCACTTTGCTTTTCCTCTTCATAAGGCTGTTGTCACCTTGCTGTCACGGCAGATCCATGGCAGCATCATCCTCGTCGTCTGCTTGTCCAGTTCAGCTCTGCTGCTTCTCTGCCCAGCGCCTGCCTTCACCGTCTACAACGGCGGCAACCTGCCAAAAACAACCATTTTTAGTAGAATCTGTACCTTTTATATATTTGTGATGTTTTGCTGTAAACTAACCTAAATGCAATGAAATGATGCTTGAATGCAGCAGAAATATGGGTTAAAAAGGGTGTAAATAATAGAACTTTTACACACTCAATACACCCCCAAACTCAAGTTTTTGCTTGCCCTCAAGCAACTAAGAACTAAAAGAAAAAGAAATTTTTTTGTTTTGGCTTTCAAACAGTGAACTTTCCCTTACCCGTCGTTCGTTCCCTGTGACAGCAGCAACCTGTCGGATAATTTAGGATCTGTCCGGAATCTTACTATAGTCCTCGTGCAGTGTGTGCATGCTTGTGAACAGTTATATGCCAAGACTCTCTTAGTTTCACTAGAATATTCAACTCTTAACTCGAATTTTATGCCAAAGTTTATCTTTTTGAAGGCACATTTTCATGCTTCTTTGATTTTTTTTGACTCGTTGTTTCTATTTTTTTTAGCTAAAGTTTCACTAGAGCCAGTTTTAGGCACCTCTAGTTAACTTCCTAGAGCCGGTTTCGGGCACCTCTAGGGCTATCGAGACTCTTTTTCTAAACTTCTTTCCTAGAGCCAGTTTCGGGCACCTCTAGGGGCTATCCAAGTGCTAAGCTTCCTATTCTGGTTTGGCTAAAAGAAGTCTAAGCAGTATAACAGTCACAATGGTGTTTTAAGTTTTCAGAACTATAGAAAGGCTCTAAACTTCTCCTTAAACTATCTTAAAGTCACTGCCACGACAGAGCTGTCACGACATGTAAGTTCAATTCACAATTTTCAGCCAAAATTTTTAATTTTCGTTTTTTTTTTGAGAAAAGTACTAAGTAAAAGACACAAAATTTAACTAAGATGTACTCCATGAATATGGAGGGTTGCCACCCCCAAACTCGAGGGTTGCATTACCCTCAATGCAAATGACAAAATAAAAATGAAAACATATGAAGGCAGTACATCACAAAATATATATGGCAGGCAGCAATAAGAAGATAAGAAACTTAAATTTTAATCACCGTCTTCACTACTGCTGCTGAGGCGGATCTGGCGGCGGGTTCTGGTTCGCGGGGCGGGCTGGGGTGGTTGCTGTACAACCTGAATATCAGAGCTGTTTCCGCTGCTGTCACTGCTGCTGCTGGCCCTTGGCAGAGTTTTCTTATCTGCCATTCTTTTCTGCCTCTTTACCGGTGTAAATTCTTTCGACAGGTCCCTCCAAATAGAGGGTTCAGCTTCGCTGTCGGCCCAGACGGATGAGGAAGAGAACCCAGAGACAAAGGCATCAATATCATCTGAGGGAACCAGTCGTTTATTCCGCGGGCGGATGTTTCGGCATGAGGGCCGCCGTCTGCCGTCGGGGCAGGTGATGGAATTGAGGCAGCAGATGGTGTATGTGGTGTGGCAGCAGGTGTAGGTGTGTGGGCAGCGGTGTTGACAGTGAAGTAGTGGGCAGGGAAGGTGAGAAAGACAACATCAGGGAAATTTAAAGTATTGTGAATGAAGTTTACCGTGGATGCGGCAAAGTCCTTGATGAATGTCATGAGGCCCAGCTGTCTGCCCTCCATCCTTTAAATAGTAGCTAGGTTCAGGAGTTGGCTGCTCTGAGGATTCAGCGGGGGCGGCAGCGGGGTTGAAGGATGAGAGGGGGGTTGCTACTGTCAGCTCCATGAGGCTGATGATATTTTTGTCTGTCCAACCCCGTCCTTTTACTATACGGTCGCTCTGTTTATCAATGGTGGTGTGATGTGATGACGACATGATCCTCTTCTTGATAAAAGCATTCCACAATTTTGCTTCCGGCAGCAGCTGCCCTCTCTTCACGGTGTGGGGATTTTTTCGGCTTGTGTTCCACTCAGTCCCTTCTTCCGTCACTTCTGCCATGACAACATCATAGACAGCATCATCCAAAGTATCAAGGAACTGCTGGTGAGCATCATCGTTGGGGCCTAGGTAGAGGCCATACAAAGAGTTAATGCACTCGGCTGTGAACTGCACCTCTGTCCCTCAGACAGTCACTGCTGTTGCCGTCCTGCTGCCGATGGCATCATAGAATTCCCTCACCAGCGTCTCATTCATCTCTGCTGGTTGTTCCGCGAATGTTTCCAACAAGAGGGCTCTAATCGTCCTTGCGATAAAAGGCTTGAGGCCCATATTGACTGCTCGTGGAGTGTAAATGGAGCCTCTTTCTTCCCATAAATCTCTAGTAGCAAAGGATTGAGGGGTAGGTGCTGCCGGTGACGAAGTTGAGGCAGCACTGCGACGGGTTCTTCTGGAAGACATGTTAGTTGCAAGGGTTGTTGAAAGTAAAATAAAGCAAATGAAAACTAAAGGTGGAGAGCAATTAAGAAAAGCAGAAGTGAGTGAAAATGAAAATGAAACGGGGTTTTATAGAAAAGGAATTGCTGCCCGTTGAAACTGTAACGGCAGGCGCGAATAACGGGGCGGCTGTCGAGCTTTAGCGTGTATGACGCGTCTGACACGCGTTTCTGCGTCTGTTACGCGTCTGTCATACGTCTGCCGTGACAGTCTGGTGACAGCCCGTCTTCTCCGTGTCTGCCGCGGCAGGTGGATCGACAGGCTTCAATATTGGGCGTTGTTGGGCTGATGGATGGATGGTGGGCTGAGTTCACTTCTCCTGTCCTTCTTGACTCCTTTATTTCCTAAAAACAATAAATATAAAAACATTATTAAAATAGAATAAACCTTATTTCCTAATAAATAATAATAATAAAACAAATAAAAATAAAAGTTAGGTTAAGTTAGGGATGCTATGTGGGGCGTCTCCTAAGGTAACCACTTCCTGTATTCCTGGGGCTTCAGTCCCCTGATAATGCTTGAGGCGTCGTTTCCGGTACTTCTTGAAGTCTATCTGTACCCTCCATCTGGTGATTATTCTCATGGTGGGGGCTCCTTTCTTTCTCTTCCCTTTGTAGTCCATGAAGTCCTCCCTTCTTGGTAATGTTTCTGAGGGCATGAATATATGATTAGAAAAAATCAAATTGACATTCGACCATAAACTTACCTTGTTTTCGTTGAATGTTGTTGTGGTTGAATGTATCCCTTGCTGCCGTGCCTGCTGCTGCGGCAGGCAGTTATTTTGACAGTTCTTTATCAGGTTACTTTGCAGGTCAATGGGACATTGGTAAGTGCCATCACTCTTTATATCAAATTCTGTTGACCACTCGTAGATCTCCATTAGTAGAGACTTTGATAATTCTGAGTCCACCGGTGTTGGTTCCTCTAATATCTGCAATGGAATCAGTGAGTTTTCAAAGAATTCAAAAGGTTCGTTTATTACCTGCTCGTATTCCATTTGTGAATAACTGTCATTGGGTAGCTCTTCTAGGTGGTCGTGCGAGTGCCATGACGGGGATGGATGTGTGCAATCTTGGTCGGGTTTAACCGAGGTAGTGGGTTGAGAATTTGCCTCTGATGTGGTTGCTGCTTCAGCATCAGTTGCTGTCAAGGCGGCAGTTGCTGCCGAGGCAACAGTTTCTGCCGAGGCGGCAGTTTCCGCTTTGACTGGGGTTTCTGCCTCTGAAGTGGTTGATGCCATGACATTCTCTTGAATTTCACTCAGCGTTGTCGCGGTGTTGCTCCATTCCGGCTCCTCGATCATTGCCATGGCAAGTTGTTGCTCAGACTCATCATATGTTGGGTATTCCTTCACATGGGCATCCTCGTCATCTTGCCTTATGTTGGGTTGTGTGGAGCTCGATTCGATCAACCAATTATGCTCACCAAGTGGTGGAGAGGTGGATATTTGGGTGGAAGGGTTGTGGAAGCTAGAAAGATTAAAGACACAATGATTTATAGTGGTTCGGCCTTCTAACAAGCACCTACATCCACTACCTTAGCTTCCCACTAAGGATTTCTCAACCAATTCCACTAATTGATTCGTCCCCTTTTCTAGGATTAGGAGGAAACCCTTACAACCGATCAAGCTTCTACCCAAGCCTTGATCAAAACCCTCTTTTACAAAGAGACAAATGAAAGCAAACTTAAACCCTCTAATAGGTGTTTGTTTGCACAATTAAGCACTCACCCAAAACCTAAAACACTTGAGCAAATTTGACAATTTTGGCTCACTAGTGTTTGTCTATACAAGAAATGACACTTTAAGCACTAAGACAATTTCTTGATCATTTGTTGATTGACAATTGAAGCATTAGTCTTCTCTTGATGCTTGGAGGTCCCTTTTATACTCCCAAATGAGTTTGTAGCCGTTTAGGACCGTTGGGGTTGAAATAGAGTCGTTGGAGCCTTTAATTCCCTCCATAAATGCAGTTCTGCAGCTCCCCGTTTCGAAACGCTCGAAGCCGTTTCGGAACACCCTCAATATAGAAAGAGCCGTTGCAGTCTGTCAGGGTACCCGTTTCGGAATGCGTATCGGAACGCTATAAGCCCGTATCGAAACGACCTGCATTTAAAAGTTAGTTGGGAAAGAGCCGTTGGGGTTTATGACCGTTGTGGTCAGTGCCACGTGGGGGTATCGAAACGGCCTAGCCTGTTTCGAAACGCTGGCCCCGTTTCGATACGAGTATCGAAACGTTTTGGCCACTGGAGGCACCTGTTTCGAAACACTTGGTCAGATTTGTGAAAATAGGCCTTTGAAAACATGAAAAACCTTTATGAAAAATTCCTTAAATATTATTTCAAGTTGTTTGGACTTTGGAAATGTTTTAAATACTTTTTAAATCAGTCCAAAACATTTTTCAATTATTATATCAAAACATTAGTTCTACAATCTCCCCCTTTTTGATATAATAAAACTACTTGAAAAATTGTTTGGAATTCTCCCCCTTTAACTTTAAAAGGTGAATAAGAGATTAAAATTTTAATTCACATAAGGCTCCCCCTTATTCATTTGAAAATTCAATTTTTCAAACCATTTCTCCCCCTTTTTGTTATATCAAAAAGATTTAAAACATTAAGTTCAAAAATAACAATAGAGGTAAAATTTGACAAAAATATGAATTTTGGTTTTAAAAATGGCTCCCCCTTACTCAAAGCATCATTGAAATGTTAGTCCAACATATATGATCATCTAGTTGAATTAAATAGAAAATAAGACAAATAAATTCAAAACAACTAGAAAATTTTACCAACACTTGAACCCAAGGGAGGATGTGAAGCCTTCCTTCTTCAAGTGTTCATCCTTGTGTGCATGGAGCTCCCCCTCAATGTTTGACTTGTTGAACATCTCCATCACACCTAGCAAAAGACAATCAAGTGATTTTTGGTATCCAAATTGCTTTGGATCCATGAACATTAGTAGCACAAATTTTTGACCCCTTAGGAATCCATTTTTCAATGTCATCCTTTTTAATTGAAGTGGTTAGTCCTTTTGGGACCCAAACACTTCTAAAACATTTTCCTTTAATAAATCTAGGGGCACTAGATTGTCTAACATAAAAATTTGATTTTCCAAAATTGTTTTTCTTTTCAAGCTCTTTGGAAATCAAATCTTTTTCTACTTGAACATTTTGAAGCAATTTTTGTAAATCAAGACATTTTAACTCAAACTCTTCAAGTTTTGCTTCAAGTTCAAGTTTGGTTTTAGAAAGCAAATCATTTTGAATTTTTAACTTTGAAATCAATTTATTGTTTTTCAAAATGTGGCTTTTAAAATCTAAAACCAAATCATCATAGGCATCTTGTAATTAATCAAAAGTGTAAGAACATGAAGTAGATGAAATAGAAGTTACCCTTGAATCTTCTTCGATGGCCATAAGGCAAAGGTTGGCTTGTTCATCGTCGGTGGAGTCCTCATCACTCCAAGTAGCCAATTGTGCCTTCTTCTTATGGCTTGAAGTGCTTGCCCTCTCCTTTCTTTTAGGTTCTCGTTCAAGCTCTCTTCATGAAAGGGGCACACTTCTTGAAGAGATGAACTATCTCTTCATCTTCCTCCTCCTCACTTGAGTAGACATGATGGCAAGTGGAGGACTTGAGAGCCATGGCACTAGCATTGATGCCAAGCCCTTTGATTTTCTTCTCTCCCATAGCTCTTATTTCTTCCCTCTTCTTCTCATCCTCCTTGTTCTTCTTCATGATTTGATGAGTAAGAAGTGACCCCATTAGTTCATCAAGCTTCAAAGTCTTCAAATTTTTGGCTTCGATGATGGCGGTCCTCTTTGAGTCCCAAGACTCGGGAAGTGAGTAGATGAGCTTTCGAACAAGCTTCTCCTCCGGGATGGCTTCTCCATAACCTTTAAGACCATTGGTGATGGTGGAGAACCTATCAAACATCTTCTCGATGTTCTCTTCCGGATCCATTTTGAAGTTCTCATACTCCAAGGTTAGGAGCCCAATCTTGGTCTCCTTGACTTCGTTTGTCCCCTCGTATGTGACTTCAAGCTTGTCCCATACCTCCTTGGCACTCTCACAAGAAGACATCTTCTCATAGATGGATGGACCAAATGCACAAAACAAGATGTGCAAGGCTTTGCAATTAAGCTCCATCTTCTTGCGATCGTCGGCACTCCACTCCGCTTTACTTCTTTTAGGCACGAACGGACCATCTTCAACTACATCCCAAAGCTTGTAATCTCTTGATTTGATGAAGAACTTCATCTTAGTCTTCCAATGGGCATAGTGGGTTCCGTCGAAGAAGGGCGGTTTGTCTATGGATTGCGCCATTTGAGCCGGTTGATGAAATAATGATCGAGCTTGCCGGACCTTCTCAATAGGATGTGAATCCTCTTCGATTGAGCCAAGCTCTGATACCAATTGTTGGGTTGTGTGGAGCTCGATTCGATCAACCAATTATGCTCACCAAGTGGTGGAGAGGTGGATATTTGGGTGGAAGGGTTGTGGAAGCTAGAAAGATTAAAGACACAATGATTTATAGTGGTTCGGCCTTCTAACAAGCACCTACATCCACTACCTTAGCTTCCCACTAAGGATTTCTCAACCAATTCCACTAATTGATTCGTCCCCTTTTCTAGGATTAGGAGGAAACCCTTACAACCGATCAAGCTTCTACCCAAGCCTTGATCAAAACCCTCTTTTACAAAGAGACAAATGAAAGCAAACTTAAACCCTCTAATAGGTGTTTGTTTGCACAATTAAGCAC
This sequence comes from Hibiscus tridactylites, assembly GCA_958450335.1. Lineage (NCBI taxonomy): Eukaryota > Viridiplantae > Streptophyta > Magnoliopsida > Malvales > Malvaceae > Hibiscus > Hibiscus tridactylites. Next base: position 15,984,500 of record OY288273.1, on the reverse strand, counting down.
TCACCCAAAACCTAAAACACTTGAGCAAATTTGACAATTTTGGCTCACTAGTGTTTGTCTATACAAGAAATGACACTTTAAGCACTAAGACAATTTCTTGATCATTTGTTGATTGACAATTGAAGCATTAGTCTTCTCTTGATGCTTGGAGGTCCCTTTTATACTCCCAAATGAGTTTGTAGCCGTTTAGGACCGTTGGGGTTGAAATAGAGTCGTTGGAGCCTTTAATTCCCTCCATAAATGCAGTTCTGCAGCTCCCCGTTTCGAAACGCTCGAAGCCGTTTCGGAACACCCTCAATATAGAAAGAGCCGTTGCAGTCTGTCAGGGTACCCGTTTCGGAACACCCCCTTGCCGTTTCGGAACGCGTATCGGAACGCTATAAGCCCGTATCGAAACGACCTGCATTTAAAAGTTAGTTGGAAAAGAGCCGTTGGGGTTTATGACCGTTGTGGTCAGTGCCACGTGGGCGTATCAAAACGGCCTAGCCTGTTTCGAAACGCTAGCCCCGTTTCGATACGAGTATCGAAACGTTTTGGCCACTGGAGGCACCTGTTTCGAAACGCCCTAGGGTGTTTCGAAACACTTGGTCAGATTTGTGAAAATAGGCCTTTGAAAACATGAAAAACCTTTATGAAAAATTCCTTAAATATTATTTCAAGTTGTTTGGACTTTGGAAATGTTTTAAATACTTTTTAAATCAGTCCAAAACATTTTTCAATTATTATATCAAAACATTAGTTCTACACCTTAGGATTTCAGGTTCATCTGTGGCATGAATGAGGACTGGTCTGCTCAAGAGTTCATCCATCTTGGCGATACTTGCGTCCATAGAAACCGACACTTCTTGAGTGAGTGCCAAGAAGGCTTGCAGTGTGTCTTCTAAGGATTTTGACTCCTCTTGAGGATGATGACATTGCCAGGGCATGTCGGGTTCTGCAGCAAAACTGTTATGGTATAAAAAATTTTGCAGGTTTTGATCATACCATAAAAAATTTTACTGCTGCGGCATCAGTAGTTGCTGCCCCTGTTGCTGTTGTGGCAGCATATCTTTACGGTAATTGCAAGAACTCTCTCACATCAACTATCGAATGGTTTTTCCTGGCATGTTGATGCCCTTGAACCTGTATTTTCACCTGAGTTTTTTTTATATAAAAATAGAAAAAGAAAAAGGGAAAAAATAAAAAAGAAAAGGAAAAAGAAAAGAAAAGAAAAGTGCAGAAGGGCTAGGGTAAGAGTGTGTTGCCAGTCCCCGGCAACGGCGCCAAAAACTTGTTGCGTGTAAAAGTGTCTATCGCAATGTAGTGCAAGTGTACACGACGCAAGTAGTAAAGTGATACTAGAGTATCGGATATCGTCTCCACAGGGACTGGGCTAACCCTTTCCTTTGCTATCTGCACAAGGGGAAAAGAATAGATTAAGGTATTGTCACGAAAATAATTAAGAATACTTAAATAAAATAGTAGAGAAATCAAGATAGAGAGAATGGGCTGGTATTGAAGTGCTCAGTAGTGCAGGTATTGCAGAGTTTAGGAAATCCAGTTCTGTCGTCGCGCCTGTCGCCGACAGCACCTGTCGCGGCAGCAGTCCGTTGGTCGTCGCGGCAACAAACACACCAACTCAGTACTTTCAAGTTTGGCAAGAATCCCAGATCTGCCTTGGCCTATCCCTAGGTCCAAGTCTATCGATGATCACGTCTTGATGATACCTCCCAGCGTGAATTGAAGGATGAACACCGATGTGTATGAATTCTTCTTTAGCCACTTAACCCCGCCCTATCCCTAGGCACGAGATAGTTCAACTATAAACTAGAGAACTTGCTCTTATTTCTTTCGTATACTTAACTCTCCCGATGCTAAGTAAATAGATAACCTCACAATGCTCTCCCGATGCTCTTGCAAGATATTAATAACCAAAATAAAAGAACTTGAAGTTTATTTTATTGAACTGAAAAATCCTAAAACAAAACAACCCTTGCAACTACTTTACAAAACAACCCGTGGCCCTAGGGGGTTTTTAGAACATAACGACGGCGGGTAAACGGCAGGGGGATTTTGGTTCTCGGTTATGGGGTATATCCCTCCTAGGTTAAAATCTATGCCCTTATATAAGCTTTGGGCTCAAGTATTCTAAGTTAACAAGGATTACAACTTTAATTAAAAGTAAGATTCTAATAAAGACTTAATCTCCAAGTATCCTACTTTCCAGCCGCCATCCTTGTTTCTTGGGATTTCCTCTCCTTGAGCTTTGGCTTGACATATCTTTTGATCCGGGGCTTGGAAAATTATTTGGTTTTCACACGACAGACGAGCAGATTTTTCTCTATCTATCGAGGTCCACTTTGCTTTTCCTCTTCATAAGGCTGTTGTCACCTTGCTGTCACGGAAGATCCATGGCAGCATCATCCTCGTCGTCTGCTTGTCCAGTTCAGCTCTGCTGCTTCTCTGCCCAGCGCCTGCCTTCACCGTCTACAACGGCGGCAACCTGCCAAAAACAGCCATTGTTAGTAGAATCTGTACCTTTTATATATTTGTGATGTTTTGCTGTAAACTAACCTAAATGCAATGAAATGATGCTTGAATGCAGCAGAAATATGGGTTAAAAAGGGTGTAAATAATAGAACTTTTACACACTCAACAATGAACCATGTTGCTTTTCTTTCATGCATTGAGCCTAAAAATATTAAAGAAGCTTTAAAAGATGATTTTTGGATTTTGGCCATGCAAGAGGAATTAAATCAATTTGAGAGAAGTAAAGTTTGGACATTAGTTGAAAGGCCTAGTTATCAATCTACTATAGGAACTAAATGGATGTTTAGAAATAAATTAGATGAAAGCGGTAATATATTGAGAAACAAGGCTAGGCTTGTTGCTCAAGGCTATACCCAAGAAGAGTGAATTGATTTTGAAGAGACATATGCACCCGCGGCTAAGATGGAAGCCATTAGGATGCTTTTAGCATTTGCATGTTATAATGATTTCAAGCTTTTTCAAATGGATGTGAAAAGTGCCTTTTTAAACGGTTTTATAAATGAAGAAGTGTATGTTGAACAACCATCGGATTTTGAGGATTCAAAATTTCCAAACCATGTGTTTAAACTAACAAAAGCTCTTTATGGTTTAAAACAAGCTCCTAGAGCTTGGTATGAAAGACTTTCAAATTTCTTAATTGAAAAAGGGTTTCGAAAAAGGAAAGGTGGACAGTACACTCTTCATGAAAAGATATAACAATGACATCTTAGTAGTACAAATCTTTGTTGATGATATCATTTTTGGTTCTATTAATGAGTGTTATTGTAAAGAATTTTCTAAGCTAATGCAAGGTGAGTTTGAGATGAGCATGATGAGAGAGCTCTCATTCTTTTTGGGACTTCAAATCAAACAAAGGAAAGATGGAACCTTCATAAATCAAGCTAAGTACGTGAATGATATATTCAAAAAGTTCGGCTTGGAGAATGCAAAACCTCAAGCCACACCTATGAGCTCTTTCATAAAGCTTGACAAAGATGAAGGAGGTAAGTGTGTTGATTCTAAGCTTTATAGATCCAAGATAGGTTCTTTGCTTTACCTTACCGCAAGTAGACTGGATATCATGTTTAGTGTTTGCTTGTGTGCTAGGTTTCAAGCTAGTCCTAGAGAATCACACTTAGTTGCCATTAAGAGAATTTTTAGATACCTTAGAGACACACCTAACTTAGGCCTTTGATATCCTAAAGATTCCTCATTTAGCCTTCATGCTTATTCGGATGCGAATTATGGGGGGTGTAAGATAGATAGGAAAAGTACTTCCGGGACATGCCAATTCTTAGGTACTATGCTCGTATCTTGGTTCTCTAAGAAACAAAATAGCGTAGCCTTATCTACCACCGAGGCGAAGTACATATCCTTAGGGAGTTGTTGTGCTCAAGTCTTTTGGATGAAGCAACAACTCATAGATTATGGTGTTGAAATAGAAATCATACCCCTTATGTATGACAACACTAGTGCCATTTGTCTCACTATGAATACCATCCAATACCCTAGAACTAAACACATAGAAATTAGACATATTTCATTAGAGATCATGTGTTGAAATATGATGTTGTTATAGAGTATGTTGACACCTTGAACCAATTAGCGGATATATTTACAAAACCCTTAGATAAAGAGCGCTTTTGGACCCTTAGGATAGAGTTAGGTTTAACTAGCCTTTCTTGACCCCTTCTAGGTCCCAAAATGTCAAAAATTTGCTTGAAATTGTTTGTAATTCATGCTTGTGTTAATTTTGTTCTTTTTGCTTCTATGCATGTTGCTAGGGGGAGTATGCATTAAGTTTATCCATTAAAAGTTGTTCATATGACATTTACATGCATATAGGGACGTTTCAAGTTGGATTTTTGCACTTAAACCTGTCAAAAATCCCTTATCTGGTAAAGACGTATCGATACGGCTGAAGCGTATCGATACGGGTTCATAACTGGGAAAACTTTGAAGTTGAACGAGTATCGATACGACCCATCGTATCGATACGGTTAAAGTCAAGGGAAATAGTCAAAGCCAAGTCGTACCGATACGGTCCCGCGTATCGATATAGTAGTAACGACGAATAAAAAATTAGGGTTAAAGGGTATCGATACGCGTGTATAGCGTATCGATACATCCTCGACGGAGAGGCTATTTAGGGTTGCAATCTTTAAAAGTCTTTAAAAACTAAAACCTCTCTTTTCTCTTAAAACCCTAGCCGCAATACCCTATAAAAACCCCCTCAATCCTTCAATTTTTACCATCAAACTTAAAAATTCTTTGAGGGTTTTTAATCTCCACATCAAGGCTAAGCTTTGTCAACAAATCTTGTGCATTCACATCAACTCATTCATCCAATCGAAAGTTCAAGGTATAAAACTCTTCTTTTTTCTTTTTGATTTTCGTTTGATTTTTATACTTGTTTCAATTTAATTTTTGTACAAAACATAGTTTTATATTATGGGTTTCAACTTTTTCATAAAAAAAAATTCAAAAATCAAAATTTTTTCATTCGAATATATTGTTTTCTATTCGTATTTTTTAATCTGTTTTTTTAACATTTTTTAACCTTGTATATATCCTTTTAAAATTAAATTTCTTTTTAAATTACCTTGAATTATTAGAATTTATTGGATTGAATAGGATGTTAATTGCATACATATTCGAATCATTTTTGATGTGTTTTCAGGGTTATGGCACCGTCGAAAAAGAGATCTAAGCGTTATCTTTCTACTTCCGATCCTAGTGAGGATGCCGAGGGTAACCCTAAACCTAATCTCCCTTATATTATCCAATTAAGTTTTCCTGATGATGCCGATATAGCTCGATACAAACTATTTCAAAGCATGAGTATTAGGGAAGAACGTGTTGTGTCAGTCCCATTCTTAAGTTCTGCCCGTTTTAAATTCCAATAGCTCCCTTTAATTAAGCAATGGAAGTTTTTAACTTTTTTGAGCATTCCTCCTATTCTATATAGGAATCTAGTCATCGTGTTCTTTTCAAATGCTATATGTGTTCATGATGAAGCTAGGGAGAATGTCATTGCTATTGAATCTTCTGTTATGGGAAAAACCTTTACAATTGATCAAAAAACTTTATGTAATGTCTTTGGTTTTGAAAACATTGGTATTGATGATGAGAGGTCTTTAGGTACGAGTCCTTTAGGCTCAGTCAAAGTTTTAAATGCTCATGGTCGTATCCTTCATCTTCTTGTCTCTTGGTTTTTTCGTCTATCGGGAGGGAAATTTTCTACTATTCGTCAAGTAGATGATTTTTGGCTTAGGTGTTTTAGGGAAGGTCAACGTCCAAATCTTTGTCAAATTATGTTTGCCGACCTTGTCTATTTAGTCCAACACCGTCACACCAAACAGGTCACATCCTTTTACTACTCTACGACTTTAAGTTATCTTTTTCATTCCCTTGACATTGATTGTTCTCATGACTATCCTGAAACCCTTGGCCTACCCATAGATGAGCGTTCTCTTTCTCGTTCTGGTTTCTCTTATATTGATAATGAATGGGTTCGTAACCCTCAAGATCCTCTACAAGATGCTCCGGTCGATGCTTCTCGTGCTTCTTCGAGCTCTCACCGTGCTCCGATTGATTCCTCTTCCATGGGCACTCTAATGACTTTCCTCAATGAGAAGTTCACTTCTATGGAAGCCAAGTTTACCGCTATGGACACTAGATTCACATCCTTGGAAGATCGAGTCAAAGGTATGGAGAAGAAAATGGAAACCATGGATGCTCGCCAAGACTCCATGAATATCTCTCTTACCGCTTTCCATGGTGCTTGGCTTAACCAAAACCGAAGAATCAACCCTCTCAAGATGATGAAGATGAAGAGGACGAAGACGATGATGATGATGAGGCGGACGAGTAGTTTATGCATATCATCTTATGACATTTAGTCTTTTCTATTCTGTTATTACACTCTTGTTTTTAGGATATAAGTTTATGCCTATTATCTATGTTTTAGGATTTGAGTTTGGATTATCATATTTGCTTTGAAGTTTATGCATTTGAACTATTGTGTTTACTTTCAAGTTTATGCATTTGAACTCTTATGTTTGCTTTAAGTTTAATGAATAAATGTTGCTATTATGTTGCTATTATCCTTGTGTTTATACTTGATCTAACAAAAAAGGGAGATGGATTATAGAGTCAATTTTTTATTTTTGAAAATCTATCTTAAATTAAGAGGAGAAAGCTTTTCAAAGTTTTAAAAACTTAAAAATTTATTTGTGGTTTTGTTATATCAAAAAGGGGAGATTGTGAAACCAAAATTGATTTTGATATAACATATAAACTTAATGACCAATTTGCAAAACAATAAATTTTTAAGTAATCTTTAAAGTCTCACAATTGACAAGTATTTTAAACAAAATAATATCTCAAGACAAGCTCTTAAACATATGAAAATTTTCTAAGTCTTTTCCTATGATTTTCAAGCTAAAATATACAAAAATGCCCAGGCGTATCGATACTCTTAGGCGTATCGATACGGGCTTTTGCCATTGGAATTTTAATGGACTTAGCGTACCGATACGGTATTACCCCGTATCGATACAATATTCATCTGGGCAACTCTTTCAATGAAACTGTACCGATACGCTTTGCAACCGTATCGATACGATAAGCTTATCTTAGAAAAATCTTTGCATTTAATTTTTCGATCGTTACTTGTTAGTTGGTTGGTTTCCCAATTTTTAAAAGACCGTTATACCGTACCGATACGCTTGGTATGCGTATCGATACGATCTTTAAGAAAACCAAACTTGGGATTCCATTGAGCAAACACCGTATCGATACAGCCATCCGTACTGATACGTCCCTTAAAACCGTACCCGTACGCCTTCTATGCGTATCGATACACTCTGTTTTCATTCACAACGACTCTTTCCTCTTTGATGCAGGTATCGATACGCCCTCTACGAGTACCAATACGGTAGGCTGCAGAGTTGCATTTATTGCGGGAAAAATGCTCTCAACGGATCTACTGATGATCTCAACTACCCAAACGGCTAGAATTCAATGCAAGGGTATAAAAACAAGCTTCAATTGACCAAACAACAACTATTGAACCCACAAGCAACATCAAAGCAAAAAATCCAAACCCTATTGCTTTTCATAGTCAAATTCTTGTACCCAACTCTTGTGATCTTATTGTAATCATGTATTGTGAGTTTGAGGTGTTTGAAATTGTATTTGGGTAAATATTTATCCTTTGAGAGGAATTTTTAGAGTTTACCAAATCCATCTCTTACTAAAAGTGAGTGGATTAAGCTTTGGATAGAAAGCTTAATCAATTTGTAAGGTTACCTCCTCATTCAAGAAAAGGGAAAGAATTCAAGTAGAGAATTGGTTGAAAATCCTTAGTGGGAACTAAGGTAGTGGATGTAGAGTTCATTTGGAGAACTTGAACCACTCTAACCACTTGTGTCACTTTTTATTTTTCACCCATACCTTCTACCAAAATTTTAATTACCAATTCACCCCCTCTTGGCCATTTGCAATTGTGTGATCAACTCAACAAAAAATTTTACAATGCTCGACGAATACTATTGAACACCACTAATGAAGAACATTGTTAAATATTGTTAAATTAAGTAGGCTTAACTACACCGGATACCACTAAACTATAGTCCCTGAGTCGAAAATACCACCAAACTTTAAAATTCTTCAAAACTAGCACTGAACTTTAATATTTGAGTCAAAAATGCCGCTCCGCCGTTAACCGTTAACTCCCCCGTTAAGTCAAAACAACGATGTTTTGGTGCGGCTGTTTTGAAGCCTAATTTGGCCCAAAACGACGTCGTTTTGCTGGAGGAAAAAATTAGAACGATGCACTTGGGTGGTTTAAACCCAAGACCTTTACGGGGTAAAGCTAAGCCTTAACCATTAAACCAACATAACATTTTGTAGTATTTTACCACAAATATTATACATCTTAAACTACTTCAGATTAATTCAAATTATTTTATGAAATGAATAATATTAACATATAAAAATATTAATATATATTATTTGCACACACATATATATATAACAATATTATTTTTATATATTATTAATAATATAAATATATTATTTTAAAAAAACCCCAAAATATTTATAAAAATAGTATATTTATATTATTAATAATATATAAAACCCTAAATCCTAAATTGTTAACCCACAAACTCCAACCCTCGAACTTAAATCCTAAACTTTAGAGTTTAGGATTTAAGGTTTAAGGATTTTTTATATTTGAAATTTATATTTTTTAAAATAATATATTTATATTATAAATAACATAAAAATAAAAAATTTATTTAAATTATATAAACTTATCTATTTAGTTCAGTCAAATTATTTTATAAAAAATAATTCTATAAATAATATAAAATATATTATTTTTACATATATCAATAAAAAATATATTACTTTTTAAAAACAAAAAATATTCATAAAACAATATATTTATATAAAAAAACTATAAATCTCAAACCTCAAATTATAAAGTTTAGGGTTTGAGGTTTGAGCTTTGTAGTTTAAAGTTTAGGATTTAGACTTTAGAGTTTTTATATAATATTTATAATATAAATATATTATTTATATATAATATTTATATAAAAATAATACACTTTATTTATATATATTATATATAAATAATATATTTTAATATTATGTATAATATTATTTATTTCATAAAATAATTTGAATTAATTTGAAGTGGTTTAAGATATATAATATTTGTGGTAAAATAGCACATAATGTTATGTTGGTTTGATGGTTAAGACTTAGCTTTACCTTTTAAAGGTCTTGGGTTCAAACCACCCCAAGTGCACGGTTTTAATTTTTTCATCCAGAAAAACGACATCGTTTTGGGTCAAATTAGGCTTCAAAACAACCGCACCAAAATGGCGTCGTTTTAACTTAACGGGAGAGTTAACGGTAAACGGCGGAGTGTTATTTTTGACTAAAATATTAAAGTTCAATATTAGTTTTGAAGAACTTTAAAGTTCAGTGTTATTTTCGACTCAGGGACTATAGTTTAGTGGTATTCGGTGTAGTTAACCCAATTAATTAATAAAAATTAAAAATCTTAAGCACTCAACATATAATTATAAATTATTTAAAATAAAATTTCAATTAAATTATTTTTCATATATATTATATTTTTTATTTTTGTAAATAATTGGTTCAAATACAACCTTAATCAATTTAAAAATAAAATCCTTAAAGTCTAAACCCTAAACCCTAAATTTAAACACGAAACTATGCAAGAAAAACCAAAATCTTAATCAATTATCTTAATATTCCTCTTCTCCTACAGTTTTCTCCAAATTCCTTAATTAAACTAATCAATTACATCTGGTGCAGGAACCAGATAATTTCCAAGTAGATATTGGATCAATATTAGCTGTTGTTATGAAGGAGAAGGAAGATGGAGGTATATCAGCTGTTGTTATGAAAGAAAAGGAAGATGGAAGTATATTAGCAGTTATATAGGTTACCGTTATGTATCAAGGTTACCGTTAGTGTCTGTTGATGTTGTTATATGTTAGTTATGAGTTTGTTATTCAAGATTTGTATTCATTCCTCTTGTAATCCTCTTCTATATATTCCAGCCTTTGCTGATGAATAAAGTACGGTTGTTCTTGAGATATCTTTCATCTCCTCTTGTATACTAACATGGTATCAGAGGTTTCTCAAATGGCTGAAGGATCCGCTGCAAAACCCTTCAAGAACAAAACAATTTCAATCCGGCTTGATGATTCCAATTACCTTCTTTGGCGTCAGCAAGTTCTTTTTTCAATTGAGAGTCTTGCTTTGTTAGATCACATTGATGGTTCTCTCAAAGTTCCCTCTCAATACGTTCTTGATCCTGAGGGTTCCAAGAAGTTGAATCCAGAGTATGTCTCCTTCAGGCAGCAAGATAGTGCTTTATGCTCCTGGTTGTTGTCCTCGATTGGGTCTTCGATCTTACCTTCGCTGGTAAGTTGCAAGACGGCCTTGGATATCTGGGAACGAGTGCAACAGAATTTTTCGGTTTCGTCTACTACGAAATTGATGCATCTTCACTGCTCTTTGAAGACGCTACGTAAACGAGATCAGTCTATGAAGGAGTATTTGGCTCAAATTCAGTCCATTTGCGACAGTCTTGCTGCCTGTGGACATCCTCTCTCGGAGACAATGCACATCTCTGCCATCTTGTCAGGTCTACCGCCGGAGTATGAGCCGGTGGTGGCCGTCATCACCTCGAGCCAGCAACCGTATAAGATCGATGGGGTCTGTAATGTCTTGTTAGATACAGAGACAAGGCAGCAGGAGTTCTTGACTCAGTCTTTTTCGGTCAATATGGCTCGTGGCCCAACTCAGACTGGTCCGTTTGGTTCCAGGGCAACACGGTCTTTTTCTAGTTTTAATAATAGCCCTAATTTTTCTAATAGCCCTAATTTTTTGAATGGGGTTTCCAATAATGCTGTAAATTTTTCACAACGGGTGCAAGATTCTTCACGGTTTGGTACTGATCAAGGTTTTCGATCGTAAGGAGGGTTTCCGGTTTATAATGGTGGTCGTTCTGGTTTCCGTGGACGAGGTAGAAGCTTTGGTTGAGGCTTTGGTGGACGGTCTCGACCTCAATGTCAGATCTGTGGGCGGCTTGGCCATCTTGCCAATCGCTGCTTCTTTCGATTTGATCAATCGTTTGACGGTGCGGTCAACTCGGCCAATAATTGTCACTTTGGTGATGATCTGGTTGAAGATCAAAGTCCTGATGAATTTTCGTTTGCTCCAACGGCGGCTGATCAAGGAGCTGTAGCAAATCTGGCGGCTATGTCCGATGAATGCAATCTTTCTGGTAACCTACCTGGCTTTAACGATGCGGCGTGGTACCCGGACTCAGGAGCCACAACGCATATCACTCCTGATGCAGGTGTTATTTCTAATCCTAGAATTTATTCTGGATCTGGTAAAGTGTCTGTAGCAAATGGGGTAACTGCTTCGATCTCTCAGATTGGAGTTTCCTCGTTGAATACAGCTTTCAAACCCTTGTTCTTGAAAAATCTTTTACATGTTCCGTCTATTAAAAAAAAATCTTTTATCCGTTTCTAAGTTTACTAAAGACAATAATGTATCTATAGAATTTTTTCCTAACTTTTGTTCTGTGAAGGATTTGGCAACACAGCAGGTGATTCTGCAAGGAGTTCAAACTGAAGGGCTTTACAAATTGTCTTCTGAATCTGCTGTTGGTTTGGCTTTTAATTGTGTGATACCATCTAGTGTTCAATCTTCTGGGTCTAATTCTACTGGTTCTGATGATTTGTCTTGTACTAGGAAGTCTTTAGATTGTATCTCTAGGGTCTTGCCTTGTACTGATACGACTGTTGTTGGTGTTGATTCTGAAATTAGTGGTTCTAATGTTTTGACTTGTAATGCTGTTAGTTCGAGTAACTTTGAGACTTGGCATAGAAGGTTAGGTCACCCTTCTGCTGAGACTCTGGTTAAACTCATAAAATCTTGTAATATTTCTTTGGATATCAATAAAATGTTCTCTTGTGTTGCATGCAAATTGGGGAAGAGTCACAAATTACAGTTTCATACTTTTACTGTTTATTCTAAACCTTTACAGTTAATTCAGATGGATTTGTGGGGACCTGCTCCTGTGATATCTAATAATTCATGCTATTATTTGAGTATTGTTGATGCTTGCTCCAGGTATACCTGGATTTACTTTCTGTCCAAAAAGTCTGATGTTCATAATATAGTTGTTTCTTTTCATAAACTTGCTGAACGACAGCTCAATTGCAAGCTTAAGACAATTCAAACTGATTGTGGTACTGAATTTAAATCATTAATTCCTTATTTTAATCAGCAGGGTATAGTTTTTAGAAATTCTTGTCCTCATACCTCTGAACAGAACGACATGGTTGAGCGAAAACACATGCATATAGTGGAGCTTGGTCTAACTATAATGGCTCAAGCTTCAGTACCTTTTAAATACTGGACTGATGCGTTTTATACGTCTGTTTTTCTTATCAACAGGTTACCTACAAAGGTTTTAGGTGGCTTGTCACCACATGAGAAGCTGTTTAAGTGCAGACCTGATTACAATTCTCTGAGAGTTTTTGGAGCTCAATGTTTTCCTCTAGTTCGAGCCTACAATCAGCACAAGATGCAGTTCAGATCGAAACCCTGTGTATTTTTGGGTTACAGTGAAACTCAAAAAGGTTATAAATGTCTCAGCAATGATGGAAGGCTTTATGTTTCAAGGCATGTGCAGTTCAATGAAGAGGTGTTTCCTTTTCAAACTAAGGATCAAAATGAATCTGTTTTTGCGAGGAAAGCTGTCTCTGCTGCAGATCAAGTTTCTTCTGCTCCGTCTAAATTCTTTTGTCCAAAGGTTAAGAGTAACCCTGTTTCATTTCAACAATCTGGTGAGCGTGCTGGTGTTTCTGATGATTCTACTTATTCTCCTGGTACTACACATCTTGGTGCAACTGATTCTGATTCTGCGTCAGTTCATACTTCACCTTCTGTTCATATTTCACCTTCTTTGCGCCATGCTTTGTCTCAAGTTCCTATGGCAGTTCAACCAAGTATTCCTCCTGATGGTAATACTTCTGGTGCAATAGTTGCTTCTCAATCTGTTGCTGATAGGTCTAATGGTGCACCTGTTGAAGGTTCTAGAGTTACAGAACCTGCTGTTAGATCATGTATTGATCCTATTGTCAATTCAAGTTCTACTGGTTCAACTCATTCTGATCAAGGGTGTAATGAAAGAAATTCTGAGTCTTCTGAGTCCTCTTCTGCTCATAATCCTGGTCAAGGAAGGCATCACATGGTTACAAGGTCTAAAGTTGGGGTATTCAAACCTAAGGTTTACACAATGCTGAAGTTTTAGGGTCTGATTCTGAAGAGCCGAAGAACATACATGAGGCTATGAAGGTCTTACATTGGAAATCAGCTGTGGAAAATGAGGTAAATGCCTTGATAAAGAAGGGCACTTGGGATTTAGTTGAATTACCTAGTGATAGGGTCCTTATTGGATGTAAGTGGTTATTCAAGGTGAAGAGAAACTCAGATAGAAGTGTGGCTTGTTACAAGGCTCGGCTTGTAGCTAAAGGGTATGCACAGCAGGCTGAGTTTGATTACACTGAGACCTATAGTCCAGTTGTTAAACCAGTTACTGTATGAGTTATTCTTAGTTTAGCTCTTAGCAAAGGGTGGAGTCTTAGGCAAATTGATGTAGATAATGCATTTCTGAATGGGGACTTGTCTGAAGAAGTGTACATGGAGCAGCCTTCAAGTTTTGAACAGCTTGGTGAAAATGGGGAATTATTAGTGTGCAAACTGAAAAAGTCTTTATACGGCTTAAAGCAAGCACCACGTGCTTGGTTTGAGAAGTTCAGGAATTTTTTAATAGATAGCTTGCATTTTACTACATCCTTAGCTGACAGTTCTCTTTATTTTAGAAATTCTGAAGGTTGCAAGTTGTTCATCATGGTGTATGTAGATGATGTGGTCATAACTGGAGACAATAATGAGGAAGTTGATTCTGTTGTGAAGGAAATTAACTCAACATTCTCCTTAAAGGATCTTGAAAAGTTGAACTTCTTTCTTGGGATGACAGTTCACAGTGTTGATCAAGGCATTATTCTCAGTCAGAGGAAACATATTGTTGACCTTTTAGAGAAGACAAATATGCTTGAAGCTTCACCAACTCCTATACCTATGGTTACGTCATCATCTCTTTCTGCAACTGATGGAGATCCATGCTCAGAAGCAAAGCTTTACAGACAAGTTGTTGGTACTTTGCAGCATGTTTGCACTACCAGGCCAGATATACAATTTGCGGTTAATAAGGTTAGTCAATTTATGCAGACACCTTTAGATAAACATTGGAAAGCTGTGAGAAGGATTATCAAGTATTTGAAAGGGACTATAGATCATGGGTTATTTTTTAGCATGCAACCTACTTTGACTACGTTGAATGGATATTCTGATTCAGATTGGGGGTCTAATTCAAATGACAGGAGATCCACTGCTGGATATTGTATGTTTCTTGGTCAAAATTTAGTGTCTTGGAGTTCAAAGAAACAGGGAGTTGTGTCTAGATCTTCAACTGAAGTTGAGTTTAGAAGCCTTGCAAATGCCATGTGTGAGGCCATGTGGATTAAGTCTTTGTTAAGTGAAATTGGTGTTCAGCTGAGTACAACTCCAGTACTATGGTGTGATAACACTAGTACTATAGCTCACTCTGCAAATCCAGTGCATCATGCAAAGTTAAAGCATGTTGAATTAGATTTAAATTTTGTAAGGGAAAAAGTTGTAGATGGGTCGTTCAAGATCAATTATGTTCCTGCTTTGAATCAGATTGTAGATGTTCTAACGAAGCCCTTGTCAGCATCTTTTTTTGTTCATCTCAGGGAAAAATTGAAAGTGTTTTCTGCAGATGAAATTCGTCTTTGAAGTTTGACTGGTAAAGAATTAATATGAGTGTATTCTGATTAAAGAAAGAAGAAGCTTGAAGATGGAAGTGTATTAGCTGTTGTTATGAAGGAGAAGGAAGATGGAGGTATATCAGCTGTTGTTATGAAAAAAAAGGAAGATGGAAGTATATTAGCAGTTATATAGGTTACCGTTATGTATCAAGGTTACCGTTAGTGTCTGTTGATGTTGTTATATGTTAGTTATGAGTTTGTTATTCAAGATTTGTATTCATTTCTCTTGTAATCCTCTTCTATATATTCCAGCCTTTGCTGATGAATAAAGTACGGTTGTTCTTGAGATATCTTTCATCTCCTCTTGTATACTAACAATAAAAAAATTCAGATAAGTTTAAACACAATTTTAGGTCGAAACAACCATGGATATAAAAATAATGTAGAAACAATCAAACATGTCTTTATTTGATCACTTTTGGGTTTAGGGTTTAGTTTTTAAAGTTTAGGGTTTTTTATATTTTAAATTGACTAAGGTTTGTATTTGATCTAATCATTTAAAAAATTAAAATATATATAATATATATGAAAAATAGTTTAATTGAAATTTTATTTTAAATAATTTATAACTATATGTTGTGTCTTTAAAAATTTTAAATTTTATTAATCGATTTAATAATATTCAGCGATAGTGATGTTAAACGGTGTTCGTCGAGCGTGGTAAACTCATCCTAAAATTATAATAATCTTCTCTGAAGAAAGAAGTAATGTAATGTAAAATCATAATATTATTTCGTATCAGTACCTGTCTTGTTTGCTTCTCTTCCATTCACCGACTGTTATAAGAGTGGTCTTGTTTTGTCCTGGTGGATGAGTTCCAAAGGCTATCGAACAGAACACAAGAACCATGCATGCCTTTAAACAGTGATTCTTTTGACTTCCAACTCTGGTTTTTATTATTGAATTCATTGAACCTGCTAACCAACAAAACAATGGAGCTCACTGCTTATTATATTTAATCATTTTCTTATTGTTTTCTGAAGTGATGCATTAATAATTCACCAAACATGAATCTTAATCTATGCATACCAAAACACCAAAGCCAATACCTAACCTTAAAAGGTTTATGATGAAATCCTGTTAAATATTCAGAAAAGTTAGGACTGAAATTTCAAAATTCGAAATATATATGAAATAAAATTGATTCAACCTGACCTATTTCATCTTGGTTACTCTAAAAAGCTAAAAATCGTTAAAAATGGGAATGTTAATCCACAAGATCGTGCCGCATTATGCCTTATCTATTTCTCGACGAAAGTATTTTTCATGTGTCGTGTCTTATTGATATTATCATTTTTTAACAAAATAAGTATACTGAAAATATTGCAAAGTGAAAATATTACAAAATGATTACACTACAATCATTGAAAAATTAATGTGAAAGAAATACAGTAAACTTCAAACAGTGTGGAAAACATGAGAAGCAAAATCTATCATTTTACGGAAAAACTTGCACAATCTTCTAAATGAAATCCAGCAACGATATACTTTGACCATAAAACCTTATGGATCAAGCATTCTTCCGCTGTGAGTTATTGACTTATCGGCAAACTACCATAAAGGAATTAAAAAAAACTACCAGGCCGTCATCGTCTTGTGACTATTGACTAAAAACGGTCAATAATTCTTGTTTTCTGAATGCCAAATTGCCATAATAGCAAACAATATTGTCACAAATACAAACAAACTTGTAAAACTATAGACAAACAAACTGTTATATAAACATACGAAAAAAATAGTCAAAAAAATAGATATAGAATAACTCTGACAAAATAAAACAAAGAAAAACAACAAAGCTAAAAAAGAATAAATAATTCTTCATCTTATTTATATGTAATTAACGTAAAAATTAAAAATGAGTCAAAGGCATAAAAGGTGTCGCCAAAAATAATTTCAATTAAGAAAAAAAATTGAAGAGAATTTTTTTGATGATAACTTCCTCAAAGAAAAATGAAAGTAAGGGGAGTGTAAAGTTTGCTTACTACTCATTTTTTAAATGTTGGTAACTTTGGAGTAAACGGAAACATAATGATTGTTTAAGTACTAATAAATTAAAAGTGAGCCAAAAAAGATCAAAGTATGAAAATGAAAAACCGATATAATTTAGAGACAAAAAATGCATTAAGCCCAAAGAATGTATTTATGACATGATAATTACGTGAGGGTTGAACGATCCAACAAACTTAACATCTGAATTTAAAACGAAGAGATTAGCTATTATTTAAGGAGAACGGGTCTGGATGGCCAGTTTTTTTTGTTGCACTCCTAGTTTTTAAGGTTTTGTCCTGACTAATTTGGTTGACTGACCAGTGTTGTACACTTAATTTTTATGTGTGAGTCTCCCATCGAGAATTTTATGTATATTTTTTTTTTTGCTCGGCAAATAAGATTTTTTATTGAATTATAATCGCCTCAGCCTATATGTGTGCCTCGTTAAAAACCTCCCTACACCTAATTGGAGGAAAAGAGTACAACACATATAGGGGATACAACAACATCACATAATAACCCGGGCAAAACAAAATTACCCAATACCTACAGCTCCTACTGTAACCAAGACTCCAAAAGAAAACTAATATAAATTAACCAACAGCAATAAGGTTACCCCATGACTCAAACAGATTACCCACATTGGCTTAGATTCACCCTGCCAATGAAAGTAATAAAAACACCCCTGTCTTGTAGAACCTTTCTCAAATCATCCCATCCAAAAAAAACAAGGCTTACAACTACCATATTATACTCCCTGTCAACAAGAACCAAGTGAAACCCCTTGAATGTCGCCAGCAGCCTATCAATTCCACCAACTTTTCAATCAGCTATAAAAAAACAGCCTCCAGTGTAGTCTATATCGCAGAACCAATGCTTCATCCCCTGAATCATGTCCGGATTTTACACAACCAACAGGGCCTTTGCGGTACATGCTACCACCACGCCTTGAAGAGTTCCGAACGCTTCGATCCCTCATTCGCTAGGAAATCTGCAAGGTTGTTTGACGTCCTCTGAACATACACAAACATTATACATGCTATTTTCTTAGAGTTTCCATCAATCGATTCAAATACTTGCCACCATCGCCAAGGTCTTAGAGTTTTGTCGCCAAGCCAATTGAGGACAACTTTCGAGCTGATTTCCACAGTAAGTTTTGATTTTCCTACCCAACCAGCTTCAATGAAGAGTTCCAAGGCTAACTTTATTGCATACAGAACAGAAAAATCCCAACTTACCGCTTCCACCGGGCTAGAAAACATAGCTGTTAGTATCCCTTTTGTCGATCTTAAAACACCCCCACATCCGGCAAACTCATCCCTGCACGCACCTTCTACTCTAATGTTCATATTATCTGCAAGAGACGCGATCCCATTGAAATTACTTTCTTCTATTCTGATGCTGCCCCTCGGATTGTTCCACCAACGTTCTTCATCAAGTAACAAGTCTGGATACGAAGCTTTTATCCACAAGAAAGCTCTCATTTTCAGGATAAACAGCAAGTCCTTCAAGGAGGCTGTTTTGTCTTCGAAAACTCTCTCATTTCTTGCTAGCCATAAGCTCCATACAGCAGAAGAAGTTGAGACCAGCCAAATGGTTTTGGAACTACCTGTCCAAGAAGCATTGAAACAAAATGCAAAGAAGTCTTCGATGTTCATCAATCCTGGCCAAGAAATTTCCCACCAGCTGCAAAAATGCTTCCAAAAACATATCACGAACCTGCACTCCAGAAAAAGATGGCTGGTATTTTCAATTACCCTTGCACACCATGGACATCCGATCAACTTGTCATCTAGCTTCACACCCCTCAATCTAAGGAATTCTTTAGTAGGGATCCTATCCATCTTTAAGAACCAGAGAAAAGTTTTTACTTTGTGCGGCACCTTCAGCTTCCATAGCATATCAAAATTAAAAGGATGGTCTTCCAACTCAACATTTACCATTAAGTCAGTTAGCTTTCCAACTGAGAAATTCCCAGCTTTATCATGGAGCCATAAAATTCTATCTGGAGACCCGACAACCAATTTCACCGGAGAAACAAGATTTTTTACCGAAACCAGAAGCTTTTCTTCTCTACTTACAAGTGGTCTTTTGAACATTTGATTCCAGTTTAAATCATTCAATTCACACTCTCCTGCCACAGCAGCAACTGAAACTCCCTTATGAATTGACAGTCTATACAATCTTGGTTGGACCATGTTCAAAGGCTTGTCACCGCACCATATATCTTCCCAAAATAAAGCCGTATTACCATCCCCAATCTGCCATTTAAACGCCTTTTCATCCATCCATCTTCCAACAGCGGGTACCTTCAGGTTGTTAAGAATACCTCTCCAAACTATCGAAGCAGTTTTTAGCCTACTCTGAGATTTGACCATATTATGGATGTTTTCACCATATTTAGAGCTGAGAATTTTATGTATATACAATGTCTTATACTCGAGACCAACTTCAATAATATCAACTTATTTAGCACTTGAACCAACCTCGTGTTCTAGAAGGCCAGCTTTAACTCCTTTGTATTTTATCATATTGTTAGTGTATAATATATATAGAGAGAGAGGAGATCAACTTACACAATGTAAAATTCTTTAAGTTTTACACGTTTTCTGGATCGTTAGATGATGAGAATGAATGGCTCAGATTAGATCCTTACTCTCTCTTTTTTCAAGTGATAATCTTCACATATTTACTGTTAATCTCATACATTCGTTTCACTCATCCAACGGTTTAAAAACGTGTAAAACTTAAAGATTTTTACACTATGTAACTGGATCTTATCCCATATATATATATATATACACACACAATAACAAACACAAAATTTTATGCGAGGGGTACGAATTATTAGAAAACTATATATTAAAAATATATGATATAAAATATAAAATTTTAAAAGTACAAAATTAGATTGTGAATAAAAAAATATAAATAAATTTAGAGGCTTAAACTAAGATTTTTAAATTAGAAGTATGCATGCATGCACCCATGGCCTTATCCAGAAATTTTGGCCGTCTGAGAGGGACACTTCCCTAACTGTGGGATCGATTGAATTCTATTTCCATGCAAAATTAAATCTTTTATATTGTTTTGTAATCTTGCCATTTTCTTCTTCTCTATATAGGAAGGGTCATTCGGGGCACAGTTTAGGCCATTGTTACGAGACAATGTGAGTCAAATGATATCTCTTTTAGTCGGAACAAAAATTTTCGACCTTTTTTCGATACTTCTTTTTATCTCCTAATATTAAAAAAATAAATTCTAAGCATTAATCTTAAATTTTAAATCTTAAATCATAAAACTTAAAAAGTACATTATACCTAAAAAAATTTAAACTCTAACCCTAATTTTAATCCTCAATCTATTTTTTAGTGTACATACATAAATAAAAATACTAAAAATAAACAGAAAATTTCTATTCTTTTAGTTGTATTCCAATAACAACTTCAAAGTGATAATATACCTTCAAAAATGTACAAAGAGATAATTGCAATACATGTATTTATAAGTAGTCAATCTACTCATTAAATTAAGAATTATTATTTCATGCATGGTAGTGGAAAAATATTTTTCAAACATGTATAATTTTACTCTAGAAACTAAATTCTAAATCTTTAGCCCTAAAATCTTAACTCTTAATTCTAAACTTTAAATTCTAACCTTAGACACTAAATTTTAAATCATATAACATGAACTCATAAACTCTAAATTAAACACGCT
Source organism: Hibiscus tridactylites (assembly GCA_958450335.1). Taxonomy (NCBI): domain Eukaryota; kingdom Viridiplantae; phylum Streptophyta; class Magnoliopsida; order Malvales; family Malvaceae; genus Hibiscus; species Hibiscus tridactylites. The sequence continues at coordinate 15,963,804 of OY288273.1, read as the reverse complement.
TGTAGAAAACTTTTTTCTACCTCAGTGCATGAAATACTATTCTTAAATAAATGCTCGTTCAAATTAAATTTTATATATATTTTAATTTATATAGATCAAATTGTAAACATATGCTTGTATTTATTATATAGGCAACTTGTTATGCGTATAGTAGTCAAACTTGTTATGCATGTTTCACAGTGAATCATCACTTGTGTTGTGCACCATTAAAAAAGAGGGGATCACATTAGATATTTGAACGGAATAACAATAGGTCGAATATTTGTTACTCTGATAAAATTTAATTATTTAAAATATATTTGAATCAATTAAATTTTAGTAAGTTTTAAACAATTACATAAAATATTAAAATGTGAAGGCATAACGTATACAAACATTTGAATCCAAAACTATTATCCTCGAAAACAAAATAAATATAAATATTTATTATCTGGTTTCTAGTTCGTGTTGCCAATTTGCTTCATTATAATATGTATTTTTAATATTGTTTGTAGCTGATTTTTATTTTTTTATCGTCGAGTTTTGATAATGTATGTATTCATTTTTAATTCTTTGAGTTAGAGTTTTTATTTTTTTTCTTTGTATGATCTTCTTTATGATCTAGAAATGTTAGTTATCGTGTTTCTTTGTTTATGAGAATATGTTTGGATCAAGTTTGTTTACATGAGTTGTAAACTCTCGTTGTATTTTTGAATTTTTCATCTTTTAATAAAACTAGTTGACTCGTAACCATACACCGGCGTTGGAAACAAAAACTCTCCATATCAAGAATATCAAGGAAGGTTGAAGTTTGCTGAGTTGTCATGTTAGTTAGGAAGGTTTTCTGTTAGTTAGTAGGTTAGGTTTAATTGTTAGTTATAAACCTTTGGTATATAATAGATGAGTCAGTTTTGTATTTTAACTCAATTTTCTCCTTTTAATAAAACGACGCAGTTTCTTTTCTTCACGTGTCTAATACCCGTGTTCTATCTTCAGTTTCTTTTCCCCAAATTCAATCTATCAGAAACCCTAACCATTCGTGAAAAGCTCAAGTAAATCGAATTTAACATGGTATCAGATGATGAATCCAACACCGATCGTGTTCGTAGTTCTGCCTTCAAGAATGATGATCCCTCTGATGAATATTATATTCATCCCAGTGAGAACCCTGGTCTCGTTCTCACTTCTGCGCTGCTTACGGGTTCCAATTACCACGGCTGGGCGCGTTCGATGAAGATGGCGCTCATCTCCAAGAACAAGTTTCGATTCGTGGACGGTTCGATCAAGCAGTTGCGTCAAGACCATTCTCGATTTCAAGCCTGGGTTAAGTGCAATAACCTAGTTCTTTCTTGGTTATTGCGTGCCATCAGCCCCGAGATTGCACAAGGGGTTATTTGGGTTGATACAGCCTACGAATTGTGGGCGGATTTACATGACCGATTCAAGCAAGGAGACTTGATTCGGGTTTCGGATCTGCAGCAGGAGTTTTACTCCTTAAAGCAAGGTAATCTTTCTATCACTGCCTTTCATACGCAGTTGAAGGTTATATGGGATGAGTTGTGTAACCTTAGGTCTTTAGCTACCTGTGATTGTAAAGCCATCGAGTTTAGGAAACAAGATTTTTCACTTCGTTTTCTTCGGGGGTTAAACGATTCTTTTTCAGTTCCAAAATCACAGATTTTGATGATGAAACCCTTCCCAAACATTAATGAAATTTTTTCTGTTCTTGTTCAACATGAAAGAACCATTAATCCTGTTAATCTTGCTGATTCCAATGTCTTGTTGGTTGATCGAAATTTTGTGAAAAGGGATGAGTCAAACAATAGGGGTTTTGTAAAGAAGTTTTCTGGAAATCCTGTCAGTCGTAGACCTCTCTGTACCTTTTGTGGTCTTTATGGACACTCGGTTGAGAAATGCTTTAAGAAGCATGGGTATCCGCCTGGGTATAGGTCTAGGACATCTTATGGTAAAGTGAATCAAGCTGGTAATGTTGTTAATGAGAATACTTCTGCTGTTAATGCCAATGAGGAAGATACTGTTTCTTTTACAAAAGAACAGTATGCCAGTTTGTTATCTTTGTTAAATGATCGTGAGAAGTCTGTTCCAAGTCAGTCCCAAGTGAATGTTTTGTCGTCTAACTTTGAATCGGCCTCTCATGAAGGGTCAGGTATGATTTCTTTTGTTAATAATGTTCTTGATAATTCTGTTCTTGATAGTCAATCTGTTTTTCAATCTGCTGTTGTTGCTTGTTCTCAAAATATGAATGTTCAGATTGTTAGTTCTAAATCTTGGATTATAGACTCTGTGGCTACTGATCACATAGCAAATACATTAGACAATTTTGTGGACTATTCTTCTATTACTGATAAATTTGTTAAGTTGCCGAATGATCAATTTGTTAAAGTTCTTCATATAGGAACTGTTCAGTTGTCACCAGATTTAATTCTTAAAAATGTTTTACACATTCCATTTTTTGGTTTCAATCTGATATCTGTTTCTAAACTAACAGATAATTCAGATTTGTCTTTCATTTTCTCACATAATTTCTGTTGTCTTCAGGATACCAAACAATGGAAGATGATTGGTATAGTTGAAAAAGTAAATGGATTGTATCAGCTTCAAGCTAAGGATTCTGCAAAATCTACTTTCTGTAATGTTGTAAATTCATCTATTTCCTTTACTGTTTGGCATGCTAGGTTAGGTCATCCCTCTAATCAGAGGATAAAAGTTTTTCATTCATTGAGTTCTTTTATTCCTTCTGGACAATTGCATAATTGTGAAACCTGCCATTTGTCTAAACATAAGAGATTGTCTTTTCCTATAAGTGTTTCTAAATCTCAGCATGTGTTTGATATTGTTCATATGGACATCTGGGGTCCTTTTCCTGTTCCCAATATATATAATTTTACTTATTTTCTCACTGTGGTTGATGATAGAAGTAGGTATATGTGGGTCTTTCCTATGAAGTATAAGTCAGAAACTAGGGAATTGATAACTAATTTCTGCACTATGGTAGAAGTTCAATTTTCTAAAAAGGTGAAATGTATTAGAACTGATAATGGCAAGGAGTTTGATATGGTTGATTTTTTTAAAACAAAGGGAATTAATCATCAAACTACTTGTCCTCATACACCTCAGCAGAATAGTGTAGTAGAAAAGAAACATCAGCATTTATTAAATGTTGCTAGGGCTTTAAGGATTCAACCTGGTCTTCCTTTGTTTTTCTGGATGGATTGCATCTTGCATGCAGCTTTTTTGATCAACATCACTCCTACTCCCATCTTGTCTAATAAAACACCACATGAAGAGTTATTTCAGTCAAGACCTAAGTATGATAATTTAAAGATAATAGGATGTTTAGCTTATGCTTCTCTGTTGCCTAAGGCCAAAACTAAAATGCATCCTAGAGCTGCAAAGTGTGTTTTTCTAGATTTTCCTAAAAATGTTAAGGGATATAGACTTTATAATTTAGAAACTAAAAGTGTTTTTGTCTCTAGGGATGTGGTTTTTGTTGAGGATGTCTTTCCTTTTAAAGAAAGTATTCCTGATAAAACTGTGGTATTGCCTAACTGTGATAATTCTGGGTTGCAAGATGAAACTAAACAATTTCAGAATGAGCCTTGTGATGATATTATTGGTTCTGGATGTTATGTTAGTAATTCTGACGAAACTTCTGATAATTGTAGAGTTATTTCTGATAAAGGGAATAGTGATCATGTTTCTGTGGACAGTGGAGTCTCTTTAGAAGAAACTCAGAATGTTTCAAACAAAATTTCTATTTCTACTACTAATAGACCATCCAGAAATGTAAAACTGCCACAGAAATATAATGATTTTCATGTTAGTTTGCCTAAACCTAGAACAACTCCACATTCTGTTGCTCATGTTTTGTCCTACTCTAATGTTTCTGCTCAACATAAGGCATACATTAATAATGCAGAAATTTTAACTGAGCCTAAAAGCTACAAACAAGCTATTTTAAATGATTGTTGGAAGAAAGCTATGCAAGAGGAAATTAAAGCTTTAGAGAACAATGAAACATGGGATCTAGTTCCCTTACCTGCTGGGAAAACTACTATAGGATGCAAGTGGGTTTTTAAAACAAAGCTTAAGTCAGATGGTACCCTTGATAGATACAAGGCTAGGTTAGTTGCAAAGGGGTATACACAACAATCAGGAGTGGATTTCCTTCATACTTTTAGCCCTGTAGCAAAAATAACCACTATTCGAACTTTATTAGCTCTAGCTGCTGCTAAAAACTGGGATTTACAACAGCTAGACATCAATAATGCCTTTTTACATGGTTTTTTACAAGAAGAGGTTTACATGGAATTACCCCCTGGCTTTTCTGATAAAAATGCTGGTCTTGTTTGCAAATTAAACAAGAGTCTGTATGGTTTAAAACAGGCTAGTAGACAGTGGAATGAAAGATTGACAAAAGCTTTAGTTGATCAAGGTTTTAAACAATCCATTTCAGATTCTAGTTTGTTTACTAAAGGAGAAGGTTCTGAATTTATTGCCTTAGCAGTTTATGTAGATGACATAATTCTTGCAAGTCCTTCATCTAAACAAATTGCCTTTATTAAAAAATTTCTTCATAATACTTTTAAAATTAAAGATTTAGGCAAGCTGAAATTCTTTTTTGGTTTTGAGATTGCAAGGTCATCTAAAGGAATCAATATGTGCCAAAGGAAGTATACTTTAGATCTTCTAAAGGATACTGACTTCCTTGGCTCTAAACCTGTTAATAGTCCTTTTAGTGACACTAAAAGGTTGTCTAAGTCTGATGGTGATGCCCTTTCTGATATTACTGCCTATAGACAATTAATTGGAAAGCTTTTGTATCTTACTAATACGAGACCAGATATCTCGTTTGTTGTTCAACAGCTTTCACAGTTTTTGTCTGCTCCTACAACTGTACATTTGTCTGCAGCTCATCGTGTTCTTAGATTTTTAAAAGCTACCCCTGGACAAGGGCTATTTTTTCCTGCTAATAACCCTTTACAAATCCATGCATTCTCTGATTCTGACTGGGCCTCTTGCCCAGACTCAAGAAGATCAACTACAGATTTTTGTGTCTTCTTGGGGAAGTCATTAATTTCTTGGAAGTCCAAGAAACAGCAAACTATATCTCGATCATCCAGTGAAGCAGAGTATCGGGCATTAGCTTCTGTTACATGTGAAGTTCAATGGTTATTTTATCTTCTTTCAGATTTGAAAATAAATCTTTCTTCTGCTAATTTTTACTGTGATAACCTCTCAGCTATTAAGATTGCTGAAAATCCTGTGCATCACGAACGCACAAAACACATTGAAATTGACTGTCACCTGATTCGAGAGAAAATACAACAGGGAGTAATCAAACTTTTGCATGTTTCTTCTCATAATCAGATTGCTGATTGCTTTACTAAAGCTCTACCCTCTTTGCTTTTTCAGGATTCCATTTTCAAGTTGGGTCTACAAAACTTGTACACTCCAACTTGAGGGGGGCTATCAAGAATATCAAGGAAGGTTGAAGTTTGCTAAGTTGTCATGTTAGTTAGGAAGGTTTTCTGTTAGTTAGTAGGTTAGGTTTAATTGTTAGTTATAAACCTTTGGTATATAATAGATGAGTCAGTTTTGTATTTTAACTCAATTTTCTCTTTTTAATAAAACGACGCAGTTTCTTTTCTTCACGTGTCTAATACCCGTGTTCTATCTTCAGTTTCTTTTCCCCAAATTCAATCTATCAGAAACCCTAACCATTCGTGAAAAGCTCAAGTAAATCGAATTTAACATTTCACAAGTGTCTTAATTTTAGGATTTAAAGATTTAATTTAGGTTTCGAGGTTTATGGGGTTTAAACTTTAGTGTTTGTGGTTAGAGTTTAGGGTTTAATATTTAAATTGAGAGTTTAGAGTTTAGTGTTTGAGTTTGAGTTTAGAATAATATGTTTAGGGGTTTAAGTTTTAACGTATAAACCCTAAATTTCAAAAAATCAAATACACGCAAGTATTTAGAATCTCACTAATCTCCATTCTTGTATATTTTTCTCTCTTTTTTTAATAGTCTTAAGGTGATTACATAATAATTTGTTCATACATATTCTTAACCCTTTAACAATACATACGAACATTGCAGACAAAACGATTTAAACGCAAATCTCTTAAAAAGAACATCATCCGCTTTTCAACTAGATCAATCGTTGGGTTCGTAAATTTTTCTAATAATTTATTAAAAAGAACAAGAAAAGACAAAAGCAGGCAACGTGGATTTACTAATGAAGAGAGAAGAGATTAAGGGATTACTTAAGGGACTAACCCAAATTAAATGATGACATGTGTGACTCTTACTCTTAGTGGTGGCAGAGCGAAAGCACATCAGTTTTTCAATTATGTATACCACCGAAGATTTTGACTCTTAAGCATGCTTCTTTCTTACTTAATCACATTTCGATTTCGATCCAAAAACACAACAATTCTGAATCTAAATGATTTCCATATTGACCCTAATACGAAATTACCATATTGATAATGTGATTCTTTCGCATTTTTAATGAATTGGATATAAACCAAAACCAAATAAACTAATGAATCGAAATTTTCAGTTCTCGGTGTTTGACTAAATCACTTTTGTCCCTATTTTTAGAGCATTTTTATCATAATATTTTAATTTATTTCATCAAAATAATCATGTTTGAATGAAAATTATTAATTGACTAACGATTAACGTGACATATTCACATGTAAGTAAGCAATGATGTGAAATAATAATACACCTGTAAAAAATGTATTTTATTAAATTAATTACAATCATCTGATTGATTTTAAATAAAGAATTAAAAAAATAAGAGAGAAAAACAAATCAAGTGGGATTTGATCCCTAACCATAAAGTTGTCCCACAATCTAAATATATTTTCACCAAATATACTATTTAGTTATACTCTTGTCAGTTTAAAAGTGAAACAGTAAAATTGGGGTAAAAAAGATCGTACCAAGTCTAGTGGGAAGGAGGATAAACACCTAAGCACTAACCATTATATCAACATTTGAGACTGAGTCAGAAATCAAACTTAAAAAAGGCAAAGTATAAATAATCATAAAAATATGAATGCGAAGTTTAAATAAATTGAAAGTTGAGGTCCAACTTAGTAAATGTGTATATATATATATATATATATATATATATATATATATAAGTTAAACAATTATTGTAATTTTTATGAAAAATAATATGTAAGTTCAATAATTATTATAATTAATTATAACATAAATTAAAATATATTTATAACATAAACTTTGAATTGAATCCAACAATGTCCCAGTGGAAAAGCGGATGATGTTCATCCTAAGAGACACGGGTTCAAATAACCCTGTTTACTAGGTGTATGCGCCTTGTCAATGGGTTAAAAATATGTATGAACATATACTACCTTGTAATCACATTTAGAACATTAAAAAAACATAAATTTTGAATTATTTTTATTTTAATATTTTTAGTTTATTTAGAATGATGTTTTAAAAAAAATTATTAACTATAGGTATCATATTTTCATATCGAAATTTCAACTCATACAAAATGAGTTAATATAAATATTCTTAAGAAAATTAATAAATCTTGATGTTTCTAAGTTTCAATTCTATAATAGAGATATCCAGCATTCAAATTAGATTAATCGAGAAATATAACAACGGCAACGACAATAATAATAAACAATAAACGAAAAAGAACTTACCCAATTCTTTTACTTTAGAAATAGACAAGCACGCGTGTGAGTTGCCTGGGCAATGGCCTTGATGGTTCAGTGCCCACATTAGAGAACACTTCCCTCCTAACCCCTTTTTTAAGTTAATTGCCTTAGCATTTTTAAATTACAGTTTAAATTACCTACTGATATTTAAAATTTTAAAACCTTCTAATTTAATTGACGTTTTGAAATATTTCTATTGCGTCGATAAAAAATTTTAATTTAAGTGTTTAATATTACTTTAAATAAATAATGTACTTAAAATTCATGCATAATGTCACGGACCGCGAGCCTGCGACCGAGACAAGTGCATTGAAGGCAGTCCAAGACCATCTTTACAGCATTTTGGGCTTGCCAGATGACCCAAAGAGCTGGCCCATCAACCATGGTGAAAGGAATAGGCATGGTAATTACCATGGTAACTCCGATAAGGCAGCGTACTTAACATTTATGATAATTGTAATTAAATCCTACATTATCTCTTGTTTAAAATTCAAACAGAGATGTAGATAAGATATGCTCAGATCTGGACCGTTGATTGTAATGTAATCTCAACCATTGATTGTAGGGGGCTGCCGCTATAAAAGGAGGCTCACCCCCACTTCATTTGACACACTTCACTTCATGTTGAATACAAGTCAACATTCACTCTAGCCTTTCTCTTTTTACTTTTACTTGCCATCATAGTTCTCACGTTTCCACACTTCTCTAAGTTCTCTTACTTAGAGCGTTTAGGGTGACTTAGTCGACATTTCAGCCGAGAAAGCGACTAAGGCCCGCACGGTTAACCTAGCAAAAGTCTAGCCCCATGACAAGTCGCATCAGAGCAAATGTTTTGTTGAGCAAATTTGATGTTCGAGATGGCTCGTGATGGAGAAAGCACTGTAGTGAAGAAGGGTGTTAACGCCACGACTGAAAAATCCAAGAGGGGTTCGTCAAAGGACGTGATCACATCGATCCAGGGGAGGGTTACTAAGCTAGAGGAATCCATGACAGAGGCCAAGGTAGCATTGGAACTGGTGGAGTCATTAGACATGGAGAAGCTGGGTTCGTTGGATTTCGAACAGCTCGAGTCCTTGGAAGGAGTCAAGGAAGATGTTCAAGCGGCTCTGAATGAGATGGATGTGAAGTTCTTAAAGCGTGGTGACTCCTTAGAGGCCACAGTGGTTGCTCTAAAGAGTGAGATTGAGGAGCTCAAGGCGAAGAGTTCCGAGTCTGGTGAACTGAAGAAGGAAGTGGAGATGCTCAAGACTGAGATGCTTGTTTTGAAGGCTGCGGTTGGGAATGGCATAGCGACTGCAACTCCCAAGGCCTTGTGTGATACCCCCAACCTGAAAAGTTCAAAGGGACAAGATCCACCCAGGATGTGGAGAACTTTCTTTGGGGAATGGGGCAATACTTCAAAACCATAGGCATCGTGGAAGATGCTAAAAAGGTAAGCTTTGCGAGTATTTATTTAATTGATCTTGCACAAACGTGGTGGCGACGCAGGTGCGAAGATGTGAAGCGTGGGGAAGCTGTCATTGATACTTGGAAAGGGTTCCAATATGAGTTTAAGGCGCAGTTCTACCCTCAGCATGCTGAAGATGAGGCACGATCGAAGCTGAGGCGTCTCAGGCAAATAGATGCACAGTCATTGAGGGACCATGTCCGAATGTTTGTGGAACTGAGTTTGCTTCCCGAGTTTGAGTGAAGAAGATGGGTTCTTTACTTTCATGGATGGGTTAGAACCATGGGCAAAGATGGAGTTACAACGGAGGGATGTGACAAAACTCTCCGCTACCTTGACATCTGCCGAGTCCATCATCGAGATTGGGCGTAGTAAGCATCACCACCATTCTAAACTGAAGCACCACGGTAGTGATCGAGAGGAGGAAAAGTCATTCGATAGCAATGACGAGGCTCAAAGGGGTGTGAAGAAGTCATCAGGTGGGAATGGTAAGCCCAAACACCATCGTAAATAGAGGGACGAGAGGGTGCCAATCAAGTGCTACATTTGCCACAAAAAGGGACACATCTCGAGGGACTATCCAGCGAGAGGTAACCTTGCTGCTGCCGAGTGTCACGAGGAGGACGAGTCGGCAGAAGAGGAGCCTATGCGGATTGGTGCAATTGCCACTGTTAAGGCAAGAAAGACGGGGTCTGTGGAGGCGCAGTTGAAGCAGTACCAACGCCAAGAGCCATAGAGGCCGAATCAAGTTAAGCCATCCAAGGAGGATAACAAGCCCGAGAGTAGCGAGGCTGCGAAACTTGGTTCAATGATATTGAGTTCTGCCAGGGCTAGGAAAGGCCAGAAGCAGAAGGGGTTGATGTTTGTGGACATCACCGTTGCGGGACAATCGAGGAGTGCCCTTGTGGACACTGGGGCATCCGATCTATTCATGTCTAAGAAGGCTGCTGAGAAACTTGGTCTTAGACTTGAGGGGTCAAATGGTAAGATCAAGATTGCGAATTCCGAGGAAGTTCCGATTGTTGGGGAGACGCGGAAAGTTGAGTTGCAGATTGGTGAATGGAAGGGCAAGGAAAATTTCAAGGTAATCAACCTAGATGACTTTGATTTTGTTTTGGGACTGAATTTCCTTGACCGTGTAGATGATCTCATCATTCCTTGTGCCGACGTTGTTTACATCTTGGATCCCAAACAACAATGTATTGTGCCCATTTGTCGAGACAAAGGGAAATGGTTCAAGACGCTGACTTCCATTCAGATTGTCGAGGATGCTCCGAGCCAAGGAGGCATCGCTTTGGGGGCAACTGTTGGGGATACGACCTTGGAGGGGCGAAAGTTTCCCAAGCCAGTTGGGGACATGAAACCCGTTCCAAATTCACCTTTGGGGAGGTGAATGTGGCATTAGACTTCGCGAGGGAAGAAGAGACAATGCCTGAGGCATCAAGCATCGTGGAGAAAGATGGGTTGATGCCATTTAGAGTGAACGACGATGTTGATAGTATTACGAGAAAGGTACATCTCAAACACACTGCGAGTGGTTGTCAGTCTGATTTGCCGCCTGTGTTGGGTGTAGGGAGCAGAAAACCTAACCCGTCGAGTAGTTCAAAGACTTGGCGCGGACACAAGAGGCCTTTTAGAGTTCATCAAGTGTTCGATGTTGAGGTGACCAAGTATTTGATCGGGGATCAAGAGGGTCCAAGCCAAGGCAAATCACAACCTGTAAGAGAGGGCTCTTACGATCGAGATGTACATGATGATGGCGAGCGAGATGTTACAAGACGATGTGAGCCGATGCGAGCAGTCCTTGTGGGAGGACATTTGTGCCTGATTCCGAGTTGGTTTTAACATATTAAGACCATATTGTTTTATGGAGTAGGTATACATGTATTTAAAATTTATTTTTTTCATCCATCGGTGAGTCACGTTATAGAATGGGTGTTACTTGAACCTACAAATTAAAAAGAATCTTTTGTAAATTTATATAAAAATTATTAAAACAATAAATTTAATTTCAGTTTAACGAAATATTTACACTATTTTTTTAAAATTTTGATATTAGAATTTAAATTTGACACCGAATTTTTTTTCTCCTCTATCGCTTGTATCTTAAATATGTTCTCTGACAATTATGAACTATCTAATAGCCAAATTGATAGTTAAACTAAAAAATATCTGATTAGTACGATATTTAGTAAAAAGATGTTTGGGCAAAAATTAGAGGTTTGAAGCGTAATTAGAGGTTTGACCAGTCAAATCCGCTATTATTGTTGTTTGATGAACAACGGATTGAAAGAGCGGATTGGGCTAAAACCGCTAATTTTGAAAAAGCTCATAATGAGAGCTTTTTGAGATTAGAGGTTTGATATTAGAGTTGTAAAGAATCTTTTACTCTTACTAGTTACCAAAAATCTCAAAATAACCTAAATTAAATATTTTCTCACGTTATTTATAAGCTAATCCTATTTACTTTTTTCCTTTTTATCATCACATATTTATATGTGTATTTAAATTTATTAATTAATTAAATTATATTAAAATAATTATATAAATAATAAATTAATATATAAATCATTCGAATATGTTTAGAAAAGTTATACTAAAAATAATTTTATAGATCTAATTAATATTAATTAGATACAAAATATTGATAACTAATAAACTATTCAAACAAGTATTGAATATAATCATGTCCTTATATGTCATTTTGCTTGTTTAAATAATCTAACAGCTATCAGCTATCCGTTAATTTTACCAAACACTTTTATACAATAAGCTAATACAATCAACTATCAGCTAATGTAATCCGATATCAGCTATCCGCTAATTGTCAAACAGGGTCATAGTCTCTATTTGGTAAAGAGAGGTTTGAGTTAAAATTAAAGGTTTGAGCTAAAATTAGAGGTTTGACCGGTCAAATCCGCTAATTTGGATGTTTGGTAAAGAGCGGATTGAAATAGAGGATTTGGGTGAAACCTCTAATTTTGAAAAAACTGCAAATAGAAGCTTTTTGAAATTAGAGGTTTCGAAGGTCACAGATGGAAGATCCTTCAAAGAGGCTCTTCTAAAAGATGCAAATGTAGCCAAAAGGGTGACAGATGAGAAATAGTTGGGGGAACAAGAAGGCAGTAACCTTTTGTGCAGAGGTAAGGTTCCTACAGTGGGTGAACCGTTTTGCTTTAGTTTATCACAAAAGGATATGGCATGGACAGAGAGAAGCTTAGTAGGACAGATCAAAGGGATGTACGATGCCAGCTTTGTTCAAGAAGCGCTCAGAGCATACGTGTTTAAAGTGACGGTGAGTATCTGGTTGGGTTTCTATGTGATTATGTAGTTCGATGAAGAAGAACAGATTGACATTTTCTTGGACATGAAAGACCAAATGTTAAGGTCTTGGTTTGAAGATGTTGATACGATCGCTCACTTCCAAGAAAACTATAAGCATAAGGTCTGGATGTGCTTAGATAATGTCCCTCTTCATGCTTGGGACATAAAAATCTTCGAATCTATAGCTAGCAGGTGGGGAAAAGTGGTGAAGGTTGAGGAAGAGGTAGCGTCAAAGAAGACCTTCGATACAGTACGAATTTTGCTAGGTGTAAAACAGAGATCAGATATCCCTCCTTTTGCAAATCTTTTCATAAACGGTCAGACCTATTGCATCAGATTATCAATGAGGGATTATGAGGATGTCAGATGTTGGATCGATGGAGAGTTGACGGAACAGTCCACGGCGGAGAAGGTGAAAGGTCCTGAAGAGGAGGGAGAATGGCGTTGCTCCGAGATAAGTGCGAGGAAGGTTAATGTTTTGGCGGCGAGCCCGCTGGCTGATGTAGGGGGAGATCCGAGAATATTGGAACAGGGGAACCAAAAGGCTGGCGATACAGTGTCGGGGCAGCTTTTAGGAAATAACGGCACGCTTTATAATGTTAAAGCCAAGTCAGCAACTGAGAACCAAGTTAGCATTGAGTCAGGTTCGGGCTTGTACGAGTTTCCCATTAAGTGTGCAACAGAGCCCACAAAAAGCTCCTCTAGCTCTAGTGCGGGCTCGTTCACAACTTCGGACCCAGAGACTGGGCTAGTCAATATCAGGCCCAAACGCTACGTACACCCAGCGGGGGAGTCCATTATCATTCTGTTTTGGGCAGGATAACATGAAGAAAAGGGCCTCTAATATTTTTATCACAGAGGCTGGTAAATTGGGGGAATCGGAGGCTGGGAGGCACGAGCTCAACCAGATTTGGGAGGAGAAATTACAATCCCCTGAGTCATTTCGAGCGTTTAGTTTGGTGAACCCAACTTTGGGCTCAACAGAGAAAGCAGGAGATCAAAAGATGGAGCCTATATGTGGGAGGAAGTCAGAGTTGGAAGATGAGGCCAGGAAAATCGTCCAGTTATGCAAGGCAGCGGGTTTGGTATTTGGGGTCGATGACGCCAAAGTTATGAAGAAAATTGTGAAGATTGGAATGGCAAAAAGTGATTCGCGGCGTGGGTCAACCAGGTAGGAGTGCCTGGGGTACAGGTGAGTGCAGTACTGTTTATTATCGTTATGGGGTCCAACTTAATCGTTTCTTGGAATGTAAGGGGGAAGGGATGTGTGATTAAGAGGGTAGTCATTAAAAGGTTGGTTCTCAAAACAAAGCCGAGGATAGTATTCTTACAGGAAACGAAGAGAGAGGTGGTTGAAAAAGTTCTAATTTCTCAACTCTGTGGAAGGGGGCATAATTTTTCCTTGGCGTATTCGGCCTTCGAAGGGGCTTCAGGGGGTTTGATCTCTTGCTGGGACGAGACGTTCTTCAGCCAGAAGAGTACCATCGTCCACACCAATTTTATAGTTATAATAGGAAAGGTGTTGGAATGCAACTTGGAGTGTGGTTTAATATATATTTATGCGCCTAATTGTCATTTTTGCGAGAAGATCCTTGTGGGAGGAATTGAGGAAGATAATAGAGGCCTTGAGTCTTCCTATGGTGATAGGGGGCAACTTCAACATTGTGAGGAGGCAGGAAGAGAAGATTGGAGTGACACTGAATCGGAAAGCAATGAGTGAGTTTGATGATTTTATTGAAGTTTTAAATCTCGTCGATCTTCCGTTGAACGGTGGCTCGTTCATATGGAGTAACAAAAGGGAAGTTCCATCGTTCGGTAGACTGGACAGATTTTTGGTGTCCCCTGAGTTTTTGCAGAAATGGCCCGATGCAGTGCAAAAACTATTACCGAGTAAGATCTCTGATCACAACCCGATTTCGTTGTGTAGATTTCAGTATGGGGGTGGTCGAAAACCTTTTAGGTGGTTTGATTCTTTGCCGAGGAAGATGGATATGATGATGTAGTGAATACGGTAGTGGCAACGACAAAAGGGAAAGGTATCAGTGTAGTGCTCAACAGTTGCAAGTCCCAGACAAGGAAATGGCTCCAGGTCAGATCCGAAAAAAATAAGGATTCCAGCTCCAAACTAGAGGAAGAAGTTACAAACTTGGAGAAACTAATTTAAGAAGGAAAAGCAGACTGTTCTCAGAGGAGTGAGCTAATGTCCCTAAGAGAAAAACTATGGCATTGTTACCGAAGGGAAGAAAGGGACTGGATTCAGAGATCGTGCTTAAGATGATTTGAAGTGGGCGATAGAAATACGAGTTTCTTTCATCTGGTGGCCTCGGCCAGACGCAGGGCGAACCTAATTACCATACTGAACTATGAAGGCACCACGGTGACAGATCAGAAAGATATTAAGAGGCAATTTTCAAGTTTTTTGAGGAAACATACAACACATCAGATACTATCTCGTTAGCCAGACTTGAATGTGAAATGAAGAGTGTGGATTCGCATAAAGCAGTAAAATTTGAGGAATTGTTCTCTAAAGATGAAATAAAGAGTGCCTTGTGGTCAATGGTTGGTACAAGAGCCCCGGGCCTGGATGGCTTCAATTTGGGGTTTGTAAAGCGATATTGGTCCATGTTGAAAGAGGATATCCTGAGATTGTTTTCAGAGTTTCACAGTGGTAACATTTCGGACAAAGGTCTTAATCTCTCATATATTGTCTTAATCCCAAAGAATGAGTCCCCAAGTTTAATTGAAGACTATAGGCCTATCAGTCTAGTTGGGAGTATGTATAAATTGTTAGCAAAAGTGCTGTCTAGAAGATTGAGAGGGTTGATGACGGATCTTATTGGAGAAACACAATTTGCGTTTTGTCCGGGAAAACAGATTTTGGATTGCGTGTTGATATCCAACGAAGTTATTGATTATAAGAAGAAGAGTGGGCTTCCAGGAATCGTATTTAAAGCAGACTTTAAAAAAGCCTATGATTCCGTGGATTGGGGATTCTTGATGTTAGT
Source organism: Hibiscus tridactylites (assembly GCA_958450335.1). Taxonomy (NCBI): domain Eukaryota; kingdom Viridiplantae; phylum Streptophyta; class Magnoliopsida; order Malvales; family Malvaceae; genus Hibiscus; species Hibiscus tridactylites. Next base: position 15,948,319 of record OY288273.1, on the reverse strand, counting down.
CCTCAAAAAGATGGGCTTTGGAGAAAGGTGGAGGCAATGGGTTCTGTACTGCATATCTTCGGCAAAAAATTTTGTACTTGTGAATGGGTCTCCGACACCGTTTTTCAGCATTAGGAGAGGCCTACGCCAAGGGTGCCCATTGTCACCCCTACTTTTCAATTTAATTGCAGAATGCTTGAGTGCTACTATAAGGTCGACAGTGAGTAAAGGTTATTTCGAGGCAGTGCAGATAGGAAATAGCAATATGGAGGTCTCACATCTTTAGTTTGCAGACGACTTATTAGTTTTTTGTGGAGCAAGCGAAATGCAGTTAAGAAACATGATTATACTGCTTAGGGGTTTTGAGCTCGCTTCTGGGTTACAGTTAAACATGCAAAAGTCCAAAATTTTGGGAATTAATTTGGATAAGGAAAAACTCGAAGAGTAGGCAGCAAAGGTAAAATGCAATGTAGATAATTTCCCTTGCAATTATCTCGGTGTGCCTCTTGGTTGTGCAAAAAATTCTATAACGATTTGGAATCCAGTTGTGAATAAAGTAAGAATAAGGCTGGCAGGGTGGAAAGCGATGATGTTGTCTTTCAGTGGTAGACTAGTTTTAATGAAAGCAGTCCTATCAAATCTCCCGGTGTTCTACATGTCGATCTTTAAGATGCCTGCCTCGATAGCAAATCTTTTAAATAAATTGATTGCTAAATGCCTATGGGGCAGTTTTGAGAAGAGAGCAGTTCACTGGCTAAGTTGGAAGGATATGTGCAAATCCAAAGCTAGAGGTGGTTTGGGACTGAGTGATATGAAAGTTAGAAATAGAGCATTATTAAATAAGTGGATCTGGAGATTCGGGGCTGAACCGGAGGCGTTTTGGAGGAAAGTTATAATCGCAAAATACGAGGAGAATTCTGCGTGCCTTGTTCCGCCTAATTGGAGGAAAAACAGGATGTCGTGGATATGGAGAGGTATCACTTCACCTTTCAATTCAGTTAATGACCCGTTCCTAAACAATTTAATCTTTGTAGTGGGCGATGGAAAAGCCATAAGATTTTGGGAGGATGTGTGGATAGGGAATGTCCCTCTTCGAGATCGGTTTCCAAGAGTTTTCGCTCTTGCTATGAAAAAGGAGGGGAAGATAGCGGATTTTGGGGGATTTGTAGGGGTGAGTGGAGATGGGAAATTCAACTCAGAAGGAACCTTTTCGATTGGGAGAAGCTCGTGTGGGAGGACTTCAAGTCGGTCATTAATTCAAACAAGCCGAGATCTTTTTCGCAAGATAGTGTGCGTTGGAAGTACTATTCTAATGGTATTTATAGGCCAAAGGAGTATGTTAATTTACTGAATGACACTAATGTGGAATCGGAGCAAATTTGGAGCAAGGTGTGGGCAAATTTAGCTCCGCCAAAAGTGGAGAGTTTTGTTTGGCGGTTATTGCACGGGAGAATCCCAACAAAAACAGAGCTTAGTAAAAGAGGTATGTTCCCAAATGCATCGTCTTCTTATGTTTTGTGTGGTATTGAGGATGAAACACCTAGCCATTTGTTTTGTGAATGTCTGTTTGCATGGACATTATGGCAAAAGTGGTGCAACTTGTGGGACATTCATTTAGTTATGCCAAGGAACCCGAAAGATTTGTTAATATGGTGGTTTGAGTTTGAACCGAAATTTAGGACTATTCAAGTCTGGAGGATGGCCTTTTTTGGTGTGGTGTGGACCATTTGGCTTGGAAGGAATGATGGAGTTTTTAAGCTGAAAATTTCGTCTGTGAGCTCTATGTTCGATATGTTAGTGATCAGGATGGCATGGTGGTGTAAAGCAAAAGGATCTTTTAGTGTTACCAGTGTATCTGATTTGTGTAATATGCCCCAGTTATTCAAAGGAATGTCGTCTAATGAGAAGGTACATCAGATAATCAAATGGAACCCTCCTAGTGACGGAGTTTTAAAATTCAATGTGGATGGTGCAGTGATGGGCAGCTTTGGAGCAGCTGAAATAGGGGGAATTTTACGCAACAGTGAATCGAAAACTTTACTAATTTTCTCAAAAACAGTGGGACATACGGATGCAACATCAGCGGAGTTATTAGCGATAGCTGAGGCTTTAAAGCTGTTCAAATCTTCAAGATGGGCCAAGTCACATTCTCTCCTTATCGATTGTGATTGCAGCTTAGCGGTCAGTTGGTTCAATCAACCGTCATTGGCCCCAGCGTGTTTCAAACAGCTGGTTTTACCAGCAGTGTTGGAAGCCAATAAGATTAAGTGGAGCATCTCCGTCATACCTCGAGACTCTAATGAAAGTGCTAATAGATTGGCCAGAAAAGGTATTTCCATAGTAGAAGATTTAGTATGGATCTCCTCAGATTAGCAGTAACTCTATGTTGGCAGAAAGATGGCAGAGAAGCAAGGTTTCGGCTTGGTAGGGTGCAACATAGTTTAAATGTTTTGTATTTAGGAAGTGAAAGATGGTAGGAAGGCAATTCTGTCATTTTAAAGTTAGCAGGGCAGTCCAGGTGGATTGTACGTGGGTTTGTTTTCTCAATTTGAGTTTGAAACATTATGTGTTAGGGTGAATTGTATAAACACGAGTATTGTGCACTCTTTTTCCTCCGTAGGATTTAGAGAGGTTTTTTAATGAGGCCGATGCTCGTTGTTTCTCGAGTAACATTAATAAATTCCAATTAAAAAAAAACAATTTTCAAATAACCTAAATTTAACCTTTTCTATTTTAATTCTTTAACATCATATATTTACATTGTGACAATTGTAAACTAATAATATTTTTTTATTCCCATACATTTATATTTGTATTTAAATTTAACAATTAGTTAAATTGTATTAAAATAATTATATAAATAATAAATTAATATATAGACACCCTTCAAATATGCTTAGTAATATTATATTAAAAATATGTTTCATAATCCAAATAATATTAATAGATACAAAATATTGATAACTAATAAACTATTCAAACAAGTATCGAATATAATTATGTCCTTATATGTCATTTTGCTTGTTTAAATAATCAAACAGCTATCAGCTATCAGTTAATTTTACCAAACACTTTTATACAATAAGCTAATACAATTCGCTAGTCAAATCAGCTAATACAATCAGCTATCAACTAATGCAATCCGTTATCAGCTATCCGCTAATTGTCAAATAGGGCCATAGGCTATGTTTGGTAAACGACCTTTTGAGCTAAAATTAGAGGTTTGAAGCATTTTTAGAGGTTTGACTAGTCAAATCTGCTAATTTAGATGTTTGGTAAATAACGGATTGTAATAACAGATTGGCTCTCATTCTGAAAATGCTCATTTTTAGAGTTTTTGAGTTAGAGGTTTGAATAAAATACTTGTCAAGACTCTTTTGTTCTTGATAATTATAATTTTTTTTAAATAACATAAATTTGAATAACCAATAAAATTAAAAAAATAAGTTTTATCGGCAAACAAGTATAATTTTATTGAAAATAAAAAATTAATATATAGACTAATATATACATTTAAATTTAATAATTATTAAAATCATACTAGAAAGAGAATTCACTAAATAAAAATAATATATACATCATTCATATATGGTTAGTACTGATATTAAAATCATACTAGAAAGAGAATTCACTAAATAAAAATAATATATACATCATTCATATATGGTTAGTAATGAAAATAAAAAAACGCATATTGAATATAATCATGTCTTTATATGTCATTTTACTTGTTCAAATAATCAAACAGTAATCAACTATTAATTAATTTTACCAAACACTTCTATATAACCAGTTAATGTAATCTGCTAGTCAAATCAGCTAATATTATCAACTATCGGCTATCAGCTAATTGTCAAACAGGGACATAGCATTTGAAAGTTTAAATTACATACATAGTTTTAAGAGAATAGAAATAGTGCGTGTCTTTTAATTATTTTTTAAAATATTTATTAAATTAAATTTTTATTTTTAAAATTTTGATACTAATATTTCTTATGTCTGATAATTTTGAAATTATACGATTTTTTCTGTCATTATCTATATATATGTATTATTTTCTTAAACAAATAATTAAAATAATGTGTTAATTTAAAAAAATCCCCTCGTACAGATCTCGAATTTGTATATACAGTGGTGGGGCCTCGTTTTGAACATTGGGCCGTCTTTGACTCTCCCTTTATTTCCTTTCCTACTAAATTTAAACAAAAAAAATAAATGAAATGAGGTTTTGTTTGTCCACTTAACAAATTATTTTATTATTTGACAGATAATTGATTGATTAGTATAAAATACTTTATTCATCAGCAATAATTTTTATATTATCGGTTTATTAATTAATATAATATATAACAATATCATTGTGATAAAGAAAAAAAAACAATTTAAAGAGTTCCCATAGTTAGGATTATTTTATCAAGCTTGTGAGTCTTAATTTAATTTTATAACAATAAATATATCCTTAACTTCCAAATTGATAATATTAGTTTATCAATAAATAGTATTTTTGACATATTAGCATTAAAGGTTTTTAATAATTTGATACTTTTACCAAATTTAACCCACTGTTATGTCTCTTTAATTGTTTTTTTATAAATTAATTAATGATACATTATGTTTGATTAAAGTAGTTTGCACACATTGACGAGTGTTGAGTGCATTGGTAAGGCACATTGCATTCTTAATGAGAGGACGAGAGTTTAAACCTTAAAGACAGTTTATTGGGAGGGGCAGTCTCGCATCCAGAGCATAGACCGTAAGACGGATATACATATTAAAAAAAAGTAGTTTGTAGAGAGAGATCCACTAATGGGCCTATTGGTTATAGAGGTGGCAATCGGGTCGGATAAGGTTGATTTTTTGTTTAAGTTCGGGTCAGATTGGATCAATATCAAATATGTTGATTTTCAGGATGATCAATATTAGATCGATTGAATTTTCGGTTATGGTCAATATCATATCGACCGATTTTTGGTTTATGTCAATATTGGATCGGTTGCTTTTCGGGTCAGATCAATATTGGATTGGTGAGAGTTTTATTTGAATCAATATATGAAGATAGTCTTTTAAAATAGAAAATATGATTAAACCATTAAACTACTAAAGGTGGTGATTAATTAGTAATATAATACAAAAGGAGAATAAAAGCATACATATTTGAGCAAATTAAAATCAAGTTACTTTCGTTTCGGGTTATTTTCGGGTTTCGTTACTTTCGGTTTGGTTTGCTTTAAGTTCGGGTCAAATTTAGACCATCATATTAGGGTATCGGGTCAAATTTGTTAGGTCCAAGTGGCTAGTGGTCATGGATTTACATATTGTCACGGTCCGTTCGTCGTGACAGGTGTGACCGCACGAGATGCTTTCTGGTTGTGCTTAATGCGGGATGCGGGATAACAATAAGGGTGTAGTACGTGCCGTACAACCGTCCAGTCCTCGGATGGGCGTGCTGGTTAGGCATCACACTGGTCGGGAGCTGTCACTGCTTCCCTGATGAGCCTATGGGAAGGCGAAACCAGTAAGCGTCAGAGATGAAAAAGGCTTAGCCTCGGGCGTGTGGGAGCCCTGAGGTGCCGCACGGGAAGATGTCCCTGCGCCAAGACTCTCCCCGTGACAATATGTTTCACCTCTTGTGTGGGTTCGAACCCTGACACTTGCTTTGAAATATTATTTAATAAAAAATAATTTGAGGACAAAAAATTACCATTAATTATCAAATAAGTATATACAGTTTAATACGAGTTATTATTTATAAATAAAAAAATATTTTTCAAAATAAATAAATAAATAAAAAGGTTACAAATTAAAGTTATAAAACCCAAATAATACGCAAGAAAACGAAGTACTCCAACTCCAACAAACTTTCTCTCTGGTGTGTTATTCTTACATGAAAAATCAAACCCAATCCAACCAGACATGAAGATCAAGTAGTCTTGTCCATTCTCTCTCAGAAACAAGACAAACCTTCTCCTTTGATTTCTTCATCTCATCTCCCTTGTTTTACAGAACCCACCACCCTTCTCTTTTTCTTAAAACCAATACACTACTACTACTCTCTTTATTCTTTATTCTTTAATCTCTAATCTCTATTCAACATTCAAACTTTTTTAACCTCATACTTTTCCATTGCTATATATACGCACCCTCACCCAGACTTCTCTGAAGCAAAACCAGAGGTTTGGTTTTGTTTTGTTTTGATTTCTTTTCATTTTGTTTTGTCCTTTTAAAGTATATGAGGTGTAAGAAACATCTTGCCGACCTGAGTAGCAGCGTCGGCGTCTGCTCCACCTGTCTCGGGGACCGTCTTCTTGAGCTCATCGCCGCCCAGGAAGAGGCAGAGGCACAATCAGTCCGCGCCGCTGCCTCCGGTGACGATTTTCGGAAGCCCGACCCGCCGCCTCTGATTTTCCCTAGGTCCGTTTCTCCCTACGTCAGTCGGCGGAAATCCGACGATAATAGTGCCACGTGGATCCGACATCAACGGTTCTACAGCACCCCTCAGGTAGGCCCCACGTACAGCGCCACAACCACCACTTACTTTGAACCCACCAGGTCGTTCAAGAAGAAGAACAGGTTCTCGCTTTTTTCGAATCTGTTCAGGTCCAGATCCGAGAAGTTCAATTCGGATCCTAGGGTTAACTATCAGTGCGATGAGCCGTCCTCCTCATCGGTACCGCCGTCTTGGTTCGCCACAATATTCGCCGTTCGTAGAAAAAAGAAGCAATCATCAAAGGCAACCCGCGTGGAAGAATTCGACCAATTCGGCCCCGGCGATCGGAGATCATGCAGAGTCATAGATCGCGGATTGTCCCCGGCGGTCGAAGTGGATTCGGGAGACGAGTGTGATCAACCGCCATCGGGAGGTTCGCCGGAGGTATCCCCGCGATGGAAAAGGACACCAACGGCAGCGAGGAGACCGAGGGCTGGGACGAGGAACGTGTCGGGATTAGCTTTTTGCTTGAGTCCACTCGTGTGGGCGAACCCTAACGGGCACTGGAACCAAAAGGGCGGATTGCCGCCGGACATGTTGTTCACCGGAGAACCTCGAGCGTCATCAACGATGAAGCCCCACCTGGCGACCGCCGCAGGGTTCGGCGCAAACAGGTCCAGGAAGCTCGCTGATTTTGGCAGAGTCAATCATAACCGTTGAGTGGCGTTAAATCGTTGACATTTGACCGCAGTGATTGTGAGTGAAAATTTATTTATTAAAACTACGGTTTTGCCATTGCATTCCTTCTGTTTCTGTGATTTGTAAATTGTAATGATTTTTTTACTGGAAAAAAGTAAAATACATGAGTTTTCTAGCATGATGCAACTTAGAATAGGCTAAAAAGAAACGTAATTGAAATTGTAAGAATTTTAGTATTAATTTTTTGTAATAACCGAAATTTTTATTATTTCGAAAATTTTAAATTTTTTTTAAGAAATTTGGTATATACCAAAATTTTTATATTTTTTTTTGTAAAAAATTCAGTATATACCGAAAAAATCGATAAAATTTCTTTTTACAATTTTTATAAAATTTTAGTTGCGCCTCATTTTAATCTTATTTTAAGGCACTTTACCCTAGACTTCTCAAAATACATTCTCGTATACACATATTTTTTTGTTACTGTACAGTTATATTACCTTATATATCATCCTGCGAGCAGCTTGTAATATCCTTTTACTTTTGTCTTTTCTATTTTTATTCATAACCTTGAGATTTTGTTTTCGAGTTTTATCAGTTTGAACGTATATTATAATAATTAATTGGGATCGAATATTAATACGCTTTGGAGGTCTTTTATGCAATGTTATTTGATCCAATAGGGAAGTGAAATAATAATAATAATAATAATAATAATAACAATAATAATAATAATTTAATTTCTTTGTCTAATTAAACATTATTTTAACAGTAATTTTGTTTATAAAATGGAAAATTGTTTGTAGTGTTAGTGCAGGGATTTTATATAAATGGAAGTAGCTGTCGTTAAAGATAGCAACATATGGATACGGTGTGGTTCAAATTTTCCATCATTAGAGTAAAAAGGAGAATTGACTTTGGAAGATTTGGTCTAAAGTTCCTTACCGTTGGATAAAGACCAAGATAATGATGATGAATGTCGTCTTTTTTAATTAAAAAAATTTAAATATCGAGATTTATTAATTGATCAACTGGATAAAAATATTATTATCATTCATGTTTAGTAAATAGTGGTTTGAACTAAAATTAAAGGTTTGAGCCAATATTAGAGGTTTGACTGGTCAAATTTATTAATTTGGATGTTTGGTAAATAAAGAATTGAAATAGTCTATTGTGGTGAAACCTCTAATTCTTAGGGATGGCAACGGGGCGGGGCGGGGCGGGTTTTTGGCCGCCCCGAACCCGCCCCGACCTATAAGATACTATACCCGACCCCGCCCCGCCCCGAATTAAAATATTAATTTACCCGCCCCGACCCGCCCCGATACAATAACCCTTAAACCCGACCCCGACCCGACCCGCCCCGAAAAATTAAAAAAAAATTAATCTTCGTCGACGGTAAATGTTAGATTCGATCAATCTTTCACCACAATCACAAATTATGATTTCAAAGGACTTCAAACTTATATAAGAAAATAAAATAAAACTAATTTTAAATTATCACGTGTTAAACTACATATTTAAAAGAATAAACTTGAATCATTGACCGTTAGAATCGAATATATTAAAACTTGAACAACATCTAAACAAATTTTACAAAATGTACGAACCAAAACAAAAACAAAAAACAACTTTAAAACACATAAAAATGTTTAAATATAATGATATTTTTTATAAATATAATAAAAATATATATAAAAATATAAAAATATACCGGGGCGGGGCGGGGCGGGGAATTTCTATCAAATACCCGAACCCGCCCCGCCCCGACTTCAAGCTTTTCTCGCCCCGCCCCGATCCCCGAAATTTTAGTAAAAATACCCGGCCGGGTCGGGTCGGGGTACCTCGGGTCGGGTCGGGGCCGGGTATTTTTGCCATCCCTACTAATTCTGAAAAAGCTGTTAATAGAAACTTTTTGAAATTAGAAGTTTTGACACAAGTAAAAGACTTTTTTACCCTTAACAATTATAAAAAAATCTCCAAATAACATAAATTTAATATTTTCTATTTTAACATTTTTTTATTTTAAATGTCAAAGACTCTTTGACATTTGTAAGTTTTTTTTTTCACACATTTATATTTGTATTTAAATTTAATAATTAATTAAATTGTATTAAAAATAATTATATAAATAATAAATTAATATAAATCCTTCAAATATGCTGAGTAGTGTTATATTAAAATATTATTTTTTATAATCTAATTTATATTAATGGATATAAAATATTGATAACTAATAAATTATTCAAACAAATATCGAATATAATCATGTACTTGTATGTCATTTTGTTTGTTTAAATAATCAAACAACTATCACTTAATTTTACCAAACAATTTTACAATCAACTAATACAATCCATTCCATTAGTCAAATCAGCTATCAGCGGTCTAAAGATGATTACAAGGTAGTATATGTTCATACATATTCTAAACCTTTTGACAATGCACATACACCTTGTAGACAAAAGTGATTTGAACTCATGTCTCTTAGGATGAACATCATCTACTTTTCCAATGAGACACTTGTTGGGTTCAATATTAATGTTGTCTTATTTCGTATGAATTCAAATCTTGACAATTATCTTGTCAATGTATATATATTTCTACCTGTTAAAAAATTAAATCTCAAACCATCGTTGCCCCGTAGGTGACGTGATATACAAATTCAACTATTTATTTTATACATAATATTTAATGATAAAAATATACATTTAAATAATTATTTAAAATTTATAAAAATTTCAAAGATGTTTCAAAATTTAAGTTTTAGTATATGCACTTTATTTTTACGAAGTTGAGTCTGTGTTATTTTTATTTGAAATTTTTTCTCTCGTTTAACTTCTATTCAATTTTAATATTAATTGATGGTCTCATATATATAAATAGGAAAAATAACTTTTTAATCTTTTATATTGACAAATTTTATCAACTTGACCTTTAAAAACTATAAACATAAATAACTGAAAAATGTTTTGTTCAATTAATGATAACATATTTTAATTTTAATGATTAAAGATAAAATTGATAACAAATTTGTAAGTGAAGGGCAACAATTAAGAGTAAAATTATATTGACTAAATTTTAAATTTTAGAATAGTATAGGGACCCATGACATATTTAAATTTTAGAATAGACTTTTTTTTTATTTTAGAACAGCTAAAAAAAAGAGAAAAAATTCATCATTGTCATCTTTACCTTACTCAAGAATGTCGAGAATAAATTAGTACGGTCCATCACCTTGCTATTAGTTATTCTTAACCGTTTGATTTGATTTTAAATTTAAAAAAGTTTTGGATCAATTTAGACTGATTTTGAACTCTTTGATGAATTGAAATTTATAATTGAAATTATTTTTTTAAAAGATCTATTATTTTTAGTTATTTTTAAAATTTAAAAGTTTTGCGTTAATTCATATTAGTTTTTGCCATTACTTTTTTTTATAAAAAAATTATATACAATTTTTTTTATTTTCATATAAATTTTTATAACTAAAACCGAATTGATAGGACGTATAAATAATGAAGATTAAATTTATTAATGTTTTAAAATAAGGATGAAATAAAATATTAAATATTGAAGGCTAAATTTATTATTATACCAATTAAAAGTATAATAAAATGAATGAAAAAGTAAACGTCGTTATCTATTGTCCTCATTTGCTCACTTTCAAAACTGATAGGGACTAAATTATTCCTTTTATTTTGAGAGTGTCTATTATTAATATTAAAATATAAATTATCAAGATTGTTTACAGAAAGAGTACAGAAGTTCATTATTAAAGTGATTTTTTAATTTAGTTTGTTTTATTAGTGGATTTAAAAATTTAAAAATGAGGTTTAAAATATTTTTATTTTTTTAATGGGTATACAAAAAAATCCCTTTAACACGCTAAATAAAATTAATATTTTTAAAAATAACGCAAAATTAAACTTAATTTATTTAAAAAAATTAAAAAATAGGGTACGAATGCACCCCACCAGAACTGGGTACATCCGTCATTGTCTATTAATAATATTAAAATTTAAATTATTAATATTGTTTAAAAAATAACAACTTATCTAATCAAACCACCCGATAATTATTATAGGCTTTTCATAATCGAAATATATGTGCTCCAAATATCAAACTCCACAGACGAGCTGACAATTAGGAACTGAAGTCTGATTCTCAATCATATGTGAACACAATTTGGCCGCATTTAAATCGCAATGAAAATTGAAAATAGATTTTAATAAAAGAAATCTATATCTAAAAAAGAAAAGAAAAGTCTGTTAGATATTTAATTATTTCTATTTGTCATTAATTCTGATGATATTCTAATATTGTATCTCACATGGAAAAAGTCAATGATTTTTGTTTCTGAGAAATTATATTATGTGTTATTCTGGCCACGTCATTCATAAGATCAACTAATAAAATTATTTATCTTATTATTTTTTTTCATATCATCTTTTTATCAATTAAATCTTTATTTAATAAAAATTATTTTTAAATTTAATTTACAGTAAATATGAGTGAAGGTTAACTTGATAAAAATAATATAATAAAAATTATTGAAATAGATAATTTTTATTAGTTAGTCTCATGTATGACGTGACAGAAATAACTCATGATATAATTTCTCTATTTATAGACTCCAAGAAAGGATAAGAGTGATGGATTTTCAATTGGTTCGTCATAAGGTAATCTTTGAATAATTCTCTGATAATCTTTGAATCTGTCTCCAATTTCATATGTAATTATTTACATAGAAACGTGTATAATTTATAATGTCTAATTTAAAAAATATATATACTGAATTATACTTAAAGGAAAATATTAAAAAAATCACACTGTAAATATTAAAAATTTAATGTGAAAAAATAAATACAATAAAATTTAAATGGTGTGAAAAACATAAAAGAACAAAATTCATCACTTTCAGAAGAATTTAAACAGTCTTCTGAATAAAATTTATCAATCAACTATTTTGATACGAGTGCTTTATGAAAAAAGAAAAATTTTTCGTTATTTGTTCTTGCCATATTGGCAAAATCACAAAAAAAAAAATTATAAGCATAAACCGATCGTTGTCCTTTGTTGACAAAAACGCTCATTAATACTTGTCACTCGAACATTAAACTATCAAAAGACGAACAACAATCAATAAAACATACTAAAACTATTATAAAAATAGACAAAGAAACTACTACAAAGCTGACAAAGATACTGTCACAAAAACAGAAAAAAGACAATTATAAAAACAGATGTGATAAGAATATGTCAAAATAAAAAATAGAAAAAATTAAAAATTAAATATTCCTCATTAAGGATATATTTTTTTTATATGAAACGAGCAAAACGACCAAAAACTACCGCTATTGTTGAGAATATATAATAAAGAAAAAATTGAAAAATTGTAGAGAAAACTCCTTACAACTGCCACATAGCAAATGAGCCAAAATAAGTAATTATAATGTCTAGATAATATAATGACTTCGGCTTTTTACTATTGAAAATATCAATTTTACCCTGTACAACTAACTAATCGTCACACACGACGCCACGAGACTAGTCTATTCCCATTTTATTTTATTTTTCTATAAAATTCGTGTACTATGTTTTGAATTAAGGATTTTTATTCTATACATTTGTGGTGAAAAAAAATTCACAAACGCCTAGTTTATAGAGAGAGAGTTACTGTTTCATGTAAAAAAATTCACAAGTATGAATAATTTCATTTTAAAAAGCTAAAATTCAAATACATAACTCTAAATTTTAGACCCTATCCTCTACACTTTAAAATTTAAATTCTAACCTAAAACTTAAAACATCTAAATCCCTAAATCGTAACCTTTAATTAAACATTTTAAACCCTAAATTGAACCCAATTAAGAAAAAATACTATATTTTCTCATAAGTCAACAGATGTGGATAACTCTCAGGAAAATCTTCCCATTTCTCTGGGCGGGAGGGCTTTTTGTCCCGCCGAGGACAATTCCTCACTTATTCAGGTTGATGTTAGTTCAAAGGAGGAAGAAGCTCGAGCATGCCTCGAAGTCTGCAAACTAAATGGATTGATTTTCGCTGCTAGCGACGCTGAGGTATGTCAAAAGCTGGTTGAGTTAGACGAGGTAGCGGGTCTAAATTAATAATTTGGTTTCGAGCTTGTGTGTTTTTTGAGTTCTGAGATCCAATGTAGTTTATGCAATCGATGATGAAGCAAAGCTTACTGGTTTCGTGGAATATTAGAGGATTAGGACAATTTGAAAAGAATGCATCAATTAAGAAGTGCCTGGCTTCTTCTAGAGCCAAAATGTTGTTTATTCAAGAATTAAAGACAAGGGTGGTTGATGATTTCTTCATCCGTCAAATCTCTGGTAAGTTAGGGTTTTACAATTGGGTGTTTGCGCCTTCTATTGGTTCTGTCGGTGGTCTCATTGTGCTTTGGGATCCTGCTTCTTTTGCCATGCAATCCTCAGTTATCAGAGATAACTTTATTTTACTGGTGGGCAAGCTACAGTTTCAATCTGGGTCTCTTGATTGTGTGTTGTGTGATATCTACGCTCCTAACGATCCTTCGGATAGGAATTTAGTTTTTGATCAACTGGGCTCGCTGGTATCTGGTCTTAACCGGCCAATGGTGGTGGGTGGCGATTTTAACACGGTTAGGAAGCCTGCAGAAAAGGTGGGAGTGAGTTTTAACAGAAAAGCAATGGCGAATTTCAACTCCTTCATTGACTATTTAGGGCTTGTCGATCTCCCTCTAGATAATGGCTCTTATACTTGGTGTAGCTCTAGAGACACTCCCTCCTTCAGCCGACTCGATCGGTTTCTTGTCTCCCCTGATTTCGTCTCCACATGGCCTGATATCTGCTCACTTTTACTACCCAAAAGTATTTCTGATCACCGGCCTGTGGTATTATCAGTCAAGACTTCTAGTGGGGGGCCAAAACCATTTTGGTGGTTCGACTATTGGAACGAAGATAAAGTTATGTCTGAAGCTATTCAATCTGCGTGCGAGTCCAACAGGGGAAAAAGAATTAGCTTTATTCTGCGCAAGTGCAAATCAAGTTCGAAGGCAGCGTTGAATGCTAAGAAATCTAACCAAGATGTGTCCTCACAAGATCTCCAAACGCAGATAACAGTCTTAGAAGAATCAATTGCCAGAGATCCTCAAGACAGTTCGCTTTGTGAAAAGCTTAGACTTATGAGATCAGTATTATGGAAACAGATTCGAATTGAGGAGCGTAAATGGTTGCAATTTTCTAGATTGAGATGGTTTTCTACAGGCGACAACAACACCAGATTTTTCCATCTAGTCGCCTCTTCAAGAAGACGTTGTAATGCCATCTCTAGACTAGAAGTGGGTAAGGGTATCATCAGTGACCCAAAAGAAATCAGTTTGGCAGTGGAATCATATTTCAAGAAAACTTATAACAGCTGCTCTACTATTTCAGTAGCTAAGCTAGAGTGTGTGTTCAGTAGGATTAATAATGGTGAATCTTCTCACCTGGAACGCCCCTTCTCCTCGGATGAAATTTTTTTTGCACTTCAATCTTTGGACAACTCTAGAGCTCCCGGGCCGGATGGTTTCAACATCGGTTTCTTGAAGCGTTTCTGGTCCCCCGTCAAAGATGAAATCTTTAGTTTCTTCGATGAATTTTACTGTGGTAAAGTTAAGGATGTCTCCTATAACCACTCTTTTATCGTGCTGGTACCTAAAATTAATAATCCGAAAGCAATGGCCGACTTTCGTCCTATCAGTTTGGTCGGGTGTGTGTATAAGCTTCTCGCTAAAGTGCTCGCCATTAGATTGAAAAGCGTATGTGACAAGATCATAGGCGAAAATCAGTTCGCCTTTTTCCCTGGAAAACAAATATTGGACTGTTTTCTTATAACAAATGAAGCCATTGAATTCTCAAAAAGACGTGGACGTTCTGGTATAGTATTCAAAGTTAACTTCCATAAAGCATACGACTCCGTTGACTGGGATTTTCTCGTGTTTGTGTTAAAGAAGATGGGGTTTGGAGATTTATGGTGCTCGTGGATATTATCATGTTTATCGACGGCTGCTATCTCGGTGATCGTAAATGGTTCGCCAACAAGAGTTTTTGCAATTTCGCGTGGACTCCGCCAAGGCTGCCCTCTGTCGCCGTTATTGTTCAATATCGTGGCGGAAGCTTTAAGCTCTCTCCTATCTAATGCTGCTTCGAAAGGCTTCTTCACTGGGTTCAATCTAGGGTCTGCTGGTCTAGGGGTCTCTCACCTTCAATTTTCCGATGACCTAGTGATATTCTGCGGCAATAGTGAAACTCAAATCCGCAACATCATTCGAATCCTCAGGGGATTCGAGGTTGCAGCTGGGCTTAGAGTTAATCGTGGCAAGTCCAAACTTATTGGAATTAATGTGGAAGATAAAATGGTCTCTCACTGGGCATCTCTGTTTCATTGTAAAAATGTAAAGCTCCCCTGCCAATACCTCGGCCTCCCCCTGGGTTATTCTAAAAATAGTCCTAATATTTGGAAACCTATTGTGGATAAAGTTGTTGCTAAGTAAGCTGGTTGGAAGGCAAAAGTTCTATCATTTGGAGGCCGAATCATTCTCATACGATCGGTTCTTTCTAACCTGCTAAATTACTATTTGTCACTGTTTCCAATGCCAGGTTCTGTGTGCAGTTTGTTATCAAAGACCACCGCTAAATTCTTATGGGGAGCTTTGGATCATCGAGCCATCCATTGGGTTAGCTGGGCTAACGTTTGTCTTCCCAAAGAAAATGGTGGACTTGGGTTTGTGGATTTTAAATTAAAGAATCAAGCGTTGCTGTGTAAATGGCTTTGGAGGTATGGTTCGGAACCAAACTGTCTTTGGCGCAAGGTAATATCCGCTATTTATGAACATGATCATTGTGCTATTATCCCAAACAATCTCGCGCCCAGTAATAAGTCTTTAGTCTGGAGAAATGTTTCTACTATTTTGACTAAACCAGATAATTGCTTCGTAAACAATATAACGTTCATGCTTGGTGATGGTAACCGGATTCAATTTTGGTCAGATGCGTGGCTTGGTGATGGCCCCCTGAAAGCTAACCACCCTCGCATCTTTGCCTTAGCTACCAAAAAAAGAGGCTTCATTACCGACTTTGGCTCCTTTGTTAATGGAGTTTGGCACTGGAAGGTTGATCTGAGAAGAAATTTATTCAGCTGGGAGTTCGATGCTTGGTATTCTTTCATGGCTTGTCTCGCTACTGCCTCTCCCAGGCCGTCGCTTCAAGACAACATAAGATGGAAAGCTAATTCCTCAGGGGTGTTCTCAGTCAAGTCCTACTGTAATTTGTTATCTCCAGCAATTCAGAATTCGGATTTTATATGGAAGTGTGTTTGGAGTACGAAAGCCCCTACAAATATTCTTACTTTTGTATGGAGAGTTGTCTATGGTCGTATTCCCACTAAAGTGGAACTGCTGAAACGCAATGTAGTTAAAGTTCAGTCGGCTTTATGCCCATTCTGCTTATCTGAACCAGAAACCATTGCCCATTTGCTATGTCACTGCACCGCCTCATGGAAAGTGTGGAATGAATGGTGTCGGCTTTGGTGCTTGCACTTGGTTTTTCCAAAATCTGTGAAGGACTCATTCTCTTATGGTATTCATATTCTCCACCAGGTTTTAATATGCAGGTATGGAATTTAAGTGCCTTGTGCTTATTATGGACTATTTGGTGTATGCGAAACGAAGTTGTATTTCAAGGCAGCAAGGTTGACGCCAATAAGATTTTTGATCTTGCCATCTTGCGGCTCGGGTGGTGGTGTAAAGCTCGATGGCCGAACGTTGTCCAATCCATCTCTAACTATACATGCTGGCCATCACTCTTTGGTTCCATTATGTTGGTTAATCTCAGTAGCAGTCCTGCCCCTTGTGAATGGTCCTCGCCGCGCAAAGGAGAATTGAAATTCAATACCGATGGAGCCGTTGCCGGTAGCTTTAGGTTCGCAGGTATTGGAGGTTGTTTGCAGAACAATGAATCCAAATCTCTCGCCATTTTTTCAAAACATATAGGCAGAACGGATGCAACTTCTGCTGAGATTTTAGCCATCTTCGAAGCATTATCCCTGTTTAGAAAAACTCGATGGGTTCAAAGTGGACTCCTTATCTTAGAAAGCGACTGTAAACTAGCAGTCGAGTGGCTGCTTAACCCGGGTACCGCGCCTTCCATTTTCAGACCGTTAATTTCTAAATGTGTGGAGATTGGCAGCAGTTTCAAATGGAAAATTTTCTACATCCCCAGAGAGGCAAACAGGGTGGCTGACAATTTAGCCAAGAAAGGTATCGATTGCAACCAGAATTATGTTGATTTCCCCCAGCTATGATAAGTTTCTTTGGTTCAGTTGAAAGGTGCTTTTTGCCGGCTTCCTGGGATGAGCGGTGCACCTGCCTGCGTTCGAGTGTTTTGCTGCGCTCAGGTACTCCCCAGTTGTGCTCTTGGTTTGGCTAAACTAAGCTTCTGTTGTGTGGTGTTTGCTTCGTGTTTATTGTTCTTGATCACGGTCATCCATGGTTGAGTGGCTCGGACTCTATGATTTTATTGTAATGAGTTCTCGCATAGTCATGATGCACTCTTTTTCCTCCAATATAGGTGTAGAGAAATTTTTTAATGAGGCACGTGACTATGTCGTTTGATAATAAAATTTCGCTTTATGTTTCAAAAAAAAATTTATTTTTCATTACGATATAATGCGGCCAAATTGTGTTCACATAAGATTGAGAATCAAACTTCAGTTCCTAATTTGTATTATAAAGATTCCAACTATTAGGATTTGGATTTATATTGAATACACGTCAAGCGGAAGTGCATTAATTTTAGGGTTTAGATGTTATGAGTTATGGTTAGAATATAAAGTTTAAAGTTTAGAGGTTAGAGTTTAGGGTAATATGGTTAAGATTTTAGATTTTAACACATAAACCCTAAATTTTAACCATAAATATTAAATTCTAACCATAACCCATCAATTTTAAACCACTAAACCTAAACTCATAACCTTGAAACCTTAAAATCTAACCATAAACACAAAATTAACGTGTTTGTAGATTTTTTTTATTTTCACCGTCTATGTATAGAATAATTACCCTTATGATATATGTATAGATATAATCTTTAAAATTTTGTTGAAAATTTTAAAATAGAATTGAAGAATCGAGAACTTAACAATATTATCAAGGACTGATCCTTTTTATCCTTGAGATAAAATTATCCACCATTATTCTAATTTTTAAAATTAATTAATTTAATATCAATTTTATTAATTCCACTCTCCGAGGTATATTCTTTTTTATGATTAAATTGAAAATCTTTATATTTAAAATGATAAGGGTTAAGATACAAACTCACACAAAATAAGACAACGTAAATATTCTTTATCATTCAATCAATTAATATATCACACTTAGACATATTTTAGTTTTATTTATCAATAAGAAATACGAGAACAAAAAATAAAATAATTTTCTAGCACATTATTGGTGGTTGAGCTTGTCCTAACGTAGACACAACAGAGTAAAGAATACAAGGCAAAAGTATACTTTATCTAAGCAAAATAGTCCCAGTCAGGTGGCACAGCTCCCGGCTCAGATTTTGTTTCAAATACTTGAGATTGCAGGGTAGAGTTCGAACCTTTGACGATAATAATATGGATCAGTCTACCACGTTCGACGAACATCGCTGAACACCATTAAATAAATTAATAAAAGTTAAAAATCTTAATGACTTAACATATAATTATAAATTATTTAAAATAAAATTTTAATTAAATTATTATATATATATTGTATTTTTATTTTTTAAAATAATTAGATCAAATATCAATCTTAGTCAATTTAAAAAATATAAACACTAAAATCTAAACCTTAAACTCTAAATCATAAACGTGTTCGCCTTAGTTGTTTGCGTGTTCTGCATCAACTTGCTGCTAATACAATAGGTGTTGAAGCCATGGCAGCCACTAGTGTTAGAACAATGCAGGTTGTCCACTTCTAATGGAAGCTATTGGATGGCAAGGTGGAAGCATTCTAGCTCTAGAGACATTAAAACGTGTGGTGGGTGCTGGAAATCGAGCTAGGGATGCACTTGTTGCCCAATGACTTAAGGTTGGTCTTTTTGAAGTATTTCTGGGGCTTCTCGACCGGACAGCTGGGAGAAGGAATGGACTTTACTCTCCGATGAAATGGAATGAATCAGAAGCATCCATGGGTAGAGTTTATGGTTTAGGGTTTTATGTTTAGGATTTAGGGTTTAAAGTTTAGGGTTTAAAATTTACAATTTTGGGTTTTGAGTTTAGTGTTTTTATTTTTTAAATTGACTAAATTTGGTATTTATCCAATTATTTAAAAAATTAAAAATATAATATATGTAGAAAATAATTTAATTAAAATTTTATTTTAAATAATTTATAATTATATGTTGAGTCTTTGAAATTTTATTTTAAATTCAGTGTTTATCGTTAGTAGTGTTCGGCGGTGTTCAACAAACATGAAAGAATTTTCCTAAGAATATTAATATCACTTAATCATTAGAATAATGAAATTATCGATTCTTTAACGGATGAGTCTACCACGTGCGACGAACATCGATGAACACCACTAATGATGAACATCGATGAACACTATTAAATTAATTAATAAAGATTTAAAATTTTAAGGACCTATCATACAATTAATAATTATTTTTAAAATTTTAATTAAATTATTTTGTATATATATTAAAATTTTATTTTTTAATAAGGGTAAATTATATATTTAGTACCTCACCTATTTTCGTATTTCTATTGAACCCTCATTATTTAAATATTATTTTAATTGACCCTATTATTTATAAAAAAATAATTTAACCTTAACCCTCAACCTAAAACCCTAAACTATTAAACCCTAAACCCTAAACTCTTAAACATATACCCTAAACCATATACCATTAAAAATAATTTCACCATCATTGATTCAATTCAATTCAATAAAATGAATTTGAGAGTTTACCCTTTTATTAACTATAAATTGAATCCATAAACCCTAAAATTAAGATATTTGTAAAAAAATTATTTTCCCTTTAAAATTATTATAGATATTTGTAAAAAAATTATTTTCACCGACGGTGTATAGTGTATAGAGAACCTGCAGCTTGGGTTACCCAAGATGAAGAGATTCCATACCAGGACAATCTTGAAAGGAACCAACGCACCAGGATCCACTAATTGATCATCACCATTCAACCATCCCCAAGCCGAGTCTGCAGGCATCGTCAGCACAATTCAGAATTGTCCTTTTTGAGCTCCTACAAGGCCCGTCATTTTAAGGTGCATTCTCCACATTCGAACCCAGGAACTTCCCATAAAAGATTCTTTTTATGAAAATTTAAGTCGAAAAAATTTAAAATAAAGTTTGATTTGTAAAATAAAAATTTAAATAATTTAAAATTTTTAATAATTAGTGGATCGAATTTTAAGTTCGAGTTGACCCCCTCAATTCTGCTTGATATATATATATATATATGAGAAATATGAAGAAATATATAAATGTATTGTATATGAATATAAAAAGTCGTTTAAATTAGATTCAATATGTATTATAATATTGTAAATAATTATAATTAAATTTGTACAAAAACTCGAAAACTCGAATCGAAGTAAATGAAGTTTGATTCATAAAATAAGACTCTTAAACTCAACTAACTTGAAATTTTTTTACTCGCCTCGATCGAAAATTTAAACCCTACTTTTGGCAACTCTAATACGGTGATACCATTTCGACTACCTCTCACAAGCAGTGACAGAGCTATTAAGGTCCTACTATATAAATTATTTTAAAAATTAGTTTATTTCTAAATTTGTCCTCTTTTAAATATTTATATTTTGCCCCTTAACCTTAAATTCTGACTTCGTCCCTGCTCACAAGTCTTTTATAATGTCATAAACGTAGGGTCTATGATCATTGGCCGTCTAACTTGAAAGATGTAATACATTGAAGAAGCTTGTTAAAATGACATCATTTATGCAATCTATTGATTAAGATTGAACTTCAATTTTAGTGGATAACAAATAGCATTAACTTTAGATTTTGCTGATGCTAAACTCGAATACACAAATAGTTCAACCCCCTGAATACGCTGTTAATGGGGCATCAGAAATTCCATACTAACGCGGTTGAGAATGATCAGACCCAACCGATCTTCTTTTGCTATATTCCATGTTCATTACACAGAAATACACTTCAAAGGAAACTTCATTCAAACTCGTTTATCTTGAGTTTCTTTTTTAAATACTTGTTTTTTTTTTAATTTTATTTAAATTATTATAATTAAACAGTATTTTTTTTTATTTTTTAAAATAGTTTTTAACTTTTTAAATCAATAAATTTATGACATCATTTTGACCAAATATATTGTCCAACATTTGCTTTATTTATTTTGGTACAGTACATGTCTATTTTATGGTCTATGTTCAATATTCGTGACTCTCTATTTCAATAATGTTGTTTTCAAGATTTGAGTGAAATTATTTTAGGGTATATGGTTATATTCGTTTAATTGAATTTAATCGATGATGGCGAAATTATTTTTAATAGTATATGTTTTAGGGTAAAGATTTAAGAGTTTAAGGGTTTAAGGTTTAATAGTTTAGGGTTTTAGGTTGAGGGTTAAATTATTTTTTATAAAGAATATGGTCAAATTGAAATAATATTTAAATAATGAGGGTTCAATAGAAATACGAAAATAGGTGAGGTACTAAATATATAGTTTACCCTTATTAAAAAATAAAATTTTAATATATATAAAAATAATTTAATTGATTTTTTTTAAAAATAATTATTAATTGTATGATGAGTCCTTAAAATTTTAAATCTTTATTAATTAATTTAATAGTGTTCATCGGTGTTCATCATTAGTGGTGTTCATCGGTGTTCGTCGCACGTTGTAGAATTTTCCTTCTTTAACACAACTTTTTTTTGTCAGCTTCAATGAGTTTAATATAAGTTGCATTAATTAGTTTAGTCAAATAACATTTGTGTAATAAAGTTGTAATGATTTGTATATAAACTTATTATTTATCAATAATGAAAAAATCACAAATATACTTATTTTAACTTTAAATAATGTTTAAACGACTTAAATTTTAAAGTTTAAAATTATAAATCATAAACTTTGAATATAACACATTACAATATTAAGACACAATGAATTTATTTCCACAACCAATATATGAAATGATTTTTCCTTTATATATATTAAAAGTCATGTAATTGGGTACACATAATATTACACAATTACATAAATTATTTGTTGTAATATTTTGTATGATTAGACAAGACATTACAAGCGTGTAATGATTTATGTAATTGGTTGATTTTTTTTTTGTGTGTGTAATCGGAATTGATGGAAAGCTTATTGTAAAAAGCTCACCCTAGTACTTCTCTAATAGATAATAAATCCATTGCATAATAATATTTTAGAGCTAATAAGACATTGGTTTTACTTAATTATGAACACTAACAGCATAAACAGTAAAGGAAGGGTTTAAGTAGTATCCACATCTATTTTGTTTACATTTGAAGTAAACATCGCTACCAAGAAATTGTTTAGATTTGAAGCAAACATTTAGGAAAAATTATTCAACAACAAACTATTACTAAACTAAACTAAGCTTTCCATTTCTTTTAATAAAAAAATAGAAAGCTTTTTGTGACAAATTTAAAAGCGGTTATTGTCACAAATTGCCATAACCATTACTCACAAAGTCAAGTATTTGATTCTAGAAAAAAAAAATTAGACATTAAAGAATAAAAATTCAAGTCATTTTCGTGTTCCTATTTATGTTTTTACATTAAAATATTAGGTTTATGATTTAGAATTTGAAAATTAGTGTTACGACTTAAAATTTAATTTTTTAGTGTTGGACTTAGAAAGAGCACCAAAAAGAGATTGAGAATTTTTGTCCAACATTAAACATGTTGATTCGGGGGTAAAATAGACAAAAAAATATCTGCCCCTTTCTATGCCTAACGTTGAAAAATTAAATTCTAAACTCTAACTCTAAATTTTAAATCCTAAACCACTAACCTTAAACTCTAAAAAATACACCATACTCATAATTCTTTAAGTCATAATCCTTAACCTTAATCATTAACCCTAACTTTTTCTTAGTGTGAGGGCATAGAAAGAGGCACCAAAAAAGAGAAGAGGATTTCTTTTCGGTGCTTTGCTCGGAATTAGTTCAACTAATATCATGTTTGATTTACAGTATGCATAATAGTCAAAAAGGTAGTCAACCTATACCCTTTTTCCAATTTGGTGTCTAACATTTTTTTTCGAGCCACTTCAGTGCCTAACGTTTTATTCCGTAATTGAAATTGGGTTTTTTCTGCCAACGGCTGTTAAGAAATTTTTGTTAGCCAATTATAACATGACATGTGGCTTTATTTATTTATTTATTTATTTATTTATTTATTTATTTATTTATTTATTTCTGAATTACTTTAAAATTATGTATTTCTTAAAAAAATTTAAAATTTCAATTTCTTTTAAACAAACCCTGAAATCACATCTCTCTCACCGTCCGACATTCCCCACACGCCGGCGGTTCGTCGTTCACCACCCAAGCGCCAGGTACCTCACCGTTCAATATCTCCCACCCTCTAGCCGTCGGGTAGAAGCCCAACCGGTCTCATTTTTCTTCATTTTTAAATGTTCTTCGACGGAACAACTGACGGTTCATTCGCTAACTTTCGACGATGGGATCATGGGGCTTTTAGTCGTGGGAGGCCGACGAAGGCAAGGGTGGCCGGTGGTGGTTGAATTAGTGATGGGAGGGATGAATTTAGGGATCTAAGGTTTCGTTTGGCGTTGTAGAGAAATTAAAGATTTTGATTTTTTTTATAAAATTAAACATTTTCTGATTTTTTGAAAAATAAAAATTAAAAAAAAAACAAAATATGTCATGTATTGTGATTTTATTAAATAACGAAAAATTTTTAACATCCGTCACGAAAAAATCTAGTTTAAATTACTAAAGAAATAATATAATACTTTTTTTACTATTAAACCTTTACAGTATTCGAGTGCGACTTTTCCGAGGTGTTGTCCCCGTCGGCGACGACAATGTCCTTAGAAATGCATTTTGTGAGGTTCATTTTCTTGTTCAGAGCGACATTTATAAGAGACGTTTTCCCTCCTCACATCATTCACGTGAATTCATTCAATGCAGCTTTTACAATTTCTAACCCAAAAGCAATCCACGAAAGAGAAGAAAAAAGAGAATTGTGGGTCTTATTTGCATGCCTATCAAAGTCATCTTAAATCAGAAAGGCTTCCAGAAGATTGCATATTTTATTTGTTCTTTCATATGTTATTACGTATTTTTAATCCTTTAATAATGTGCATACATTAGTAGACATAGATGAGCGGTTTGAACTTATGTCTCTTAGGATAAACATCATCTGCATTTTTACTAAGACACTTGTTGAGTTCTTGTTCTTTTATCTGTCTAATGATATATAGAGAGATATAGGATCATTTTACATCATGTAAAACTTTTAAGTTTTATGTCCTTTTTGAACCGTTTGATGAGAATACATGAATGATTGAGATTAACAATAGAAAATGAGACGATCTTTAAAGAAAAGGTACAAAGAAATAATCTTATACATCCATTTACTCATACGGTTCGAAAAAAGTGTAAATGAGACACCCATTTACTCTCATCAACGGTCTAAAAAAGTATAAAATTAAATAAATTTATATTGTGTAAGAGGATATATAATCTTGAAGTGGTAGCTCACTTCACTCCTTAATCGTGTAGTCGAGGTTGGTTTCTTATTCATAAGTATAAACACTTTATTCCTTAATCATGTAGTCGAAATTCGATAAAGTATAATTTGTAATTACTTGTTTATATGTTTGAAGTACTCTCGCTACGAAGATATCGATTACTATTATTGATAATGAATACCCTAATTTCGATTTTATAACTGGGACCAGACCATTATTGTATAAGAGGATCTAGGTCTAGGTTGCTTATTGCAATTTATTCAACGCTTATTACTGATATTGAATGAGAAAAAAAATGTAGGTCAAATGTGCGATAAAAGATTTGTATATAAATATACTAATTTTGTGCTCGATTATTTAATAATAATTTTTATTTATTTAAAGATGGGATAAAATGATAATTTAAGAGTGAAATAAAAAGAGACATAATAGCAAAAAAAAGCCCTTAACATTTGTTTATTCTTCAACAACCCTTTTGATGTTGTCATGTCATATCAGCAAAAACGAAGATTATTAGTTGAACATAACATCTAAAAATGAGATTTGAAAAAATTTAAAGGTTACTATTTAAATTGTCAAAGGAAAATCTTAAAGAGTGCAATTGAAAAGTGACAAATATTGATGGCTTTTTTCTTGCTATTATGCCTATATATTGTAGTATTTTTTTCTTTAATATTCTGCAAGATTAGTATGCAAATGTAATATATTCGATGAATAAATCAAATATCAATGCTTATATAAGAAAAAGTTTACAATTATTGAATGACTTTGAATAAAACTCCGATAAATAACTGAAGAAGTTGCAACTTACCCTACCCTTGACTTAATTAGAAAATATAATCATAATAATGTTTCTCAACTAATTAATCCTAAAGTAAAAGATAGTTGCTAAATCGTTTAAGTAAAATTTAAATTTTGACATTATGAATAGACTAAATTAATTTAGGAGAGTCGTTTTTATAATAAGCTTCTACAATTCTCGATCCAGATTAGTCGATCTACGAGTCAATTACCAATGATTGTACCCAAAAAAGTCTTAAAAAAGGTTAAATTCGACAATTCAGGCACAAGGGAAAAAATTATAAAAACTTGTTTTGAACAGGCCAAAAAATAAAACAAATATAAAGTAAGAACTAAAAGGGGGAAATGGATCAGTGCATCAATCAACACCCAATGCCAAGGAAAATTGAAAATTCTTTACACAGCTAAGAGCAAAACCACTATTTATTTTACTAAACCCCTTTCAGAAACAAAAGCAAGCTGACTATGACTACATAATTTTAGCACAATATTTTCTGAGATACACATATAGGACAGATTAGGGCTAGCCTAATTACCATAACAGATCTCTATGAATTTGTATGTTTAAACATCGACCACATCCAAGGACCAATACAGCGAAAAAGGGGTACTGCGGAGTTTTTACAATCACTTTGTAGGATCTCGGGAGCATTAAAGAAATGTTGAAAAGCAGAGCTCCAGGATGAGCGTATCAGCAGGCACATCCTCCAGACTGTTGCTGCGACTGTGATGCATTCGTGTTGCTAGACTTGAGATTGACATCGACCATGTCTTCTTGCTTTGTTGAAGAAAGTGTTTCCATTCCAGGTAAAGCAGCTGCAATCTTTCGAAACAGAGCCTGTAAAGATGTCAAAGAGAGAACTCGGTAGATTGCTCAACAATACTCATGGAGGAATATGGAGAACACAGGAAAGAATAGCAAGTCAAACAGGGAACTTGGTTGATTGCTCAACAACACTCGGTAGATTGTGCAGCAACTGTAATGATAATGCGGGATTCAAGATGCATATTAAACAGATGTTGCATCCATAAAATATGTAAAAGTTGATGCAAAAGTGAGAACGAAAAAGACAGATCAGACTTTCAGTGACTCGATGATTGGTCTAACTTCAAATTATCATGCAAAACTAATATTACTATGAATATTCACGGTAGACTACCAAAGTTTTACCTTGATATTAAACCCAGCCTTGGCACTAGTTTCAATAAACATAACATTGAGTTCACGAGCCTTGGCTTCTGCTTCCTCTACAGAGACTTGCCTGTAAAATTGGAAAACTTTGTATCACTTTGTTCCTTCTTCATGAGAAAGTCAAATCATGATAATAAATAAATTAGTATTACCTTTTGTCGACAAGATCTGTTTTGTTCCCTACAAGCACAATGATAACATCACTACCGCGTTCAGTCCGCACCTCATCAATCCACTTTGAAGTATTTGTGAAGGACTGCCTGCCTACAACATCAAAATTAAAGTTGGTAAAATTCACCCGCTTTTATTAAGCAAATGAACAATCAACAAAAGAACGAAAAGGAGTTCGCGAGATTGTATTTCACAAATGCCAAAGTATTGCCCATGCACACATGCTGAACAAGAAAAAACATGATATATGAAGATCAAAAACAAAGAGGAAAAAGTGAAACGATAACATACTAGCAACATCATAGACAATGACTGCCACAGAGGAATCCCGAATATAACTTGGAATAAGACTCCTGAATCTTTCCTGTCCAGCAGTATCCCTGGAATAAAGATCAAGCATATAAGGATCAGAACCGCCAATCTTGTCAAAACACTTGCGAAAAAGTCATCGCATGATTACAGCCTATATTCCATCACTAATTGTATCATCCACAAACGCATGATTTTATGTCATGGTGAACATCTGTACTTAGTAAACTATATGAAAATTTGAAAATTCTAGGGGGTGCGAAATTATATTATCAATATAAAATATGAAGAAAATTTCTAAAATATAGGAGAATTTGAAATTTCCAGGGGTGGGACTGCCCCCTAGCACCCCTCAGTCCATCCCGAAGCTATCCAACTAACAAAAGAAACCAAATTTCACATGAACACCCAAATACTAATGCACCCTTAATGAGATAATCCAAAATTCAACTAGCAATAGTGTAATTTACGAATTCTCCGCCAAGGCAACGTACCAATTACATAACAAAGTATTGCTTGCAAGAGAAATCAAAGCATACACGGAAAAAAGAAGCAGCAGAATCCGGACTTGGTATAAAAATAGATCACAAATAAAGTAGCTCCAAGCAAACAATTACAATCCATGTCTTACCAAAGCTGCAATCGAACTGTTCGATCTTCAAGGTACATTGTTTTTGATAGAAAGTCGATCCCAATGGTAGCCTGGTTAACAAATATTAGAGAATTAAAATAACCTTAAAATGGAGGGAAATGGATCTGAATCAAAATAGGAATCAGATCCAAGGTGCTAAGGAAGCCAAACCAAAAATGAAAGACAGAGGAGACCATAATAATAATGAAATGAAGTAAATACCTGGTAGGTGTTATCGAATTTATCGTACATGAATCGAGTGATGATACTTGTCTTCCCCACAGATTGATCCCCCAAGAAAACTAGCTTGTATTTGGCCAGAGCTGAAACTGGAGCCATGGCTATTTGGATCTAGTTCGAATAAGATGTTATGGATCGGGTGGAAATCGGATCCAACGT
Organism: Hibiscus tridactylites; assembly: GCA_958450335.1. Classification (NCBI taxonomy): domain Eukaryota; kingdom Viridiplantae; phylum Streptophyta; class Magnoliopsida; order Malvales; family Malvaceae; genus Hibiscus; species Hibiscus tridactylites. The sequence continues at coordinate 15,919,925 of OY288273.1, read as the reverse complement.
CGAGATCCCGCCGGAAACAAGTAGATGGTGCCGCCGGAGAGAACGAGATTGAAATCGAGATCCCTTTCCCCTTTTTCTTTTCTTTTTAGAATATATTTATATTCTGGGGGAGAGAGAAGAAGATGACAGAGAAGCGAGAACGATTTGAAAATTGAATTGAATTTTTGGCCTTTCTTATTTTGGGTAAAATACACCAAAAGTCACTTAATTATACGTTTTGTAATAAACATGTTACTTTTTATTTAAAAGTTATAATTTAGTGATCCAATTAAATTTTTGTTACGAACAAGTCACTCTGCTATTAAAATTGAAATAGACTTGTTGGTATAATAAAAATTTTAGTCTCTAAAACTTATACATTCTATTAATTTGTTCCTAATTCAAAGTAATTTCACATATTTAATTCTTCATAGTTAAAAGTTTCATTAGTGAATTGTCTATGACTACTAGTAAAAAAAACATTGACGTTAAGGTCATGATTGGCATGTTCCATTAGTTTTTTAGATGTCCAGTAGTGAAGTGAATGTGTTTGTCGAGCTATTATATATGTCGGTTATCAAGCTGATGAACAGTAGCATGAAGTGCATCAAGTGGTCAAAGGATGTGTTAGGAAGGTGCAATTTCAAAAATTTTAACTATGAAGGGTTAAATTTATCGAATATTTTTATATTTGGACCAAATTGATAGAATATATCAATTTTAAAGATTAAATTGTTATTATACTGGACCTTATTTTAATTTTAACGGCAGAGTGACCTATATGTAACAAATTTTAAATTTAGTGACTAAATTGTAACTTTTAGAAGAAAAAAATACATATTTGTTATCAAATCTATAATTAAGTGGCTCTTGGTATATTTTACCTTATTATTTTTTAGTTAAATTTAATTTGAGTTTTATTTTGATGCACAAGCTGTGTAATTTTCTTTTACACAATCCTTTTATAAAATTTAAAATTTAAATCACAAACCCTAACAACCTAAAACTTAAACCTTAAGCCCTAAACCCTAAACTCTAAATTCTACCCATAAACCTTAAATTATATACCCTACATACTAAACCCCTAAACCCTAACCTAAAACCTAAAACCCTAAACCATAAAATTAAAAGGCTTGTGTAAACTAAAGTTTACACAAGCTTGTGCATTAAAATATTTTCCATTTAATTTTTAGTATTTTTTTATGTTAAATTGTAAAATTTTTAACATAAATAACGATTGAACTGTTAAATTTTCATAATATTAATATAATAGCCTATTTGATAATTCACGTGTTTTATTGTTAATATGATACCATTTTTGTATTTTGTTGACGTGAAAGTTTGTATCATCTTAAATTATTTTGAAATAATTTAATTTTTTATAAAACATATTTTTCTAATGTTTAAATTAATTTATGTCATGTCAACGATGAAATACATGTATATATTACTTTAGTCATATAAAATATATCCCTTATTGACTTTTTAAAAGTCAAAATTTTTAAACTTTGACTATTATTATATTAAATATTTTAAATAATTAATTTTTATAAAATATATATTTGAAAACTACTCGATTGAAAGTTTTTAAAATATATTTTTTTTCATATTTTTATCAATGATACATTTTAAATAATTATGAGTCAAAGTTGAAAAAAATTGACCCAAAAAAAGTCAATAAGAGTCAAAAATTGTGGGACGGAGGGAGTAACAGTTTAGCATCATTCTCATTAAGTCACAATGTTTTAACAAAAAAAAGAGATTACTAACCAAATTTAGCTTGAAAAAGAATAAAAGTTAAATTGACAAAATGTATAGAAATTGAAAGTTTTTTTATATAAGCCACTAAATTTTTATTAAATTTATAGAAAAACACAATTACAATGCATCTAAGAAGAAGAATATTTATTAAATTTAGTAGCCTCTTGAATCTCTTTTGTCTTTGTCCAAACGAGGCGCATAAAGAAAGAAAGAGGGGTGTGTGATCCAAACTGACAAGCAAAAAGTACTGCTACCCAGGACTGATTCCATCGGCAAATAACCATCAACCGAGTGGGATATAACTTTTCAAGTGACCACCGGCAAAAACATAAATAAAAAATTAGCGTCGATTGAGTCTTTGTGCGAACAACAATCGATCACTAGTGTATGTTGAAACATGTCACAAAGACAGATGAACCAAACTACAAAACAAAAACCAAGATATGTCACAATGACAGAAAAAAAAAACGTGTCACAAAGACAGAGAAAGAAATTTTTATTAAAATAAAAAATAAAAAACTAATTAATCTGGTGGTCAACAACTAATACTAAAATTAATTGCCGACCACCGATCAAAATGATTGATCAAAATAAAAAACGGCTATGGTTGAAAGAATTTTGACATTAAAAATCGAATAAGGGTTGAAGGCATTTTAATTGTTGTAATCCTTAAGTAGCGACCCATTGAAAGCTAAATTTAATATCATAAAGTTAATATTTTGATTATAAAGCTAATGTGATTTTTAAAAAAAAAAACACCACCTTATAAAAGCGTTATACTCGAATTCGTTAACTGTATTACCTATTTGTATTGATATTGTAAAGGTAAATGATTAAATTATGTTAAATTAAAATATAAAGATTATATACCGAATTTAAGAAGAATAGAGGGACTAAATCCATAATTTGACATACGACCGTGATTGATACAAGAAGCACGTGCAAAGCGCGTGATCACCCGGTTGCCTTATTTTTACTAGGCTAAAATTCGAAATAGCTAATTCACTATTAGCTGCCAACAGCCCAACAGTAGTAGAAAATAGAAAATGGCATTAAGAGCCGCCGTACTTCGCCACATCCGGCTCCCCGTTCAAACCCTAACGGCGACCGGATCAAGGCCTCAGCCGCAATGGAGTTTCCTCCGGCTATTCTCATCGCACGACGATCATCTCACTAAAGAAGAAGTAATCGACAGAGTTCTCGACGTTGTCAAAAGCTTCCCTAAAGTCGACCCTTCAAAGGTTATCTCTTTTTCCTCACTTCCATTTCATAATTTTGATCTCTTTGGTTCTGACCCAATCCTTGAATTTTTACGTTTCGTTAGTTGGGTGTTTAGGAAGAAATGATTCTGCAGTTACCCTTTTCGGGAATTACTTGATATTTTACACGATTTATTGTTGACGAATCAGATTTGCTTTTATTTCTCTCCGTTGAATATTTGGGATCGATTAGGTACCCCTTTTGATTGGTTGATCTGAAGCCTTCGTTTGGTTTTTTAGGGAGAAAAAAAAAGAAATTGGGTATTGAAAATAGGCTTAAAATTCTAAGATTGGTTGATCAGGTTGACTGTCTCAATAGGAAGCAATTTTAGTTGTGTTATCAGCTTGCTGAAGCTTGCATTTGCAAAATGCAGGTGATTCTGCACTCTAGATTCCACTGAAATAACTCTTTTAGGCTGGTTATTTTGTTATTCATGTTTAAAACAACAGTTTAATGGTTTCAAAAATCATTTTTGATGGATCATTTGCTCTCTTTTTTTGCTGGCATAACTTTGGGATAAGCCATTCATTGGAGGCATCATTCTGTACATGTTTCTGATTTTATAGTTCAATATACTTACTTTAGGGCAGAAAGTATGGATTTCTATGCAACGCATTGGCTTTTGTTTGATTTAAGTCCAATGTACTTATTTTAGGGTAGAAAGTATGGACTTTTATGCATGGTGTTGGCTTTTGTTCGATTTAAGTTCAATGTGCTTATATTAGGGTAGAAAGTACGGATTTTTATGCATGGTGTTGACTTTTGTTCGATTTTAAGTTCTTTCACCACAAGATGCATAACCTTGAATCTTGGAAGCTCGTGCATATTTGAGGGCATCATTTTTTACTAAGAGTAGGAAGGGAGTGTACTTTTGGTACCGAGTTTATTAATTCTCCTCTATATTAACTCGACATTATAATGCTATAATAATATATCGTAGGAGCAAATGATGCAAAAAAATAATTGACTATCTTTTCACTTCTATTTTTCATTTTTCATTTTTCTGTAGAATATCAAGAGTAACTTAGAGGGTATGATCTTCAAGATTATCTTTATATTCTAATGGCATCCTTGTCTTTTATTTCCCATCTTTATGCTAGTTTCTTCCATGTATTTATTTCCAAATATTGCTCTTTATCATCTCCAAGGTCTGGATTGTTGCAGTTCAAATGCATCTTCTTCTTGTATACTTAATCAAGTTTTCATTCCTTATTACAATTAGTTACAACTTATGCCTGAGAAATGACTTATTGGGTTCACTTGCAGGTGACACCCGATGTTCATTTCCAGAAAGATTTGGGGTTAGATAGCTTGGACAATGTAGAGATTGTCATGGCTTTAGAGGAAGAGTTCAAGCTGGAAATTCCAGACAAGGAGGCCGACAAAATTGACTCATGCAATCTTGCTATCGAGTACATATATAACCATCCAATGGCTGGTTAATAACAAGGGTGTTTCTTGTTTGAATTTCATTTGGGAAGAAGGATGCCATCTTCTGCTCTGTTTTTGTTCAAGATTTTAGGCGTTTGTATGAATTTTACTCTGCATAATGAGGTTAAGACTGATGATCCGAATCTGTGTTTGGTGGGGTACTACCTGAACTTGTTTATACACCAAACGACAGCAAATTTCAGCTTGCAATAAACATCTCGCATTGCATGGATGTTTTCTTACCTTTCAAATACATTTTTTTGCTATTGTCGTGGTATATTGTTTGCACTCATCTTTAGCTTCCGCCCTTTACTTGTGAAATTCTAGCAGTTGCTTTCTTTCTATTGAAATAAGAAAAAACCCTTTCCTATACCATAAATGGAGTAATACTTGCTTCTTTTAGACATTGGATTTCTGGTTTCAAACTCCTAAATAGGAGGTAATTGTACTCAATTGCATTCAAATCCATGACCTTCAAGCAATGTCGACCGAACTAAAACTCTGTTTAGGGTCGTAGGCTGTGTTTATATACTATAAAGGTAAAATTTAGTCACAAATATATGTAGTGGTGTCTATTTTGCAAGAATATTGCCCTTTCTTAAAGGCCTAATGAGATTTTTGGCCCTCAAATCTTTCGAAGAAACTGATCTCTGCTATTAAAACAGAGGTTCAGAATGCTGACGAGTGGTAGCTCTCTGTTTTTGGAGATGCAGCCAAGCATTTTCTCGACAAGTCACTGTATTCGATTGTGCTGGCCACGCAGCTTTCCTTGCCTCCATCGTTCGGAATTGCACGGGGAGAAGAAAGGTTAGCGGAACAAGTTAAAGCTTCATCACCAGGCATGTATATTTCAGTCCAACATGTTTATATGGTCCACATCTATAACCACTGTAGAATGTAGTTGCTATATTTATGAGTTTGAAATGTTGTGCTTGAGGCATTCTTCAACTGTTCTGCATCTACCTCTTGGATCATAAGGTGTTTTCAGTTTAATTTTCTTTGTTGGATTGGTTTGGCTTAGGTAAATTTAAATGTATTTTAGAAGCTGCAGTGGTTAAATGTGGGCTCTTCAAGTCCTTTAAACCACAATTTGAACTTTTCTTTTTTGTTATATCGTTTTGGTATACATAGAAACACTGACTCCTCCGTTATTTAGATTTAGAGTTCAAATAAGTCGATTTGTGTAAAATCTATTTTACACCGCTTGTATATTAAATAAATACCATAAATGAACTTATTGAATGGTTTTAGTGACAAAGGATAACATTGATCTTCTTAAGTGATCCCGGTTCGAGTAGCTACTGCTCAGTGTATATGTTTTTTCAAAAATCTAAAAGTAAAAAATATATATTATTATGAATCACACTAAAATATTAAAAAGTTATTATCATAAATATGAGTAAATTTTTCATACTCATATTGCGTAAATATACGAAGGAAAACTACCCCAAATACACAATGGAAAATTTTCCTATCTATACATACACATGGATACCCACTGCATACTTGGGCGCTGTGGCCCCAATTTTTTTTAACTAAAAATATAAGGATTAATATCCTATACACTGGCGGTGGAAACTGAAAGTTTCCACAAGCGCCTTAGTTTTAGCGTATAGGGAGTTGGTTTAGGATATATGGTTTAGTTGTAGGGGTTTAGAATTTAGGAATAGTTGTTTCAATTTAAGGTTTAGGGTTATAATTTAGGGTTTATAGGTTAGGGTTTAGTTTTTAGGGTAATATGGTGAGGATTTAGGTTTTAACCTATAAACGCTAAATTATAACTCTAAACCTTAAAGTGAAACAATTATCTCTAAATTCTAACCCCCTACACCTAAACCCCTAAACCATGTACCCTAAACTAACTCCCTATACCTTAAAACTAAGGTGCTTGTGGAAACTTTCAGTTTCTACCGCCTGTGTATAGAATATTTATCCAAAATATAATGAATTTTTTTATCTATTTAAACCTCAATTTTTAATGGCTAAACTACAAAATAAGTGTCTAAATTATATTTTTTTTTGCAATAGGTGTCTAAAGTATTTTTTGGCTAAAATAGGTGCCAAAGTTTCATTTTTGGCTGAAATATGTGCCTAAAGTTTCATTTTTTTATTTGTTTTAAAGTCAATTGAGGCACCTATTTTAACCAAAAATGAAACTTTGAGCACCTATTTTAGCAAAAAAAAATACTTTAGACACATATTTCAGCCAAAATGAAACTTAAAGCACCTATTACAAAAGAGAAATATAGTTTGAGCACTTATTTTGTAGTTAATCTAATTTTAATTTATTTAAATTTGTCCTATGTTTTATGATTAATTGTATTTTGTCTCCTGTCTTAATATTTTAACTTTTGTGCATGTGCATATTGTCAGAATATTAAATAATTACCCTATTTTTTTTATCAAGAATAATTACCCTATATACATAAAGGAAAATTAGTCTATATAAATACATAGTCTTTGTATTAAATAATTACCCTAAATATTAAAAGAAAAATTATCTTACACTTACACACAAGCTAGGTAAGCTTTAATTCATATAACCTTGTATATTTTAGAGTTTACGGGTTTAAATTCTAGTGTTTGGAATTTATAGTTTAAATTTATATTTTAAAAATAAGATTTGTAATTTTAGAGTTCAAATATATAACATGTATATCAAAAAAAATATTTGTACACGTGAAGACCAGAAACCTTATTTATTATTCTTTTAAGACTAAGATTTACAAACAGGAGCAGAAGAACTACTTAAGAATGTTAAATTAGGAACACAACAATAATTAAAAGCTGAAAGCAAAATGTCACCAACGTAATTATAATCATCATTAAATCCTAATCAATGTTGTGTTCCTTATCTTACAAAAGCCTCTCCCTCTCCCGTTTGTTGTCTTTTATAGCACTTTGTCTGCAAATTTAATTTTCTTATGTTCTGATATTGATTGTTTAAACGCTTACAAAAACTGAAAAAAAAATAATTCTTTTGTCAAATTCTATAGAGGTCCCTAAATTATGTGTATTTTTCTAAATCTAGTCCCTATTGTAATTTTGATTGTTTCTAATTTTCTACTTTTCGTAATATATATTTTTGAGTCTCAAGGTCAACTTTTCTATATTAACTTCGTCAAATAATTTGATTTTTCTTTTTAAAATGATGATGTGGCATAAAATCCTTTACGGTTTTTATAGTCTATATTTATTTATTTTGCACATTTTAAGAAAAAGAAATATAATATTTATTCAATTGAGAATAAAAGTAAAAGGTATATATGTCAAATAATCAAATATTAAAAAAAAAAGTTTAGTGCACAAAATACCCTCTAACGTTTACTTTATTTTCTAAATTGGTATCTAAATTTTTTTTCCGGCTGTTCTGGCCCCTAAAAGTTACAACATTACCCAAAAACTCACGCCGTTAAAAAAAACTCAATAGCCAATAAAATGAGGCCACGTCACCCGCTTTATTTATAATTTTTAAATTTTAATAATAATCTCATAATTACATAATATAAAATAAATATATTAAAAAACACTTTAATGAACCAAAATTCCCAAATCTAACCCGTTAACCCCATTCTCAGTTTTACCCAACTCATTTCAAATACGATTAACCTAAATCCATCTTCAATTTTTACCCAGAATTAGTTTGGATTTCAGTTGTGGAAGAAATCGTTTCGTTGAACATGATTAGGGTTCGTTACTCGATCGTCAGTAGTGTTTGAATTTTATCTCCACCAGAAATTTAGGAATTCAGTGAAACGATCGTTATTAGGGACCAATTTGAGACAATAGTGTAAAAATCATTAATCGACATGAATCGATAAAGTAAGTTAGCCATTATTTAATTATATATTAGTGAGTTAATGCCTGGCTAAGATAACATTTGTTTTGTTACAGATTTTCGGGATTCTTAAGTTACTTATTAGAGGGGTAATTGAAGCTAGAAGTTTAGCAGAAAGGTACTACTGATTTGTTTTTAGGGTTTTGAAGGTTATTATAATTTCATATGCTGTATTAGTACAATTTTGAATAAATTAATAATGTTTTATTGTTTATTGATTTGTTAATGAGTTACTTTATTAAACTAACGGTGTTGATTGGTGTAACACCCGTGTTTTGGGGCTAGGAGTTAGCCGGGTTATAGTTCGAGTCAAATAAAATTTAATTAAAATAAACCAACTATAAATAATGACCTAATTGAACTTTTGTTGAAAGGGGAGGGCTTATGAGGTAATTTGACCCTAAAGTTTTAAAAAGCTAGACAACTTTAACTAAAAGTTGTCATCTTCTTTTCATCTTCTTTACAACTTCAAAAAAAAAAAAGAAACCCCATCTCTAAAAACCTCTCAAAACCTCTCAAAACCCTAGCTTCTATTCCATGGATCCTACCACTCGATTTCAACCCCGTTTTAAGAGGTAACTACATTTTCTTAATCTCCTTTTCAATCTCTATCTATCCTTTGTTTTAGATTTCAAAAATATGGTGTTTTGGAAATTAGGGTTCATATGGAAATTTGGGGTTTCAATGGGGTTTTTTAAATGGTTTTGATAAATTGTATTGGGGGTTTGTTTAAGCACTATGAAATACTCAACATATGTTAATTTGGTTAATTTTGGATGAAAATTCGTAGTATGGTCTTAAGGCTAGTTTTAAGGTTGTAAAACTTGAGTTTTTGGTGTGGTTTGTGTTGGAAATTGAAGGTTGGTATTAGGGTAATAGTTGGGGGCTGTTTTGGAAGCATTTGAATGTGCTAAATGTGTTGAAATCACAAGTTTTGGGCTGTGTATAAGGGCTGCTCGGATTTGGTGATTTTGGGGGTTGTTCATGGTTTGAAATGTTGAGTTTGGTGTTTGATTAGTGTTTCGGGTTTGCTACATTAATTGATGAATTGATTTGTGGTTGTTTTACTTGTGTTGAGATGTCTAGAAGCTTGGTTTTGGGTTGGTGAATCCTTGGGAGCAAATCCGGAAAAAGATTGAAGACCATGGTTGCTTGGTAGTTGAGCTTGGAGTAGAGGTGAGTGGTTAAAATATTTTAAATGGTTTTGAGAAATTGGTTCGAGCATGTGGACTAGGTTGAGATTGGTAGACTCACCTAGAGTTAGGATTAGGGTGATAGCCTAATCCTAAGCTTTAGTTAGAGACATTGGATGATCTCTTTAATTGATGTTATGCCCCTTGATTATTTGGGTATGTATAATGTGTTATATATGTTGTTGAGACATGGTTTGAGGCATTGCTATGCATGTGGTTTGTATTGTGATTATGTATGATGATGTTGAGTTTAATATGATGTAAGATGCCATATTATTACTCTTGAACATGATATTATGATATTATGTTGTTGAGATAATTGATGTTGAGTTTAATATGATGTAAGATGCCATATTATTACTCTTGAACATCGAAGGTTGTGAAATTTGATTAATTGGCACTAGTATGCTTGGGTACAATGATCGATCATTAGGATTAGTGTGTACACAAATTGAGTCAAAACGTACGTGGCTTTGGTGGCGTTAAGGCACCAAGGAGGAGTACGGTGATGTAATATTCCACCGGAAGCTTTTATATATTTCTACGTGATGATGAGTGGAATCCCATCCGTAGGGCATGTGGCGATGAGTGGAATCCCGCACATACAAGGACCGGTGATGAGTGGAATCCCACCGAGGTAATGTTGTTGTTGGAAATGCGTTCCAACATGTTATCCGCGTATTCGAGTCATAGCTAGGTGCCAATAAGAGAAAGTATGTTTATGCCAATGTGAAATTATGCATACATGACAATATGAATTGATATGTGTATCAATGTAATATGAAATGTGAATTTCAATGTGATACGATATGTGATGTGGCTAATACTTTGAGTTATGTATCATTGTATGTTGAACTATTAAGTTGTTGAGCATGGCATGAATTTGGTAGTATGTTCATGCATCACCTATACTTATGGCTCATGTGAATCGAAGGTAAAATCATGTATAATATCATGATGGTTGCTCGTGCTTGGACCCTGCATTGTCGAAGGTTTGTTTTATGAGCTTACCCTCACTAAGCTTTCATGCTTACGCTCTCTTTTGTTCGACAATGCAGATAAATAGCTTGTGGGTGGCATGGGCAAGGAAAGGTCTCCAAGTGTTGCTTTTGGTGAGCTCAATGTATGAGTTTTGAGTAAATTAATATAATAGTTAAGCAATGGGATAGGTTTGATGTATGTTGATATTGGTTTGATTCTTGGATGCCTTGTGTAATATTGTAAATATTGCTTATATTACATACCATGAATGTCTACGTGTTTTGGTTGCTAAGGCATGAAATCCTAAATGCTTGTATGTCCATATATGCATGGATTGCTTTTGTATGAATGTTAAGTATGGATGCCTTGATTTATGTTTATTGCTATGTACGGCTCATGTATGCTTGTTGAAATGGTCATATATGCGGGTCTTGTGAGTGTTGATGCATGCTTTTGGTCCTTTTTACGCTCCTATACATGTCCATGTATGATTTTGGGGTTTTGCAAGGTTAGGAAGTCCTTAGGTTGAGCAGAATGTGATCCCCTGCACTAAGGTTTCGAAACCATGGGTAAGGTTTTGAAACCTTTGCAGAGGATTTGGTCCCAGGACATTCTGCCAACCCAAAGTTTCGAAACCTTTGGTGAGATTTTGGTTCCAGGGCATTCTGCCAACCAAAGTTTCGAAACCTTGAGAAAGGTTTCGAAACTAAGGTCCAAGGTTTCGAAACCTTCCCTAAGGTTTCGAAACTTTGGGTGGGATATTGGTTCCAGGGGTTTCTGCCAGCAAAAGTTTCGAAACCCTTGGTAAAGGTTTCGAAACTTCTGCTTAAAATTGTACTGTTTTGACTTGTTGACCGTTTTAATGGGATAAACACATAGGATTTAATGTGCCTTTAGTCAAGATTGAATTTTGGTCGTTTGATTGTGGTTTGGGGTTCGAAAATGACAAGTTTAAAATAAAAAAAAATAGGGTTGCTAACCGAGGGGGAACCTTAACGGGTTTCGCTTCGGTTTTCCCCGTGTGACCCACTCGGACCGGTCATCCGGCTAGACCGGGACGAGGGGGTTACATTTGTTGGTATCAGAGCCTAAGGTTTCCGAGACCTTGGGCAGGTAAGTGAGGTAAGTTTAAGTTTTGGATTGATATGCACGGTGTTTGCTTGCTTTGTAAGTATGATTGTTTGTATGACAAGTATGTTGATTGTTCGTTTATAAGCATGTTGCTTGTTATCCGCGTATGCTGTGATGTATGATCGTTTGATTGAGAATGTATGTTGTTTGATCGTATGCATATGTTTACTTGTTTGGCAAGTAAGCCTTGTTGTACGCTTGGTTGAGCATGTATGTGTGTTGATTGGTTTGAAACGTGTTTAGTAGAGTCCCATTGCTACTATTACATCGAAAAAGAGATTTTTTTTAAGTGAGGGAAACATACTTGAGCCACTTGGAAGCCTTGCCTTGCTAACCCAATCTTGTATGTTTTACTGTTGATATTGTTGTTGATTTAATTGCTTTTCGGTAAGTGGAAGTCGTAGTTTCTGAAGGGGTGGACTAGGTTGAGGGAGTCCATCACCTCAGTTAGAGAGGTATGAGGGACGATGTGTATATGGGTTGATTCCTGTGGAAGGTTCATAATGGAAGCGAGTAATAGAGATCCGAGATATCAACTAGATTATTTTTGAAGACGTCTGCATAGTGTTTGGTTAATTGATGAAGACAGAGGATCAGTCAAAGAAAGTTATGAGTCAAGTGTTCAAGCAGTATTGTATGAGTTTGTGAATCAGGCTAGTTCTGTTGTTATCTGCTGCGGTTACCACCAGAGTTAAAAGGGGGTTTGAGATGTGTTACGTGTATCTATGATTCAGAAATGTGAGTCAGATCTGTTCCGTGCTATATTTGTTGAAGAGATTGAGTTGAGTCTGAAATTGGCATGCCTTGAAGAATCAGTTGAGATCTTAGTGTAAGATAGCAAGTGTTGTGTGGTAAGTCTTTCGAGTTGGTTAGTACGTTGTGGTGAGAGAGGAAAGCGTGGAGGTGCATGTTTCAGTGGCCCTCCGCGATCGATGAATTTCGGGGACGAAATTTCCTTAAGTGGGGGAGAGTTGTAACACCCGTGTTTTGGGGCTAGGAGTTAGCCGGGTTATAGTTCGAGTCAAATAAAATTTAATTAAAATAAACCAACTATAAATAATGACCTAATTGAACTTTTGTTGAAAGGGGAGGGCTTATGAGGTAATTTGACCCTAAAGTTTTAAAGAGCTAGACAACTTTGGCATTAGTTAGTAAGAAGAAGTGAAGGCCTATGGGCGGGGGTCAGAGTGGTGTCAATGTTTTATCGAATGAGCCCTTAGTACAGTATCAAGTTGTTTCCTCCAGTTGATTCTGAATCCGTATCTCTGTACATTGTTAGCAAGTATGCAAGTTGATCATGCCTGGTGAGGTGTTAGTTGGTGACCGTTGGGGTTGGCCTATGATTTTAATGCAAGACAGCCGGTCAGTGTCCGTGAGTGGGAGCTAGTTTGTGTGATTGAGTCAGTGTACGTTGAGTTGTTTTCCAGCAAGCGGAAGAGATGAAGTCACTTCCGATATGGTTGAGCCGAGAAGGGAGCCTTGAGCTTTGACTTCAGGATTGTTTGGTAGGGGTAGAACAAGTCCAGCAAGACTGTTTGTGTGCGATCAGAATTGAGTCTTGAAGTTACGAGATGCTCTAAGAACAGTTTAGAAGAGTCAGATTCTGTTGAAGAACCAGTCTGAAAACAAGAGGACCGAAGACTATCAGTTGTGTACATGTGAAGTGGCAATTTCTGCGAACACCTCCTTTTGCGTGAGCATGTAAGACATTGGATATACTTGTTGAGATCTTAGATGTAGGGACACATGTGACTAGCCTCTTTGGGAGACAGTAGTGATCAGGAAGATGTACAGAAGATGTTTGTTGGTGGTTCGGAGTTACTAGTTCTAGCAGATGTGAAATAATCGTCTTCCTACGGTTCTGATGTAACTTTTGACAAGGTTTGGCTTGAAGAGCATAGAGTTAGTGTATACGTTGAGACAAAGAGAGAGTTGCTTTGAAGACGCAGATTTTTGTGAGACTGTAGTGGTAAGTGAGAATGTGAACTTCTTGTTGAATGTTGATCCAGTTTAGAGATCAAAGGTTGATTGAGTTTAGTGAGATGTGAAATTCGTCCGTTTGAGACGATGTGTATATGGGTTGATTCCTGTGGATGAGGGACGGTGTGATCGACTCTGGCATTAGTTAGTAAGAAGAAGTGAAGGCCTATGGGCGGGGGTCAGAGTGGTGTCAATGTTTTATCGAATGAGCCCTTAGTACAATATCAAGTTGTTTCCTCCAGTTGATTCTGAATCCGTATCTCTGTACATTGTTAGCAAGTATGCAAGTTGATCATGCCTGGTGAGGTGTTAGTTGGTGACCGTTGGGGTTGGCCTATGATTTTAATGCAAGACAGCCGGTCAGTGTCCGTGAGTGGGAGCTAGTTTGTGTGATTGAGTCAGTGTACGTTGAGTTGTTTTCCAGCAAGCGGAAGAGATGAAGTCACTTCCGATATGGTTGAGCCGAGAAGGGAGCCTTGAGCTTTGACTTCAGGATTGTTTGGTAGGGGTAGAACAAGTCCAGCAAGACTGTTTGTGTGCGATCAGAATTGAGTCTTGAAGTTACGAGATGCTCTAAGAACAGTTTAGAAGAGTCAGATTCTGTTGAAGAACCAGTCTGAAAACAAGAGGACCGAAGACTATCAGTTGTGTACATGTGAAGTGGCAATTTCTGCGAACACCTCCTTTTGCGTGAGCATGTAAGACATTGGATATACTTGTTGAGATCTTAGATGTAGGGACACATGTGACTAGCCTCTTTGGGAGACAGTAGTGATCAGGAAGATGTACAGAAGATGTTTGTTGGTGGTTCGGAGTTACTAGTTCTAGCAGATGTGAAATAATCGTCTTCCTACGGTTCTGATGTAACTTTTGACAAGGTTTGGCTTGAAGAGCATAGAGTTAGTGTATACGTTGAGACAAAGAGAGAGTTGCTTTGAAGACGCAGATTTTTGTGAGACTGTAGTGGTAAGTGAGAATGTGAACTTCTTGTTGAATGTTGATCCAGTTTAGAGATCAAAGGTTGATTGAGTTTAGTTGGTAGGCTTGCTTAGCAAGTGTGATGAATTTGATTTTGAATGAAGATTGGACCGCAAAATGCTAGAATAGTTTATGATTCTTCCTAGAGGTGTTTAGAAGAAACGCCTAGTTTGTCTCCTAACAGCGAAGAAGAGTTTATTATTGATGTCGTCTCCGAGTTTGCTCGTGTTTTAGTTTGCTCTGTATCTTATGGTTTTCGACAGGATTGAGAATGTTGAAGAATTAGCTTCGAGACTTGTTAGACCTTAGATTCATTAGGCCTAGTGCATCATCTCAGAGTTCTACAGTGTAATTTGTGAATAGGAAAGAGTGACAGTACGAGAATGTGTTCAGTTTACATACAGTCGAAACAAGTGTCAGTGATTTGTTGATCAGTTAGTGTGTGCTTCAGTCTATTTGAAGATTAATTTGAAATCCGTTTACTACCAGTTGAAGGTGAGAAAAGTTGAAGTACTGAAGACAGCTTTAGGGGCAAGATGTGATCACCTTGAGCCCTGAGTTATGTCGTCTTGTTTAGCTAGTGTATTAGTTACCTTCATAGAGATGTCGAGCAGAATAACTTCTGAGTTCCTTGATCAGTTATAGTAGTTCTCATAGTTGACACATGAGCGTATTCAAGTACCGAAGAAGACCATGACAGGCTTAGAGTTAGTATTGTAGATTCTATTAGAGAATCAGCTGTATACCAAGTTGTGCAACGTGAACTTCAAGTTAATGAAGATGTTCTCTTAGAACGTGAAAATTTGCAGAGTGTATTAGAACAAATCTTGAACAGACAAAGGAAGATGGGAGTTGGAAGAAATTGAAAACTATGACAGATACCTATAGTTTCTAGGTCTAGCATTGTTACTTTCAGAGAATTGTAAATAGTGCTTGAAGATAGTTGCTCCATTGATAGATTGCTACAGAAGAATGTTCAGTGGTGTGGTTAGATACGAGACAACGAGCCCTTGAGAAACTGAAAGAAACTTTGAAGAGAGCTTCGACCTTGAATCAACTTATGTCAGAGAAAGAGTTGTGAACCACAGTGATGCATTACATGTAGAGTTAGGTTGTGTGCTTATGCAAGACAGAAGATTGTGGCTCGTTCATCAAGATAGTTGAAAGACTGAGAAAATAGTTATCTCGCACTAGACTTAGAGTTAGTTACAGTGTGTTTGATTCGAAGACTTAGAGACAAAGCTTGTGTAGTAAGAAATGCGCAGTGTATATGTACGTATCATTAGAGCTTGAAATATTGAAGACTTGGGAATGGTTGGAACTTGAACAACATGAGTAGTTAGAATTGCTTGAAGACTGTGATCTCAAGATTGAGTACTATCTGAAGAGAGTCTACGTAGCAACCGAGTTCCGAGTTGTATTTGCTGTTAGATTAGTAGTTGAGTTACGAGTCGCAATTGCCGAATTCCGTATATCAAATGATAGTAGTTTTGTGGCCGAGTTTCGGGTTGAGACTACTTTGAGTCAGAATGTTTGATGAGAAACAGTTGCAAGACAGATTCTTGGCACCTCACGTGCAAGACATAGTGGAAAGAAGACCTTCAGAATACAGTCCAGAGATGATAGAGTTTTGCATTTCAAAGACAGAATAGTTGTACCGACTGACCTAGTGTTTTGAGATGTATTGTTTTGGCCGAAGCGCACGGTGGTTCATTGTACTGCATCTGAGTAGTATGAAGACGTTTTGTGGGTTGAAGATGAGTACTTCCGGAATGAGTGGATGAATAATGTGGTTCAGTATGAGAGCAAGTGTGTAAATTGCCAGCGTGTCAAGGCCGAGCTTCAGTTTCTTCTAGTTTGTTACATCCGTGGAAGGTTCATAATGGAAGCGAGTAATAGAGATCCGAGATATCAACTAGATTATTTTTGAAGACGTCTGCATAGTGTTTGGTTAATTGATGAAGACAGAGGATCAGTCAAAGAAAGTTATGAGTCAAGTGTTCAAGCAGTATTGTATGAGTTTGTGAATCAGGCTAGTTCTGTTGTTATCTGTTGCGGTTACCACCAGAGTTAAAAGGGGGTTTGAGATGTGTTACGTGTATCTATGATTCAGAAATGTGAGTCAGATCTGTTCCGTGCTATATTTGTTGAAGAGATTGAGTTGAGTCTGAAATTGGCATGCCTTGAAGAATCAGTTGAGATCTTAGTGTAAGATAGCAAGTGTTGTGTGGTAAGTCTTTCGAGTTGGTTAGTACGTTGTGGTGAGAGAGGAAAGCGTGGAGGTGCATGTTTCAGTGGCCCTCCGCGATCGATGAATTTCGGGGACGAAATTTCCTTAAGTGGGGGAGAGTTGTAACACCCGTGTTTTGGGGCTAGGAGTTAGCCGGGTTATAGTTCGAGTCAAATAAAATTTAATTAAAATAAACCAACTATAAATAATGACCTAATTGAACTTTTGTTGAAAGGGGAGGGCTTATGAGGTAATTTGACCCTAAAGTTTTAAAGAGCTAGACAACTTTGGCATTAGTTAGTAAGAAGAAGTGAAGGCCTATGGGCGGGGGTCAGAGTGGTGTCAATGTTTTATCGAATGAGCCCTTAGTACAGTATCAAGTTGTTTCCTCCAGTTGATTCTGAATCCGTATCTCTGTACATTGTTAGCAAGTATGCAAGTTGATCATGCCTGGTGAGGTGTTAGTTGGTGACCGTTGGGGTTGGCCTATGATTTTAATGCAAGACAGCCGGTCAGTGTCCGTGAGTGGGAGCTAGTTTGTGTGATTGAGTCAGTGTACGTTGAGTTGTTTTCCAGCAAGCGGAAGAGATGAAGTCACTTCCGATATGGTTGAGCCGAGAAGGGAGCCTTGAGCTTTGACTTCAGGATTGTTTGGTAGGGGTAGAACAAGTCCAGCAAGACTGTTTGTGTGCGATCAGAATTGAGTCTTGAAGTTACGAGATGCTCTAAGAACAGTTTAGAAGAGTCAGATTCTGTTGAAGAACCAGTCTGAAAACAAGAGGACCGAAGACTATCAGTTGTGTACATGTGAAGTGGCAATTTCTGCGAACACCTCCTTTTGCGTGAGCATGTAAGACATTGGATATACTTGTTGAGATCTTAGATGTAGGGACACATGTGACTAGCCTCTTTGGGAGACAGTAGTGATCAGGAAGATGTACAGAAGATGTTTGTTGGTGGTTCGGAGTTACTAGTTCTAGCAGATGTGAAATAATCGTCTTCCTACGGTTCTGATGTAACTTTTGACAAGGTTTGGCTTGAAGAGCATAGAGTTAGTGTATACGTTGAGACAAAGAGAGAGTTGCTTTGAAGACGTAGATTTTTGTGAGACTGTAGTGGTAAGTGATCAAAGGTTGTGAGACTGTAGTGGTAAGTGAGAATGTGAACTTCTTGTTGTTGGAAATGCGTTCCAACATGTTATCCGCGTATTCGAGTCATAGCTAGGTGCCAATAAGAGAAAGTATGTTTATGCCAATGTGAAATTATGCATACATGACAATATGAATTGATATGTGTATCAATGTAATATGAAATGTGAATTTCAATGTGATACGATATGTGATGTGGCTAATACTTTGAGTTATGTATCATTGTATGTTGAACTATTAAGTTGTTGAGCATGGCATGAATTTGGTAGTATGTTCATGCATCACCTATACTTATGGCTCATGTGAATCGAAGGTAAAATCATGTATAATATCATGATGGTTGCTCGTGCTTGGACCCTGCATTGTCGAAGGTTTGTTTTATGAGCTTACCCTCACTAAGCTTTCATGCTTACGCTCTCTTTTGTTCGACAATGCAGATAAATAGCTTGTGGGTGGCATGGGCAAGGAAAAGTCTCCAAGTGTTGCTTTTGGTGAGCTCAATGTATGAGTTTTGAGTAAATTAATGTAATAGTTAAGCAATGGGATAGGTTTGATGTATGTTGATATTGGTTTGATTCTTGGATGCCTTGTGTAATATTGTAAATATTGCTTATATTACATACCATGAATGTCTACGTGTTTTGG
This sequence comes from Hibiscus tridactylites, assembly GCA_958450335.1. Classification (NCBI taxonomy): domain Eukaryota; kingdom Viridiplantae; phylum Streptophyta; class Magnoliopsida; order Malvales; family Malvaceae; genus Hibiscus; species Hibiscus tridactylites. The sequence continues at coordinate 15,901,370 of OY288273.1, read as the reverse complement.
TTGCTAAGGCATGAAATCCTAAATGCTTGTATGTCCATATATGCATGGATTGCTTTTGTATGAATGTTAAGTATGGATGCCTTGATTTATGTTTATTGCTATGTACGGCTCATGTATGCTTGTTGAAATGGTCATATGTGCGGGTCTTGTGAGTGTTGATGCATGCTTTTGGTCCTTTTTACGCTCCTATACATGTCCATGTATGATTTTGGGGTTTTGCAAGGTTAGGAAGTCCTTAGGTTGAGCAGAATGTGATCCCCTGCACTAAGGTTTTGAAACCATGGGTAAGGTTTCGAAACCTTTGCAGAGGATTTGGTCCCAGGACATTCTGCCAACCCAAAGTTTCGAAACCTTTGGGGTAGGTTTCGAAACTTTGGTCAAAGGTTCCGAAACCTTCCCAAGGTTTCGAAACCTTTGGTGAGATTTTGGTTCCAGGGCATTCTGCCAACCAAAGTTTCGAAACCTTGGGAAAGGTTTCGAAACTAAGGTCCAAGGTTTCGAAACCTTCCCTAAAGTTTCGAAACTTTGGGTGGGATATTGGTTTCAGGGGTTTCTGCCAGCAAAAGTTTTGAAACCCTTGGTAAAGGTTTCGAAACTTCTGCTTAAAATTGTACTGTTTTGACTTGTTGACCGTTTTAATGGGATAAACACATAGGATTTAATGTGCCTTTAGTCAAGATTGAATTTTGGTCGTTTGATTGTGGTTTGGGGTTCGAAAATGACAAGTTTAAAATGAAAAAAAAATAGGGTTGCTAACCGAGGGGGAACCTTAACGGGTTTCGCTTCGATTTTCCCCGTGTGACCCACTCGGACCGGTCATCCGGCTAGACCGGGACGAGGGGGTTACAATTGGTTTCATAACCTTACCATTACTCTTTAGAGACTGATGCACACTTGCTTAATTGTTTATCATGACTATTTTAATAATTAAATTATTTGACTATTTTATTTTATTTGGTTGAATTAAGTTTTTATTTTTAAATAATTGTATAGGAAAAATGGCATAGGTTGAGTATTCTCTAATAATACATTTTGGTGGGAGATTTAGTAATGTTCCTAAATTTAGTTATGTTGGGGGCAAACAAATAAAAAGGAAGATAGATCTTGATTACATATGTTACCTTACTATAGCTGCATTTATTGAGGAAGCAAGAATTTCCAGTTCTAAAACTACTTATTTGTCTTATTTAAAATTAGGTTACAATTTACAGGAAAGTTTAAGATTATTGAAGTCTGATAATTCTAATTTTTTGAAGTTGATTGACCATTTGACTTGTGAAGGAAGCATACACATATATGCAGAACATGAATTACTTGGGAATGATCTAAATATTTTTGAAGATAATCTTAATAGTGTAGATAAAAAGCGATGAAGAGCATGTTGTAGAAGAGAATAATTTTTTTGGGCATGCTAAAAAAAGTGATGAGAAAATTACTGTGGAAGAAAATATTGTTGTAGAAGAAAATAATGATGATGGGCTTAGTGTGGAAGAAAATGATGAAGCTGTCAATGAGAGAATAGATAGAATTAGGCATGGTGTAGAAAAAAAAGATGATTTAGATAGTGAGAGGATGGGTACAGTTGTAAATGAAGGTGTTAATGAGAAAGAAACTTTGTCAACCGATAGTGAATCATCAGAAATTGAGTAGAAGATTTAAGGGCTGAAAGATGACCAATTGATAAAGATAATAAAGAGATAACTCAAATTTTGGAGAACAAAAAAATTTAAGAACAGAAAAGTGGGGATAAAGTGCAACAACAGACAAAAGTTAATTTCAAAGGTGGTCAAGAAAAAGAAGTAAATATAGAACATAATAACAGTGACACAAATTACATACCATCATATGATGTTGACAGTTATGAAACTGATTCTGAAAGCGAAATTGTTTGTAAGAAAGACAAAAAAAATTACTTTGATGAGAATAATGATGTTCCTGGATTTGATTTGGGTATGATATTTGAGGGCCCAAAACAATTTAAGGAAGTATTGACTGCTTATGTTGTTTATAACATATTTGATTTTAAGTACACTAAAAATGAAAAAAAAAATCAGGACTAGAGCAAAGTGTAAGAGGGTAAATTGTCCTTTCTTGATTTATGCATCTAAGGAGAAAAAAATTTTAAGATTAGAACATCTGTGAGCATACATTCATGTTCTATAACCTTTAGAAATAGCCGGGCAAATTATAAGTATTGAAAAACGTTTTCTCGGTAAGTTAAAGATTCTGCCAAACTTGAGGTTGAGGGAAATGATGAGCCTCGCTAAGAAGAAACTGAAAAGAGTTAAACACAAATATTTGTCAGAAATTTAGAAATTAGGCAACTAAAAAAATAAGGGGTAGGTTAGAGGATGAGTTTAAAAAACTGTTTGATTATATTTTTGCATTGAGAGAAGCAGATCCTAAAGGTACATTTGACCTATTTGTTGAAAAACCTACTCCATCTGTAAATCTTATATTAAAAGCTTTTATGTATGTTTTGGTGGCTTGAAAGAAGGTTCAAGAGATATTGTAGACCAGTTCTGTCCCTAGATGGTTGTTATTTGAAAGCCGACTTTAAGAGTAGAGATAAAAATAACCAAATTTATCCTGTAGCGTGTACATTAGTAAAGGAAGAGAATAGGAAAACTTGAAAGTAATTCTTGGAACACCTTCAATCTGATCTACAAATGAGAGATAGGAAAAAGTTCACTATAATCAGTTATATGCAAAAGGTATGATAAAATTTTGGTATTATTTTTATTTAAAAATTGTAGTTTCACTATTGTTTTTTTTTTGTTTTTTTTTTGTTATGTGGACTATTGCAGGGATTGTTAGATGAGGTACCACTGGTTTTTTTCTTCAGAATTGAGTATAAATTTTGTGCAAGACACATGTATGTTGCTTAGAGGAAAGAGCACAATCGAAGTGATCTACAACAAGTGATTTGGGTATGCTACAAATCAACCATTGAAGCAGCTTTCCAAAAACATTCTACAAGAATGACTGTATTGAAGTAAAATGCAATGTCAAATTTACTGAAAAAATTCAAAACATTGATCAAAGGCTTTTTTTCAAACACATTCAAAATGTGATTCAATGGACAACAACTTTGAAAAAGTTTTTAATTCGGCAATCACAAGGTACAAATCAATTATATCTTTGTTAGATGACAATAGACATTATGTTATGAATAGAAACTTTGCACACAATCAGAAAAGCTAAAAATGAGAAGTTTTTTAACACTAAAAATTGTTAAGTTGAAAATTATAAATTTTCTTTTGCATTTTGTCATGTAACTTAGAATGGTCAAAATGGGTATGAGGTATATTTTATTGGGGACACGTAGGTTGTGAATCTACAAACTCATAAGTGCACGTGTATATATTAGGATCTCACATGCATTTTATGTTCACATGTTATATGTGTGATATTGATTAATTATGAGCCAATTGAGAAATATGTTCATGAAGCATACAAGAAAAATACATGCCAAAATTTGTATAATTCTTCACTGCCAACCATTTTTAGTGAAGCTTTTTGCAAAGACACTCAAATGAGTTCTATTCATCCTTCCTTGAAAAAAAAACTACCTAAAAAAACATAAAATAGAGAGAGAGAGAGAGAGAGAGAAAGAGAGGAAGAGGAAACAAGCAAGGAAATTAAGCTGTCTAAAAAAAGGAGCAATCAAATGTGTAGATCACGTGGGGCGCTTGGACACAACAATAGAACTTGTCTTTCAAAAGAAAAATGTTGTAAGCATATTTTCTTTTAGTTGGTTTTACCAAAATTTTTAGTTTTACTATTTTGTTTAATATTTTATTTATTCAACGGTCTCAACCAACACAACAATCTGTATCCACTCTTCCACCACAACCTGTACAGTTATCCACCACATCCTGCAGTTACTCCTCAAAGAGAAGTACCAGTTGAAGCTACTCCTGAATCAGCAACTTAAGGCACACATCCAATAGCTCACAAATCAACTTTTATCAACTCTAAAAATACTTCAAAGAAGACAATTAGCTCAAGGCTAAGAGAAATGACAATTATGAAAGGTGTTGGACTATACACAAATGAAAAAATATGAATGCATATTCTGAATGTAAATACTTCTTCATAAGGCTATTCAGAGCTTTTTTAACTTAATTAATCTATTTTTTGCTAAATTACATTGTATTGTTGTATTAAATAACATGGTAGACCAAGTCAAGTAATGGTAAGGAGGTTTAACATCAGAGCTAAAGTGCACTCTGCATCCATGCCTCAACCTCAAACTCCATCACAGTCTTCACCAGTTAGTCAACAGTCTGAATCATCTCAACCTGCACCAGTGACTCAACCTGCACCAGTCACAAACCCCCAACAGAAGCCCAAAATTAATTTTGAGGAGGAAGCTAACTTAAGCAATCGAATTGTGATGTTTTTTGGGTTAAAATGTTGTTTTAATGACAGTTTCAGAACATATTTTTTGTTAAATTCAAGTAGGGTACTAAATGCAAGGCTTAATAGACAAAATGCCCCATAACTTATTTTGTGTAATGTTGAATGGATATTATCATATGCAATATGCAGAAGTTTTTGACTATATTGTTTTTAATTTTGTGTTTTTATTTGGTCCATATTTGTTTGGTAAACATCATATTTTTTATTCATATTTGACTTGCTGCAAAGTACAAATATTTATTTGGTAAATAACACATTTTAAAAATAAAGACATACAATCTAGTATACACAATTCATGTATACTAAAACATTGCATAAATTCATATTCAATCCAATATTTATATACAAAAGTTCTTAAGTTTAAATCCAAATGTAAAAGTTCTTAATTCTGAACATTACATACTAAAACTTCATTACAACATCACATAAACATAAAACTCCAAATCAGTCTTCTACAACATTAAACTCTACAACATTGCATAAAAATCATGAAAAAATAGTACAACATTAAACTCCAAATTCTCAAATTCAGCACTCTAAATAAGATTTTTTTATTACATAACATAAACATAAAACAATTAAAATAGTCCTGCAGAACATTGCATCATTCTTCAACTTTCTTGTTTCAACTTTATATTTCTCTTTCATCTTCTCTAGCTTTGTCTCTAATCTTTAAACTTCATCAATATTCATCATCTTCTTCAATTCTGTATTTTCAACTCTAATTTTTCTATTCTCAACCAATAAATTTAAAACTAAATTTCTTAATTCTTCATATTCATTCGAATTTAGGTCATCGTAGTCGATTCACCTAAAGAAATTACATCCACTCTACAAAAATGTAAAACAAATCAAATAATTCATTAATTCAACCACAATATTTCTAATAGTTAACTGACATACCAAAAATAAACCACTTATATCTCGACCTTTAGCACACACATAGAATATCCTTCCTTTGCTCCGTAGAACAGTTGAAGTACAAATTGTTGATTTTAACTTACATTTACATTCTACAAAGTCTCCTTCAGCACTAAATTTTAAACTTCCAGTTGACACGGTTCAACGAAAAATGTCGACTTCCTAGAAAATTTATTATTCAAACTCATTGATAATTTATATCCACATTAAACCTTCAAGCTAAATCTATTTTAATCAACTGATATTACTAATTTGTACCTTTTAGCTTCGATTGTGCAAACTCTTAAGCAACGATTTTTCTCCGTAACTATAATTAACTTGGATATCTCAAAACCTGTAAAAACGAAGACAATAATAAAAACCTGTAAAACAAAGGCAATAATAAGATGGTAAAGAGTCCAAAATTTGCAAACCCTTCAGGAACGAATTCACAAACCCTAAATCTTATTTAATACAACAATTTTTCTCTAAATTCGTCTACATGAAATTACGTTTGAAATGAATTGGGTAAAACTGAGAATGGGTTAATGGGTTAGATTTGGGGATTTTAGTTTATTAAAGTGTTTTTTAATATAATTATATTATATTTATTCTGTATTTATGTAATTATGAGATTATTATTAAAATTTAGAAATTATAAATAATGCGGGTGATGTGGCCTCATTTTATTGGCTATTGAGTTTTTTTTAACGGCACGAGCTTTTGGGCTTTTTGGGTAACGTTGTAACTTTTAGGGGGCAGAACAACTGGAAAAAAAAATTAGGTACTAATCTGGGAAAATGAGTAAACGTTAGGGGTATTTTGTGCATTAAGCCTAAAAAAATAAACCATGTCAAACAATTTGACGGAATTAACGAAAAATAAATTATTTCATTAAAGATACTATTTTTTTGAAGTAAAGAATTAGACATGATTGAATTAGTGAGACTCGAATCTTGATTCTCATCGAGGTGCTAATGAGTACTTTATCAATTGAAACAATCCATGTTGACATGATCGAATTACAGTTAAATACACTAAAAATGGGCAAAATTAAGAAAATATTACAGCTAGGAATAATTATCAGGGAAATGGGGTTCATTGGCTTATATTTTTGTAATATACTACAAAAGCTACAATAAGCATAAAATTGTCATATGTAGGAGACGTTTTCGATTTTTTAATTTTTTTTTGAATTATTAATGATTCAAGGCTGTCATGAAAGTAATAAAGACGGTTATAAACCCCATATTCCCAATAATTATTCCCAGCGGCAATATTTCCATAATTTTGCTCCAAAAATGCGTTATACAATGATTTTTCATAAAATTCATTTATTTTCCTTTTCAATATAAAAGGAGGGAATAGATGGTTAAATTCTTCTTTTAATCCACCACTATGTAATATTTGTGTTTCAATTCGGTCATCTTGTTCTTGTGTCATTTCAAATTTTGAATGGTGTATAAATCAGTAAGAGTGTGCAAATAGTTGGTTTCGACAATTAATTTAGTTCAGTTTTGAAAAATAAATAAATCGAGTAATAAAAACGGTACAATTTATTTAAATTTTACTATATAAAAACTGACGATCGAATGCACAACCTTAGAAATCATTTCAAGCCATATATGGTCATTCGAGTTTTTTTTTTTATAACTAAAACAGCTTGCTGATTAAGAATCATCACTTAAAATATTACGTCATATTTTGAATTAATAACACACCGTATATTTAATTCTGTATTGTAAAAATAATCATTTCTATAAACTATTACAAAAGATGATCATTTGATTTTCTTTGTTTAACCACCGATATTCAACTCATTGACCAATTAATTCGGATTGAGTTTCGCAGAGGTTCATAACAGGAACGACTCTCCTAACTAAGTTAATTTTAATTACTTAAAGGATCTAACGTATCGTCTCAATAAACAAATTAGTTAGTTTTGATTTTTTTTACATACAATAAATTTTACTTATTTTAAAAGTGAAAGAGATCAAAATACATTTCACATTATAATATAGAGAGTCTCGTACAGTACTCTATCATTGTTTAAACACTAGTTTTCATTCTTTCTCATTAATCTTCAAAAAATATTTTTTAAAAAAATCTTTGTTTTCACATACCACAGGTTTTTTAGTAAATAAAGTTTTACTTTGATTATTTTGATAATATTATAATACGAGGTTGTATCATGTGTCATAATTTTATCATGAAATAAAATCAAATATATAAAAAATATTGCATATAGGCAATAATCAATAGGTCTAGTAAGATGAGACATTAAATCCTCAAACAAGGTTAGTGGTTCAAATTTTGTCATTACGAATAGAACAAATTGGATTGGGATTAAGGATGTTCAAACGGTTAATTCGGCCACCGACCGGACCGAATTACCATTAATCGAATTAACCAAAGTTTTTTAACCGTTAACCAAACTGATTTTTTTTAAAGATTAAACGAACCGAATAAATATCGGTTAATTTGATTAGTTTTCAAATTAACTGAAATTTGTTAATAGTTTTCTTAATCAAAATTATTACACAAAAAATCTTTGAAAATACTTATACCGGTGTAAATATGTTAGTTAGTTGTAGTTAAGAATAACTTGCACTAATGTAAATGTGTCAGTTAGTTATAGTTAAGAAAAACTTATACCGATGTAAATGTATTAGTTAACTGTAGTTAATAAGAATTTATATTTTTTTATAAAATAAGAACTTATACTGATGTAAAAGCGCGCGCGCACACTTGATCAATCACGCTAAACTATTCCCCTAAACTCGAAAAAAAAACAAAACAAGAAGTTCAATTGTATCAATAATATGTTAAATAAATATATTATATTTCTATATAAATAAATATAATACTTATGAAAATTATTTATAACTCAATAATTCAAATTATTTAATAAGTGGACTCGAGACTATGACATTATTTTTTATATTATATTGAGTTTTTTTAACCAAACAAGTGTCATAGTAGAAAAGTGGATGATGTTCATCCAAGGGGACACGAGTTCAAATCATTTTATCTACGAGGTGTATGTGATTTGTCAAAAGATTAGGAATATGTGTGAACAGATTCTATGTTGTAATCATCTTTAGACTTATTCAAAAAAAAAGTTGAGTTTTCTTTTTCATTTGCGTTAAAAGTTGGGTTCCAGAATGGATATGTGCTTAATATGTATAAATATAATATATTTAATATTTGTTATATTTCGGATAATTCAGGTAATTTGGTTAAGTAACCGTTTTCGAATCAAATTAACAAACTTCAAAAATTTTCTTAACCGTTAACCGACCGAAAAAACTTCTGTCGTCGACTATTTAACCGAAGTAATTTGGTTCAATCGTTTAATTCACTTTTAACCGAACAATGAGCACCCTTAATTGAGATAATCCCCATAATAAACTTCTGCAATACCTTATCCGAATTAATTAACCAATAGATTAAATACTAATCATTAAACTAAAAAATATTAGATATATTTGAATGGCTTAAAATCCACTCAATTTCTTAATTTTAACAAAATAATTTTTTTCTTTTTTCATTTCAAAAAAAAATCTTTTTTTTTTAATTATATAACAATGAGATATATAATAAATATGCATCAGGACCAAATGTACAAATCTATCAATACGACATATTTTTACTATACGTACTCTATATTTGGAGTGTAATAATTTTTTTTATCATGAGTGTTATAATTCATTACCAGAAGGAAAAAAAAGGTATACTCCATTATTTAATACCCTAAGATTTTAGGGTGAGCCATCGGATGGTCATTAAACCATTTCTAACGCCCTCGCTCCTTCAAAAATTACCAGGGACTGTAAATATTGTCTCTTTCCTGCAGTCAACTGCATCCTTTATCTAGTATCTACAGGCTACAGCGGGTAAACCGGTAAAAAAATCACCTGCACTCAAAATTTTGCTATGTCCACTCCATTTCTCTTGCACGCTCATTTTTTAACATAAACTTTTTGCACACTCTCTGACGTACGAATTACGATATTCCCAATCCGGAACAGAGTGGAATGAGCAAAAAATAGAGTAATCTAATCAAAACGATAAGCAGAAAACGGCGGACATGTTCTTACTTCTTACGTCGAAGTTCGAACGGGAATTTACCACTATACCCCTGAGAACCAACGAAACATTTCGCTGATTTCCTCGCCGATGCGATTGGCTTCCACGTCATAATCATCGACGGCGCCTGCGATATCGCTTCGACGACTGCTCCCGGTAAAGAATCTGCCTGAGCTGCTAAATGATAACGCTCGAGACGATAGCGAAGAAGAGAGCCTATCAACGTATTCCTTAAGCCAACTCCTTCCCGTGGCTACCTCCGCGGCGAGGTTCGCTTCCGAAACTGCCTCAGTTCCGACGACATCTTCCTTATCGGACACGTTTCTTTGAAGAGTTTGAATCCTAGTCACCTCTGATTCTTCCTCTACTATGTAATCAAACGAGCCGATGGAGTAAGACCTTCTTTGCTCACCTGATTCCGAGCCTGGTTGTCGTCGGAGACTTACAGAGCCGATCTCCAGCCGGAAACTATCGCTGCCGCCATTTCCAATCGGCGCAGCCGCATTAGAGGACAGAAGCAAAGACTTGATGAGATCCGACTCGGAATCGAAGAGCGGCGAACGGCATAGAGGACAAGTCTGATTCGAAGCAAGCCAGGTATCGATGCAGTGAGCATGAAACGCGTGGCAACAGAGAGGGAGCAGCCTGAGTTGATCCGCCGGTTCAAACTTCGACAAACAAACAGCACAATCACCGGTCGAATCATTTTCGGAGCGGCGAGTAATGGAGGAGAAAGTGAAAAGAGGAAGCGAATGGAGCAACAAATCCGACGGCGATTGCTCCGGACTGACACGGCTGTGACTCGAAGCGGAGGCGATAATAGTAGAAGTCGACGAACGAGAGAGGTGACGCAAACAACGCCGGTTCAGATGCCGAAGAAGAAGACAAAGAGAAACCGAAACAATCAGCGTTAGCGAAAGGATCAAAATTATTATTATACTCGGCTTCGCACTGTCAAATGAAGAAGACGAAGAATGCGACCGTTCGCTTCCATGATTTTCTCCGGCGGCGTCAGGTTCTCCGATTACGCCGTATAACATAGGCGGCGACGCCATAGAAATGTGGTTGTTTGTGTTAATTTTGTGGGGGGGATTAATTGGAATAAAGTGCGGAGAGGGGGAGGGGGGCAGTAAATAGGGTGTCGCGGAATTTAAAGACGCCGCAGAGAGCGAGGTAATTAAAGAGGCTTCAACGAACCAACAGCTGGCCAATTCAATATCGTAAGCCGTACTTGTCCTGCACCTATGGGCTATGTCATTCATTTACTACAATTTCGGTTAACTCCTTTTTTGCTGTTTTTTGTTTGTTTGTAATGTGGTAAATTTATAGATCGTAATTATGAAAAAAATGGATTTTAAAATTTTAATCTTGATCAAAATAATAATTATGTTGATGTCAAAACAAGGAGACACCGAATGATGGAAGTTGCAGCAAAAAGTTCATGGCGTTTTATGTTTATTCTCCTACTTATTTAGGAGTGTGAGTATTTATAACCCTTAATACGGTTGATGATACAATAGTTCTAGGTCAAGTGATTACTTAGGAATGAATAGACATAAACTCTATTTTTCAAGTATTAAGCTTTACATGTCGAGTGTGTGGGCGTCAAGCATCGATATTTGTCAACGTTTATTTTTAAGACAACCTAACTCTTCGGTTATATTAGTCTCCAAAAGAGCTTATCTTTGAAAAGGTTACTGCTATAAGTTATCTCCGAAATGTACCAAAGATGGAGGTGTATCATAATAAAAATGTAACATAATAAAAATATAATGTATCATGTGCCAGTAATATCTAAAGAAAAAATTGTCAAGATTTAATGGTCAAATGGCTTATTAATTCAATTTCTTGGTTTCAAGAGCTCAATAAAGATTGAAAAAACGTCATCAATTGGATTCGATTCACTAAATTCAAGTATAACAAACTTAATTTCTTATACACACTTTACCACTAAAACAATGCCTACTCTATAATATTAAAACAAATAAAATAAATTATAATTTAAAATTTTACAAGGGCCAAATTTAAAAACAATGGACCACAGGGGCTGGCAGGGTAGCTTCACCCATGTGTATTAATTTTTTTATTATGTATAAGTTGTAGGCTTAATTACTAATCTTCAGTTCGATCATTTATGTTTGTGTAATTTTTTAAACATTTAGTGTGATTATATGATAATATATATTCATTAATTTTAGCCTTTTAATAACACATGTAAATATAAACAAATTATTTAAACATGAATCTCCTAAAAAATAATAACATATTTTTTCTACCGAAATCATTAGATAGATTAACGGGGCTAAATTAAAATTCCAAAAGCATTTAAGCTAATCAAATTAAAGAACAAAAGAATGAATTGAAAAGAACAAAAAAAAGTATAAAGATTAAATACACGTTTTGATGCAACCGTCACTATGAGCCGTTTGTTTAGCTGAATTATTATGTAATTCAATTAGTTGACTTTGGATGATATGGTAATTAAGTATTGAACATGATCTACACAAGTTCAATATTATAGTAGCATATATCATGAAATTGCAGTAATAATAAATTGATAATTATTCTATGTACAAGCGCGTGTGGAAACTTTGTTTACATAGCGCTTTAGTTTTAGGATTTAGGGATTTAAGTGTAGTTTTTGAATTTAAGGGTTGTTGATAGAATTTTAGGTTTATGATTTAAATTTAGGGTTTATAAGTTAAAACTTAAATACCTAATCATATTATCCTAAAACCTAAATACTAACCTCAAACCCTAAATTCTAACCTTAAACCTTAAACTCTAAACTCATGCACTAATACACATAAACTATAAACTATAAACTAAAATCCTAAACCCTACAATTAAGACGCTTGTAGAAACAAAAAAAAATCTACTACATGTGCATGGGATAATAATCCATAATAAATACATATTTTGGCTAGACAGATAACGTATTAAAATAACATTAAGAACAAACCATTATTCCAAATACAAATCTTTGGGTAATGAGGATGGATTTTAGTGTGGTTATACAACAACTTTATTATTTCGGCCGTGGTTATATTCGGGGTTTTATAAATCCAACTCGAATTGTTGTTAGATATATTGTTTCCTGTTTCTTACCTAACTGTGGATGTATACCGAGTGAGGTGGTTTTAGCTCACCTACACCGGCAGGGCTGGCCGTGCCGGATCTAACAAGTAACAACCATCTCTTTCGGCTAATGGTATTTAACCAAATAGGCGTTAAAAATAAGAAATAAAGATTGTAAATAGTACATACAAGGAAACTATGCTGCAATTTCCCCACCCTTGCATTGTTAGATAAACCAAAATTTCTTTATTAGAATTACAAATATCATAGTCTAATTCGAATCAAATACTACAAATATCAATTATGAAAACGACTTTCTCAGCTCAGTCAGCTCCATTTATAATATTATTGATATTAAAATTTTTGTGTTTATGTTAGAGTTATGACCCAAATTTTGTTTTAGACTGGCACACATATTCATACAAAAGCAGTGGCAAAAGTAAACCTGACAAACTTGATCCGAGACCCGAACCGATTTGCCTGACCGAGACTTGATATCGACCTGAACATGATCACCCGAAATTTGATCCGAAACCCGAAATAAACCAAACTTAACCGAAACCGATCAAAATTTTAGTTGAATCGAAATGGACATGGAACTGATTTTCAACCGAACCGAATGGACTCGAACAGAAGACAACTCGAAATAAAAAAAGATATTAAAAGAAATAAAGAAAGATAGGATGCGAATAGCCGCACAACTCACCAAAAAGTCAAATATATCGGCTTTATAAAGCCATATATAGCATGTAAAAAATTGACCCGGCCTAAAAACTGACCAATCTTCCGTTGACCCGAACCGAAGCCAATCGAACAAAAAATAACCGACCCGATATGACACGAATCACCACATGCCCGAACTAAAACCGAACCGAAACCGAATGATATCAAACTCAAAATGACCCGAACCGAACCTGAACTGAATGACATGTTTGCCACTTCTAGGTAAAACTAGGAGTTGACTAATTTAAATAGAATTACTTTCTATGCAAGGTTTTTTGTAATCAAGCAACATAAACTAATAAATAAATACTGAAGATTATAGTTAAAATCATCAGTTATATTATTCTTTTTCCTTTTTGACATAATGAAATCCTCTCTTTTTCTGCTCGTAATTTTTCTCTTATAGGATTTTTTACATAAGTCTTAATGTTTGCTTTTTTTTTTACGTTTGTAATTATTGGTTTATTCATCATTATCATCCCAGTAATTATAACAATTTACTTGGAAGGTCTAATATTTTATTCCATTAAAACAATTGATAACTATGGTTAGATAAACCAATTTAATTTTCAGTAAAGTCAAGCTTCGATGCTTTCTTTTTAAAGGTTTTTTAAGGAGGAAGAAAACAAGGAAAAGGCAAAGTAAATTCCATGCAATAAAAAAGTAAACTTGTGATTGACGAGTCAGAAAGGTTACGCCAAAATCCCAAAGTCAAGATAAGGAAAGTTTAAAAGAATTTTCATCATTATATATTTTTAGATTTTTTTTATTTTTTCTTGTAAAAGAAGGTAAAATATGACGAGAGCGTATTCAACACCGCATAGATTTATTACGAGGACGTTACCTTTTTACTTTAAATTATTTAACTTATTAAATTTTACTTAAAAAATCTAATATCTATCTATCGAATATCGAAGATTATACAAACAGAAATATATGACAAGGAAAGGGGTAGGAATTGTAGAGTGTGTTTCATCAGAAAACATATTTTTGGATAGAAAAACCATGCATTCTACCCATCTCATTTAAAGCTTTTAATACTTGACCACCCAATGTTGAAAGTTAAACCCCCAAAAGAAAGAAAGAAAAATGGTAGATTTTAACCTTCTAATTCTCTTGTTACTTTGCTTCCTTTGCACTCATATAATGTCCCATTGGAATCCCTAATGTTCGGTCCCTCTGTGTTTTGATTTACACCTCCTACTCTCTTTGAGAAAATACTAATAAATTGTTCATTCTGTAATAAGAGTTCGATGCCGTTTAAATAAAGTTTTAAATCATATCTTATACATTAATAAAAAATTATTTAAAGAATTACCCCTTAAACTAGAATCCGACCTGATTTTGTTTTAATATAGTCGGAAATCGGGACCCAATGTAATAATCAGGCAAAAGTATTTCTATGGATTTGGATTATTGCATGGAATGCTAGACTTATTTCAGGGTTGATTCAGACTTTGTACCAAACAATCAAGTTGATAAGGCAATGTGTGGATAATTTTTTCCCTTTTGTTTAATAATATATTTGGTTGGCCATGAAAGAAATGTCAAAAGGGATATGAATTCCATTCCCTCGCCCTTTGATTATTATATATAGGTTGTAATTGTTTAGGCAAAATCCTAGAAACCAAGAAATTTCTGGCTGTGGAATCATTTATCCAATTGCTTTACAGACTTTTGTCATTTTATAATGCAGATTTCCCTTTCTTCTCGTATAGATAATTATAAGTGATGGAGGTATGTGGGGGTGGGAAAGGACAATTTCCCCTTAAGAATTTTTTTTTAACTTTGTTTTTTATAAATTAGTTTATTTTTAAATTTACCTCTCCAATTTTCAAACATTTATGTTTTACTCCAATTCTAAACTCTGGCTCCATTCTTGTTTGTATCCCTTTGTCATCTTATATATTTTCAGCCCTCGTTTGATTGACTATTCTTGCTCAACGATTATAATATATTTTCTGAATTAACTGGTAATGAATGGAAAACAAGGTTAGAATCATATCAAATATTGAGATAGATAAAATTGATAATGTTCAAGAGTTTATAAGTTATATTTTAATACATATGATGCGTAAAACAATTTACAGAAATTTTCATATTTAAACTATAAAATCTATACCCTAGATCCTTAAAGCCTTAAATTATGAGCTCTAATCCCTAAACTTTAAATCTCATTCTTAAATACTAATTTTTAAACCCTACAACTTCAAACTTTAAACACAAAAATTAACAAACTTGTGTATCAAAATATATTTTAAAATTTTGTAAATAATTAAACTCAAAATTAAAAAAAAAACAAAACTTAATTTATCTAATACTTAAACTTAATAAAGACTTAAATTATAATCCGACAAATTAACTAGAAGCGCGTACCTTCCCTCTATTCGTTAGTTCCGTTCCTGAAGGGAAAATATACAAGTTTCAAGAGGGGTTGTTACTGTCAGATATTAGAATTATCTAATCCACATTGACTTAAAATTACAGTCAATGGGTCGTTGGATTTTTGGAGCTGTAAACAAATTACTCCTATTATATAACTAAAATGTTAACACGTATGCTTGTAAATAGATTTGGTTTCTGACTTGTGGATTAGTTTATTGGGTGGTCGAATTCCATGCGAGCAGGCTTAGAAATTAATCCCATGCTCCTCCCCATCTTCAGAAGGGTTTTCTTTTCTTTTTCTTTTTCTTTTTTGCATTTAACAAGTAGAACATTTCTGTTACTTTATTAAAAGAAAAAACAATAACTCGGTAACTATATATCTTTCGATTCGGATCTAAATTAGAAAAGTCAATATAATTAGATATAATCGTCGAATTCAATTTAACAAAAATTATCCGAAACGGTTTAGGTAAGTTGGATTGTTTTAGAAAGTTGTTAAGGAGATGCTTGGCGAGGCCCCATGGGCTGGTAAGAAAGGAGCAAATTCCTAGATAATTAAGGACATCATAAAGGGTATGTTCATGATATTTTTTAATTTTGACTGAAAAAATAAACAAACACAAACAACTAACAAAGATAGATTTTTATTCGTGTTCGTTAAAAAATATAGTTTGTTCGCTAAGAAATATAACTTGTTCGCATTTGTTCATATTTATTTATGAAAATGATAAACAAATACAAGTGAGTATTGAATATTGATTGATTTTTTTAAGGAAGTCTAAAATCCTGTACATAAAATATTGTTTAATTTTTTATTTTATAATTTTATTGTTTTTAAATATAATATTTTTGTTATAAAAAATAATAAATATAAATGAATAATGTGAATAAAATTTAAACAAACAAGTCTTTTGTTCATTTAATAAACCAACCGAGCAGTTCATGAACATTTTACTGAAATTTCACTTCGTTTACGGCGGTTATTACACAGTGCTGTGTCAACATCAAATAGTTCATATAAACTGTAACTATATGTTCTATCTGCAGTAAAAAACACAGTCCAATTCGTTTAAAAATTCAAAAGCAAAACATAAATAGTTCCTCTAAATTGAAACAATGGAGATTACACCCAACAAATTATGTTTCCATCAAAATGAGACAATTAAACTGAGACCAACACGAAGTTCATATAGTGAATGCACCTGAAAACCGACACTACAATTTCGCCATTTCAAAAGCTAACCTCTTCACAGGGCAGCAAAAGCCTTCTTCCCTCCACCAGAAGACCCGGCTGGAATGACCTTCAAGACATTGAACCTCACCGTCTTCGACAACGGCCTGCAAAGTTTATCTATAAGTTAATATAGTGGTTATTAAGAATATTTTTGTGGTGGTGGGGAGGTCGGGACTCAATGGAGACAATAAATATGTAATGGATAAAATGGAATGAAATGATCTACCTGCATTGTCCAATTATAACATGATCCCCTTCTTTAACACGAAAGCAGGGGGGATATATGAGCTGAGATGTTACTGTGCCTCTTTTCATATCTAAAAAAAAAAATTAACATACACAAATGTGCATCACAATCTCCAACAAATAATATAAGCCAACAAATCTAACAAATTAACAAAGATGTTACAATTTTTTTATATAAAAAAAAAGACAGGATAACTTGCCTTTGGTATTTCTTGATGAAGTGAAGGTAGTTCCTTCGGACGATAATGGTCTTGACCATTTTCGCACTATGGCAAGTGCCAGCAAGGATACGGCCTCTGATAGAAACAGTGCCAGTAAATGGGCATTTCTTATCGATATATGTTCATAACCAATGGTGAAACCTCCAACGTAAGTATCAACAAATCCAATTGTAGAAAGCAATGACAATCAAGAATGAAATAGCTGTAAAACGAAAATGAATCAAGGGGAAAATTTAGACATTCATACAAGTGTTATGGATTCTACGATGGGCAGGGAGAAGGCGTGATAATGGAAGTAATTAGAGCATTGTTAGATTTCTAGACTGAGACACACACCATTTAAGCAGAAGCCATATAATCAGAAACATGTTGACCAAAGACATGGCATCCTAAGAATGCTAGCCAAACCACAAATCAAAGCCCCAACAAGAACATATGACATCAAGGCTAAATGTTCAACTTGGGGCTAAACCTTTCAAAGTTGTTGATTAAGGACTAAACCTTCGAGGCCCTAAGCGAAAATAAGGACTTTTGCGAGTTGAAATGGTCCATTCAGGACCAAAACTTACTCAATTAAAGACTTTCACCGCCCGCAAAAATCCTTATTTGAGCAGGTCTGAAAAGGTTTGGTAACCTTATTCACTTAAGGCTCAACCTTGTAGTCCCCCAAACTTTTCTGGTTCAGTTATTTTCTAAATCCTTATCAGTTTTGAAAGCAGTGAAATCAAGCTTCCCCCCATCCAACTTTTCCAGTTTAATTACTTCCAAGTCCCTGAAAGTTGATCCTTCAAACAGTCTAAGTCTTAAAGGAATGTCCCATTCCCATTCCGCCATACCATTCATTCCAAATTCTGCAATATAGCCATCTCGATTAAGAGATAATGTAAATATGCGAGAAAATTGATCCTTCAGTGGCCGGTTACCTATTCAAAGATCGTGCCAAAATTTGATTCATTTCCTGTCACCAACTTGATATACCATCTCGTTTCTAATCTTTTTGCGAAGTCATCATCTTCATAATAAGATCTGAGGATATCGCGCCAGCACCACGAGGAGGGTCTCGAGAAGGGACACTCGATTGTGGTTGTATTTGTTGTCTATAATTCGCTTCCAATAACTATCAGCTTCATTTCCATGCCTCCACATCCATTACCCTAGGAGTGCTCTATTTTTAGATTGAAGATCCGCAACTCTTAGGCCTCCTTGCTCAAGAGGTTTACATATTTCTTTTTAATTAATCCAATGCAACCTTCTCTTTTCAGTCGACCCTCCCCAAAGGAAACACGACATCAAGCTATTTAGCTTCCTTTTGATTGTGGTTAGCATTCGGAAAATGGATAAAAAATACACCAGAAGGCAAGAAAGGACTAATTTGATCAGTCTTAATCTTGCCCCAATTGACATTAAATTTGCTTTCCAACTTGCAAGTTACTGTCAATGGAACAAATAGAATTCCAAATCTCCTCTGTCGAGAACTTATCTTCCAGAGCCAGCGCATGTTCAGGGGATATCTTTGAGAAATTGAGGTTTAAACTTTCAATTCCTACTGCTGTTTTCTGAGTGTACTCTTGATTTTTGCAACCAAGCTCTTTCCTCATTTCTATACAATTTCCACAGCTGGGATCGCAATACTTATATCTGTGGGATTCTTTTTCCTGAGCCTCTATAGATTTTTTGAAATCTGCACAGTTGTTCTTGGTCCAAACCTGAATTGCTTGCTTTGTAGCTTTAAGGATCCCTCCAATTTCTGTACGGAAGTTATTCAGTTTGGTATTCTGTGTTAGCTATAAGGACACATGTTTCAATCCTATTGAGCACTGTTGTTAGACGTTAGTTTGTTAAAGCTGTTAGGAGGTTAGGGTTCATTTGTTATCTACTGGTTAGCTGCCATTACTGTGTATATATAGAGAGCTTTGCCTCTCTTGTAAATCAGCGAGAAATTAATAAAAGCTGAGTGTTTGTTTACTATCTTTGTCCATGCTTTACATTCTGCACTGTACTAACCACCATTTCATCAAATCTTAAATGCCCTTGTCCCCCAATTCTTGGCTTCTTCATACAACATAATAGCGTTATGATCGGAAAGAGACTTCGGGAGCATTTTTTGTAATAAATTCGAGAAGGCGAAAAAGAACTCTCCTGAGATTAAAAATCTGTCAAGACGCACGACAGTCGAGTGTTCTCGATTGTTACTGCAGGTAAATGCTCCATCTAACAATGGTAAGTTCATTAGATCAAGCTCCTGCAAGAAATTTCTGAAAATATCAATGTTACCATAGTTTATTTTGTGAGAATGGTGCCATGATTGCCGGAGATGTGACCGACAGTGAACAGATGATGAAGGCGATAACAACGGCAGTGAAGAAATAGAAAGTAAACTGAAACTTTATTCAAAATGAAACTATTCAGTGTATTCAACTCATTACAATGGTAGGTTTATATAACCGAATGTTTTAACGGCCTATGAACGGCCCAACAACTATTTAGCAAACAATTAATAACTTCTAACATTCACCCTACTTTCTCAACCTTCTTGAACTTTTCAAATTGATGAAATTCGAACATTCACCTTGTTTTCTTCTTTTCTTTCACATTTGGATTTTCTTGTAGTTGATCCTTGACCAACTAATCTGATGTCTTGCGATCTGTTTTTTTTTTCTCAGTGTACTTGAAAGGAGCTTTCTTCAGCTTCCTTTCTTTTCTTCTTCTTTTACTTCTCGATTCGATCAATAACTTTGCTTTTAGCTTTCCTTGAGCATATGATCTGCTATATACATCTGCATCAGTGGCAGTGTATTTGAAAGAAGCTTTCTTTAGCTTCCTTTTTTCTTCTTTTACTTCTCGACCAATACTCTGCATTTAGCTTTCCTTGAACAATTGATCTGCCATGTACATATGCATCTGTGGCAGTGTACTAAAAAGAAACTTTCTTCTTTAGCTTTCTTTCATTTCTTCTTTCGTTCTTTGAATGTCTGACTTGAGATGCAGCAACCAACTGAGAACCAAAATCAAGTAACAAGAAGCACTATCCCAACAATCAATAATGAAGAAATAAAATCCAAATTGTTCTTGAACACAATTTCAACATTCCCTAGCTTCCAACAACAATTCGTAACTTGTAGCACCAGTAATAACAATCAAAATAGATGTATAATAATTTCCAACAGCAACAAATCTAGCTATGTCATGGTAGTTCCAGCAGCGGCAAATGTTTGTAGATATTAAACCACACACTGTAATAGCCAACAAGAACCAAACAGAAATTGCAACCAGTAGTGGACATAAACCGAAGCTTGATATAAGCACGAACACATGCTAAAATCAATCACCATTTGTCAACAGTAATTGGTGAAACATGTTTCTATGAACCAATAACTCATTATTGTAAGCTAACATTCTCATTAATCACATTATATCTATTCTTGCTCTTTATCGCGGTTGTGCGCTAATAGGCCATGCGCGTGCCTGGTTTTCATAAGTGCTCTAGAGACTTTGTCATATATCTCATAGAAGCGGCCCCACTTCACACTTATATAGGTCAAGTCATCAAGTGTGTTCTGCAGATCAATACACCACCTATAAAGGCTATAAACTTGATTAAGAGTTTTACTCACCCTCACCATCCTTGCAGTTTTTAGCACTATTTACACCATAGGAAGGGACAAAAAAAATATAGTGCTTTCTCTACAAGATCAAGCAATGACTTGTTATTACCCATATGAACCTTCTTCATGGGATCGCCAATCACAAAGGTTGGGTTACCATCACTGTTGATTTCTTATATTGGCATAAGTCCCTTTCCCCTCGATGTTTCACATATTAATTTTCTTCCCAGGGGTTTAGCTGAATGATTTGGCCAAAATCATTTCTAACTTCACATATTCAATTGATATCACTTCATCTTTTTGCAGCTGCTTTATTACCTCATGTCATTAGACAAATATGTCTAGTTTAACCTTTAAAAGTTTTTACTCTTTGCAATGTCTATTGCTACTTGGCAATCATAATGCATTGACACTGAATATATCATTTTTGTGCCTAATGAAATACAGGATAAGGGTTTTTTTTTTTAACCGCTCAACTTCAAGTACATGCTAAGAGATCACTTAGCTTTATTGTTCACGTTAAGAAGATTTTCTACCACTTAACTTCTTTACACATGCTAAGAAGTTTTCCTATCACTTAGCTTCATTGTCAGGCTAAGAAGTTGAAGAATTCACTTAGCTTCATTATTAGCCAACTCTAATGCAATAAACGCAGACTTCATAGTAAATTTTCTATAAATGTCTGTTTGGCTAGTTTTTAAGATAATGTTCTACCTCTAAGGGTGAATACATAACCACTAGTAGATCTAGTTTCACGTGAATAAAATATTTAATTATCATCATTGTATTCTTTTAATACAACGAGTATTCCACTAAGTAGAATATCATAACTCGTGATATCCTTTTGATATCTTATTAACTTTACTACATCAACTCATCAATAATGATTTGAGTTGTGTATATCAGCTCAATTGAAAAATAACATGTGTCATCTCAGGTCTAATAAAATTCATCAAGTGCATCAATATTTAATAGTTTTGTGCATACCCAATTGAGCAACATGATCACATGTATATTTTTCTCATTTGAAATATTAGCATCACAATGAGTATTTACAAGTTTGGTATCAATATATTCAAACATCTTAAAAATTCATCGTTATGTTCTTGCGATAGCATTTTGCTACCACGCTCCATCATGATTTAAATACTCAATATGACATTTGCTTCATTCATGTCTTTCATTGAAGTAAGATACCTTTCAGTCTCACATAATAATTACTAAGATAAACATGTAATCAATACATAAATAAATAATCACACAAAAATCGTCAATCAGTTTGGTATAAACAAAAAACATTATTAAGATAAACATGCTACCAACACAAACAAATAATCACTCATGTTTTCACTTATCCCTTGATTGAATTTCTCATTCCACAATTTTGGAAGTTTGTTTCAAGACATACAATGATTTGAGAAATTTATAAACTTTGATTTCACAACCTGATACGATGCATTCTTCGGGCTGTTCACTATATACTTTTGAGTAACAAAAAATATGACTTTAATGTCCATTTGGCTGATAAAAAAAATTGTATTGAAACTAGAGAAAAAAAATCTAATGAAAAAAATTCTTGTAAATGGAGTAAAAATATCAAAACAATTTATATTGTTTTAAGTAAAAGCTTTTGCAATATATATTTATAAAATAATTATTCTTAAATTTCTTTGTAAAAAGAATTTGTTTGCAATCGATAAGTTCTGTTTTATGAAGTAAAAAATTAATTTACAAACATTGTACAAATGAGTTACATTCAATATTAACCACTTTTCAAAACAAAAGCATCGTAAGAAGAAATCGATTCAGAAAAATTATATCATTTTCAGCCAAGTATAAATACAAAAAATAATACTTCCAAAGAATTTTACAGTTTTAGGTCGTTCAGATCTTCTCAAATCATTATGTTCACAATCAAGATTTCAAATAAGTTTGACTCATAAATTAGAAGAAACAAGCGTGCAATTTTAATGATACTCCAATTTATAAGAGGAGATAGATCACAAATTATTATTTCTTTTCCATTATAGTCATTAAACAAAATAAGCATCTCCTTTATCTTACACATTCTTTTATTCTTGAAATAAAATATGATATAACTCGAAAACATACTACTAAAATTGACATAAATTACAGTCATTATTTGTTTAACAATTTTATTTCAACCAAATATGTTATTGTCTAAAGCATATATGCAACATTGTGAACATGCAATCTAACACTTTAGAAACAATTTTCTTTACAAACTAGAAGCATAAATTTGGTAAAATACCCCCACACTTAAAAATATTTCAAGAACATATAATTTTTATAAATTTAAAGTGTCTCTAATCATTTTCACATAGAAAATTCAACATATACATATTACAAGTTATGTTAATATTAGCATGTCAAATCAATCATAACAATATAAGTTCTCACATTAATATGTCACATAGATCATCATAACATTTAATCATACAAGAAATATAAATAACATCTCTAATAATTTTGAATAAACATGTTACAAACCCTTTTTCACAGAATATATTCTCAATTCATCACATTTGAAGGAAACTTAGGCTAAGGATTTTTTTTAACTTTGAATAATACATTGCCTCTTCAAATACTTGTGCAGTTTCAAACGGTGTTTAAGATAGACAATTTCTTCCTCTTCCTTCGTAAGAGGACATGACATAAATATGTGCTTAGTAGCATCATTGTCTATCATCCACTCTTTTGTATTCGTAAATATATCAATTTTGAGAAATTGTCACAAAAGTTATCTCATCTGCTTCAACCAAATCGATATTTGATTTAACAGGATTAACGTCTGTTTCAACCAAATTGGCTTAACAGGATTAACGATATCTGTTTCATCCAAATTAATATTTAGCTTAACAGGATAATCATTTCTCATTGAAATTTCTGCACTAAGTTATATGGTGGCTCAATGTGTCATCATAATTAGTGATAAAAATCGTGGGCATAGTCAATGAATAATGCACCAGGTAGGTTCCTATGAAAGAGAGGTGGTGTAAAACACACTCTTAAATACCAAGTCTTTGATAGGACCAATCCTAGACATGCACTTTCACATTATACCAACAATCAATTATGGAGTCTGCCACTCATAAAATAATTTTTCTTTTCCTTCTTTTTTTAAAATATTATTTTAAGTTTGTAACCAACTTCAATCATGCTTAAAGCTCAACTCACAAAATTTTGTAAGCATAGACATTAGGCATAAGAATAATAATTCAACATTATAGCATAGATAAATAAAATTATTATCTAAAAGCATCCTCAAAAATTCATAGACAATACATACCTATTTTAGCAGCAGAGTTCAAATTATGATGTACAAACAACATCGCGACTGTAAAGGGACGCACTAGAGTACTGCACGAACATCGTAACAACAACAGCAACACCAATGAAAATCTTTGTTAAGAGGTCGCAGGTTTTCGGTTTAAAATAGGAAATGGGTAAAATATCCTTAAGATTGTAGGAAAAATGTTTGGTTAAACCGAAAAGGGTTGAAAATAAGACTTGCTTGAAGCGTGCACTAGACACTGTCCTTAAAGATATTTCGCGGTGAAGCGTACCCTCCAGGATTCAACAAGCACTTCTGTCGAAGCAGGCAACAGAAAAAGAAAAGAACCAATGAATACTCAGCTTTAAAGTGAGAGAGGGGAGAAGAAAGTAAGTAGATGATTCTACTTTAGATGTGAATTATGAAGGCATATGTGCATGGTATTTATAGTACTATGCATGCCTAAAAAGGGCATCTAAAAATAGTAATTAGACAAGGGCAAATCGGTCGAAAATAAAATGAACGGTTAAGAATAAAGATATTTTTATTTGAAATGAATGGTTAAGATTAATTAGAAAAATGGATGGTTAAAAATGAATATAATTTCATTTTAAAATGGATGGCTAAAAACGAACTTTAAAAATAATAAATAAATAATAAAAATAGATTGGGCCTCTAGTTCATGCACATGGAAAAACTCGCCAGTTTCAACTAAACTGAACTTCTTGACCAAACCTCATGTGCGCGCAACCACCATTATATTTTTCTCTTACAAGCTCAATACTAAGTCTTTATATATTTAAAGACAAAACAAATAATATAAAAGAGAGATGTAGGATTCTTTGAAATATAGTGGTAAACTTATATTTTTAGAACAATTACCACCTACCATAAAGAACAGAAGTGACTCCAAATCTGCTATGAAATTGTGCACGAGAACAAAAAATGATTGATTGTTTCGGGATGATTTTTGCAGAATGGGCATAGGATATCATCGTCTCTTTTCCCGAGCTCGACTTTCACCGGAGCTCTACGGTGAAGGAGAAGCCAAACAAAGGACTCCATCTTCAGTGGCGCAATTCCAAGCCAAATGAATTTTTTCCAGTCGAGCCAATCCTCATTCGATGACTCGCCGTACTAACCTGCATCCTTTACCGAATACACTCCATCCCTATATTTGTTCCAACGAACCCAATCATGCTCAATACTTGAACCTGTAAAATTACTAAGCAATTGGCAGAGCTCCTTCCATTGAATAACCTCCCAATCAAACAGTCTAAGTCTTAAAGGAATGTCCCATTCCCATTCCGCCATACCATTCACTCCAAATTCTGCAATATAGCCATCTCGATTAAGAGATAATGTAAATATGCGAGAAAATTGATCCTTCAGTGGCCGGTTACCTATTCAAAGATCGTGCCAAAATTTGATTCATTTCCTGTCACCAACTTGATATACCATCTCGTTTCTAATCTTTTTGCGAAGTCATCATCTTCATAATAAGATCTGAGGATATCGCGCCAGCACCACGAGGAGGGTCTCGAGAAGGGACACTCGATTGTGGTTGTATTTGTTGTCTATAATTCGCTTCCAATAACTATCAGCTTCATTTCCATGCCTCCACATCCATTACCCTAGGAGTGCTCTATTTTTAGATTGAAGATCCGCAACTCTTAGGCCTCCTTGCTAAAGAGGTTTACATATTTCTTTTTAATTAATCCAATGCAACCTTCTCTTTTCAGTTGACCCTCCCCAAAGGAAACACGACATCAAGCTATTTAGCTTCCTTTTGATTGTGGTTAGCATTCGGAAAATGGATAAAAAATACACCGGAAGGCAAGAAAGGACTAATTTGATCAGTCTTAATCTTGCCCCAATTGACATTAAATTTGCTTTCCAACTTGCAAGTTACTGTCAATGGAACAAATAGAATTCCAAATCTCCTCTGTCGAGAACTTATCTTCCAGAGCCAGCGCATGTTCAGGGGATATCTTTGAGAAATTGAGGTTTAAACTTTCAATTCTTACTGCTGTTTTCTGAGTGTACTCTTGATTTTTGCAACCAAGCTGTTTCCTCATTTCTATACAATTTCCACAGCTGGGATCGCAATACTTATATCTGTGGGATTCTTTGTAGATTTTCTTTTTGCACCTCTCTGAGATGTGTTGGTCCAGTATCTGGAAGTAGTCCCCCTGCAGAGTCTATTGCTGGAGCGAAAGCCATGTCCACATTATCATTGCCCCATAGTTTCCTCTTCAGTGCCCTGCTAATATCGGACAGCTTGGCCCATGTTTTTAGTTTAATTTATTCTCACAACTATTGAATGGAACCCCGCATAAATTGCAGAAAGATCATTATTTTCAGTCTTTATGATTATGGATTGATTTTGTGAAGTGGAGGTGTGCAACTCAAAAATATTGCACCCTAACCAATTGTGAATCCACGTATTTATGGTGACAATGCTGATATTTGATCAAGTTTGCTAATCTTTGCTGTGATTAGAGTTACTGTATTTCAAACATTCTTCTTCCATTTCCAATGCCAAGGCCATTAAGGAATCTCGATTTTCATCTAAATCTATCTAAGTTTACTGTTAAAAGAGTTTGTTTATGCATGTCGTGTCCGAGCTGTTCTCCCCGCAAAAGAATAAGTTAGGTGACTAGTTTTTCTTGCTGTTTAGCTAAGTTTAAGCAAGCAATGG
Organism: Hibiscus tridactylites; assembly: GCA_958450335.1. Lineage (NCBI taxonomy): Eukaryota > Viridiplantae > Streptophyta > Magnoliopsida > Malvales > Malvaceae > Hibiscus > Hibiscus tridactylites. The sequence goes on along the minus strand of OY288273.1, from coordinate 15,874,468 downwards.
TAAACACAAACATAATGAACTAAAGCTTTTGATAATAAATGGAAACAATGAGACAGAGATATATGTCTTATTTAAGCCTGTGTAATTTGAAACAATAATACTACCTTGAATGGTGTTGCTGTGATTATTGAAGCCTGGTGTGCTGTCGGTGCATGAAGGAAACGAAACCTCAAAGTATTGTTTTCATCCATGCCAACTCATTTGCAGATGTCATCGCTGTCGAGGCCCTGCCACTCCATCACCCAGAAGCTGAGCTCAGCCATAACTGATTTGGAGAAAGCTGAAGCACAAATCGGAATCGATGTTCATACTGCACTCAACTCGGCTGTCACAGGCTAAAGTGTCGGTTGCCATTTCATTCATTGGTTACTCTCTTCCTTTTAGATTTATCTAATGGATGCTGATATCATTCTATTTATTCCTATGTCGAAAACTGAACCTATATCTAAAGAGATTCTACTTTGTTAATAAAGAGGCAACTGTAGATTTTGATTTCATATATAATCAATATACACTTGGACCAGCCAACCAAGCCATTAGCCACTGCTGCTTTAAGTAGTAAAAGACTTGCAATGCTTTCAGGTCTTGAATGACGCCGGGTCAGAAGGTTTGAATCTCGATCACCCTTTTTCAATATCCGAATTAGGGGTGTAACCGACCCGAGTCAAGCTCGAGTAGGGCTGAGCTCGACTTTGCTTGGTAAAAATTTGAGTCGAGTTCGAGCTTGACTGGAGCTTGAGTGTACTGAGCTCAACTCGGCTCGTTAAAAACTCATGCCAAGTTTGAGTTCGAGTTGAGTCCAATCGAGTCGAATGTTGATCGAGCTTTGATCGAATCAGACTCGAGTAGCTCGCTATATGTCTCGTTTCATTTACAATCCTATTCATAATAATAATAATGTTGTTGTTGTTGTTGTTATTTATTATTATCGATCAAATTGCATGATTTCATTATAGATAGAATCATACAAAAAAAAATTATTTTCATGTGACTCATTAAAACCCCTCCTAATGCTAATTGGATGAAAAGAATACACATAAAAATATACAAAAGTTAAGCTAAAAATTAAACTAACATATCATAACAACCAAAAACACCAAACCTACCTTTTAGTTAACTTTAATTTTAAAAATTAAAAAAAATAATATATTATATTTTCGAGTAGTTCGCGAGCTTTTCGAATTAGGTATCAAGTAGCTCGACTCTGCTCGTTAAGAATTCGAACCGAGTTTAAATTTTAGCCGAGTATTACTGAACTTTGACCGAATCGAGCTCTAATAACTCGCGATGTGTCTCGTTTCATTTACGTCACTAATCCAAATAATGGCTGGTTGTTGTTTTCCACAGATGACACGTAAGTTAACATAAATGATATAAGCTTGGTAGTTGAATCTTGAAAGTGTGTACTTGGCTTGTCAGCTTTTATATTTCATTATATATAAGAATCGTCGTCACTCCAACAACAGAAAGGTATTTAGTTTATATCTATCATCTAATGCATTATTAAATAAGTTCTTTCTGCTTGCATTGCATCTACTCAGATTGCTTTTTATTTGTTGTGTGTTGTAGCGTTGGGTTTTTTTTCCCTTGGTGAGAAAATTATTCATTTCTTAGATTTAGTACAAGTTTTCTTTTAATATATTAGATCTAAACTGTCCATGTAATATGCGTATGTTAATTTAATTTTGATCTTTAAATATGTCACAGATTTGAGTTGACATGACTATTAATGGAGAAACATGATTGAAATGATTTTATATTGGATTTTGAAGGTGGTCGCAAATTTGACTCGAGACTCGAATTTATTTATTATATTCGAGATTTGATATTGATCCGAATTTGATTTGAAACTTGAAATAAATCGATCTAAACCAAAATTGGCTTGAATTTCAGTTGAACCTAAATGGACCCGAATCGATTTTACCTGAACTAAAGGCAACTCGAAATTAAGAAAAAGATATTAAAAAATATAAAAAAAAAAAGATGAGATGTGAATTGTTGCACAACTCGCTAAAAAGTCAAATATATTAGTTTTATAAAGTCATATATATGAGTGTAAAAAATTGACTCGACTGTAATTGACCGATCTCCTATTGACCCGATATTGACTCGACTGAAACCTAACCGGATATTAATTGATCCGATATGATCTGAACTGAACCAACCCGAATCACTATACACCCCAAATAAAACTAAACAAGAACCGAAGTAAATATAGCCAGAATCAAAATGATTCGAACTAAAATTACCTAAACGACCCGTTTACCTCCTAATCTTTATAATGAACCTATACGTCCTCTTTTTAATCTGCTGTAACAATTTGATTTGAAAGTTGTATGCTTTTTTCCGATACTTTATCCAACTTTTGTAAATCACTGGTTTGTTGCTTTGAATAATAATAATAATAATAATAATAATAATAATAATAATAATAATAATAATAATAATAATTGAACCCTTAGTAAAAGACGTAATAACATTTGGCATTATTATACACATATTAGAAAAATAACCTCCAAACTTTGATTATCCAAAAAAATTCTTTCTTTTTCAGTCCATGTAGCTAAAATTCGCGTATTACTGAAAGTGAGTTTCAAATTTATATATTATTAAAAACGAGTTCTGTGTAAAAAAATAATAAATTAATCTTTTTCTTACTAATTTATTCATCAAGAAACTTACATTCTATAAAAAACGAATTTACGTTATATGGACAGAAAGATATCATTTTTCTAAATAATTAAACTTAAAAATTATTTTTAATTAATTATTAAAAAGGCGATATTTGTATAAAATTGTCATAACATTTGGACAAACTCGAGTCTATTTTTATAAAACTCGGCATTTAACACAGCCGAGCTCCAACAATTGGGGGGAACAAGAACGTGCTAGGCTGTTAGCGGTCCACAATTCCTCCTCTATAATTGATTCCAACCCTATAGCGACAATTCCATTCACCACCTCATTCATTCATTTATTCATACCGGTAAAAAAGAATTGATAAACGTGTTCGTTTATATGTTCATCAAAGTTTATTATGTGTTCAATTTAATTCATACTTTTACTAATATTTAAATTGTAAAACAATAAATAAATAATAGATAAATGAACTTATAAATGAATCAATAAACGAACTAATAAACATGCTTTTAAATGAGCTTGTAGGTAAATATAAATAAATTAAATATATTTATATTCATATTCGTTTATTTATTAAATAAATATATAAAATTTATTTTATACTTATTTATTTAGTTTAATAAACTAATGTTATAAAAACAATTCATGGAATGGTACGCTTATTTGCATCGCTATCATTCACTCAACACGGTGACTTGAAAATCCGTGCCCGCTCCAATAACTTGGTGTATCGTTCTCCCATTCAGCTGCCACGTAGAACTGCGCTGGCGAACCCATTTCCCCGGGCAATGGAAGAAGGTACACGTTTGGGATTTGGATGGTGCTGCCCGGGTTTAAACGGGTAGGGGGCAGCATCGTTGGGGCCCACGGAAGACAGGGACCCGAAGGTGAAAAAAAAGAAAGCCAGCGGGGTGATGAGTCAGGTGGGTCCCGTCCCTTCGATGGCTTTTGTTTTGTCGGGTTGTGTTTCTCCACTGGATGGGGCCCACGTCTACTCAGCTCCAAGTGTTCTTTTTTGGTTCTCCTACGCTTGTGGGTCCCACAGAGTCATCAATCCCAGTTCGATGAAAACATGTTGAAATTTAAATAAATAGAAATAATTAAAACGAGCCCAAAACAACAAGTGGTCCATTTTCCTATGGAAAAACCAGGAACCGCCCATAATTTTTCCTTATAAATTATGTGTTTTAAAAAAAAATCACAGTCGAACCAAACAAAATTTCAATATTATTTTTTAATTAAAAATAGAGATATTATATTTTTATATTAAAATACGAACTCATATAAAATAGAATAATATAAATATTTTTAGCTACTAGGTCAATTAATAGATTTCAATTTTAACATAATTGTTAACTGTTAGGTATAATAATAAAATAAATTTTAATTTTTTTAAATACTATATTCGAACATAAAATATATTAAAAAGTAGACACCTATAAGCTATATGACGAGAAGTGAGCATAAGATTTGCTACAGTCTCGTCGATTGTAACACGTACACATGAGCAATAAACAAATGCAACTCAACATTATTGGACTGATACTAAAATATAAAAAAGGGAATTATTATTATTTTTTTATCAGAAAAAAGGGAATTATTTGATTCTTATTAAAAGCGCGACTTTAATTAAACAAATAATTATGACTAACTTGGGCATAAAGGAGAAGATATAGCGTATCAATTATCAACCATTTTATAATACTAATACTGTATACCAATTGATTTCCAATACTGCCATTGGATTTGCAAGCGTGGCAACGTATCATGAAACCATTTACTTTCGCAATATTGCAAACCAGAGGCCAACACCTCTCATTGTCAAACCGGGATGGTAAAAGTACAAAACTACTCCTTGTTTTATAGCAAAAGTTTCATTCCGGTCCTTATATTTTACATTAAGCAAAAACTTTAGGAAAAAATGAACAAAATGATTATTTTCTGTAGCAGTTGAAAGAAGATCTGTTAATTTTATGAGCCATATTTATTTAAATGATATGACATTAGTTTAAAATAGGGTAATTATATATTTTCATTTCGGTCCTTTAAACCCTAGTTGCTCCAAATCAGTGGCATGTTTCTTTTTTTTTCTTTTCTTTGCGTAATCGACAACGGTAACAATTTTGATACTAGTTGTCGACCGCTGGTAATTTATATTTTTTTTGTTTTTTATTAGATTCTATTTTAATTTTTTCTCCACGCATCTTATTGTGTTTTTCTCAGCCCATGTAGTACGTTTTCTCTGTTTCTATGGCACATCTTTGTCTTGTGACACGTTTTTATGGTTATTTTTGTAGATTTTTAGTGTTCGTATAATGACTTTCATGATGCTTTGTTTCTTATTTGTGTTTGTCAGTGGTCATGTAAAATTCGATCCCCTTTGATTTGTTTGTCGATGTAATCTGTAGCATATCGTTACTTTTGAAAATAAGCGTGAAAGGTGGTTGTCGATTTTGGGAATTTCATCTAGTTCATATTTTGGCAACTCGCCATAGACCCTTCCTACAATGAACAATAGAGATTTTCTTTAGTGCAAACGATAATGTTTAATTTGACCGGTGGTTGTTGATTTTGGTGAGGTTTGCTTCCATTAGATCATGTTCAAGTTCTATTTTTATTTATAAATAAAGGTGAATGGTTGATGTGTCAAAAAATTCAATTTGGCATTTAAACTTGTTTTTGTCAAAATAGACATCTAATTGTCTTTTTTGGTTCAAATTGGCACATGTACATGATTTTTTTTATCCAAATTGATACTTACGACAAATACTTTATTTGAATCATGAAGGAAACTCAGGTATCAAGTTAAATAAAAATAGTCATTAGGTATCCGATTTGACTAAAAATATTTAGGTATCAAATTGAACTTGGTGCTCAAATTCAGGTACCAAATTATATATTTTCCACGTCAAAGCTTCTTCCTTTTGCTTTATAAATACCTTGTAAGGTTTAGCCTACACCTCTCCTCCCTCAACACAAAACAACACACTTCCCTTAGCCCTTCATCTTCTTCATTTCTCCTCCACTTAACACCAGCAGCCATGTCGGCGTATTATTACTCCGGTTGCGCAGACAACTACGAGGCTCATTACCTCGATTCCTGCTCCGTTTGCGGCAAATCGCTTCACAATTCCGATATTTTCATGTACAGGTTAGTTGTTCGTTCATTAGCATATCGATTTGAAGCTTCTGATTTGTTTTCTTCTTCTTTTTTCTGATGGGTATTGTTGAATCTTGTTTGGCAGAGGGAACACACCGTTTTGCAGCAAAGAGTGTAGACAAGAACAGATGGAGGTGGATGAAGCGAGGGAGAAGAAGTTGAGATCCGGTAGATCTATGAGGAAATCGGATTCCAAGACCTCCACGCCCAACAAAACTGTACGGACGGGGGTTGTTACGGTGTCGTAATGCAATTTGATTTTATGGAATCATCAATTTTGGGGCGGGAAAGAACAGAAAAGGTGAAAAACAAGATGATCGTAATTCGATGGGATTCTGTGTTTTCGTTTTCTTTTTGTTAATTCTTCTTCTTCTTCTTCTGGGGTTTGATGGATCGGATTGTGCAGTTTCTCATCAATGAAAAATGTTCAAAAGATTCATAATTTTCTGAGAATTTTGAAGCATTCAAATTTCGAAGGATTCGTTTTTTTATTTATTTAAAAATCATCTCTATCGTATTCGAATCCGTCTGCTTTGTTAAGCAAACGAATTAAACCATATAGGAAGAAAAAGGTCTAATTCTGGTTTTAGTCCTTTTGACTACATTGAAATTTGGAATTAATCCTTTTAAACTTAATTAATATAATATAATTTATTTGTTTTATGTTATTTAGCATTAGTTTGTTTTTTTTATGAAAGGATTAGTTTGTTTAAAGGGTAAACTACTGCAGGGGTCACTTACGTTTAGCATCTGTACAGAGTTAGTCACCACTTTTGAAAAGTGCCTATTAGTAGTCCTCTACGTTTTCGATGTGTAAATACTTGGTCACTCCGACGTTAACTCCGTTAGTCCACTAACTACTAAAAAATTCGAGTTATTGGAATTTCTATTTTATAATTCAAACTTTATTTTGAATTTTTGAGTCAAGTTTATAAAATTATGAGTCGAGTATTTTCACATCAAACCAAAAAATTTAATTTTTTCGAGTCAAGTCGAGTTATTGGAATTTCTATTTTATAATTCGAACTTTATTTTGAATTTTTGAGTCGAGTTTATGAAATTATGAGTCGAGTATTTTCACATCAAACCAAAAAATTTAATTTTTTCGAGTCAAGTCGAGTTATTGAAATTTCTATTTTATAATTCAAACTTTATTTCGAATTTTATAGTCGAGTTTATGAAATTATGAGTCGAGTATTTTCATATCAAACCTAAAAATTTAATTTTTTCGAATCAAGTCGAGTTATTGGAATTTCTATTTTTTCTTAAAGTCGACTCAAAAATTCAAAATAAATTTTGAATTATAAAATAATATTTAACTTCGTCATGAAGAAAGACGGACGATGTCCGATTATCACAGGGGATTAGGGAACAAACACGCCTCCAAATCATTCAAAACCGTAAACTTCGTCATTTGATCGACGACTTTGTTACCCTCACGACAGGTATGTTGAAACCATTGAAAATAAGCCATTATTTTTAATAAAAAAATTTGGTTTATTATTATTAGGACTCCGTCAGTTAAAATTAATAAAATATATTTATCCCTTAATTTTCAGGTTTAATTATTTTTAAGACCGTTTAATTTTAAAATTAATAAAATTAAACCTTAGCTCCTTTAATTTTTTACGATTTAAATGTTTTTAAGATTTAATTCATCTCAAAGTTAATCATTATGCCCCTCATAGTTTAATCATAACTACGTTAGCGTGGACCTGAATTTAACAAAAAAATTAACAATGTTGAGAATTAGACTTGAATTTTTAAATTCTAAAAATATAAAACAAAATTCTTATAAATAAAATATTAGATAACTAAATTTCAAATGTTCGAAGAATATAAGAAACAATCGAAAAGAATTAAAACTGTGGCACTGTGATAAGCTTTTTTTTTCTTCTTTTCAAAACAGTTCTAATTCATGAGTGTACACCTTTAATTAATACTCCTATATCGAATCATAATGGAAAATAGTAAAAGCTTTTGAGATCAAAAGTTGTGTATTGAAAGTTTGAATTATAAAATAGAAATTCTAATAACTCGATTTGATTCGAAAAAATTAAATTTTTAAGTTTGATGTGAAAATACTCGACTCATAATTTCATAAACTCGACTCAAAAATTCAAAATAAAGTTTGAATTATAAAATAGAAATTCCAATAACTCGACTTGACTCGAAAAAATTAAATTTTTTGGTTTGATGTGAAAATACTCGACTCATAATTTCATAAACTCGACTCAAAAATTCAAAATAAAGTTTGAATTATAAAATAGAAATTCCAATAACTCGGATTTTTTAGTAGTTAGTGGACTAAATTTTTAAGTTTGAGTTATTAAATAGGAACAATTTGGGCACCTAAGTTTCAAAGGGTATACTTTGAGCACCTATTTTTCATCTAAGCATTTATAATATTATTGTGTTAATTGATTGTAAAGTTTTAGGATTGAAAAATGAATTTTTAAAAATTTAAGGGTGAAATTATAAAGAAACATTTTTATTAGTGACTATAATGTTTACTTTTTTAAATTGAGGAGAAAAAATGTACATGAGATAAATTTTAATGGCTATTGCAGTAATTTATCCTTATTTTAATTTCGCCACATCAGCAATCCGTTAGGGGACTAACAGAGTTAACGTCGGAGTGACCAAGTATTTACACACACGTAGAGGACTACTAATAGGCACTTTTCAAAAGTGGTGACTAACTCTGTACAGACGCTAAACGTAAGTGACCTCTACAGTAGTTTACCCTTGTTTAAATTGATTGTAGTACTAACGTTAAAAAAAAATATTACACTATCGGTTGATTAGGGTCGTGTTATACTTTCGGAGTCTAAGGCCTTTGGAGATGTCGTACAACAATTCTCTAGTTTTGAGGTAGTTTAGCATTACTTTTAAAAAGTAATTTTTAAAAGTGATGTTAATTTTTTTTTTTTAAATAGTTTGTAAGATTTTAGTGTTTAACATTGTTGTCAAAAAGTATTTTTAAAAAGATAAATGATCATTTTAGACATAATATTGTAAGTTATACATATGTTTATAAATGTCAATGATATTCAAATTCTCAAATGTTATAATATATGAAATATATCAATGTAAAAATATAAAAATTATTTTTATTGATAAATATATTTTTTAACAATTATACGTGTTCCATGAAAATATAATAAATTTAAAATATTTTATATAAAAAACTTGACATGAATAAATATATATTTTAAAATTAAAAAATAATAATTAGTTATATAATTATATCTTCGTAAAGAATTATAAATTTATAAATTATAAATAAACATAATAGCAAATGAAGGTTAAAATTTTAATTTAGCTCTCAAGATCACTTTTACAATCGCAAAAGCTAAAAATTCTAACTTTTGTGTTTGGGTTGAAAATTACTTTTTAAAAGTTGTTTTTCTCTAAAAACTACCTGTTTAGCACAACTTTTGGCCTTAAACCAGTTTTTAGTTCCAAAACGTAATTCAAAAGAAATGCTAAACAAAGCTTAATAAGTGTTAGAGACTTCTTTCTTTTCTCCTCTTAAGTTTCATCCACGAACTTTTTTTTCTTCTTTTATCTTCTTATTCATCGACGACCGCACTACGGCTTTTCACCCCAAATCAACCGAGATAAATCGCTTGAAATCACCTCCAACCATTATGGTCCTCTTTTCCAGTTCTTTTGTTCTATGTTTACCATTCTCAGACATCAACAGACATAGGCCCTGTTTGGCAATTAGCGGATAGCTGATAGCTGATAGCGGATTACATTAGCTGATAGCGGATAGCTGATTGCATTAGCTGATTTGACTAGCGGATTGCATTAGCTGATTGTATAAAAGTGTTTGGTAAAATTAACTGATAGCTGATAGCTGTTTGATTATTTAAACAAGCAAAATGACATATAAGGACATGGTTATATTTAATACTTGTTTGAATAATTTATCAGTTATTAATATTTTGTATCTAATAAATATTAATTAGATTTGTAAAAAATATTTTTTAATATAAATTTCCTAAACATATTTAAAATATTTATATATTAATTTATTATTTATATAATTATTAAATTTTTTATATGCACATATAAATATGTGATAATAAAAAAATAGAATTAACTTACAAATGTCACCATATAAATTAGTAGTAACAACAAATAAGTCCAATATTTAATATGTTATTATTTATATTAAAAATATTATTATTTTATTTAGGTTATTTGGAGATTTTTGGTAATTGTTAAGGGTAAAAGAGTCATTACAACTCTAATATCAAACCTCTAATCTCAAAAAGCTCATATTAGGAGCTTTTTCAAAATTAGCTTTTTCACCTCAATCCGCTCTTTCAATCCGCTATTTACCAAACATCAATATTAGCGGATTTGACTAGTCAAACCTCTAATTATGCCTCAAACCTCTAATTTTTGCCCAAACTGCTATTTACCAAACATGGCCATAATTTTAATCTTGTTTTTAGTAAGTATAATAATTATAATTAACGATGTTATCCGTTTAGACTATTTGATCAAAATTAAGATAAAATGACTAAATATTAAGATTTTAGTATAGTATAGCCGTATAGGGACTAAAATTTAAATGGGAACAAGTAATTAGACCCAGAAAGAATGGAAACAAGGACACGAAGAAAACACTGATTTGGTGGTATTTGGTAAATGCAATGAACGTGGACATGAATGAACAGAGCACAATTCCATTACTGAAAACAAATTGTCACCAATTTCCTCTAGATTCGGGACCAGAGTTAGAACTTTGAAAAGCACTTGTGTTTTGTCGGATCGAATCATCCATTTCCCTTTTTATCCATATCATTTTAGGAACAAAATCAATGTTACCAAAACAATTGCTTGCTTTACCATTTCTTTTGCTGGGCTCTTTTCTTAAAAGAAAACCCTTAGGTGAGATGGATTTTATGTTACCTCAATAACTAGTAGTCGAGACATGGTTCGATAAATATTCAAATTGATATGACATAAATTGTTATTAGACAAAAAAGTGTTAGAATATAGTGCAAGGCCCTTTCAAAATTTATATGGTTCAAACAATTTTTTAATTTAGAGTTAAAAAGTATGTCACGTCTTTTAAGGTTGAAAGTGAATTTTGTAAATCACCTAATTTGAGACATAACTAGAAATTTTTAAAGGAGACCATAACAAAATTAGAAATTTTGAGGGATGTCATAATAAAATTTTAAATATATTGAAGGGATTATAGAATTAAATTTATTATTTTTTTAAAAATATATTCTATTATCATTGAAAAAAAGTTGACAGGGATTCACGCCCTCAAAATTCCCCTATATTCTGCCCATGCAATTAATTGAGCAAATTAGGGACAAAGCTATGCAAGTGTTAGGAGGGGTTGTTTTCAGGGATTCACGCCCCCAAAATCTCTCCTATGTTCCGCTCATGCAATTAACTGAGTATATTAGGGACAAAGATATGCAAGGGTTAGGAAGGGTTGTTGCCCCTCTTAATTTTTTTGCTATAACTACATTTTAAGTTTTTTTTTTAAGTTTAAATAGAAGTCAATTAAGATCTTTGTTTTTTTTTTACTTTTTAAATTTAAATACTTAATGAAGTTTTATCTCTCGTAATGTTTGATTTATATTAACAATGTTACAATTTTACCATTTCTCCAAGTTATATGAAGTCTATTGCTAGCCTAATGGGTTATATGAGTTCAAATGAGGTGTGTGTTCTGAGCTTTGTTGTGGCCCAGTTCTCTTGATTCATCATACATAAGCCCAAAAATCTTGCATATGTACAGTCGTATTGGGTAAGTTAATATTATTTTCGAAAAATGCAATAAAAAATATTATAAGAAAATACTTTGAAAATATCGGTCGAATATTTATATGTTTAATATTATTGTAAAATGTCATTTTGAGATAAAGATACACATTTAAATTATATTTAAATTATTTATTATTACATTATATGAAATATATCAATTTAAGTTATGATAAAATATAAAAATATTTATTATAACTCATTATTGATATTTTATTGTTTTTAATGAATAATGAGTTACTTATCCTTGCAATCAAGAGAGTAACCACTGCAACTTGCAGCAATGGTGCCAAGTGAAATTTTTATGTTAGAATCGTAATAATATAATATAAACTAAGTTAACCCAGAATCTATCATGCATGATCATCAAGAATAAAAATTAGATACGAAACTGTACTAATAATATAATATAAACTAAGTTAACCCAAAATCTATCATGCGTGATCATCAAGAATAAAAATTAGATACGAAACTGTACCAAAAATCATCTTTAAATTGAAAAAAAAGCTTTGCAGTTTTGATCTTCCAAATTAGTACACAAGTATTTGAAAATCATTCATTCCTCAAATTCATTCTACAGCATTGGCTGAAAACCATTCATTCTACAGCAATACGAACGGTGTGAGGGGTAGAGACTGATGCAAGATTTTATGTAACGAGATGTAAACTATTAAAAAATTATATTTAAAATATAAAAGGTACGAAATTAAATTTTCAATAAAAAATACAAAATAAATATATAACCTATTAGATAATTTAAAATTTTTAAAGGGTACGACTACTACATCCAGTACTCCGTCGGTGCGGCAATAGAAATGGTTAATACTTTTCAAGATTGTGGTAATCATGGTCTTAAGGCGTAGGACCAGACTGCATGGAGCAAGAAATGGGGTTAACTTATGAATTATGTACTTTGTCTTGGCGTATCACTGCCATGCTATGACGTATACGGCAATCAGTAATAGCGGATCTTGACACTCAACTTTAGAGGACGTATTAATTTTTTTAAAAGGGGTCTTTTATATTATTATATATATATATTATAACATAAAATTTTCACAGTAAATTTTGTCATGATATTTTTCACTATATAATATAAATAAATACATATGAATGAATGAGAAATTTTTAAGATTTTAATGATTTTGTTTAATTATTTTTTAATATTAAAGGGACCTAAGTATCATTTCTAAAAAATTTAAAAGATCAAATGATAATTTTTTTTTCTAAATTATAGAGAGTTAAATGATTATTTAAATTTTTTTTTTAAAAGACTAGATGATAAATTTAAATTTTTTTGTGGGACTATTCCGAGGAACGCAATTGGAGTACAATGAAGTGTTGTAAAATTATAAATGATTATAAAATTATTTTTTGACTGATTTATTATTTTGTCAAGTAGCACCTATGTCTACATGATACTGTTATATCATCGTTTATTATTATGTAGATTTGTCACGTTATTTTACCATTAGTTGACTAACACTTTTCATCAACAGATGAGCTAATTTGGCCTAAAATAAATAGTTGAGGGTTAAAGTGCTTCAAAGAAAGAATATGAGCCAAAGTGACTACCCATTCAAACGTTAGAGCCATTTTTTTGACATTACGTCAATTGAAAAAGAAGAAATTTATTGTCAAAAAAAGAACTTAAAATTATACAGATATACTACGATGGTTAAGACGCATGTAGTTCAAATTTAGTTGAAGCTTGAAAATGAACTTAAAAAGTGAGAGGAATTGAAAAAAAATTAAATACCAAATTATAAAAATAAGAAAATGCAAAATTTTAAATTTTCAAATTGATAATAATCAAACTCGATTTGAATGCAAAAACAAACCCACCTAATTGAATTGACTCAAATAACTCAAAATTAAAATAGAATAAATTCTTTCGGATCGGATCAAATTTTATTTATATCTATTTACGAGTTAAATTAGAAAAATTCTTACCCCTCTTTCGATAGTTCATCCTTAATTTCCGTTAAGTTTTCGACATCCTAATGTATATGTGTTCAAAGTCGTTTCGAAGAAAACGAGGATCACGTAAATTGAATATAAATCAGGTGGCTTGATTAATGTTAAGCCGCCATAGAATAATCTCAATATAGTCTTCTCCGTCTAGTTTTTATTCAAAACAAACGAAAAACTTTTAATCTAATTTGAACTTTCAAAGCTGTTTATCTGCCGGAAAATAATTAGAATCGATTATCAGAGGGTCAAATTATTGAATTTCAAAACATAAAATATTTTATGTAACGTCTCGATTCTGATCTCAATTCAAATTATTATATTCGGGTCGCCCAAATTCAACCCAACAAAAATTTTAAATTTTAAAACTTTAGATTTAGCCATTATCAAAACATCAAATCATCCATAAATCCATGTAAATAAATAAACTTTATAAATAAATTTATAAAACATGAGCTTCAAGTGTAAAACACCGTATATTAAAATAATATTTTAAATAGAGTTTACATACTCAGCCACTGTAAGGTCTTATCAATACAATAGCCCAAAACTAAACATCAAGTACTATACTCTGAAGCGATGCAGTGCTGAGAAAACCTTTCATAATGTGCTATTCGATCACAATCAACCTACTAACCTATGAACGAAAACAACGATTCCGAACGCTGAGCTTACAAAGCTCAATGGCACATTTTTGGTCTACCGCACTTCGTGAATATCATTAAATAAACATGCGAGGTAAATATAACTTAAAGAGCATAGGTAAGGCTTCACTATCTATAAGTCATCATCTAACATATACAAACTAGAGTTCTTAGATCATATATCTCATGTCATCAATAAGTCTACACAGAGTCTTACATGTTCCACAATGCTTTGCCAAACTCGAGTTCACTTAGCCTATGGAGTTAATACATCCACAAGCTATCATCTATAACATCCATAACAACATACATAAATTAAAGGTAAAAGGTCAAAAATAGCCCCCAACGTTTTACATTTTTGTCATTTTAGTCATATCTTTTTTTGTGCAAACAACCACATGACATTTTATTTTTCGTTTAAAATTCACCCTTGTTGGATGAAAACCGTTAGTCAACTAACAATCAACGCTTGAGGGTGACATGTCTGCATGACATGGGGAGATGACGTGGCATTGCCACATGGCATTTATGTTGATGTGACATTTTTTAAAAAATAATTAATCATTTTTTAAAAAAATATTTTTTAAATATTTTTAATCAAACGTCACATCAGCAAAGTGCCACATGGCAGTACCAGGTCATCTCCCTATGCCCTGCAGACATGCCACGTCAGCCTCAAGCGTTGACTGTTAGTTGACTAACGATTTTCATCCAACAAGGGTGAAATTTGAACAAAAAATGAAACCTTAGATGGTTGTTTAGGCTATATTTATCTCGCATGTATCAAATTTGATGTATGACTTCGTAAATATCATTAAATAAACATGCGAGATAAATATAGCCTAAAGAGCATATACAAGGCTTCATAAATATTATTAAATAAACATGCGTGAAGTAATACATCAAACTAAAGTAAATTAATTGTTTCCAAATGAACATATAGTATCTAAATTTATCCAACAAAAAAACAAAAATTAAATTCTGCCTAAAAGACAGAACAACAAAAGTGTATTTTAAATCCAAATAAAAATCAGTTCTTAATAATAACCTAATATGCTCAATTATTTTCACTTCTACTGATTTTTCATCGCCCACAAAATTTTTTTATTTCATTATCACTTGACTTTTGGTAGTTCAAGCAACTCTGCATAGAAACACTTATATGAGTAGTAGCACCAGGATCTATCAACCAAGTATTTCTAGGTATTGAAGGTAAATTAACCTCAGAACAGACCAAAGTAAGATTCATATTTTTTGCACGTCATGTGTGATATTTGACACAATCTTTCTTCACGTGTCTAAGCTTGTCACAAAAGAAACAATTAATTGAAATTTGGACTTGTTTTTTTTAGCTGTACCTTTAGCAGTTTTATTTTAATATTTTTTTCTTACCCTTCTCCTTAAAAGCATTGACCAAATGAGTATTTTTCATCTTTTCACGCTTCAACCTATCTTTCTCTTGAACACAATGAGAAATGAGCTCATTTAGAGTCTATATCTCCTTTTAACAGTAATAACTGAATTTAAATTAGTTAAACAATGTAGGAAACGATACCAAAACCATAAGAACGAGCAAATATTTAGAATGCTCGATCTTAAGTGCCTTAAGTGCTCCCTTACATTTTCTTAACTTTTATACTTCATAGACATCAAATAAGTTAGAAGTGATGTCATTTCAACCTTATCGTTTTTAACAAAACATTGCTTAAGACCGTCAAAAAAAGACTTGACTTAATGTAAGGCTTCTGAAATGTTGTGTTTTATGATCATCGGGCTCATGTGATTAGAACGATCATACCTCTCAAAATCTCTTTTTACATCAAGGGGGCTTATCGGTGTGAGAGATGCAGATTGTTCTTGCCTTAATGTAAGGTCTATGTCCATACAACTAAGTACTATTAGTAAGTGTCTTTTTTATTCATTGAAATTTGTCCCATTAAGCATGTATATAGAATTAACCTAGCATATATTGTGACAGCAGAAGAACTAATTGAATATAGAACAAAATAAATAATAAAACAAGTCTATATGAATATTCATGAGTAAATAAATAAATTCAAAGCAATGACTAATTTCCTTCAACATACTAAACACAACATTAATACCAAATATTTGAATAGTAATATTAACAGTAAGCGCTACTCTTGTTGTAGCAATCAAACATTGACAATAAACTATGTCGAACAACAAATTAAT
Organism: Hibiscus tridactylites; assembly: GCA_958450335.1. Lineage (NCBI taxonomy): Eukaryota > Viridiplantae > Streptophyta > Magnoliopsida > Malvales > Malvaceae > Hibiscus > Hibiscus tridactylites. The sequence continues at coordinate 15,858,055 of OY288273.1, read as the reverse complement.
CTTTAGACTAACGTATTGCACACATAAAATTCTTTATAATTGTCACATATTTATTACTACAATTGTCGTTGATATTTGGCCAAATATTTATTTTTTGGGCCAATTAATAAACGCATAAATTACAAAAACACAAACATTTTGATATTTTAAATAAGTTAACCTACGCAGAAGCAGTCACTTTAGTAACATTGCGTTTCAATTAACCTACTAAAATATTAGATACAATCAAAATATGAATTTATCTGTTTCTAGATATTTATCTCAGTACCCAATAATCAAAACTAAATTTTTTTATCAATCGAATTAACTATATATTTTAAATAAAAATATATTTAACTTGGATTATTATATGCAATTAGAAGTAAAAACAATATTATGATTTAAAAATAAATCCATATTCAAGAAGATTTTTACTGTAACAAACGAATACATAAAAGGACACAAATAATCATTACTGCTAAAAAAATCCTAAATTCTACAATAGCAATAAAATGATAATCGCACATGAATAAAAAACATAATAAATTAATAATCTGGAATTCCAAAACATAATAATAAAAAAAATCCCTAATTATACATAGACCAAATATATAGAATCTGTTCCAAATTGAAAAAACCCATTGAAAACGCAATTTTCAATTGCCTATAGCGCACCAAACGGAAACATTAATAACCCAAAACCGACGGTTAATAAAAATAGAATAAAATTTATAGGAATCCTACAAAACTTTTATTCAAGAATTCTAATTCTATGGATTAATAGGTTTTCAATGATTCAACATACTCTGACACTAATGTTATTTGTTTGAATCAAAATATATTTGATACGAACAATAATCGAATATCTATACATGCAAAATCATTACGAATAAAAATACTATATTTGCAAAAGCGTACTTGAAATACTATATTTGCGGAAGCGCACATGAGTTTATTGATGAAAATTTTTCAAAGGGTTTGATATTCTAAAAAGATAGGTTACATCATGCCATACAACTCAGAGATATGCAAGTTAACCTATATCTTGGGGACCACTACTTTTTATATAAACTGAATTAAAACAATTATTAATATTTATAACTCTGCCCCTTATTGAGTTATAAATATAACTTATGGTGTCTACACTTTTAATTCTATGACAATTTAATACCTATAACACGTGTAGCAAAATTGGTCACTTAAGTTCGTGTCATACTTTATAATAGCAACATACATTATACGTATGTGCCCATGATTGCGAATTTTAATCCAACACCTTAAAGCTAAAATCATAAGCCCCATATCATAAACCCTAAACCATAAACCCTAAACTCTAAATACTAAATATGACAAAGGAAAATACATTTTTTCGAACATGACAAAGGAAAAATACTTTTTTCGAACATGACAAAGAAAAATACTTTGATACACTCGTACACAAGCTTGTGTAAAATTTACACAAGCCTTTCAATTTTATGGTGTAGGGGTTTAGAGCTTACGAGTTTATGTTGTAGAGTTTAGAATTTAGTGTTTAAGATTAATATTTAGGGTTTAGAGTTTAGAATTTAGGATGTTAGAGATTTACATTTTAAATTTTATAGTGTAAATATGAAGGGTTGTGTAATTTTTTACACAACTTGTATATCAAAATATAACTCTATGTCAAATATCATTGAAGAAAGTAAGATTGTGTAGTCTAAATTTTACAAAACTCATGTTCAATTTTTTTTAATAACAATCATGTTTTATTGGATTGTTGTAATGTTATTCAATGTATCTCGTTCTCATGCCTCATTAAGTGATTAAATTAAAATTAATCATCTCCTTACCATCAATAATTTTTTTAAAACCTCTAAATTTAATTATCAAAACGGGACATGTATATTTAAATCTTGATCTTGAGAATACACTCCATAAAAACAAAGTATCGACGAATACGAAATTGACAAATGGGGGGATGATGCAGATGTGTTGACGTAATTGATGGAATCTCATTTGGTGGGACTTGTCGATCCACGTAATAACGTGCCACACAACCCTATATTTGGTTTTTTTTTTGCTATATTTTATTTGTTTCTCTTCACCTATCCCTAATTAAGGCAGTCTCGACAACTTAATTATGTATGATCATGACAGCCAAACAACATATGTTCTAAATGAGATCATGGTTTGATGTTGAATCACTAAAAATAATATATGATTTTTTAATCTTATTTTACTTTAAATATTATAGTATATATGACTCAACGAGTGATAACAGTGAAAAAATGATGATGTCCATCATAACGGAAAAATTATAGTATATTTTTTAATTTTTTTTCTAATTTTTAAAGAAAATTTATTTGGTACACTTAATAATGTTTTAAAGAAAATTTATTTGGTACACTAACATGAAGTTTTTTTATTTCCATAAACAAGGTTAAAAGTTAAAACATTATTAAGTGTCCTTTTTTTTATTTTTAAATACAAATAATGACACATGGCATTTTTTAATGAATTAAAAAAAGTCTATTTCAATATATTTGATAATAATAAATTTTAAAATAAAATATCAACATTAAACTACGTAAAAACTAATTGCAAGAAAAACCTAATTCTTTTCTTCATCTTCTTCTTGTTTAGCCAGCCGCGTGATCAATTTTAGTGTTATTTTTTGTTTTTTGACATATTTTTTTCTCTGCTTTTTGACACATTTTTTGTATATTTTAGCGATTGTTTGATGCTCGTACAGAGATCCCACGACTTATTTTTTTTATTTGAATTTGTCGGTGGTAATAAAAAATTTAATTTCTTTTAGTAGTTGTTTGTCGATGTAATCCTTATTTTTCTCTCATTTAAATGCATTTTATTTGTAATACCTTCTATGTTTTTTTAACAAAATCCAATTATCATTGCTAAAAAAACTATATAATAACATAAAAAATAATAAATAAAAATAACCAATCCTTTGTTAATTTCGTCTCTGCGTACAATGTATAATTTAATATAATAACTTTAAGTTATATAATGAAAAACATCTATTTTTATTCACCTAACACATAATTATTGTGTATTAGGTAGGTAAATGAAGCTCAAACAAGGTAACTAAATGAAAAATATTATTTTCTTTTTGTGAACATCTTCACGTGAACTAATATCAAAATTTTTTTATTTAATAATGGTAGCTAAAGCCAGTGTTCAAAATAAATTACAGAAGAAGAGGTTTCAAAAATGCTTTGCACTAAACTAAAAAGAATTTAAAATATCATTTAAGTCCAAACAACTTGAAGATAAGTTTGAGGATGTTTTAAATGGTTTTGGCAAGGTTTGAAATGTTTTTAAGTAGTCAAACTAGGATTTTCAAGGTACCCGTTTTGATACAGGCTAAACTGTATTGATACATTTTGAAACTGCCAAAACACGTACCGAAACAGGGCTTGCTCGTTTCGGTATGGATGGTTTCGGTTTCGAAGCACCCCTTTGGTGTTTCGATATGCCCAACGGTCATATTTACCAACGACTTTCTAAATGCAACTCAACGGTCATTCGTGCCGAAACGGTTTGTAACAGTTTCGATACAGCTTAATACCGTTTCGATACGGCCAGATGTGTTTCGATACGGCTTGCTGCATCAGGCTTCAACGGCTAGTTCTAAAGATGGTCGTTTCGATACGGGCTCGTATGTTCCGATACGGACATCACCAGAATTGCATTTATGGTGGGAAATAAAGTCTCTAACGGCTCCAATTCAACCCCAACAGTCCTCAACGGCTACAAACTCAATTGGGAGTATAAAAGTGACCTCCAAGCATCAAGGGAAGACTAATGCTTCAATTGTCAACAACACTATGATGTCAAATTGCCTTTAGGGCCTAAATTGTATATTTCTTGTATAGACAACACTTGTGAGCTTAATTGTCAAATTTGCTCAAGTGTATAGGTTTTGGGTGAGTGCTTAGAGTTCCAAACATATACCTAATAGAGGGATTTCTAGTTTGCTTTGAATTTCTCTTGTAAGAGAGTGTTTGATCAAACTTTGGGTAGAAAGCTTGATCGTTGTAACAGTTTCCTCTTAAGCTGAAAAAAGGGGACGAAATTCAATAGTGAATTTGGTTGAAATCCTTAGTAGGAAGCTAAGGTAGTGGATGTAGGCTTTGGGTTAGAAAGCTGAACCACTCTAAATTCTTGTGTTTAACTCTTATTTTTTTTAGCTTCCACAAAACACCCAAAAATCCAATCTTCTCCACACTTGGCAAGCATTTCGATTGTGACCATCGAGCCTAACATACATGACACAACTTTCACGAGAATTTCAAACGACTCGTCGCGAATTTATCGAGAAAAATACAGAAGCCACGTTTTGCAGAACGCGACTTTTGCCTAATTCTGTTGTTTAAACAAAGCTCGATAGGGTTGTTTATGGTTAATTCTCATGGTCTTGGGGGATAATTTTTCATGGTTTTGATCTTTTACCTCATAGTAGTGATGCATCTCTTCAAAATGGCGTAAAAATCAGCGTATATAAGGCATCCAAAACGGTGTATAAATCACGTTAAAAACGCTACCCTTCCATGTTTCTTTGAATGAAGAAAATGGAAACATAGGTCGGTAGTATTGTTTGAGTTGATTTTGTGGTAATTTCACGGTTTTTTATTTAACTTTCATGTCGTAGTGAGGGAACACATATTTAAAAAGGTGAAGAAATTGACGTGTATAAAGCATCCTAAAGACTGTAGAAATTGTGTTAAAATGCTATCTTGGTATATTCCTTTGCATTAAGAAAATGGAAACATGGGTCGATATTCATGTTTTAGTCGATTTTGTTGTTCTAGTGTATGGTTGTGGTTTTTTTTATATATAACTTTCACATGGTAGTACGAGAACACATGTTTACAATAGTGCATAGAAAACGTAGATTCAGAGGTTGATAATGTTATTTAGGATAAAAACATTAGAGTTACAATTACAATTAGTTGATTCGAGGGCGGGTCCTAGAAGGACATTTTCTGATGTCGTGTCCAGGGTTCCTACATTTTCCATACAACTTAGGTTGGTCGGTCCGTTCTCGAGGAATCATATCCTCGGCACAATGAATCCTAATTGACTTTGGGCGACCTTTTTGGTTGCATCGCAGGGATTCATTTGGTCGTATCTTAGGTTCATTTTCAACCACATCACGATGTCGTTCATTGCCGATCGGAGGAAACTCGGATCGATATACATTGAAAATGTTTTCAAGTCTGTATACATGATCAACGAGTGTCATTGCGTTGAAATGAACAGATGCACATACATCGAAGGCGTGCACACATGAGTACTTAAATGTCTGGAAGACTCCGCAATCGTATGTTCACTCTTGTAGATTAACAACGTAGTTGTGGTGCATAATTCCTTCAGGCGACCGTGAAAATTCAGTAACCGTAAAGCTATGTTGGTGATGAGAGAAGCATGTGGCACCCGTCGTGTTTTTTTACGCACGGTATACCTAAAATTTTTGCTGGAGATCTGGATGGAACCGGTGGCCCCCTTCCATCCAATTCTTAGCTTGTTTTTCGAGGATTGCAAAAAGGGTAGCCAATCGATAATATGTTGCCTTCACAACTAATGTGATACGTAAATGACGTGTTCCCTTTAGAGACGAATTGATCACCTCAGCCAAGTTCGTCATCATGTGACCATATCGATGACCCCCCATCATAACATTGCAACCATTTCTCCCTCGAATATCAAGAAGATAGTCATATCCATATTGATTTCTAACTTTCAACTCTTCTAGCAGCTTCTCAACCAACTCTACTCGGTGTGCACTACCTAATCAAAAAAATACGGAATAATTAACCAGATTTAATAATAATAAGCAAGTTAGTTTATAATTTTGAGAGTGAAAGGCATACCCACACGAAGAACCATTATACACTCATCATTGTTCTTATATCTCTGGTAGTAATTTGCAGCAATGTGTCGCAGACAATACTGATGATGAATATAAAGAGGTTCCCAAGATCGTCCCAAACATTGGATTGATCCCCAAATCCGTGCGCCTCTTTCTGAAATAATACATATATCGTCTGATCTTGCCTGTAGGACCCGACGTAAGACATGGGTCCGCAGGTTTGTAAGAAAAAACGTCCGTAAAGGGATATCTTCCTTTTCAACGATGGCGAATGCTACCGGAATGCATTTTCTGTTACCGTCTTGAACAACTGACACTAGTAAGACCTGGGTGTATTTGTCGTACAAGAATGTGCCGTTGATATTCAGCATCAACTTGTAGTGGCGGAATGCCTTAACGCATTATAGAAATGTTCAAAATAGGCGGAAAATTTCGCGCTCCCCAGGTACAACACGATCCATTTTGTATCTTGGCACTCTCTTAGGTTTCACAACAGCTCATTGGTTGTATTTCTGCATACAGTTTATCCACACTCAAAACTCGTTGTAGGATTCCTCCCACTGCCCATACAATTGTTGGATGGCACGATATCTTTCATATCATGCCTTATCATATTTAGCAGTGTACGTGTAACGAGATTGGATCGATACTATACATACCGACACAGATACACGTGGATTTGCATTCACGACTGGAAGGATATGATCAGAGAGCGCGTGCACATCCAAGTTAGGATGGTCTTGATTCAAGCTTCCCACGGAGCATGTATGGGGTCCATCGTATCTCGTTATCTGCCACAGGTTGTTCATCATCTTCAAGCATGATACACTGATCCTCCAATTACATCCGTCGAACTTGTGTGGGCATTCAACAATATATTTGTCCGCTTCAGTTTACCGCACGGTGGACGTAACTCACTTGCGTATGTTGTAATGCTTTATGGCAGCCCCCACAAGTTTTTTATTCCTGAAGACCATCCCAACATGCAGTTCACCATTATTTCGTTCGTTAACTGGTCCAATTGTGAGAATTCTGGAAATTCTGTAACGTAGAAGCCTTCCATATCCACTGTTGTGAAGTGGGATGGTGGATTGTAATACGTGGAGCTTCTGCGAGTTCCAGCAAAACTGCCAGGGGCTACAACTTCCACAGGTTCTTCCTCCGCAACATCATCTGCAACTTCCACAGGCTCATCAAGGTCTAGTGGTTGGTCTGGAAATAAACCCATCTTGTCACCTTCGGCCCCGGGCTCCCTCAGCGATTCCTCATCAAAATTATAACCTTCAAAACTATATAGTTCTGATTCATCAGTAACGTGTACCCTACTAGGTTCTACAACCGTAACCTGATCGTGAGAATGTGTCCCTATCGATGAGAAATCAATTGCGTTTGCCTCATTGGGGATATAAGTTGAGTGACGTTTGGAAGAGAAGTCATCAAACTGATAAAACTCTTCATGGTAGGACGTCTCCATAGATGATGACGACCCTACACCTGGGATATAAGTTGAGTGTCGTCCGTATGAGAAATCACCTACATTTGTCTGACTGGGGATATAAGTTAAGTGTTGTCCGTATGAGAAATCATCTACGTTTGTCTCATTAGGGAAATAAGTTGAGTGACATTCGGAAGAGAAGTCATCAAATAGGTTAAACACTTCACGGTAGGACGGCCCAATAGATGATGACGACCCTACACCCGCACTGTATGGATTGTATGTTGAGTGCTAGGTTGGCGGCATATTCAGGTCAATGTCGAACCTGGCTATAGAAGAATTCCTTGGCCTCGAGGCAGAAGATGATGAAGCCTGCTCATTGCTTGTACTTAGTAAGTTGAAGCATTGTCGCAAACTTGATGTTGGACTATGAGCATTTGGGTCGAAGTCAAGATTTGCTCGGATCCAATTTGGCACAACGATTTGGAATTTGACATTTCATTTAGAAAATGTTACAAAGAGCTCTAGAGGTCATCCCATGGAATACTGTGTATGGGTGTTGATCATCATTTGCACATCTTCATCTTATTTCACATCGAATATTGTGAAATAAAGCGAATCTATCGAATAAGGTAGTCGATACCTCAGTGAGTGTAACTCCTTCCAGAAGTATGTGGAATCTATTTCTTTAGAGCTCGTTTCAGCCTTTCATACGTTACTCCGATCGGAATCTGTAGCGTAACATTATTGGGGGACTGGAATCTGACACCGAGTTCGGTATCATGGATCATCTCACCATCGTAGTGAACTAGAGCATCCACAATTTATGGCACTGTTGAAAAAATAATGCAATGTTTCTTCTTCGCACATGAAATGCTTTGAATGTTTGACATAAAAAAGTTTCTTGGATGTAATTTTTTTATCCCCCTATTTAATAAAATAGGAAATGACATGACGTGTGAGCAGAGACAAAGGGTAACTCGCGTCGTATAAAACACGAGTTGTGCCGGCTTTGCAGATTCCTGACGTATTAGGAGAAATCACATTTTATATAACGCGAGTTTTGCCAGCTTTCTGATTCTTCAGATAACTCGCATTTTATAGAACGCGAGTTTCGCCAACTTTCTCATTCTTCAGAGAAGTCACATTTTATCATCATATTTAATAAAATGGTAGGCGACGTGACGTATGAGCATAGACAAAACGTAACTCGCGTCGTATAAAACGCGAGTTGTGTCAACTTTGCAGATTTCTGACGTGTTAGGAGAAATCGCGTTTTATAGAACGCGAGTTGTGCCAGCTTTGCAGTATACATACCGTGTCAGTAAAAATCACGTTTAATCCTCCTATTAAAGCTTAGATGCTCCGAAAATTTGAGTTGACATGTACCGGAAGACTTGTAAAACAAGATTTTCCACCCTTTTTGAGATGCTAGGCTAAATCGCATCATGTAAAACGCGATTTCTGACATGTCAGGCAAAGTCGCGTCCTGTAAAACGCGATTTCTTTGAATAATGGCGTAAATCGCTTCCTGTTATATGTTCTGCACGAGTCACAAAACTTTTTACACCACTAAAACAATTTCTACATACATTTCGCTACAAAAACACAAATAAAAAATGACGCATTTTTCTGCTACTGTTTTCTTTCGTGAAATCTACTTCTACACTTTTTTCAGTGAGAATCACAAGAGATGAATTATTTGAGTTGATTTTAACACGAGTTAGAGAGTCTACAAGCTCTAAAATTTCATCATTACAAGTCAAAGTGCAGCGAATGAGCCCGACCCAGAAGAAAACTATATGCTAACACTATCCAATCATAAAGATATGCGCAAGATGTTTCAGACATACAAACGTACCGGGGTACGAACATCGAGCTTAGCGTAAACTTTGATGACAACTCCTGTTCATCAACAACACTTTAGCTTGAAGGCGAGGACGCGATCTCTACACGAAATTATATGAGACAATAGGAGAAGGAACAAATAATTGAGGAACTAAACTTAACGTTTGTATACTCATGTCAAATAACAATCTTGTTGTACGTTTCGTTAATATAACTTTTGCAAATATAATTTCCTACATCTAACCGCTTCGATTTTCAAACAGTTAACAATCGTAAAATATGTTATTAACAAAATGTATTACATGTCAATTACATTGGAACAACTAGCGTGTATGAGGTCCGTCATATCTTGTTATCTGCCAAATGTTGTTTAGCCTCTTTGTTCGTGATACACGAATCCTCCAGTTATAGTTGTTGTCCTTTTTGACACATTCTGCGATATAGTTGTCCGCAGTCATTTTCTTCACTGTCGAATGAACTGATCGACGTATGTTGTAGTCTTTAATTTCATCCTCTGCCATTTTACAACATAATTAGGATCATGCCATGCATTTTACAACATTTCTTTACTTTGCCATGCTTTTATAGATTATCTGTTATATGATGAAGAAATTGTACTGTTTTAGTGTAGTTTTAGTTTCAGGTACTAGAGGCTGACAGAGGGAAAGAGGAGATGAGGATATGATGCTGAGGCAGGAAACCAAGGAGCTGTACTGATGCAGTGCCAAATAGAAACAACAACTGTCGAGTAGCTGCCACCGCCCAACTGGCTGCCTAAGACAGCAAACTATAGAGTTGGGGAACCATAGTGTGATCTGTAGAGCAGAAAATCCTAATTCTATCGATGCTGTCCACTAAATTTTTTGACGCCTGTAGCAGCTAGCAGAGCCGCCGAAGAAGAATCTCAAGATTACTTGCGGAGCAAGGCAACATGATAAAGTCCACTTTCAACTCAAAGAAGTCAGAGTTTAAAGCCACATTTAATGCAAAAAGCCACTTTGAAGACTTCAACATCAAGAAAGACTAGACCTAGCTAATGCCTATATAAACTCATTATAATTCTATTTCAAAACAAGTTAGGTTTTCCTTAGGCATAGTTTAGGTTTTCTTGCCGCCAACATGTTCTAAAATTCTTCTTGGGTTTGGGTTATGTTGTAATTAGGTTGAGAACGGTTGTTTAGGATTTTAAGTTCATTTTTGCAAATAAAATTACAAGGTTTACTTATTTCATGTTCTTCATAGTTTTCAATTAAGGCGAAATATTAGTTGAATTCTATCCATATGTTCAGTATCGAGGGAGTTGAACTCACGAAAGGAGTAAGTACGATTTCATCTATAGACGGTGCGATCAATCCGGCCTAGACATAGATTAAGGGTTTAAGGCGGCTAAAAGAGGATGAATCAACATTGCTGTCTTTGCACGATTCACGCAACGACTGGTATTATATGCAGTGAGCATCAATAACACTCTGACTCAGACATAAGCAGAGTCACTTTCGAAGCGTTCTGTCGAGCCTTGTAGTTTTGCCGATTTTGCGGCCGAGACACAATTTCATTCCCCTACCGAGGAAACGAAAGGGTCTCTGCAGTCTACCTGCCATCCCCCGCTGAGGCAGCAGAGTCTGGCAGCGCAAAAAAACTCGTCCTATTCAACGCAATTTCACACTAAGCAACAACATAACCCTACCCACTCTTTCAACCCTGCCAACAATGCTGTGAAAGGCAGACACAATTACGACGTTATCGAACGAAGAGCAAGAGAGCTCAAGAAGGAAATTAGAGTAGCCCTAGGGAAATCTAAAGAAGAAGGAAAAGCAGAGGTAAACATGGAAAACGACAACCCTGCCAACAATGCTGTGAACGGCAGGGATGGGCAGCAAGACCCGCCGCCTAGAGAACAGCAAGATCCACCAAGACAGCAACCCCCTGTTTCACCCAGGCAGCCATAGTATGTTCGAACCACCAGGGATTATCTGGAACATGACTTTAGAGGGTTCGATCCGACAGTGACAAAACCTGAGATTGAGGCGGATCACTTCGAGCTGAAGCCTGTTATGTTTAACATGATCAATACGTTAGGGCAATTTGGAGGGACTGCCACAGAAGATGCTCGCCAGCACTTAAGAGGATTCTTGGACATCTGCAGGGCATTCAAAATATACGGAGTCCATCAAGATGTGCTGAGGCTAAGATTATTTCCCTATTCACTGAGGATTAGGGCAAAATAGTGGTTAAACAACCAGCCAACAGGGTCGTTCAACACATGGAAAGAGTTGTGCAAGGATTTTTTGGACCGTTTCAGCCCGTTCAATTTCACAGACAAACTGCGAAATGAAATAACAGCCTTCCGACAAGGGGGTGATAAGCCGGTGTATGAAGCATGGGAGCGGTACCAACAGATGCTGAACAACTTCCTGCTACATGGTTTCCCGGCTTGGGCACATGTATCAATGTTCTATAACGGGGTGAACTACCCAACACAGATGATGATTGATGTCTCAGCCAACGGAATCATCCTCGACAGACCACCAGAGGAGGCATTGCGGATCCTGAACCAAGCCTCCAAGAACGACTACAAATACCCAACAATCCGCCGAGGCGGCATTAAACAGCCAACCATTGTGAACGAGGTAAAAGCCTCAGAATCTGTCAATGCCCACCTCGAAAAGCTGATAGAGCTAGTCATGAGCATAATGAAACCTGCTGGGAAATTCTATGAGGCCAAGGTTGTGGAGCCATTCTATAATGAGTGTGGGGGCAACCATGAATCCTCTGAATGCACCGCATCTGCCAACTTTATGGGAGGATACAAGAGAAACATCAGGCCTGCACAGAACACATATAACCATGGATGGAAGAACCATCCCAACTTCTCCTGGAGCAACCCAAAGACTGCTGCAAACCTACAATAGCAACATGGAGGCTACCAACAAAACATTTCCAGACAACAGGCTCAGCAGTCGCAAAACAATAATTCACTAGAAGCAACTCTTCATACTTTTATGTCTAGAACTAATGATTTTATTGTTCGTACTAATAAATTTATTGATAAAACCGAGTCTTTCATGGACAGGACGGAGATGAAGATGAACAATCAAGAGGCTGCGATAAAGAACCTAAAGACCCAATTTGGGCAGTTCACAGAGATCTTTAGTAGTAGAACACTGAGAGCAATATCCAGCAGTGTAAAAACATCAACCAAGCCCACTTTTGAGTAGTGCAAAGCCATATCTACCAGAAGTAGGAAGCATTTGAATGAACCCAGGGAAAAAACAACCAGAAACACAACCAGCACCGAAAGAACTGCCTCCCGCGGCAACATCAACACCAGCCACCTCGACAGCTGAACCTGGCAGCGGTTCTGAAGCAGATGATCCTCCACAAATAAAGTTCCCCTGCAAAGAACGTATAGATGACATCCGTCTGCCAGCACTTTTCCCCTAGAGGCTTAAGCAACAGAAGCAAGAGCACCAGTTCAGGAGATTCTTGGATATTCTAAAGCAGGTGCACATAAACATCCCTCTAATAGAAGCCATTCAGAACATGCCCAACTATGCCAAATACCTCATGGACATGGTTTCTAAAAGGAAGAGGATTGGGGAATTCGAAACAGTTGCTATAATAGAGGAGAGCATGGCCATGCTGCACAACAAATTGTCGCCCAAGCAAACAGATCCGGGCAACTTTGTTATTCCATGCAGAATAGGCAACAATCTTTAAACAAAAGTCATGTGCGACTTAGGAGCCATCATCAACCTAATGCCTAAGACAGTCTTCGATAAATTAGGAATTGGGCCAGCCAAACCTACCTCCATCATGCTGAAACTTTTCGATCACTCTTTTGTACAACCGGAGGGCAAAATCGAAGACATCCTAGTGAAGGTGGGCAACCTTATTCTTCTAGTTGATTTTCTCATCCTAGACTGTGAGGCCAATAAAAAAAACCCTGTCATTCTTGGGCGACCATTCTTGGCCACATGCAGAACATTAATAGATGTAGAACATGGGGACCTAACCATGAGGGTAGACAACTAGAGCATATATTTAAACGTGTTACAACCCTTAGGAAAGGAAACGGAAAGATGCCCAGATGCTCAAGCCGCCAAAATCAGCACAAAGGTAGGCCAAGGCAGCAGCTGCCGCGACAGACCAAAGGGTAGGCTGAAAAACCCAACAACACATCACCTGCAAGAACAAGAAGACCCCCCTAGGAGGGAAGGACAAGCCAAACTACCTCAGGAGGTGGTTATATTTGGGAGATGCACCCCAAATGCACTCCCAACATAACTTAATTTTTATTCTTATGTTTTCTTTATTTTTATTTTATGCATTAAGATTAGAGTTTAATTTATTGCAATTTATTTAGAATTAGATTAATTTCCATATTTTTTATTTGCAAAATTTATTTTAGTATTTAATTATCTTTATTTTTATTTTAGGATTAGGAATAAAATAGTCGGATCAAGAAGAAGGCCCATCAAGGAGCCCGCCCACCTTCCTGCCAAGACAGCCCAACGCAGAAAACGCGTAACAGCTAGTAGCCCGCTAACGACTAGCTGCCAACGGCTATAAAAGTAATGGGCAAAAATCCCGTAACATGCGCGAGACAACTGGATTGTTGGGCATTTAATGCCGCCACGACACCTCTTGGCATCCTCTATTTAAACCCTTCTCACCACATCCATTTACTTTGCTTTCATCTCCTTGCTATATTCTTCTTGAATCCATTGCTCTCTCGTCTCACATTATTTTCTTTCAAGTTTCAGTTAATTACAACTGTCTCACACATGGCATCCGCATCCCAAACCGCACCCACCTTCCAAATATTTTACTCTAGGGCAGATGAGAAAAGTTACAGAGATCAGTTTTCCAAACAGGCAATCTGGGAGGAGCAAGGTTTCCACTACACGAAGCAAACAGAAGACCTTGGTTTAAAACTTGTCCTGTTCGAAACCATCCACGGCAAGGGTTCAAGATGTGTGCACGATAGCCGGAGATGGCCAACATCACTTTGGTCAGAGAATTTTATGCCCATCATCCCTGCCCAGAGCTGTCGTTCGTCTATGTCCGAGGAGAGCTTGTCAAGCTGAACGCCACCGTAATCAACAACTTTTACGACCTAGAGATGGATGACAACCCTCATGAGGAGTGGAGGCAGTCACTGACGGCTGCCGATTACGACAAGATCAAGGCCAAGCTGTGCAAGCCCAACACGCCTTGGTTGGCAGGAAAGCATAGAGGCTCTGTCCAACGCCGTCACCTGCTCCCCGAGGCAATGCTGTGGATTACTTTCATCAAGAGGCATCTGCTACCCACCTCCCACAACTCCACCATTGACTGGTCGCGCCTTGCACTCATTCACAACATTATGACGAACATGCCCATCAACATTGGGGAGATCATTTGCAAGGAGATCCATAGTTGCTTCCGTAAGACGAAGGGTAGGCTATACTTCTCGTCACTCATCACCGGCCTTTGTGCCAATTTCAACGTCCCAACTGACCCTGGGGATGAGATGACAACAACAAAGGAGGGGTGGACCAGGAGAGTCCGCATGAAGATGATGCAGGCCCAGAGAAAGAGCCCATCACCCCTAGCCAGCTCTCTACCGCCCAGCCTACCACTATAGCCGCCCCCGACAGTACTGAAGTTGCCCCAACAAGTAAAGTCCTCATGTTGCTGTGCACCCTCATTGACATCAACAAGCGTATCGAGCAACAACAAGTGACGTTCATGAAATATGTGGGGGAGGTCCAAGAAGCCTTTTTGGCTTATCTCTTGGAGAAGTATCCTGATGACGGACCCACCTTGCCACCCTACCCTACAGATTTAGTTGCCGCAACTGCCCTAAAACAAGGAACGCCATCAGCCGCTACTGTCCGCCATATCGTTGCTAGATGCCATATCTGACGCACTACCCGTCATACTCAGCCACCCCCACTTCCAACACGGTGGCAGACTCACAAGAGAGGCATCAACAACATCATTTCCTCGTATGCATAGTGGCCAATACATCTTCATCAGAAAAGGTGCATCAACAACCGCCAATAACAAAAGCAGCAGCAACAACCATCCCAATGGCGATAGACCCTCTAGCAGCACCAACAGAGGAAGGAACAAGGAAAAGGAAGTGACACATCATAGTCGTCGAGCCAGTGGATGACGAAACATAATCAGAAGAGAGCGAAGCACCTCTTGCCGAACCTCAAGAAGAACCTCGTCCCACTCTAAAAAGAGTCCATCCGCCGCAGACAGCCAAGGTCTCCCCTGCCAAGTATGCCGCCCAGACATCTGCCGACCACCACCTATTCATCCAATCATCCTCCTCATCCTCAACAGCAAAGACCCAAGCCTCTTCTCAACCCTCAGCCAATTTCTAGTTGTTTTTTCTTTCTCTTTATTCTCTTTTATGATTATTTTTCTATTTTTATCACTTGTATTTATTTCTTTATTTTTTTATTTTATTTTATGTTTTATCTTGTGCATTGAGGGCAATGCCCATCTCGAGTTTGGGGGGGATAACTCTCGCATCTTTTTGTGTAGGCATACTTAGTAGTATATAGTTTGCATTGTACTCACCTTAATATTAACCGGAACAGAAAAATT
The DNA here is from genome assembly GCA_958450335.1 of Hibiscus tridactylites. Classification (NCBI taxonomy): domain Eukaryota; kingdom Viridiplantae; phylum Streptophyta; class Magnoliopsida; order Malvales; family Malvaceae; genus Hibiscus; species Hibiscus tridactylites. The sequence continues at coordinate 15,842,315 of OY288273.1, read as the reverse complement.
TGTTATAACTTGTGCCTATGATAGTTAGCCGATTAATTATTTTCGCACCAATAAATAAATTGAACTTAATTCGGGAAAAGCATGAAAAATGACTTAAAGTTTTTTTTAATTGCCAAAACTGCCAATCACTTCTGTTACTTGCTGAATTTGCTAGATTATCTAATGAACACGACCTGCTTGTTTTTATAATTCTTTGCAAAATTCTAACAATGGTTGCAGGTAGCCGCCGAGGCAAGAAACAAAAACAGAAAAATACAACACTACCATGGCAGCCTAAAAGAAAAACAAAGAAACATTGTTGTTTTACCCTAGAGGTGCCCGCAACAGGCTCTAGGAAGAATCATGTGCGAGGACACTCCGATGCTATCAATGTCCATGAATCTGAAATTTTTTGAAGGGACGGACAAATGAGCATAAGTGAATGAAATTCTTCACGAGATGACGCTACTCCATGGGTTTGGGGTTTTGTAGTTTGCTCCTATCTTAATTTCAGACCTAGAAGAGTAGTTGTGATAAGCTGAAGCCCTCATTGCCATGATTAAATACTTGTGCTTAACTGTGCTATCTCGACAACAACCTTATATATCATAACAACATCTTTGTTTATCTAGATATTCTGCATATTCAGCCTGTACATAGTTCTGCACACACTGCAGTGACATCATAGAAATTAATTCTGAGTCATTTTCTTTTTATTTCCCTTCACTAATCTGATATAGGTGCCACGACCTTGAGGTACCGAATCAATTTGAAAACAAGTCTTTCTTTCTGGTTAATATAAGGGCAAGTATGTTTAGGTTGCATTGCTTGAGGACAAGCAATAGTTCGAGTTTGGGGGTGTGTAAAGTGTCCACAAGTTCTATATGTCATGCACATTTCATCTCATATTATTGTTGTTTTTGAGTAAATTCTAGGCATAATTAGGATCATGCTTTGCATTTTACAATATTTCTTTACTTTGCCATGCTTTTATAGATTATCTGTTATTTGGTGAAGAAAAGGTATTGTTTTAGTGTAATTTTAGTTTCAGGTACTAGAGGCTGACAAAGGGAAAGAGGAGCTGAGGATATGATGTTGAGGCAGCAAACCAAGGAGCTGTACTGATATAGTGCCAAACATAAACAACAACTGTCGAGTAGCTGCCGCCGCCTAAGACAGCAGACTATAGAGTTGGAGAACCAGAGTGCGATCTGTAGAGCAGAAAATCCTGATTCTATCGATGATGTCCACTAAATTTTCTGACGTCGGTAGCAGCTAGCAGAGCCGCCGAAGGAGAATCTCGAGATTACTTGTGGAGCAAGGCAACATGATAAAGTCCATATTCAACTCAAAGAAGTCAGAGTTTAAAGCCACCTTTAATGCAAAAAGCTACTGTTGAGTGTGTAAAAGTTCTATTATTTACACCTTTTTTAACCCATATTTCTGCTGCATTCAAGCATCATTGCATTGCATTTAGGTCAGTTTACAGTAAAACATCACAAATATGCTAAAGGCACGGATTCTACTAAAAGATGGCTGATTTTGCAGATAACTGCCACAGTTGACAAAGAAGGCAGGCGTAGGGCAGAGAAGCAGGAAAGCTGAACTGGACAAACAGACGAAGAAGACGAAGCTGTCATGGACCTGTCGTGACAGCAAGGTGACAGCGGCCTTATGAAGAAGAAAAGTAAAGTGGACCTCGATAGATAGAGAAAAATCTGCTCGTCTGTCGTGTGAAAGCCAAATATTTTTCCAAGCCCCGGATCAAAAGATATGTCAAGCCAAAGCTCAAGGAGAGGAATTCCCATGAAACAAGGAGGCGGCTGAAAAGTAGGAATCCTTCGAGATTAAGCATTTATTAGAATCTTACTTTTCATTAAAGTTGTAATCCTTGTTAACTTAGAATACTTGAGCCCAAAGCTTATATAAGGGCATAGATTTAACCTAGGAGGCATCCAATACCCCATAACCGATAACCTAAACCCCTCCGCCGTTTACCCGTCGTCGACATGTTCTAAAAACCCCCTAGGGCCACGGGTTGTTTTGTAAAGTAGTTGCAAGGGTTGTTTTGTTTTAGGATTTTCCAAGTTCAATAAAATAAACTTCAAGTTCTCTTATCTTGGTTGTAATATCTTGCAAGAGCATCGGGAGAGCATTGTGAGGTTATTTATTTACTTAGCATCGGGAGAGTTAAGTATACGAAAGAGATAAGAGCGCGTTCTCTAGTTTATAGTTGAACCATCTCGTGCCTAGGGATAGGGCGAGGTTAAGTGGCTAAAGAAGAATTCATACACATCGGTGTTCATCCTTCGATTCACGCCGGGAGGTATCATCAAGACGTGATCATCGACAGACTTGGACCTAGGGATAGGCCAAGGCAGATCTGGGATTCTTGCCAAACTTGGAGTACGGAGTTGGTGTCTGCTGCCGCGACAGCCAACGGACAGCCGCCGCGACAGGTGCTGCCGCGACGGGTGCGACGACAGAACTGGAGTTCCTAAGCATCGCAATACCTGCACTACTGAGCAATTCAATACCAGCCCATTCTCTCTATCTTGATATTCCTACTCTTTTATTTACGTTTTTCTTTATTATTCTCGTGACAATTCTCTTAAATATTTTCTTTACTTCGTGCAGTGAAATAAGGTGAAGCTATTAGCCCAATCCCTGTGGAGACGATATCCGATACTTCGTATCACTTTACTACTTGCGTCGTGTACACTTGCACTACCATTGCGATAGACTCTTTTACACGCAACAAGTTTTTGGCGCCGTTTCCGGGGATTGGCAACATAACTACACCTTTCTTTTCTTGCACTTTTCATTTTTCTTTTTTATTTTAATATTCTTTAATTTTTCTTTTGTGCTTTCAACTCTCGCTTTTCACAAGGTTTTCTTGTTTATGCGCAGATCTAAAAGAGGCGAAGATCCTGAGTATAAATTAGATCCAGAAGTTGAGCGTTCCTTCAATCTCAAGAAATAGATTCACCACCTTTTAGACCGGAACGAGTACCTTGAGGAACAACTAGAGCAGATGGCCCGTAATCCGCCCGCTGGAGGAGGTATACCGCCTGTCGGCGACCCGCCCGCGGCAGATGGACGACGGTCATGTCGTGACTACATGCTGAACGATCATGTAGAGCTGGAGACCACGCTGCCGGATATTAATGTTGATAACTTCGAGCTCAAACCTGTCATGTTTAGTATGATCAACAATGCCGGGCAGTTTAGTGGTGCTGTGACAGAGGATGCTAGGGAGCATCTCAAAACGTTCCAGGAGATCTGTGGTTCATTTAGACTGCCAGGAGTTAGTCCGGAGATACTGAGGCTTCGGTTATTTCCCCATTCATTGAGGGACAGAGCTAAAACTTGGTGGAATAAACTTACGCCGGGTTCAATTATGACTTGGGCAGATCTATCTCGTGAATTCTTATCTCGTTTTAATCCTTCACATTTATCTGAGCGATTACGTAACGAAATTGCTACTTTTCAACAGGAAGATGACGAGCCGATGCACGAGACCTGGGACAGATTTACTACTCTTCTTCGAAACTGCCCAATGCATGGATTCCCCGTCTGGAATCAGGTAACTAAGTTCTATAATGTTGCTAACTTACAAACTCGCATTCGAATTGATTCTGCAGCAAACAGACTATTATTGGATAAGGATCCGGACGAGGCTTTGCAAGTTTTGAAAAATCTGGCCAAGAATGAGGAGCAGTTTCCGACAGCTAGAAGAGGGGGTAAACGGGTACTGGCTGTCAAGGACAATGAGGCCGACAGCACTATGAAATCACAGGTAGCATTCCTTACTAAAGCAATGAAAAGGTTATTGAATGATGATGGTTTACAAGGATTTGCTGTTGAGGAAGTATGCGATATCTGTGAGGGAAATCATAGTAGGGATGAGTGCCCAATAAATGTAGAAGAGGGAAAATATGTTGGAAACTACAAGCCAAATTATAATTCCAACAACTATAATCCCAATTGGAGGAAGGATCCTAAATTTTCCTGGGGTAATCCTAATAATGCCCTGAATCCGCAAGCACATAACCAGAATCAGGGAGGTCCTAGATTGCTGACGCAACAGCAACTGCCGCCGCAACTGCCGCCAACGCAGCAACAACAGCCACCACCTGCCACGAGCAGTATATTGGAGCAGACTCTGGCCACTTTTATGTCTCAGATCGGTACGTATATTGAGAATATGAATCAGTTTGTCAAGAAGACAGAGAATTTCATGGATAAAACGGAGATGAGAATGACAAATCATGAAGCTACTTTGAAATCTCTAGAGACACAAATGGGTCAGGTTTCGCAACATATTAAGCCGAGGCAGAATGGAGGATTTCCTAGCAATACTGAAAATGCTAGACCACCCACATATGAGCAGTGAAAGGCGATTACTACTAGGAGTGGGAAGAAATTACCAGGGCCGGGAAAAGAAGCTGAAACAGTAAGGGATCCAGCCGTGGACAAACCTGCCGAGGAAGCTGCCCCGACAGGTGACAAACAGACTGCTGCCGATGCACCTGTCACGACAGCAGAAGCGACAGAGGAGAAAAAAGATGATTATCGTCCTCAGATTCGCATGCAGTGGGAAGGACGCATTGCTGATTATCGTCCCCCCCCACCCTTCCCTCAACGGATACAGCAAGCTAAGCATGAATCTCAACTTAAAAAGATTTATGATATTTTTAAGCAGGTTCATATTAATATTCCATTGTTAGATGCCGTTAGGGAGATGCCCGGTTATGCTAAATTTCTCAAGGATGTTATGTCGAAAAAATCTAAACTTGGGGAATTTGAAACGGTAAAGATGACAGAAGGTTGCATGAGTATTCTTCATCGGCAGCCACCCCAGAAAAAGAAGGATCCGGGGAGCTTCATCATACCTTGCGTAATCGAAAATAAATTCGTGGGTAAGGCACTTTGTGATCTTGGTGCTAGTGTTAATCTAATGCTCAAATCTGTTTTTCAGAAATTAGGTATTGGGAAGGCGCGACCCACGACAGTAACTCTGCAACTAGCCGACCGCTCTTACGTTCACCCTGAAGGAAAAATTGAAGATATTTTGGTAAGAGTGGATAAGCTTATTTTTCCTGCTGACTTTCTTATCTTAGATTGTGAGGCAGACGAAAACGCACCAGTCATCCTTGGGCGACCCTTCTTAGCCACGGGAAGATCACTGATTGATGTGGAGAAAGGAGAACTCACCATGCGCGTGAACGATCAAGAGATTAAGTTGAATGTTCTCCAAGCCATGAAACATGCTGATGTAGACGAGGAATGCAAGGCCATCATTGAGGTGACCCTTGATCAACCCTGCATCAGGTCGGGCTGCCATGATATAAAATTTGGTCACTGCCGCGACAGCCACTTATAGGCCTGTCACGACAGCAACAACGACAGCACCGACGACAGCGACTCCTCTGATTCCGATACAATTGATACTGAAGGTCAAGAGGAGGTAAACTAGATAGGCAATCGTCCAGGTAAGTTATTCGAACCCTTGAATTACACTTCGGATAACCACTTAATCCAAAAGTCATCTACTGTTGAACCACCTGTCTTAGAACTTAAGCCTCTGCCAGGGCAGTTAAAATATGCTTATCTTGGTTCCAATGACACACTGCCCGTAATCATCTCTGCTAAGCTGCCGCAGGAACAGGAACGACAGCTAATCGGCATGCTAAGGCAGCACAAGAAGGCGATTGGATGGACGATAACAGACATTCAAGGCATTAGTCCGGCATTATGCATGCACAAAATCCTCCTAGAGGAAGATCATAAGCCGACTATAGATGCCCAAAGGCGGCTAAACCATGCTATGAAAGAGGTGGTTCGCAAAGAGATAATCAAATGGTTAGATGCTGGTATTATTTACGCCATCTCTGACAGCAAATGGGTGAGCCCGGTGCAATGCATTCCCAAGAAAGGAGGAATGACCGTGGTGACCAATGAAAACAATGAGTTAATCCCAACCAGGACTGTGACCGGTTGGAGGGTTTGTATGGACTATCGGAAGCTTAACAAAGCTACCCGAAAAGACCACTTTCCTTTACCCTTTATTGATCAAATGCTTGATAGATTAGCGGGTAAACCTTACTATTGTTTTCTTGATGGTTACTCAGGTTACAACCAAATTTCTATTGCACCAGAGAATCAAGAGAAAACGACTTTCACATGCCCCTACGGTACATACGCTTTTAGGAGGATACCGTTTGGACTCTGTAATGCACCTGCCACCTTCCAAAGGTGCATGATGGCCATATTCTCTGACATGGTAGAGGACTTCCTAGAGATTTTCATGGATGATTTTTCCGTCTTTGGAGACGATTTTGAGAGCTGCCTCGGCAACTTACAAAAGGTACTTGAAAGATGTGAAAAAGCTAATCTTGTTTTAAATTTGGAAAAATGCCACTTTATGGTAGATGAGGGGATAGTCCTTGGCCATAAGATTAGCTGCCGTGGGATAGAAGTCGACAGGGCCAAAATAGAAGTAATTGAGAAGCTGCCGCCGCCGACCACAATCAAGGGCATTAGGAGTTTTTTAGGGCATGCTGGTTTTTATCAGAGATTTATCGCGAATTTCTCGAAAATCACGAAGCCCCTATGTCATCTCTTAGAGCAGAACCGACCCTTTGACTTTAATGAAGAATGTACTGAAGCATTCAAGGTTCTGAAGGAAAAACTAGTGACAGCCCCCATAGTACAGCCACCAGACTGGACACAGCCGTTTGAAATTATGTGTGATGCTAGTGACTACGCTGTCGGGGCAGCACTTGGGCAGCGCAGAGATAAGCTATTTCACGTCATATATTATGCCAACAAGACATTGAATGACGCCCAAGTGAACTATACCACCACAGAAAAGGAGCTGTTAGCTGTGGTGTTCTCCATTGACAAGTTTCGTTCTTACATACTTGGGACGAAAGTAATAATACACACCGACCATTCTGCCCTAAAATATTTGTTCGCAAAAAAGGATGCAAAGCCTAGATTGATACGGTGGATCTTGCTATTACAAGAGTTCGACCTTGAGATCAAAGACAAAAAGGGGACAGAAAATCAGGTGGCAGACCACTTGTCAAGGTTGGAGACGGGACAGAGTCTGCCAATAGACGAGACAAACATACTGGAGACCTTCCCAGATGAGCAGCTCTTTGCTGCCGCAATCGCTGTCGCGACAGCCATGGCGGCAGGTAAGTCTTCTGAACTCCCCTGGTATGCTGATTTCGTTAATTTTATAGTTAGCGGAATACTTCCTTCTGATCTTAATTATCAAGCCAGGAAGAGGTTTCAAAATGATGTTAAACATTATTATTGGGACGAACCTCTTCTTTTCAAAATGTGTGCAGATCAGGTTATAAGGAGGTGTGTACCACAAGAAGAACAAGAAGACATTCTCCATCACTGTCATGCTTCACAATATGGAGGTCACTTAGGAGGTAATAAAACTGCTTCCAAGATGCTGCAGTCAGGGTTCTACTGGCCGACACTATATAAAGATGCACAAGACTTCTACAAGAACTGTGACAGGTGCCAGCGGACAGGTAACATCTCAAGGAGAAACGAGATGCCACTGCAGAACATTCTAGAAGTCGAGATCTTCGACGTTTGGGGGATTGATTTTATGGGACCTTTTCCATCTTCGTGTGGAAATTTGTACATCCTCCTAGCAGTAGATTACGTCTCCAAGTGGGTTGAAGCCATCGCCACTCAAAAGAATGATGCCAAGACGGTCCAAAAGTTTTTACACAAAAACATTTTTTCTAGATTTGGCATCCCTAAGGCGATTATCAGTGATGAAGGGAGACATTTTGACAATAGGGTAATTGCTGCCGCCTTGAAGAAATATGGTGTCAAGCACAAGATAGCGACAGCATACCACCCACAGACCAATGGACAGGCTGAGATATCCAATAGGGAAGTGAAGAACATTCTTGAGAAGATGGTTAAGCCAACTAGGAAAGATTGGTCTTTACTTCTGAATGATGCGTTATGTGCATATAGGACAGCTTTTAAGATTCCATTGGGCATGTCTCCATACCGTTTGATTTATGGGAAAACCTGTCATCTGCCTGTCGAGATAGAACACAAAGCATATTGGGCAATCAAGGCAGTGAATATGGACTTGGACAAGGCAGGCCAGAAGAGGCTGTTAGATCTAAATGAGATTGAGGAATTACGGACAATGGCCTACGACAACGCAAGAATCTACAAGGAAAAGACTAAGAAGTGGCATGACAGGAAGCTGCTGCCACGACAGTTCTGCCCAGGGCAGCTTGTGTTGTTGTTTAATTCTAGGTTGAAACTTTTCCCAGGGAAGCTTAAATCTAGATGGTCTGGCCCGTTCCAAGTGGTTCAAGTTTTTCCCCATGGTGCCATCACAATTCAATCATTAAAAGATGGGCACCAATTCAAAGTAAATGGACAGCGCGTCAAGCATTATCAGGGGACTGAAGCCCCAGGAATACAAGAAGTGGTTACTTTAGGAGATGCCCCACAAGGCATCCCTAATTTAACCTAAGTTTTATTTTTATTTATTTTTATTATTTATTATTAGGTAATAAGGTTTATTTTTATTTGAATAATTTTTTTTCTATTTTCTGTTTTTAGGAAATAAAGGAGTCAAGAAGAAAAGGAGAAGTGACCCAAGCCCACCATCCATCCATCAGCCCAATAGAGCCCATTTATGGAAGCCTGTCGTTTCGGCTACCGCCGCAGACGGATAAGACAGGCTGTCAACAGACTGACACGGCAGACGCAGAAGCGTGTGGCAGACGCGTAACAGACGCATAAATGCGTGTCAGACGCGTCAGACACGCTAAATACCATCCGTCGCCCCGTTATTCACGCCTGCCGTTACGGCATTAAATGGGCAGATCCTCGACCGCTATAAAACCCCGTTTTCCCTTTCATTTTTCCTCACTTCTACTTATTCTTACTTGCTCTCTCCTCTCATTTTCATTTGCTTTCTTTATTTTTCACAACCCTTGTCACTAACATGTCGTCTAGACAGACCCGCCGCAGTGCTGCCTCAGCCTCTTCTTCAGCAGCAGCGACGCCCTTCACCACAAAAGAGTTATGGGAGGAAAGGGGTTTCGTGTACATCCGAAAAGCACCCAACATGGGACTCCGATCGTTCATCGTAAAGGCCATCACGGCTCAACTATGGGAGCACTTTGCTGAACAACCGGCAGAACTAAACGACACATTGGTCCGGGAGTTCTATGCAGCCATAGACAGCAGAACGGCAACATCTGTCACCGTTCGAGGAGTAAAGGTGCCATTCACTGCTGACATCATCAACCACATGTTTGGCCTCTACTTTGGCCCCGATGATGATGCCCACCAGAAATTTCTCGACACCCTCGATGCTGCCGCTTATGATGCTGTCATGGTGGAGGTGACAGAGGACGGAACATCATGGACAACCAGCAAAAAGAACCCCCACTCCGTCAACAGGGGGCAGCTCCTCCCGGAAGCCAAACTCTAGAACGCTTTCATCAAAAAGCGTATCATGCCTTCTTCCCACCACACGACGGTTAACCGGCAGCGGCTCGCCCTCATTCATTCCATCATGCACGACATGCCTATCAATGTGGGCCGCTATATGAGGGACAACATCCTGGACTGCACCTTCCGCTCAAACTCCCGCCTCTGCCTGCCATTTACAATAACCTCCTTATGCCGCTGTGCTGCTGTCCCCGAGGAATCCTCTGACAAAATAATAAAGGGCAGAGGCTGGACAGACAACAATATCAACAGCCTCATGGAGTTGATAGCGGCTACACCTATCTCTTCCTTCAACCCAGCTGCCTCACCAGCAGACTCAGATGAGGAGCCTGCCCCTAAACCTGACGCCGCCGCCGCCCCGACAGACCAGTCTGCCCTCATCCTTACTGCGCTACAACGGGTAGAGGAGAGACAAATGGGATTGATGACCTTCATCCGGGATTTCACAAATTCGACGGTAAACTTCATTACCCACACTTTAAATTTCCCCGATGTTCATTTCCCTACTTTTCCTACCCATGGCCGACACCTCTGCCAGAGGAACGAAGAGACCTGCCTCCGATGACAGCCCTCTGATCAGGAGGAATTTGGAGAGAGAATTTACGCCTGTCAAGAGGATAAAACACGTGGCAGACAGGAAACTAATGCCCAAGGCTAGCACCACCACCAGCAGCACTTGGGACAGTGGCAGCAGTTCTGACGTCCAGCTCGTGGAGCAACCTACCCCTGAACCTGCCCAGCCTCCTCCACAGCCCAGACGCCACCGTCAAATCCGTGTCAGCAGCAGCAGCGAGGACAGCGAATGAAAATTTAAGTTTTTATTTTCATTTTTTGCTGCCTGCTTATATCTTTTGTGATGTCCTTATCTTCATGTTTGTGTTTTCTCTGTCATTTTGCATTGAGGGCAATGCAACCCTCGAGTTTGGGGGTGGCAACCCTCCATCATTAATGGAGTCTTAAGTACATATTTTTATTAATTGTTGTGTCTTCTTTTTAATTAAGTTCTCTTAAAAAAAATCAGAAAATATAAAACTGTTGGCTTAAAACTGTGAAGTTAACTTACCTGTCATGACAGCTCTGTCGTGGCATCATCTTTAGGACAGTTTAAGGAGAAGTTTAGAGCCTTTCTATAGTTCTGAAAATTTAAACACCTTTGTGACTGTTATATTGCTTAGATTTCTTTTAGCCAAACTAGAATAGGATACTTAGAACTTGAATAGCCCCTAGAGGTGCCTAACACTGGCTCTAGGAAAGAAGTTTAGCAAAAGAAATTCAAAAACCTAGAGGTGCCCGAAACAGGCTCTAGTAAACTAAAGGTGCCCGAAACTAGCTCTAGTAAAAATTTAGCTTGAAAATAGAAGAAAAAAGAAGCATGAAAATGTGTCTTCAAAAAAATAAACTTTGGCATAAAAATTTGAGTTAAGGAGTTGAATATTCTAGTGAAACTAAGAGAGTCTTGGCATATAACTGTTCACAAGCATGCACACACTGCACGAGAGCTATAGGGAGATTCCGGACAGATCCTAACCTTTACGACAGGTTGCTGCCGCCACAGAGATTGAGCGACGGGTAAGGGACAGTTCACTGTTTGAAGGCCAACACAAAAATTTTCATCTTTCTTTTAGGTCTAGTTGCTTGAGGGCAAGCAAAAACTTGAGTTTGGGGGTGTGTTGAGTGTGTAAAAGTTCTATTATTTACACCTTTTTAACCCATATTTCTGCTGCATTCAAGCATCATTGCATTGCATTTAGGTCAGTTTACAGTAAAACATCACAAATATACTAAAGGCACGGATTCTACTAAAAGATGGCTGATTTTGCAGATAGCTGCCACAGTTGACAAAGAAGGCAGGCGCAGGGCAGAGAAGCAGGAAAGCTGAACTGGACAAATAGACGAAGAAGACGAAGCTGTCATGGACCTGTCGTGACAGCAAGGTGACATCGGCCTTATGAAGAGGAAAAGTAAAGTGGACCTCGATAGATAGAGAAAAATCTGCTCGTCTGTCGTGTGAAAGCCAAATATTTTTCCAAGCCCCGGATCAAAAGATATGTCAAGCCAAAGCTCAAGGAGAGGAATTCCCATGAAACAAGGAGGCGGCTGAAAAGTAGGAATCCTTAGAGATTAAGCATTTATTAGAATCTTACTTTTCATTAAAGTTGTAATCCTTGTTAACTTAGAATACTTGAGCCCAAAGCTTATATAAGGGCATAGATTTAACCTAGGAGGAATCCAATACCCCATAACCGATAACCTAAACCCATCCGCCGTTTACCCGTCGTCGACATGTTCTAAAAACCCCCTAGGGCCACGGGTTGTTTTGTAAAGTAGTTGCAAGGGTTGTTTTGTTTTAGGATTTTCCAAGTTCAATAAAATAAACTTCAAGTTCTCTTATCTTGGTTTTAATATCTTGCAAGAGCATCGGGAGAGCATTGTGAGGTTATTTATTTACTTAGCATCGGGAGAGTTAAGTATACGAAAGAGATAAGAGCGCGTTCTCTAGTTTACAGTTGAACCATCTCGTGCCTAGGGATAGGGCGAGGTTAAGTGGCTAAAGAAGAATTCATACACATCGGTGTTCATCTTTCGATTCACGCCGGGAGGTATCATCAAGACGTGATCATCGACAGACTTGGACCTAGGGATAGGCCAAGGAAGATCTGGGATTCTTGCCATACTTGGAGTACGGAGTTGGTGTCTGCTGCCGCGTCAGCCAACGGACAGCCGCCGCGACAGGTGCTGCCGCGACGGGCGCGACAACAGAACTGGAGTTCCTAAGCATCGCAATACCTGCACTATTGAGCAATTCAATACCACCCCATTCTCTCTATCTTGATATTCCTACTCTTTTATTTACGTTTTTCTTTATTATTCTCGTGACAATTCTCTTAAATATTTTCTTTACTTCGTGCAGTGAAATAAGGTGAAGCTATTAGCCCAATCCCTGCGGAGACGATATCCGATACTTCGTATCACTTTACTACTTGCGTCGTGTACACTTGCACTACCATTGCGATAGACTCTTTTACACGCAACAGCTACTTTGAAGACTTCTACTTCAAGAAGGACTACAAGAAGGACTAGACCTAGCTAATGCCTATATAAACCCATTGCAATTCTATTTCAAAACAAGTTATCTTTTCTTTAGGCATAGTTTAGGTTTTCTTGCCGCCTACATGTTCTAAAATTCTTCTTGGGTTTGGGTTATGTTGTAATTAGTGTGAGAACAGTTGTTTAGGATTTTAAGTTCGTTTTTTGCAAATAAAATTACAAGGTTTACTTATTCCACGTTCTTCATAGTTTTCAATTAAGGTGAAAGTTGAATTCTATCCATTTGTTAGGTATCGAGAGAGTCGAACTCACGAAAGAAGTAAGTACGATTTCATCTATAGACAGTACGATCAATCCAGCTTATATATAGGTTAAGGGTTTAAGGCGGCTAAAAGAGGACGAATCAACATTGCTATCTTTGCACAATTCACGCTGCGACTGGTATTATTTGCAGAGGGCATCAACAACACTCTGACTTAGACATAAGCAAAGTCACTTTTGAAGAGTTCTGTCGAGCCTTGTAGTTCTGCCGAGTTTTCCGCTAAGACACAATTCCATTCCCCTGTCGAGGCAGCGAGAGGGTCTTTGCAGTCTACCTGCTATCCCCCTTCGAGGCAGCAGAGTCTGGAAGCGCAAAACAACTTGTCCTATTCAACGTAGTTTCACACTAAGCAGCAGCATAACCCTGCCCATTCTTTCAACCTTATTTCTTCCCTTTTAATTACTTGTGTTTTTATTTTCTCAACAAACAAATTAATTGTGCATTTAATTTTCCTTGTGCAGGAATACCAATTCGAATCAAGTTGTCCAATCCATGTGGGTGACGATATCTTTTATATTATAACTTGACAAGAATGTGCACTTGCGCTCATAAATAGAGAACACCCAAACGCTCTATAAATATCATCCCAACTTGTAGTTCACCGTCAGTATCGACATCAACATCACATGATTGGCTCCCAATAGATGGTAAATCATCTACGTTTGCAGCCATTATAAAACTGGAATGAAAGGAATGGACTAAGAGAAATTTTGAGCGAATTACAATGAAAGGAAAGAGTGAGTTTTTGAGGAAGCGAATTACAATGAAAGGAAATAGTGAGTTTTTGAGGAAGCGGAGGGGTCTATTTATAGGGGTGTAAATGAACCGGTGTAAATGAACTGATGTTCTTTCAAATTATTGTTTTCTTATAGAAGACATGCATTGGAACACGTAAAATATTACATATGAATTACATATACAAATTATATTTTTATTTTTTGTATGTTAAAAACAATTGTACCCCTAAATACGCGGTCAATTGTACCCCTAAACATACATATTTAAATAATTTATATATAAATTGATATAGACTACAGGTGCAATAGTTTTTCAGATTTGTATGGCCGACAAGAGATGTGCCGTTGCTGTAGATAAATGGCAAACGAGAGATGTGTCGTTGCTGTAGATAAATGGTCGACAAGTGGTGTAATAGTTTGTCATAGTTGTTGGAGCCCTAAAGCTTCGTGGATTTTGTGAGTGCGTGATAATCATCATCATCCACGGTACAGTTGTCACCAACAATTTACATGCGGGGGTCTTAACATAGCTTCGAAAACATCGACAATGGTAGAAGCTTTGACACGCGCTATCAAATGTAAACGACACCCACCAAAAGTTGTAACCCTGGACATGACAAATAAAGTTGTAGCTATATTGATTTCTTGGTACCGATCATTTTCGTGCACCCCACCACGCGTTTTCAGATATTGTGATTTATCGATCATCTTGAACAAACACACAGTACACACATCACACCACAACTGGTATCCTTCCACAACGACATATATCCACAACTCACAATACAAGTGTGAGTTTACCACTAAGGTTCGTAAAGGAGGGTATATATAGACCAGATCGGCAGGAAAATTACGTCTTACATAATGCGACTTTGGCCAGGATTCCTGACTTGTAAGGTAAATCGCGTCTTACAAAACGCGACTTTGGCAAGGATTCCTAACCTGTAGGGGTATTCAAATGGTCGGTTAAACCGAATTAACCGACCAAACCGAACTAATTCGGTTAAACGGTCAGCCATCAAACTTTGTTCGGTCGGTAAATGGTTAATTTATTTTTGAAAGTTCGGTTAACGGTTAATTCAGTTCGAAACGGGTTAATTAACCGAATTACCCAAAATATTAAATATATTATATATATATTATTAAACCCTAAACCCTAAACATTTAAAATTCTTATATGATTTGGAAATTTTTTAAAAAAATTTCCATGTATTTCTTATTGAAAATATATTTTCGGTTGTGTTTTAACCATGTTACAACCTGAAATGTTATATATATTGGTAACAATTTCGATTGTAACCTAAATTGATATGATTTTAGGTAACATTTCAGGTTTAGGTTTCCAAACTAAAATGTTATATGTATTTGTAACATTTTATGTTGCAACTTAAATCGACAACATTTTAGATTGCAACCTAAATTGTTATGACTTTGTATAATATTTTAGGTTGAAACTTAAAATTTTACTCACTTCAACGTAGATTGTTATATGATATTTGACCGTCCTAGAATGAAAATATTTCACGACAAGTATCGAAACTTTACTCCGTTGTTACTTGTTTTGTTTTATTATACTATTTAATCTAAAATTCTAATGTTTTTATCTACGTTTAGATATTATTTAAATTAAATGCGAATTTATCTTTGTAAACTAAAAAATATTTTCGATGATTTTTATTGTGTAATAATTTTGATTAAGAAAACTAATAAATTTCAGTTAATTAAAAAACCGACCGAATTAATCGAAATTTATTCGGTTCGGTTAATATATTTCGAAAAAAGTTCGGTTCGGTTAACGGTTAAAGATTTAAAAAGTTCAGTTAATTCAGTTTTGGGTAATTCGGTTCAGCCACCAACCGAATTAACCGTTTGAACACCCCTACTGACCTGTCAGGTAAATCGCGTCTTACAGAACGCGATTTTTGCCAGATTCCTGACCTGTCAGGTAAATCGCATCTTACAGAACGCGACTTTGGCTAGGATTCCTATGGTGTCAGGTAAATCACGTCTTACAGAACGCGACTTTTGAGACTTTAAATACCTTCCTGGTCAAACAAACGAATCCCACACCACTCATTCAAAGAAAAAAATGTATTGCAGTGCTTGAAGTTTTCGATTGTAACTACTAATGACAACAAACCACGTATTTGGAAAATTTATTCACAAACTAATTTTCTGAATATTGTGATTTGTTGGTATTTGTAGTTGCATCTATATATTGAGTAGATGTTAGCAATTCGGTGTTTTTGTTAACGAGGATCGACAACAACAAATCATAATATTCGGAAATTCGAGATCTTTTTAAATGGCAGACAAGTTCTTACCGTTTTGGTCTAGGCTACGACCCCTGCATGTAACTAGAGTCAAAGACCCAACAATGAAAGCATGTTTAGGGGTACAATACTTGGCTCAAATAGACCTCCAAGCTTGAAGACAAGGACTGGTTCTCTACTCAGCTCAGGAAGTAACCCGAGGGTATGTTAAATGAGGATGAGACTAAGAGAGCAAAACAAGTTGAAGATCTTGTAGAAGTATCTTTATTAGCATGTTTAGGGGTACAATTGTACAATAATAATGTACATGTGTTTCTTTCTTTTATACTAATTAAAAGAAAGATATTAATTAAAATATATACTAATTACAAAATAGAGGACATACTAATGAAAATATATAATAATTAAAATTAAACGATAGTCGAATTCCTCCACCAAAATATTTATATACTAATTAAAAAAATTAACTCAAAATATTAATTCAAATAAAATATAAACTAATTAAAAAATAAAAAAAACACAACTTAAAAACCATATATTAATTAAACAAATAAACTACAAATCATGATTAAACTAAAATATATACTAATTAAAAAATAAAATAAAAATGTAAAGTTCAATATTTATAAATAAAATAAACTAAAAAATTAATGACGCCTATATCCATCGGTACCACCAGACGGTGCACGACGATGTCGCTCCGGATTGCGTCGGGGGAGAGCATCGTCATCATCATCATCACCATCATCCTCAGTTCCACCTCTAGCGGTATCACTCGTTCCACCGGGTCCACTAAGGTAGAAAAAAGACTGTGGCGGCGTTTGTTGGACAAACTCGATTCTAAATGCGGCTGACACCAGGAGGAATGACATGAGGGGCACGTAGGGCTGCAAGATAACTCGAGGCACCACTCATCACCGCCTTAAATTGAGCAAAGGGGTCTGACACAAAAGGCGTTAAATAACCTTGGCTCGGACTTTGGGTCAGCTGTGATCGCATCGGTGGTGGGGTAGCATCTGATGGTGGCGATGCTGTGGAGGCAGGACCACCGCTTCTCGTCGATGATGACGCACCGCCGGAGGTGTTTCGTGCTCCACTACCCCTCGAACGCTGAGACCGTGGGCGGTTGCGTTGCTGACATCAATAGACGACATCTTCCTCCTCTCGAGTCAGAATAAACGACTTCCCATTTGCTGTAAACCATTCCTCGTAATCATCGTTCACCATCGTATCAAACATAAGGTACTCACTCTGGGGTTGCCATCGCAAATTTGTCTTGTCCCTCCAATGAGCGATATAAGCGTGGTAGTACACCGACCAATCAACATATTGGAAAATCAAAAAAATTATTATTCTTTTTAGATATGAAGTACGTTCGAATTAATAAAAAAATATGGTAAGTATATAAATATTTATTACCTCGGGCTTTCCTTGTCGAGTGAGTTTGTGCAACTTATCTAGATTTGGAGGCTTCACTGGGATACGTTGGAAACAACTAAATTATCGTAAAACGTAGTCGGTCGGATGCCACTCAACTGTGGCATAGCAGACGAGTGGTACATAGGCTGTCCAAATAAGCTTCGTCTCGACCGAAAATTTTGGGATGCAGTGGTGCACTTCCGTATTCGCGTACGGTGTCCATAAAAACTGTACAATATATAATGCATATATTAAAAAAGAAGAAGATAATACCTATAGTTAAATATAAAATTTATTTTATATATATACACCAAAGTGTTACCTGATCTTTCGAAAAATTCTCAATATCATGTCTGATAACCTCCATGCCCTTCACAACACTAACATGAGTTAAAGAAGCGGTCCACCTACAAAATAAGAAGATAATTTTAATTATAATAGTACGTATATTACAAAAATTAACCATTTTCTTACCTCCGACCCAACGGAAAAACATATAGACTAGGTTGTAGAAGCTTAGGGCGTAAAAACGACATTCTCCACCACGCCCAAGACTGGAGCAACACCAAACAACCTCTGATGCAATTCTTTTCTGGATCGGTGTTTTTGCACAACTCGCTAAATAGAGTGGCCAAAACTGCGGATCCCCAGCTTAGTTTACCGGCATCTTCAAAATTCTGCAAATGTCGCAACAAGATTGTGTGAACCTTGTTCCGGTTTTTGTCAAACATCAATACCCCGTCGATCATCTGTAAAATATAAGCGCGAGTATATGCCTACAATACGAAAATATATATTAGCATATGTAAAAAAATTATTATTTCAATAATAATCAGTAAAAAAATTATTGTTACCTTCTTCACATATTTGCTCGCGTCAATGGGCACATCACCAAAATTATCCCGCAACCACACTAATTTTATTTTCTCGCCGTAAAAACACTCCAGCGTAGCCCCTAACCCACTCAAACATAGGTCCATCCAATCTTCAACACCGGGACCAGTGATAGCCTCTCCATCAATAGGCAAACCTAGTATATGAGACACGTCCTCCAAGGTAATCGTCACCTTGCCGCAAGAAAGGTGGAATGTGTGTGTCTCCGGACTCCACCTCTCCAAAAGAACGTTTACCAAATCAACGTCTATTTTCGCACCTCTAAGAGTTTTGGATGGGTGTAAAAACCCGACCTCCTCTATGTACCGTTGGATCAACAAGTCGGGTGATCTTGTCATCCGGTTGTAAAAAACGTCCAGACATTGTTCCTCCCCATTATAAAAAAATTAAACACGTATGAATTAAACTACATAAAAGAATACAAAAATACGTATGTATAAATTACAATATGTAATAAAATAAATAAATAAAAGTAGATAAAACTTACATTTCTTCGATGATAATCGAACACGTGCTGGTGTGCGACTATTTAATGAAAATCGTGTCATGCAGGATGCGACTATTTTTTAAATTAAATATCAAATAATATAATTCACATCGGACCGAAGTCGCACCCTGTAAAATGCGATTATAGATATTGCATCCTGTTGAACGCAATTTACCCTGTCGTGAGCCTAATAGGGTATTTTTCTAAATATTATTTTAAGGGGTATTTTTTTCAGATAAATTCTCAAAAGAGAATATCTGACAAAATTAGCCATTAAACGGTCCATCCTCAGCTACTTTGTGTGACATTTCTACCTGATATATGAACGGTCCAACTATGATTTTGGTCCCCTTATTGTATTCGAATTTGAGATTTAGTCCGTATTCTTTAATTTAGCATAATCTAATTCGAAATGTTAACATTGTTATCAATAATCCCACTGACCCAATAATTAAGTGACATTGACGTCTTTTATGCAAGATTTAAATCCCATCCTAACCCAAAAGAACATAATTACTAACATTGTTACTATTTTGGTTAAAAACCAACGTAGATTTTTTGTAAAAATATTGATTCAAACAAAAAAAAATCGCGCAAACAAATTTGACATTCTAGAAAAAAATGGTCTACCCATTTTTTTTTTTCTACGCTCATCACTAACAATTTAAATTTTAAGCCATAATCCTAAATTTTAAATTATAAACCCTAAAATAGCTTTCAATTTCCTAAACCTTAATCTTAAACCATAAGCTTATGTCTTAACCATAAACCTAATTTTTTAGTATAAGGCATGATTAAGGACACACAAAAAAAACAACGGATTTTTATTTGACATTCTAACCGGAATGGTAAAATGTGCTCAAGCTTAATTTCAAACATAGTAGAGGGACCAAAACCAAAATTTGCCATTATGAATTTAAGCCATATATATATATATATATACCCCCTCCTCTCTCTCTTCCTAAGTGAATATCATTCAATGGAACATCCAAATAACTTGTCTCCAGGAACTTCTGCCATTGTTTTTCTCCTTTGTGCTGGTTTTCTCTACATATGTGTATGGTCTCCTTCAAACCCTTTTCTCCCCTACAATGAACTCAACAGTCCTCCCAAAAATTTTGTAAGTATATATTAATTACTATCATCTTCTCATATACATACATACATACATACATACATACATACATACATACATACATACATACATACATATATATATATATATCAATTATTGTTGGCAGAAGCTCATTTGTCTCTCTTTTTCCTGTTACAGACTGTCGTTAAGTTCCTTGCAAAAGACGAGCTCGCTTTAGCATTAGAGGGAGCTTCCATGCCGAACAAGACCGTGATCATCGCGGTCGTCAACCGAGCTTACGTTGAGCAGACTGTTGATGCCGAGACGACGATGTTGGACCTATTCTTGGAGAGCTTTTGGCTGGGGGAAGATACGAGGCCGTTGCTCGACCACCTGCTCCTCGTGACGATGGACCAGACGGCTCACGACCGGTGCATGTTCAAGCGCTTGCATTGTTACCGGCTCGTGACGGATGGTATCGATCTCGCGGAAGAGAAGGTTTACATGTCCAGGGATTTCATCAAGATGATGTGGAGAAGAACTCTCTTTCTTTTGGATGTCTTGAAGCGTGGATACAGTTTCGTCTTCACGGTATGCTTTCTTTCTTTGAACTTGTTGGATGATTCATCCAATTTAATTTATTTTTTTAACATTTTGTCAATATTCTAATTAAGAGCAAAGAAAAGAGTTGGTTGTATTAGCCAACCCATGTTTAAAGTAGTTGAGTAATAGGTTGATTACCATCGGTTAGTTATTTAAAAAAACAAATTTTTTAACTCTATAAATATAGACCGTAAAACCGACATAAAAACGACTTAAAAATAAAATTTTTGGTTTTGCAAACTTTAAAGACAGGTTTCTATCATGGTTAACATTTTTCTTTATTTGGCTTAGAATTAAATCGTTGAAATTTATAGCATTTTGGGACGTTGAATATTATATATTAGGGACTTGTGGCGGCCAAATGTGGTTGGCGGTTGGTCTAGTCGGGGAGGGTTGCGTACGCTGAGAGAAGATTTATACAGTTCGATTAAGAAAGGTCAAATCTAGGAATTGGTCTCTCTACTATAATCAAATTTGATATTTAATTTGTATACTTTAATTTAATATAGTCTGATATCTTTATCTTTATAGTTTTATTATTCGGTCCAACTAATTAACACCACTAACTATTCTTGTTTTATCTAGAGATCCTAAATGATAAATTTTGGTATAATCGAGGGACTGCAAGCACATTTCTACCATTAAAGAAATATTAGAAACACTAGATATTTGGCTTTGACTTTAACTACGTGACAATCGTGGAAGACAGCTATAAGGTAAAATGTGGCATTTTCTGATTGAATGTCTGGAGCTACGTAGGAGAAGCTGATTGGGAGATCAATCAGCTCGCCCCAAAGTTTAGGGAAGGTGGGCCCCTAATAACTGGGCCACTGTTAACCGTCGGTTCCTTGAATCACATGAAAAGTGTATATTGTATTTATACACCGATCGTGTGAGGATGAAATGATATTTTGAAATTCAAATAATATATTTTGAGACGATTATGGATTCCTAAATGTGTATTATTACTTTTATTCCAAAAAAAATGTGTATTATTACTAAGATTAATATCTCATACACTGGCGGTGGAAACTAAAACTTTTCACAAGCGCCTTAGTTTTAGGGTATAGAGAATTAGATTAGGGTATATGGTTTAGGGGTTAAGGTATAGGGGTTTAGAATTTAGCCGTAGTTGTTTCAATTTAAGGTTTATGATTTATAGGTTAGAGTTTAGTTTTTAGGGTAATATGGTGAGGATTTAGGTTTTAACCTATAAACCATAAATTATAACCCTAAACCTTAAATTGAAACAACTATCCCTAAATTCTAACCCCCTACACCGAAATCCCTAAACCTTATACCCTAAACTAACTTCTTATACCCTAAAACTAAGGCACTTGTGGAAACTTTTAGTTTCCACCGTCTGTCTATAGAATATTTATCCTTATTACTATTGAATAATTATTACATACACTAGCCGTAACAAAAAATTTGCACAAAGCCTTAGTTTAGGGTTTAGGGTTTAGTCTTAAGGGTTATAATTTAATATTTATAGGTTAAACCTTAAACTCTAACATTTAAACCCTAAATTCTAGCTATAAGCTCGTAAATTCTAAATATTTAAATATAAACCCTAAATCAAATCTTCAAACCCTAAAACTATAACACTTGTAAAATTATCAGTGTAAGTAGAAACCCTATTATTATTATTATTATTATTATTATTATTATTATTATTATTATTATTATTATTATTATTATTATTATTAGGAGCCACTACCCTAGTGTTGAGGTTTTTTCACAAGGAAATGGTTTATGGTGGTGTTTTGTTCGAAGAAATTGGTGAGATATTGCACTTCAATTTTTTATTTTCTAAACTAGTGCACAGTCGAAATTATTTTCTAATCTATTATACTTTTAACATTACTTTTAAAACATGTTGGAAGAAAACTCGAGTATGAAAAATAATTTTATTTTTTGAAATAAAATATTAAAATCTAATGGAATAGAATCCGAGTATGAACAGTAATTTAAATGCCCTGTAGCCCTGCCACCCTGCCATGTGTCAGCTGACCATGTATGATGTAACCGTGTTCATAGGGAGTTTTCTAGCATGCGGCCGCCAAATATAAGGCTAATATACAGCGTTACCGGAAACATCATAAAATATACCGGAAACATGATAAGGTATACCGGATATGTTGATTTCGAAAGTATCGATACTTTTGGATATGTTGATTTCGAAAGTATCCATACTTTTTCGAAAGTATCCATGTTTCCAGTATATTTTATGATGTTTTCGGTATATTTTATGATGTTTCCGGTAACGCCGTATATTAGCCTTATATTAGGCGGCCGTACCGCAGAACTACCCTGTTCATAGTCAGCTTGAAAAAAAAGAGTCAATTTTCATATTTTTAATCTAAAATATTAAAACATTGTTCATACTTAGGTTCCTTCTATTCGGTTTTAAAGCACGGTACAAAATGCAATAGATTAGAAAATAATTTCGATTGTGCAATAGTTTGAAAATTTAAAAAAAATTGAAGTGTAATATTGCACCAATTTCTCCTGTTTTTGTTCACTAGCCACGAAAAACTTAACCCTATAATATTAATCAACCAATTAAACATGTAGTCAGATTAGCTTAACCTCCGGTATACTTTGAACTAAACAAACTTTTGGTGCTTATGGATTGGGATGGTAGGGAGGTTATGTTCGGGTCGGGTCAGATTTACATAAAGTATTATTATATCAAATGTTTCGGACTTAATTTAGTGCGAAATACGAGTCTTAAGTTTTGTTTAACTAAATTCATATTTGTATATAACGAATTTAAGTTTGTTTAGTTATGTTTATATTTTTTTATATTTTTATAAAAAGGTATGCTGTTTTATTTAATATACCAATTTTATGTATATGTTTTTATTGAATTTTTTATATAAAAAAATTACATTATGTATTGCATATTAAATTTGTATATAATAAAATAAAAAGTTAATCAGACCACATATCCTTAAAATATAACACTCATTTTAAACTAGTCCCTAAACTTTTAAATGTTAAAAATTCCATACCCAAATGGGTCCCCAAACTTTAAAGTATTACACTTTCATCCTCAAATTATGATATGCATTCTAAATTGCTCCCAAGACTTTTGAACGTCCCAATTTCGTTCTCAAATTACTGTTTACACCACATCATATTATTACATAATACACATAAATGTTTATATGAAAATTAACCATTGTATAAATGTTCATTAACATGAGACACGATTACCATATACTGATAATTTGGAGATGAAATTAGAATATTCAAAAGTTTGACCAAATTAGATTGAGGTCATAGTTTGGGGATGAAATTGGAATGTCCAAAAGGTTGAAGACCAATTCAGAATGAGCGTCGTAGTTTGAGGATGAAGTTAGAACGTTCAAAAATTTGATGATAAATTTAAAATGAGAGTCATAATTTTAGAATGTTTGGTGCAAGTAACTCTAAAATAAAATATGTAAAAGTAATATTTGATCTAAAAATTTGAAAAAAGATAATATTTTGTAAAAATAAACTGAATGGCTCGAACCTTGAATATTAGAGTAAGTTCATCCCTTTTTTAAGTTGTCTACTTTCTTTTTATAATTTTTTTCTTTCAAATTTTAATATTTTTTGTTCAAACACTCAAACAATAGACCGGTGTGGTTCGATAATGACACTTTGGAGAGGGTTGAATCAAACCAATTAAACCAGTTTCTTTGCTTTCTAGCAAGTTTAGTATATGCCATTTCTTTTTTTTTCTTTTTTTTTTTCAACTTCTAAGTATGTGATGAAAAACAGTTAAATATTGATAAATTTTGTTCATTCTATTAGGACACAGATATAATGTGGCTACGAAATCCACTCCTAAAGCTAAGCTTAAACGGAACCGAGGATCTCCGAATCAGCGTGGATAAATTCTTCGGCGATCCACGACCCGATCATAATCTGATCAACACCGGCTTCTACCAC
The DNA here is from genome assembly GCA_958450335.1 of Hibiscus tridactylites. NCBI lineage: Eukaryota > Viridiplantae > Streptophyta > Magnoliopsida > Malvales > Malvaceae > Hibiscus > Hibiscus tridactylites. Next base: position 15,818,011 of record OY288273.1, on the reverse strand, counting down.
ATCAAATCAAACAACAAGACAATCGCTCTCTTCGACAAATGGTATTCACTCAAGGACAACTCCACAGGGAAGAAAGAACAAGATGTGTTGTTAGACCTATTGCGACACGGCATCATCACTGAGTTTGATCTCCGAGTAAGGTTCTTGGAGACGAGGCATTTTAGCGGCTTTTGCGAGGACAGTCGAGATGTTGGTGTTGTAATAACGGTTCACGCAAATTGTTGCCGCCACATAAACGCAAAGGTTAGGGACTTAACGGCAGTCCTCCGCGATTGGAAGCGGTACAAGGCGGCTGTGACTAAGTACCCCAACGCTGCTCGTAATATAACTAGTAGCTTTAGTTGGTCACCACACGATGGGTGTTGGAATTCATGGAAACCTCATCATTAGCTTAAAACATGTTGGTTTGGTTTTTAATTTTTAATGATTTTTTAATAAAATATTAATTCAAATCGATCGAATTGAAATATATTTTCTTTTGATTTGTTAAGATTAAAAATATAATTAATTAGAGATAAGCAAAATTCAAGTTGATAATATGAATCTGTCTAATTTTATTACGATCTAAGTCTAGTCATATTTTAATTTTTAGTAATTAAAAATATTACCTTGAAAAATTAATTTTATGTTGTAAATAAAATAAATAAGAACAATAACAAGAATCAAGAACACGAATAAAAGAATAAAGAGATTGAAGAACGAGGGAGATTTGTATTATTATTCAAACTAGACTTGTGTACAATGCATTCATCTATTTATAGGCATAAGAAGTACATAATACATTAAACTCTAAATAATGGAGATAATATTCCTAATGATAAAGTAATCAAATCTCCTAGATAATGTTCTTATCATTATAGACATCCACATAGATAAATATTCGTAACACTCCCCCTTGGATATATATGAAGATAATGTTCCTCGTTAAAACCATACTAAGATAAAAACCCAATGGGGAAAAAATTCTTTAGTGAAGGAAAATGAGTACACACATCTTTGATACGCATAACATGTTGCCTCATTAAAAACCTTATCAAGAAAACCTATTGGGACAAAACCTCGATTAAGGGAAAAAGAGTGCAACGCATATTTACTCACCCTCATCAAAACATCACAGAAGATCTTTGAATCTTCATAATTCAATCTTGAATATTATTTTTCTAAAGATCGTGAGGGGTGAAACTTTGGAGTAATATGTTCTATGATGTATCCACATTTCAATTAAGATATACATCTTGCATTATCTCTACCCAAGATAGCTTTGTATCATATCTTGTGAAAGTAAATCACATATCTTCTAGATATGTTGGGTCAATGATCTTAGTCAAACACATTTTTGGCTTGCCTCGTGCATAATAATTATTTCTACAAGATTTGAGGAGGCATTGACGAATGTTTGAAGATCTAAAGGTTATCTTTGTATATCCATGGATATTTCTTGACCAACTAATATGTGATGCTTCAAGACCAAGAAAAGATATAATTATCTATATTCGCATCCAACAATCTTACAATTATTGGGTACTCAATGGATATGATTTATTCATATTGAATCTCGTTAAGATTCTTTCAGCATGTGTTCATTTATAGACAAAAATGCATATTTAAATGCTCGATCTTTAGGTCGAAACAAAACCACATCTCAATATTCTTTTTTCTCAAATCATTTCCTTAAATAACCAAATGTTTTGAAAGCTCTTCAGGAGTTCTAATAATATTTGAATTATCATAATGAATCTTGATCCAAACACCTTTTATAAAAAAGCATAAGGAAATATGATCATTCTTCTAGTATTTCCTTAATTAGTACTCACTAAGGTGAGTATACCAAATGCGCCAAAATATTTAATGAGACATGTCTAAATAAATTTCCTCAAAATTTTTCAAATGCTTCTAGCATTTTAAATCCCTCAAGGATAACTTTCTTTTTATAGGGATCCACAAAACGATTAGACGCATATAAAATATTTCATAACTGCCAAAGTAATTGCATCCACCATGAAGTATTTAGAATTCTTCATAAATTATAATTTCGTCGTATTCACGACTACTTATTTGTGCCTCACTTGTATTACAACTTTAGGTGTTTGGTCCAAATACTTCTCTTTTAGAAGTTCAAAGCGTCTTTCTACATTGGCCAATTCAATATCTATATTTCTGGATAGATTTCTATACAAGATTCTCATTTTCTTTTTTTACTTCTATAGAAGTATTCTATGTAAAATTATTTGTAAAATCGTTGTCGAAAACTTTTCTATTTTAATTCCATTCTCGTAGTGACATAACTCATCGAGATCTCTTCAAGATTTCAATCTTTATTTAAGGTACCTGAAACTCTTCTAAAGTTTTATTATTAGTAATGTCTTGGGTCTCTTCAGGAGCACCCGCCTCCAATACATGACCATCTCATATTACTTTCCTTTTACGAGAATTTTGATCATTAGAACCATTTCAACTATCATGCTTCAAGCATGATTTACACCCTCTCGCTCTAACATGTAATTTAAACTTAGAGCATTTCAGATGATATATGAGACTTAGTTACTCTCATTGGGTCAGTAAATATGTCTGACAGTTGACCTGTAATAGCATGAATTATCTTATGAACTTCTGGTTCATATACGAGGATCTAGATAACGATAATTCATTTTCCTTTATCCAGCTGATTATTATCCCCCCATGATGTTGAGAAAAAGCCATGTCATAAATGATTCTCCAATTAATGTTTAAGAATTTAAACATAAAAGGAGACTTGTAACCCCTTCGTCCTGGCCTGGGCGGCGGGCCGGTCCGAGCGGGTCACACGGGAAAAACCGAAGCGAAACCCGTTAAGGCTCCACTTTGATTAGCAACCCTAGAAAACTTTCTTTTAACATTATCTTGTCTAGATGCTTTAATAACTCCTATGTGGAACACGAAGGCGGAAACACAACGAATTAAAACAAGCATGCAAGCAAGCAATTTAAAACAACCCATTTTAGATTATACAGCAGACCGTATCGATACACTCGAAGAGGGTATCGATACGCCTTGACTAGGTCAACTGACCAAAGTCAACTTGAGGAGACCGTATCGGTACACCGGTTGACCGTACTGATACGCCCTCAACGGTCAACTTCTCGTAGTTAAAGCTACGAAGATCGTATCGATACACCTAAGCCCGTACCGATACCCTTAATTTCTCGTCAAAATCTCAGATTTCCAGTAGCAAAAATGGTATCGGTACGCCTTCTCGAGTATCGATACACTTGGCCTGAAACAAGGAGGCTGTATCGGTACGAGCCTAACCGTATCGATATCCCTGACTCGATCAAACAGATTTTAGCTGGATAAGGCACAAAGGCTGCCTCAAGACACCAAACTAGGACCTCCAAACATGCATTCACGAACTCTAAGATCTTACACCCTACTACAAGCATGATCCAACACAACATACGTGAAAAGGGCATACAAACTAAGGAATCGAGCATTCATCGAAAAGACATCGCAAAGAGGTTTTCATGCCTTAAGACCAAACACATAAGCATTCATGACGTGCAACATAAACATGGTTTACAAACCCAAAACATCAACATGCTAAGGGAGTCTTAACAAGCTCCTTAACACAAAACAACATACACGAATCCCATTGCTTATCTATTACATCTTTAGTTTAAAAGTTCATACTTGAAGATAGAAATAGCACACTTAGAGGCCCTTCTTCTTGCACAAGCAACCCACGAACTAAGGATCTGCATTGTCGAACAAAAGAGAGCGTAAGCGTAAAGCTTAGTGAGGGTAAGCTCATAAAACAAACCTCGACAATGCAGGGTCCAAGCACGAGCAACAAAACCACGTATGAATGCATGTTTCCTTACCTTCGGAACCACATGAATCAAATATATGAAATGCATGAACATAACATCAATTATCATGACATGCTCAACATGTCCATATCCAAAATACCACCATATGAATCACATTTAACAAGCTGTATTGGCACCTTGCTATGACCCGAATACACGGATAGCAACCGTTGGAACTCACATCCAACAACTCAACCATTACATTACCTTACGGTGGGATTCCACTCATCACCGTTCCACGCGGAGGGGATTCCACTCATCCTCACGCCCCGTCCATGAGATTCCACTCATCATCGACTAAAATATAAATGAAGATTTCCAGGCGTACCCATACTCCATCTTGGTGACTACCATCACCAAGACCACACGCGCATTTCGACACTCGTGTGCACACTAACATCCTAATGATCGATCATTTGTACCCAAGCATACTAGTGCCAATACTATCTCATCAACAAACTCATCATAACACAATATCCTTACCAATTCCCGTGCCTAGCACGTATCCACCATGATTTACAATCATGCAACCCACTTTTCATCAAACACATGCATATCACAATGCATAAATAAATCATCATGCCTCATCATTTCACATAGCCACAATATGCATAACAACATCAATCACAATTAACACGCGAGACATAAACACAACATTTAGAAGTTCAACCATAGTCTTCTAAACTAAAGCTTGGGATTAGACTACCAATCTAATCTCAACTCTAGGTGGGTTTACCAAGCCCGACCTAAGTCCACATGCTCGAACCAAACATTTTGAAAACCAATTAAAAACCGAAGAACCACTCACCGACTACTCCAAGCTCAACAACTCTAGCCAATCAATCCACCAAGCTATCCGGATTCGTTCCCGAGGTCTCACCGACACAAAACCTTGGTTCTAAGCAATCCAACACAAGAAAAAACATCAACAATCAGTCATCAATCGCCGAAGCAAACCTGGAACACAATTTCAAGCAATTAGCCAACTAAGAACACACCTCAAACTAGCATTTTCGAGCAGCCCAAACACATATCAATTAACCATCGATTCCAACACTTTTAACATACTCATAAGCTTACAAATTAACCCTTAAACATCATACAATCATCAACCATCGATTTCCACTCATAAACAGCCCCCAAAACCATCTTTTGAACCACCTAAAACCTCTCTAAAACCCATATCCGAAAATCATTATAAAACCATGTAAAAATTAGATATGTTGGACCTTTTGAATAGTAAATACCTCATTTAACAACAACAAATCAAAAGCTTAACTAAAAGCTATCAAAGTTATCATTTTTATTTCAAAACCCAAAAACTTCAAAATGTAATATAATGGGTTTTATTAAAAACTAATGGTATAGAAATGAAGAGGAAGATAAGGACAACTCAAAAACATCATTACCTTTCAACAATATTCAAGAATGAAGAGGGAAGGAGATGGAATAGTAACAAGCCATGGAGATGGGGAAGGTGTTGTTGGTTTTGAGATAGGAGGGGAAGAAGATGATGAAAATGTATTTTTATTTGTTTTGTTTTATTTTAAAAGTCAAAGGACATTTTTACCCTTAATGAAAATGGGTAATTACAACAGTGTAAAACCCATGCCCATTTGGGTTTAATTTAAAACAAGCCCAACATATATTTATTTGTTTTGAGATATGAAGCCCAGAATTATATTTTAATAATTTAATTTCACCCGGCCCCCAAACCCGGGTGTTACAACTCTCCCCCACTTAAGGAATTTCGTCCTCGAAATTACTTGACGGAAACAAGTACAGAAACTGCTCAAGCATATCGGCTTTCCTCTCCCACGTGGCCTCTTCCACGCCCCTATGTCGCCACAACACCTTGACCAACTCTATGGTCTTGCCACGCAACACCTTGCTATCTGAAGCAAGTATCTCAACTGGTTCTTCATTATACGACAAATCTGGGTTCAGTTCTATCTCCTCAACGGGCATAACGTGAGACGGATCTGATCTATATCTCCTAAGCATCGATACATGGAAAACATCGTGGATCTTTTCTAACTCTGAAGGCAATCTCAAATGGTAAGCTACTGGCCCAATCCGCTCAACTATCTCATACGGACCGATAAACCTCGGACTCAACTTGCCTTTCCGGCCAAATCGCATTACCTTCTTCCACGGAGACACTTTTAGAAACACTTTCTCACCCACTGAATACTCAATCTCTTTTCTCTTCAAATCAGCATAAGATTTCTGACGATCAGAAGCTGCTCTCGGACGGTCACAAATCAACTTCACTTTATCGGTCGTCCCCTTAAGAAAATCTAGAATAGGTAACAACTTCTGACCCGCTTCGACCCAACAGATCGGAGTCCTACATCGCCTACCATACAATGCCTCATAAGGAGCCATCTGGATATTAGCCTGGTAACTGTTGTTGTAAGCAAACTCGACTAAGGGTAAATGCTTCTCCCACGATCCCTGGAAATCGATCACACAACAACGGAGCATATCCTCTAATACTTGTATCACTCGCTCTGATTAACCATCTGACTGTGGATGATAAGAAGTACTGAAATGCAAACGACTACCTAGGGCACTATGCAAACAACTCCAAAACCTCGATGTGAATCTCGGGTCTCTGTCTGATACAATAGACTTCGAAACTCCATACAGTCTCACAATCTCTCGGACGTACAAATCTGCCAGCTTGTCTAAAGAATCTATGGTGTTCACTGCTAAGAAATGAGCACACTTAGTGAATTTATCGACTATCACCCATACAGAATTCTTCTTCGAAGGAGACAACGACAACCCTGACACAAAGTCCATAGTGATTCTTTCCCACTTCCATTTCGGAATTTTCAAAGGCTATAACAAACTTGAAGAAACCTGATGTTCTGCCTTTACTCTCTAACATACCATGCAACGGCTCACATACTCGGCCACATCCTTCTTCAAACCAACCTAGAAATAATCACTCTTCAGATCTCGGTACATCTTAGTACTACCTAGATGCATAGAAAAATGGCTCGAATGTGCTTCGTTCAGAATCGTACATCTCAACTCAACATCTGCAGGCACTACAACTCTGTCTCTGAAACACAACACATTCTCATCACTGAAATTGTACTCTATCGGTCTACCCTATGCAATGTACTGAACATGTGAAGCTAAAGATACGTCTTACAACTGTTTCTCCCTGATCATCTGAATCAACGAAGGCTTCACTTGCAACTCTGTAATCAAACCACTGTTCTTTGATACACTCAGCCTAGCAAACATAGCTCGCAACTCAACTGCAACTTTTCTACTCAACGCATCGGCCACTACATTTGCCTTACCTGGATGGTACTCAATAGTCAAATCATAGTCTTTCAACAGTTCAAGCCATCTTCTCTGTCTCAAGTTCAACTCTCTCTGAGTCATCAGATACTTCAAGCTTTTATGATCAGTGTAAACCGTGCACTTCTCACCATACAAGTAGTGACGCCAAATCTTCAATGCAAACACAACTGCTGCTAACTCAATGTCGTGCGTAGGGTAGTTCTTCTCGTGCACCTTCAACTGTCTCGAAGCATAAGCAACAACTCTCCTTTCTTGCATCAGAACACAACCTAAACCTACGTAGGAAGCGTCACTATAGATTACGAACTCCTTCCCTGAAACTGGTTGTACCAACACTGGAGCATTCATCAAAGCCTCTTTCAACTTCTCAAAAGCACTATGTCTCGCATCTGACCGCTCAAACTTTACTCCTTTTTGCAAAAGTTTAGTCAACGGAGCAGCTACCCTAGAGAAACCATCAACGAACCTCCTATAGTAACCAGCTAGTCCTAGGAAGCTTTTAATCTCGGTCAGTGACTTAGGTTGTTTCCACTCAACAATGGCTTCAATCTTCTTCGGATCAACTCGGATACCTTCAGTTGATACCACATGGCCAAGAAACACAACCTCTCTAATCCAAAACTCGCATGTACTCAGCTTAACATACAACTGGTTGCTCATCAATCTCTGCAAGGCATAAATAAGGACACAAAAAAGACAATGGATTTCTATTTGACATTCTAACTGGAATGGTAAAATGTGCTAAAGCTTAATTTCGAACATAGTAGAGGGACCAAAACCAAAATTTACCATTATGAATTTAAGTCATTTTACCTTTTCCTGCCATCAAAAACCAAATCCGTTTAATTTCATCCAAGAAACTTCAAGTTAACAATCGCCAAAATACTAATGCACATACACATATATATATACATAAACACATATATATATGGATGATTCTACAATAAATGTCAAGTACCGATATATAGGGGTACTCAAAATTATCCGACCCGGTTGACCCGGCCGACTACCCGACGACCCAAAATAAAAAAGGGTATTTTACTAAAAAAATTACTCGACCGGGCCGGGCACCCGACCCGAGATTTTTTCGGGTAGTTGGGCCGGGTCTGAGCCAAAATTTTTGTTAATCGGGTACCTAACCCTATACTTTTAATATATTTATTTTTAATTTTAAATTATATTTTTATTTTAGGTTCTTAATATTGTTATCTAAAATTAAATTTAAATCTCCAAATTATTTCTATGTTTGTATTATGTACTTTCAAGTTTTAAAATTTTCAAATATATTTTTATTAATTTGTTAATACAAGATTCGAATGAAAAAAAATGAGATTAATATTTTTAATGTCTTTTTGGTGATAAACTTTATTATTATTATTATATATATATCCAAATATTCATCTTAAAACTAACTTCAGATCACTAATTTTTTGTGTTTGGATTATGTATTATGAATTTTTAAATTTTATGTGTTTATTATGTGATTTTTTTAATTTTAAATTTAAATTAAATAAGTAAAAATGTGAACTGGGTACCCGTTACTCGATTTTCCGGGTACCCGGCTAAAGCGGGTCGGGATACGCCGACATATGTGATACCGGAGGATTTGGGTACCCGGAAATGAACACCCCTACCGATATGCACCATCACTAATCATGTATACCGTTATGTATCATTAACTATTTTAATTACTTTTGAAATTATGAGATCGAAAGTGTTATTATCCCTTTTAAATAAAATCTAAAAAAATTATTTTTAGATATTTTCCTATTTGGGTAAAGTACACAAATGGAAACTAAACTTTGGTAAATTATTCAATTTGGTAACCAAACTTTCAATTGCTTCAATGTTACTATTAAACTTTTAATTTTTCTCCAAATTGGTCACTAACCCGTTAACAACTGTTAAAAGGGTGACGTGACAGTTAAAATATTTTCTATAATAACACATTTAGTCATCTACATTTGCACATTCAAGCAATTTTGTCCTAATTCGAAAAAAATAATAAATTTAACCCTAATTATTTACACATTATTTCAATTTAAGACTAATTTAATTAAAATTAATTTAACCCTAAACCCATAAACCATTATTTTGGTTTATTTAACCTCATATGATAAAGCTTTAATTCATATTAAGCTTTCTAATTGAACTTAAAGTTTCACCTAATTATGAAAACGGAGTTATAAAAAATTATTGATAGCTCAAAAGTTTTAATGTGTACTTATTTCTTCGCATTTTGATCATTAATATAAAGTTTTTATAATCGTCTCGATAGTTATGCAATGGCCATCTAACAACTCCACCAGCTAACGAACAAGGAAAAGGGTGAATTGAAATCTTTAAAATGTATAAGGGTTTTATTTCAGTTGATTGTTTTCCTTCTAGAATAGGTTCCTGCTTATGTAAGAAGATCGATCCTTAGTTACAGGGACATATGAAATAATAAAGCCCTAGTTCATAATCTTTATCAAAACTCTAAGATGATCGGGGTCTCTATTTTAATAAGTCCAGATGTTTCGGTCTAAGCAATTTGTATGAGAGACAAATAACAAGAACTTAGCAAAGGGGTTACAAAAGTTTTAAATTAATGATAAAAATGCGAAGAAATAAATACATCTAAAAAAAATTGAGCTATCAACAATTTTCTCACAACCTTGATTTTCATAATTAGGTGAAACTTTAAGTTCAAATAAAAAGTTTGATTCGTATTAAGCTTAATAAATATCATATAGAGTTTAAGGTTGAGGGGTTTATGGGTTTAAGGTTCAATGCTTAAGGTTGGGGTTTCAATTTTAAGGTTTAAGGTTAAATTATTTTTAATTAAAATAGTTTTAAATTGAAATAATATGTAAATAATGAGGGTTAAATCTTTTTTTCAAATTGGGACAAAATTGTTTAAATGTGCAAACGTGGATGACTAAATGTGTTATTATAAAAAAATATTTTAATTGTCACGTCACCCTTTTAACGGTTGCTAACGAGTCAGTGACCAATTTTGAGTAAAAGTAAAGTTGATTGATAACATTAAAGCAGTTGAAAGTTTGGTTGTCAAATTAAATAATTTATCAAAGTTCAGTTATCATTTACATACTTTACCAAAAAAGAAAAAAAATCTGAAAAAATAATAAAAAATTATTTTTAGATTTTATTCTAAAAATAGATAATAATGCTTTCGGTCCATAATTCCAAAAATAATTAAAATAGTTAATGATACATAACGGTACACATGATTAGTGGTATATAACGGTACATGACGTTTATTGTAAAATGATTTATATATATATATATATATATATATATATATATATATATATATATATATATATATACCCCTCCTCTCTCTCTTCCTAAGTGAATATCATTTCAATGGAACATCCAAATAACTTGTCTCCAGGAACTTCTGCCATTGTTTTTCTCCTTTGTGCTGGTTTTCTCTACATATGTGTATGGTCTCCTTCAAACCCTTTTCTCCCCTACAATGAACTCAACAGTCCTCCCAAAAATTTTGTAAGTATATATTAATTACTATCATCTTCTCATATACATACATACATACATACATACATACATACATACATACATATATATATATATATCAATTATTGTTGGCAGAAGCTCATTTGTCTCTCTTTTTCCTGTTACAGACTGTCGTTAAGTTCCTTGCAAAAGACGAGCTCGCTTTGGCATTAGAGGGAGCTTCCATGCCGAACAAGACCGTGATCATCGCGGTCATCAACCGAGCTTACGTCGAGCAGACTGTCGATGCCGAAACGACGATGCTGGACCTATTCTTGGACAGCTTTTGGCTGGGGGAAGATACGAGGCCGTTGCTTGACCACCTGCTCCTCGTGACGGTCGACCAGACGGCTCACGACCGGTGCGTGTTCAAGCGGTTACATTGTTACCGGCTCGTGACGGACGGTGTCGATCTCGCAGAGGAGAAGGTTTTCATGTCGAGGGATTTCATCAAGATGATGTGGAGAAGAACTCTCTTTCTTTTGGATGTCTTGAAACGTGGATACAATTTCATTTTCACGGTATGCTTTCTTTCTTTGACCTTGTTGAATGATTCATCGAATTTAATTTATTTTTTTAATATTTTGTCAATATTCTAATTAAGAACAAAGAAAAGAGTTGATTGTATTAGCCGACACACGTTTAAAGTACTTAATTCGAATTAGTTGACTAATAAGTTGTTTATCATCAGTTAATTATCTAAAAAAAAAATTTCCGACCACAAGTATTTTGATTTAGTATAAATAAAGACCCTAAAACCGATATGAAAGATAAAATTTTCGTTTTACAAACTTTAAAGGCATGTTTCTATCATGGTTAGCATTTTTCTTTATTTGGCTTAGAATTAAATCGTTGAAATTTATCAATATTTCAAATGCCTTGCCCCCAATGCAGCTCTGCCACCCTGCCGATCTCAAACAATAGACCGGTGTGGTTCGATAATGACACTTTGGAGAGGGTTGAATCAAACCAATTAAACCTGTTTCTTTGCTTTCTAGCAAGTTTAGTATATGCCAACTTCTAAGTATGTGATGAAAAACAGTTAAATATTGATAAATTTTGTCCATTCTATTAGGACACAGATATAATGTGGCTACGAAATCCACTCCCAAAGCTAAGTTTAAACGGAAGCGAGGATCTTGGAATCAGCGTGGATAATTTCTTCCGCGATCTAGGACCTGATGATAATCTGGTCAACACCGGCTTCTATTACATCAAATCAAACAACAAGACGATCGCTCTCTTCGACAAATGGTATTCACTCAAAGACAACTCCACGGGGATGAAAGAGCAAGATGTGTTGGTAGACCTATTGCAACACGGCATCATCACCGAGTTTGATCTCCGAGTAAGGTTTTTGGACACGAAGTATTTCAGCGGCTTTTGCGAGGACAGTCAAGATGTCACTGCCGTACTGACGGTCCACGCAAATTGTTGCCGCCACATAAACGCAAAGGTTAGGGACTTAACGGCAGTCCTCCGCGATTGGAAGCGGTACAAGGCGGCTGTGACTAAGTACCCCAACGCTGCTCGTAATATAACTAGTAGCTTTAGTTGGTCACCACACGATGGGTGTTCGAATTCATGGGAAACCTCAGCATTAGCTTAAAACATGTTAGTTTGGTTTTTAATTTTTAATTATTTTTTTAAAATATTAATTCAAATCGACCGAATTAAAATATGAAGTTTTTTTATTTGTTAAGATTAAAAATATAATTAATTAGAGATAAGCAAAATTCGAGTCGATAATATGAGTCTATCTAATTTTATTATGATCTAAGTCTAGTTATATTCTAATTTTTATTAATTAAAAATATCACCTTGAAAAAATAATTTTAATTTTTTTCAATTGTCTAAAGGTGATTACAACTTACAAGGTAGTATCTGTTCACCAAAAATATAAAATATAAAATATTCAAAATTTACGAAAAAACCCAAAAATTCACCAAAATTTTAAAACTTTGGGGTTTAGGGTTTAAGATTTTGGTGAATTTTTGGGTTTTTTCGTAAATTTTGAATATTTTATATTTTTTAAATATGTTTTTTAGTTTTTATAATAATATATTATTTGTTTATATATTTTAATATTATTTGTTTATGAATAAAATTTTAGGGTTTAAAGTTTATAGTTTAGGGTTAGGGTTTATGGGTTTAGGGATTAAGATTTTGTCGAATTTTAGATTTTTAAACAAATTTTGTTTTGAAAATTAGTCTTTTAGTTTTTATAATAATATATTTATCTATTTATATATTTAATATTATTAATAATATAAAAATGTTTATATATTTTCATTTAATTTATTATTTATGTATTAATATATGTATACTGATATTTGAATATTTTTATATTAGAAATAATATATTTATATTATTCAGATAAAATAATATTATTTATATGACAAACTATAGTTTGGAATATATATTATTTGTGCTAAAAATAATTCAAAGATATTAGGTTGGCTTGGTGGTTAGGAGGTTGTCTTTGATGCTTAAGTTCCTAGGTTTGAATCTCATTAAGTGCACAATTTCACATATTTTTCTCTAGCAAAACGACGTCGTTTTGGGTCATTTATTATTAAAATAGCGGCACTAAAACGACGTCGTTTTGGTGCAGCGTCCATGTCATCACGGAGTTAACGATTTAACGGCAGGGTGGTATAAACGAGTCGAAAAATAAAGTTTAGTGGTAAGTTTGGACCAATTGAAAGGTTGATGGTAAAAACATGTCACACTCTATTGTTCGGTTGTACCTGACATACTTTACCCTTAAAATTATAAAAAATATTAAAAAATTTAAAAAATTTAAAAAATTCAAGACAATCTAAAAATATTTAAATTTGTAAAAAAATTAAAATCATGTATAAAATTATAAAAATATTTTTACTTAATATAAAAAAACATAAAAATAATTGTAATAATTATTTAAAAGTATACATAAATATTTATAATGAAATAGTATTTAAAATTGTATATTTTTAAAAAATGTTTTTTTATTATAAAACCCAAAAATTTCAGAAATTTTCAAAATTCCCAAAATTTTCAAACCTCTAACTCAAAACCCTAACCTTGCATACCAAATCAATTTAATCGATGGTGAATGTTATTGGTGTTGTGGCATGTGTTTCTGCTTGGGCAAACGATGGTGTTGATGAGAAGAAATATCGAGGGAGAACGGTTTGGGTGATAAAAGGGGTGTCAAACGATGAGAATGTAACACCATCAATTGTACCTTAATAATTATTGGATTCATTAGCTAATTAACAGAGCTAATTAATTATTAATTACCTTGCAATTCAATCAATAAGGACTAAATTGAACAAAACCATAAACTACCAAATAGGATAAGTCAATGAGTAAATTGAATAAAATTAAAGATAGGGGAGTTGCATGTCTCAAAACCGAGACTCCCTAATCTACCCCTCCACTATCCTAAGCTCTAAGAGTTAATTAGAGAGGATAATTTAGACAAATCAAGGCCTAGAGTATGACACCTTGTCATCACCTCCATTTCTTCTCCTAACCGGCTAAGAGAGGAGAGAAGAAAATTTAGAGAACAAGCATGAAAAACATTCATCTTCTCTTTGCATGAATTGGAATTCTAGCTTGGAAAATATAGAGAGAAAGCTTGGTAAGCTCCTCACTCCAAGATATGTTCAATTATAACTTTAGATCATGAAAATGTCGATTCTTGCGTGATGTTTGAGTTGAGATTAAGGCTGGAAAAACTTGGTTAGAATGATGTAAGGACTATAATCTTGTTAGAAATAATCTGGTTGATAAAATTAGTAGCTAATGGTTTGCCGAATCATAGAAATTTGCTTAAAATTTCTCTAGAATTGCAATTGCATGAAATTTGTAAAAATTAGGAAATTACACTTGAAATTAGAGAAGTTTTAGTAGGAAGAAGTTATTCAAGACTATGATATTTAAGGTATGGAAATGCTAATTTATTGAAAAATGTTAAAGAAATAATGAATTTAACCTTGAATCGAAATTAAGAGCATAAGTAAAAAAATAAAAAGTTTAGGGACTAGTGTAGTTAAATTGAAATTTAAGGCTTAATTGAATAAATTGAGAACTGGAAATCTTTGAGGACAATTGAAAGAGTAATAAAAATGAGTAGTAGAAGGATTGAAATAATGAATTAGAGATAAACATAAGCTAATTAGGTGTTTTAGATGTAAAACATGCTTTAAGGGACTAGTCTGGAAAATTTGTCTAATTGAGGACTTAGGCGAACTTAAGTAAAGTTGATTCCAGTATAGAAATGCAATTGAAATGAGGAATGTTGTATTATAAAAAGGAATTAGCTTAAGTAAGATGGAATTTAAATCGATCAAATCATTCAAGTATGCTTTTAATTTCAAGGACAGTTTTGAAGTATTGTTTTGGCCTAATTTTATCGAATAAATTGTTTTAATTGAGAAATAATTAGAATGCAAGCCTTGTATAACTGTAAAGTCAGTTATGTAAGCTTTCTAACGATATATAATAATCGTGATTACGACTTGAGGATTAAAAGATGTGAACAGAACATTTGAGGGTTTACAATCTGCCCAAATCAGTACATGGTTTAAACATTTAGCAATTGGTGTTTTATAAATTAAGATCGCTTTATCTAATTGGATGTTAACCAATGTTTATTGCATGACATATGTTTGATTAGAGTAAGGGAGAGAAGGATTCGAAGAAGGCACTTCATTAAGCAAAATGGACTCACTCAAAGGCATCCAAATTCAAGAATAGCTATGAAGTATTGTGAGTGTAATCTTCCCTAGGATTGAAACTTAGGTTCTCACCAAATTATTATCTTAATCTTGTCTTTGATATGAAATTGGATTAATATATTGATAACTAGGGAAGAATAACTTAAATTAATAATTGGACACTTTGATTGAAACTTGTGCATAAATTGAGTAGTGTTTTTTTGTAATTTCTTGGTTGTTTTGCATGTGTTGGTACTTATTAATTTGGTATTGAGAAAATTGTGGATCTTATATATGATTGCTGGAAATTAAAACCTAAATTGAGTACATTTACATGTAACAAATTGAGAATTAATAAAAAGAGACAATTCATTGACTTGGATGTTGAATTTATGTGTATGTGTTCAATTGAGCTTAAAATATTATTCGTGCTATTGAAAGGATATGTTTTCTTCTTGGAATGTGAAATGTTATGAAATATCATGGTTGGTAAAAGAATTGAAATTTTATTTTTGTCTAATCGAAACAAGCTTATGTATGATTATCTAATTTGTTGGTGCTATTAATTGAATTGGTTATCTTTGATAATTAATTTAAGAGAACAAATTTTAATGATAAAAATTACAAAGACCTTAGTTCTAGTTTTTCCTAGGTAGTATGGCATGCCTAGAGTCTAGAGCTCGACTTGTTAAGTACTAAGTGCACTATTTTGTTGGTGATGTATTCACTTCCTGTTAGATGCTAAAGGTATCGACTTGATAGGTACTTTGTCTACCGACTTATTTGGGTGTAGAAGACATTTTCTTGTTAAAATACTTAAAGTATTGACTTGTATTATGTGATTCTAGTACCTTTGAATTAACTAGGTACCAAGGCCTAATGGAATATTAAGATAATTTGTTATGATTTGAATTGAATTTTGTGATAAATATTATGTAATGAATTGATTCTTATGCGAATTGTATATTTTAAATTGAAATGGGGTGATAATTGTTGGGTATCGAATTAAAACTTGTATTGATTGTTATGAAATGATTTAAGCTTGTTAAATATTATTTGTAGAAATCGAATGGAATATAAGTAACCCTTGATTGGTAGGAATTGAATACTTGATGTATTGAACTCGATAATTAAACAATTTATATTAACTAATATTGAAAATTAGCAACTGTGTATTACTTCACTAAGTACTTCCATAATCTTACCACTCTCGTTTGTTATTCTTTCTAAAACTCAAGATCGGTTGCTTAGAGATACTCAACTTTGGAGCTTATATACACAAGTGAAGGAAGACTTGAAAAGTGTGGCATGCTTTGGTTATGTCTTAATAATTGTTGGTGGCTTAAGTTCATGCATTGTGATTTTAGTCCTTTGCATTATGATGGTCTTTAGGCTTTCTCTAAGGTGTGTGTAATGAAGTTGGAATGATAACTTTTTGAATGTCATGAGCTTGTAAATGTTAATCTCATGGTGTTTTGGTTAGATGCATGGTAATCTTTTTGTTGTAAATAGAATATATATGTAAATAAGAACTATGGTCATGGAAGCCTCTTGTTATGAAACCTTATATCTATGAATATGAACGAAATGACATGATCTTCTGGGTTATTTAACTATTTGATATACCTATTGTCAATTTATGATTCGAATGCTATTAGTAAGTTGATATTAGTGTTGTCTACGTTGAATAGAAATTGTATTGCTTGTAAGTTCATCCGATTCGGGTTAGGGAAATTACAAGTAGTAATTGGTTAAGATAAGTGTTGATGAAAGGTTTTAATTAGAAATGCTAATATTATTTTGAGTTAAATGACATTGTCTAATATTGGTTTAGAATCGAAATGAATTCTTAGAATCTGATATTGTATTAAAATGTTGAAATTATTTAATTGAAATTTTGTCACGTTGCTCATTGATTAGTTCTTCCTATTCTAGAAGAAAAAAATTTAAATTGGCCCACTTTTCTGTTAAGTCTTGATTAGAATGTTTTCGGACGCTCCTTGCTCCTAACCCGAGCGAGAGGTGTCACAGAGAATGCGTGCAAGGACTACAGTGGGCTTTGGCGATAGTAGTAGGACGACAAAGATATGAGGGGTTTTCCCGCGACAGCGAGTAACCGGTGGTTAAATCGACATCAATGCTTGATTTAAGGATTTAGGGAGCTTTTTTGAAAGAAATGAAACTTTGGGATTTTTTAGAAAAAAATATTATTTTATGTTTTTATAAAAAATTAAAGGAAGATAAGAAAAAATAAATTATTTTAATATTTTAAATATTTATAATTTAAAAAATTATAATTTTTTAGATTTTACTATTTTTACGATTTAATGATGTAACACTCCTAGAGTGTGCCACATGTCCTTATTTCTTCTATCGTTAGAGGGCACTAGCGATCAACGTAACTGATGAGCTAAAGTGGGTGCAATTTGAAATTTGATGGTTGAATTGGGTGAATTTTTTTTATAAGGGCTTATCTTGTTTTTTTTCGTTGAGGGCCAATTTGACATTTAAGTCTTAATTTTATTTTATTTTAACCACATGTATTCGACTTCGGCTAATCTGTATCGGGTTTAGCAGATGCCTATTATGGGGAAGATCCCACTATAGCCCTACTAATGTCGCAGGAAAATCCCTCCAATTTTTGTCGTCCTACTAATGTCGCCAGAGCCCACTATAGCCCTTGCTCGCATTCTCATCGTTCGACACCCCTTCCATCACCCAACCCGTTCTACTTCGATATTTTTTCTCGTCAACAACATCGCCCGCCACAACACCAATAACTTTCACCGTTGATTAAATTGATTTGGGGATTTGAGTACGCAGGGTTAGAGATTTAAAATTTTTAGGTATTTTGAAAATTTCTAAAATTTTTGGGGTTTATAATAAAAAATATATTTTTTAAAATATATAAAATCTTTAAATATTATTTCATTATAAATATTTATATATATTTTTAAATAATTATTACAATTATTTTTATATTTTCGATCTTAAGTAAAATTATTTTTTATAATTTACACATACTTTTAAATTTTTTTACAAATTTAAATATTGTTTATATTTTCTTAAAAATATTTTTTATTTTTTATTTTTAAATATTTTTTTAGATTTTTCTTATAATTTTTGAATTTTAAATATAATTTTTAAAATTTTAATTTTTTTTTCTAAATAATTTTTACGATTTTTATGACGTGGCACTTTCAGAGTGTGCAACGTGTCACTATCTTATTGACTATTTGTGAGTTAACGACTTAATTTTAAAGGGCGTTAGGCGCCCCGAGGTGCATAGGGTCTTGGGAGCTGAGGCGCTAGGCGAATGCGAGAGATTTACGTAGGCGAGGCGTTATAAATTAATTTTATAGTATATTTTGTATTTAAAACAGATAATTCTTTTATATATGTTTTAATGATCAAATTGTACTAAAATAGTTTATATTATTGCACTTAGAAAATAGATAATTTTCTAAACTGATATTATAAATTAATGTTAGAAACGTTCTAACAGTACAAAAAAAGACATGGGAGATAAAACAAATCATCCTCTAGCAACAAAACATGGGAGAGAAACTGCCAGTGAAAAAAAGTAGGACTTGCAATTAAAGTTTATCACTAAGCACGTGGTAATCTCCACCAGTCAAATAGACAAATAAATAAAAATATATATATAATAATTTATCAATGAGACGTGGCTGGAAGTAGAACTGCAAACCAAAAGCCAAGCATGTGAAAAAGAAGTCAAATAGAAGAAAAAAAAAGGAGACGTCATTGTTGAAGAGAGCAGGAGAGGGTAAGAAACTGAAACATATGTGGACTGCAAATTAAAACCCAAGCTGTTACTGTGGGTGAGAACTGAGAAACTGAAGAAGAGAGACGAAAAGAAGGGTCAACAGACCGAAATAGAAAGCTGAAAAAAAATTGTTGAAGACTTGAAGCATACCTAGACCGGAGGCTTGAAGATGCAGAGGGAAGTTGTCGATCTTAGGTTTTTTTTATTTTGTTTAATTTGGGGAAGTGGCTGAGACGGGAAGTTTAATTTAGGGGTGAGTTTAATTTGGGGAAGTGGGTTTTATTGGGTTTTATTTTAATTTCCTTAAACGCCAAAGGCACGCCTAGCGCCTTGGCAGAAGTGTGGCGCTTAGCACCGTCTGCCGTTTATCGCATTGCTTTTGTCGGTGGAGGTTTTTACCCGGTCGCCTTGCTACGCCTAGCGCTTTAGGCGCGCCTTTTCAAACTAAGGTTAACGATCAACGTTACGAAAGGGCTAAATTGATCGCAATTTAAATTTTGAGGACTTGATTGATTGTAATTTGAATTATGAGGGCTCAATTAGGTGAAAAAATTTCATAAGAGTTTAATTATTTTTTTTTTTATTTTTCGAGGGCCAATTTGACAAATAGCTTAAAATTAAGGGTTAACTACTGGAATAGTCACTTATGTTCCCCAGTACAGAGTTGGTCACCGATTTTGAAAAATGACCAGTAAGGTCACTTACGTTTTTGGGGCGTAAACTTTTGGTCACTCAGTCGTTTGTTGTCATTAAGTGTTGACAGCTTGCTAACCCGGCAGCAAAAAAATAAGGGTAAACCACTGCAATGGCCACTAACGTTTATCCTGTAGACATTTCTGGTCCCCAATTTTAAAATATATATATATATATTATGGTCACTGATGAAAATGTTTCTTTCTAATTTTACCTTAAAATTTTAAAAATTCATTATTCAACCCTAAATGTAACCCCTCGTCCCGGTCTAGCCAACAGACCGAACCGAACAAGTTACACGGGGAAAACCGAAGTGAAACCCATTAAGATCTCACCCCGATTAGCAACGCTATTTTTTTCTTTAATTATCTTATCTAAATGCTTTATTTGACCCTACATGAGATAAGCAAACAACGGAAAAGCAACCACCAATTCGATTCAAGCAAAACTGACAATTTAAGACAATTTTTTTTCCATTTAGCTAAGGGCGTATCGATACTCCACGGGACCGTATCGATACGCCTTCAACGGTCAACCTTCCCCAGAGTCAACTCTGAGAGTCCGTATCGATACCCTCTAAGGCTGGTATTGATACGCTCTCAATGGTCAAAAACTCAAAGTCAACCCTAAGACCGTATCGGTATGCCAAATGCCCGTATCGATACCCCAATTTCTCGTCAATTTCTCAGATTTCTAGAGAGAAAATAGAGTATTGATACGCCCCCGTGTATTGGTATGCTAAGCTCAAAACAAGGGACCATATCGATATTGCCCTTGTACAGAAAATCTGCAAATCTTCATTTTAGCCATTATACTTTCCACAACAAATTTTAAAAACCCAACTCATCCCCTCTTGGCTTTGATCAATCCATTAATCCACTCAACAATTGGTATCAGAGCCTACCTCTTTGAAGGATTAACAACCACAAGAGAAGTTCCTAGAAAGAGTGTGATCAACTACTAAAGCAAGCCATGACATCTACCTTCGGGTCAAGCATGTACGAGCCTCAATCAACTACCAAACCACATTTCTTCAACGATGATAACTACCCTTTTTGGAACAACCAGATGCGTCTCTTCATTAAATCTAACGCTTATCTAGTTTGGGATGCCATTGAAGGTTGCCACTCTATTCCGATGAAGAGAGATGGCGAAGGAAGACTTGTGCCAAAGAAGAAAAATGAGATGAGTGAAGAAAAGAGAAAGAAGATTCAAATCAATGATAAAGCTCTTCACATGTTGTTTTGCTCTTTCGGTCCCGACATCTACTCCAAAGTTTCATCCATCGAAAGTGCTAAAGAAGTGTGAGATACACTTGAGACTACATATGAAGGAACAAGTGATGTGAAGGAGACAAATATTGAAATTCTCAATAGCTATGAGAATTTCAAAATGGAGCTCGACGAAACCGTTTCGAAGATGTTCGATCGTTTCCCAACAATTGTCAATGGGCTAAAGGGTTTTGGAGAGATAATCCCGGAAGACAAACTAGTCCGGAAGCTACTCTACTCACTTTCTGAGTCTTGAGATGGGAAGAGAACTGCCATCATTGAGGCCAAAAATTTTAAGACACTCAAGCTTGATGAACTAGTTGGTTCTCTTCTAACTCATGAGATCATGAAGCAAGGAAGGGAAGATGAAAGAAAGAAGGAAGAGAGAAGAGTGGAGAAGCTTGAGGTAGACAAGAAAAAGAAGATATGAGTGGCTCTCAAAGCTTCTCTACATGATGAGAGCACTTCTAGTGAGAAGGAAAACCTAGAAGAATTGGATATGATAGCCAAAAGGTTCTCATGATTTATGAGGTCCAACCGAGGAAGGAAGATCAATGAAAAATGGACTTCAAAACCAAAAACAAAGAAGAATAGAGGGATCAAATCATTTGCTTTGAGTGCAAAAAACTGGGTCACATTCGTTCAGAGTGCCCTCAACACAAGAAGAAGGGCTTTGAGAAGAAGAATAAGCTCAAAGCCAAGCTTGCTACTTGGAGTGACGAGGAGTCATCCGAGGATGAGGAACACGAAGTGACCAACCTTTGCCTTATGGCTCTTGAGAAGGATTCATCCATGGTAACCTCTAACTCATCATCTTTTGACTTTACATTTGATGAATTGCGTGATGCTTATGATGAGTTACAAGAGGTATATGATGAGTTAGTTGAGAAGTATAAATAGTCGGTCATTAGAAATAAAAAGATTATTTCGGAATTAAATGCTAAAAATGACTCACTTTCTCAAGCTAACTTAAAATTTGAGAAAAAGATTTTAGGTTTACAAGATGAACTTAAATTATTTCAAGATGAAAATGTAGACTTAAACAATCTTATTTCTCAATGCAATAGTGAACACCAAAGGGTGTTTGATGAGCTTAACAAGCTCAATGAGTCTTTCAAAAATGTTGGTAATGTGAAAAATGAGATAGATGAATCCTCTAAAACTAACCAACCAAAGAGAAAGACATATAACTACAAACAAAGTGGCTTCTATAGGCATAATAGAACTAAGAAGATTAGAAGTGTATGGGTTCCTAAGGAACTCGTCAAGTCTAATAATATTGTTGCTATGTCACCTTGGATTCCTAAGGGAACCAAGCTTTTGGGAGCTAACAATCGTGGACCAAAAATGATTTGGGTACCAAAAATCAAAGCCTAAGATCTTTGTTTGTAGGGGGAGCATTGCTACAAGGCCAAAGCACAAAGCCAAAACTCATGGTAACTTGATAGTGGATGCTCGAGGCACATGACCGGAGAAAATAGTCGATTCATGAACTTAAAGCCAAAAAGTGGAGGAGTAGTGACATTTGGTGACAACTCCAAAGGCCACATTAAAGGTATTGGATCCATAGGTAATCACTTTACAATACTCATTGAAAATGTTTTATATGTCGATGGTCTAAAACATAATTTATTGAGCATTAGTCAATTGTGTGATAAAGGATTTAATGTCTTATTTGATAAAAATGGATGCAAAATCGTTGACATTAAATCAAACAATATAATTCTCATTGGTCACCGTATATGTAACATTTACATGGTGCATTTAGATGACATTCATACATCCCATACATGTTTTGTTGCACAAATGAAAATGATGCATGGCTATGGCATAGGAAACTAGGACATGCTAGCATTAGTGTTTTAGAAAAATTAGTTTCCCTAAATCTAGTTAGAGGTTTACACAAGATCAAATTTTCAAATGACAAAATATGTTATGCATTCTCTAAGGGTAAACAACATAAATCATCCTTTAAATCCATTAATGATGTTTCTACAAATAGGTGTTTACAACTAATTCACATGGATTTATTTGGGCATATTAGAACTATGAGCTTGGGTGGTAAATCGTATGCATTTGTACTTGTTGATGACTATTCTAGATTTACTTGGGTTCTATTCTTAAGTACTAAAGATGAGGCTTTAGAAAAATTCATCACATTTTCAAAATTAACTCAAAATGATCTTGAACTTAAAATTTCACATATTATAAGTGATCATGGAACCGAATTTCAAAATCTAGGTTTTGAAGAGTTTTTAAATGAAAATGGTATTAGCCACAATTTTTCGGCTCCTCGAACTCCTCAACAAAATGGGGTAGTTGAGAGGGAAAATAGGACTTTACAAGAAATGGCTAGAACCATGCTTTGTGAAAACAATTTACCTAAATATTTTTGGGCGGAAGCCACAAACACCGCTTGCTATATTGTAAATTGAGTAATGATTAGGCCACTTTTAAAGAAAACATCATATGAGATTTTAAAATCTAAAAAGCCTAACATTAGTTATTTTCATTCATTTGGTTACAAGTGTTTTGTTTTAAATAATGGTAAAGACAACTTAGGTAAATTTGATGCTAAAAGTGATGAAGCTATTTTTTTAAGGTATTCTTTAACCTCTAAAACATATAGTGTATTTAATAAGAGAACTTTAGTAGTGGAAGAGTATATTCATGTTGTATTCGATGATAACCTCCTTCCGAGAAAGGAATCTTGTGATGATGATGATGTAGGAATCCTTGATGCCTTTGATGGAGGACAAACTTCAAAGAAGGATGAGATTCCAACTAAAGATGAGAATGCACAAGATCCACCTCTTGAAGCCTTGAAGGACTTGGCTCTTAAGGAAAAGGAAATGAGCTACCCAAGGGAGTACAACTATGTCAAAGGTGGTGAAATCTTGGGTGATCCATCCAAGGGGGTAACTACTGGATCCTCTCTTAAACTCATGAATCACGTTGCTTTTATCTCATGCATAGAGCCTAAGAACATTAAAGAAGCATTAAATGATGACTTTTGGATTATGGTTATGCAAGAAGAGTTAAATCAATTTGAGAGAAGTAATATATGGACATTAGTTGAAAGGTCTAGTAATCAATCTACTATAGGAACTAAATTGGTATTTAGGAATAAACTAGATGAGAGTGGTAACATTGTGAGAAATAAAGCTAGATTAGTTGCTCAAGGTTACACTCAAGAAGAGGGGATATATTTTGATGAAACCTATGCACCCGTAGCTAGAATGGAAGCTATTAGGATGTTGCTTGCATATGCATGTTATCATAATTTCAAGCTATTTCAAATGGATGTGAAAAGTGCATTTTTAAATGGTTTTATAAATGAGGAAGTGTATGTGGAACAACCACCAAGTTTTGAAGATTCAAAATTTCCAAATCATGTTTTCAAACTAACCAAAGCACTTTATGGTTTAAAACAAGCTCCTAGAGCTTGGTATGAAATGCTTTCAAACTTTTTGATTGAAAAATGTTTTGAAAAAGGTAAGGTGGACACTACACTTTTCATAAAAATGTATAAAAATGACATTTTAGTAGTGAAAATATATGTTGATGATATTATTTTTGGATCTACTAATGAGTGTCATTGCAAGGAATTTGCTAAGTTAATACAAGGTGAATTCGAGATGAGCATGATGGGGGAACTCTCATTCTTTTTTGGACTCCAAATCAAGCAAAGGAAGGATGACACCTTCATCAATCAAGCAAAGTACGTGAAAGATATGCTCAAGAAGTTTGGCTTGGAGCAAACAAAGCCTCAAGCTACACCAATGAGCTCATCTACAAAGCTTGACAAAGATGAAGGAGGTAAGTGTGTTGACTCTAAGCTTTATCGCTCTATGATTGGATCTTTGCTTTACCTTATGCAAGTAGACCGAATATATTGTTTAGTGTTTGCTTGTATGCTAGGTTTCAAGCTAGTCCTAGAGAGTCTTACCTTATAGCCGTTAAAAGAACCTTTAGGTACCTTAGAGATACTCCTTGTCTAGGTCTTTGGTACCCTAGAGACTCAACCTTCAACCTTCATGCTTATTCAGATGCAAATTATGGGGGGTGTAAAATCGATAGGAAGAGTACTTCGAGAACATGACAATTCTTAGGTAGTATACTCATATCTTGGTTCTCTAAGAAACAAAATAGTGTAGCTCTATCTACCACCAAAGCCGAGTACATATCCTTAGGGAGTTGTTGTGCTCAAGTCCTTTGTATGAAGCAACAACTCTTAGATTATGGTATTAAAGTTGAAACCATACCCCTTAAGTGTGACAACACTAGTGCCATATGCTTAACTAAAAATCTCATCCAACACTCTAGAACCAAACATATAGAAATAAGGTATCGTTTCATTAGAGATCATGTCCTTAAAGAAGATGTTGTTATAGAGTACGTTGACACCTTGAACCAACTAGCGGACATTTTTACTAAACCTCTAGACAAAGAGCGTTTTTGGTCCCTTATGAGAGAGTTAGGTCTAACTAGCCTTCCTTGACCCTTTAGGACTCTTTTTGAGGTTAAAATTGCTTGAATTTGTGAAATTGCATGTTTATGTGTTGTTGATCTTGAAAATATCCATGCTTATAGCTAGGGGGAGTATGCTTCTATTAAAATATGCTTAGAACTGTTCATTCATCAATTGCATTCATTTATGATGAGTTAAAATTGAGCCTTTGGTTGTTCTTAAAGCCTAAAATGCATTTCTGGGCATAGGGTATCAATACGGCCTTCTGTGTATCGATACGAGTACTGTATTAGCTTTTCAGACTGCATTTTGCCTAAAACGGGTATCGATACGGTTAAACCCGTTTCGATACGATTTAAGAGCGTTTCAATACGGATAGCATCCGTTTCGATACGAACCTTTGACGAGCGTTCCCATGGAATTACGATTTTACCCCCGTATCGATACACCCTCAGGCGTATCGATACTTGATTGCGCAGACAACCTCTTTATGGCATTTAAAGAGTTTCACTTTTACCAAAATTGCAATTTTAAAACCCTAGTCGTTTCTCTCTATAAAAAGACTCTCAATCCCTCATATATTCACACCACAACTCAAAATCTCTTAAGGGTTTTCAACATCAAGCCAAGATTTTCAAGCTTTTCATCAATTTGGTGCAAAGTTCTTCTCTCATTCCTCTTTATCAATATCAATGTATAAATTTCCCTTTTTTTCTTTTTTTTTATTTGATTTTTGTTTTAAATTTTCTTTTCTTTTCTTTTGTTTTCTCAAAAACAAACTTTTCAAACCTTTTGTTTTTGTTTCTCAAAATTTTTTTAAAACAAAAATCTTGATTATTGATTTTTAATGGATTGAATGAGAAAGTTAATGCATACATTGTTTTTGATCTATTTCTCTAGTCAACGGCACCCAAAAAGAGAGCACGTACTAGTGAAGTCGGTGAAGGTTCTAATGCCGGAGATGGTACTCGCCCGAACCTCACTCTTATCTATCAACAGTGCTTCAAGACCTCCGGAGATCTCACATATTTCTGACAATTTCAAAACTACAAAATCCATCTGGAAAGGGTAATTTTCGTTCCTTTTCTCAACTCAGATCGCTTCAAATTTGTTTACTTACATTTGCTCCAAGAATGGAAATTTATGGATTTTATTCAAATTCCCGGCTTTTTCTATCGCAATTTGGTTTTGATTTTCTATGCTAATGCCAAGTGTGTCGACAACCAAACGGGTGTTGTTACGACCGTTAATTCTTATCTAATGGGTAAAAAGATCACCATCAATGTTCAATCTATTTGTGATGTGTTCAAGTTAGAGGATGTGGGTCTTGATGATGAGAATTCTCTTGGCCATATCTTGGGAGGTTTCGTGACGTCTCTTAATGCTCAAGATCGAATCCTTCACTTGATGTTTTCTTGGTGGTTTAGGCCTTCGGGAGGCAAGTATTCAACTACCCGCCAAGTTGACAACTTTTGGATTCGGTGCTTCCGTGTAAGAAAACAACCAAACCTTGCTCGGATTATGTTTGCGGAGATTGTCTATCTCGTGCAACATCGCCACACTACACTTGTCACTTCATTCACTTATGGAACGACCTTGAGTTATTTCTTCACCCAAAAGGAGATAGATTGTTCTCACGACTACCCGACTCTCCTCACCGATCCTATTGATGAAAGATCTATTTCAAGGGGAAAGTTCATGTACTTCAATGGTAGTTGGCTTCGTCTCTCTGAGCTCCCTAGCGATACCATTTCGGAAGAAATTGCTAATCCTCAAGCCGCTCAAGCTCCTCCTCCACCTTCCATGAATGCCCTTATGACTTTTCTCAACGAGCAATTCACGGGCTTGCACATGGGAATTGCTTCCATGGATCAAGCAATGAATTCGGGGTTTGCTGCTATTGACATACGCTTTACAAGCCTTTAAGATCGTGTGAAGAATGTGGAGACGGGTCTCACTTCTCTTGAAAGCGGTCATAACTCGATGAACATATCTCTTACCACTTTTCATGACGAGTGGCGTCAATCTCGAAGGAATGGTGATGTGAGGACGATGAAGATGATAAAGATGGCGATAGAGAAGCGTAGTAGTTCATCTTTGCATATCATTCATTTAGGATATCTATTTATGCACGTTGAATTCTGTTTTTAGGACTAAGTTTGCATTCTAAAACATATGTTTTGATTATTTGAATTTTATGTTGATGTTTTCTTTATTTTGAACTTAATGGTTATCTATAATATGTTGCTTGGTTATTATTTATGCCTTTTGCCTATGTTTATCAATGTTTCTATTTTTGATCTAAGAAAAAGGAGAAGAGAGAACAAGCTCACACTTAAAATTTTGGTTTTTAACTTAAATGTTACCTAGCTAACATTAAGGGGAGTTATTTTGCAAAGTTTTTTAAAAGTCTCAAAATTTTCAAGTTTTGGTTTTGTTATATCAAAAATGGGGAGATTGTAAAACCTATGTTTGATTTTGATATAACAATGTATGTTAAGGATTAAATTGAAAACTTGAAATAGATTTTTAAGTCCCTCAAAAGATTTTAAATCAACAAGGCTTTAATCTAGTTTGAAAAACTCAAACTCCAAATATTTTCTAAGTGTTCCAAGGCCAAACTATTGAAAAACGTCTAGGCGTATCGATATGCTTCCAGCTGTATCGATACCCTTTTTACAAGTTTGGCTATTGGAGAAACGCGTTTCGATACGCCCCTCACCGTATCGAAACAGCGTATCGAAATAGATTGCATCTGTATCGATACGTTCTCTTTGTAAAACTGAAGAAGTTTGAATGGCGTATAGATACGGTGTCACCCGTATCGATACGATTTTAATGGAGTTTAAATTCGAAAGCCTTTAATATTTTAAACCGTTGGTGTCAGTTGTTAGGTAACTGAAATTTAAAGTGATGATTGTCTCGTACCGATACGCCCTTGGCCGTATCGATACGGAAACTTCCAGTGAGCTCTGTGGAATTAATTGCATCGATACGGGTGTTCCCCGTATCAAAACGGGCCCTGTCCCGTACCGATACGCTTACCCGCGTATCAATACGCCCCTCTTGTTATTGTGCAACGACTCTTTCTGTTTTGAGACACGTATCGATACGAGTTCTCATGTACCGATACAATAAGCTGCAGAAGTACATTTATGGTGGAAAGAGAGGGTCCCAACGGCTATATTCAATACCCTAACCACCCAATCTGCTAGAATTAATGAAGAAGGTATAAATTGAAGCCAATTGAAGACTAGCAACAACTATTGCATCAAAAAGAAACATCCTTACAAAAATCCAAGCTCAAAGTGCTTTATTTCTTATCCTTTGTAAAATCTCAAATTTTGTTGTGTTCAATTCTGATCTTGTAATCAAATTTGGGTTGAGTGATTGTACTTAAATGGGCAATCTTGTATTGAGAGATATCTTTCTTGCCTTAATTTCTTCTTTGTACTCTTGTGAGGGTTTGGTCAAATTTTGGGTATAAAATTTGACTGATATTGTAAATGTTACCTCTTAAGGCTTGAAAAGGAAAAGAGCAATTAATGGATTGTTGGAAAATCTTTAGTGGTAGCTAAGGTAGTGGATGTAGAGTTCATTTGAAACTTGAACCACTCTAAAATTCATTTTTCTTCATTTTTAGACATTCTACTTTCCACAATAAATTTTAAAAACCCAACTCACCCCCTTCTTGGCTTTGACCAATCCATTGATCCACTCAACATTTTCAACCCAAAATCAAGCTAAAAACTCAACATTTTCAACCCAAAAATTTCATTTTTATACCCATTTCGTGTTCCCCACTATTAGCCACCATTTTAACTTTTTTAAAACACCAAAGCATGATTAAAAACACCCTTAACATGACATTAAAATACCCATACAAAAATAACATAGAAAAACCCATTTCTCCAACCCAACACCAAATAAAAATGCATTTTAATGGGTTTTAAAAGAAGATTTTTCAATGAGTACAAGCTAAATATGTAAGAACAAGGAAGAAATTACCTAAAAAAATCTTGCTTAGACGAGGGATTTGAGGCAATGGAATAGCGAAATAGGGTTTATGAGAGGTTTTGTGGGAAAAGTGGATTTTTTTTGAAGAAGATAGCTTTTTGTTTCAAACTTTTCTTTTCTTTTCTCTCTATTTCATTCCCCAAATTCTCATTCTCAAATTTCATTAATGGCATTTTTGTAAATAATGGTAATTTTTATGAAATCATCATTTTAATCTAAATTTAACCTGAAACTAAACCTAGATCAAAACCGATAAACTCTCGGCCCTAAACCGGGGAGTTACACTAAAACTTTGGAATCAATTAAGTACACCAATATTATAAAGGCTTAAATAAAAAATAGGTGTTCAAAGTATACACTTTTTGAATTTTAGGCATCCAAAGTTTTTTTTTGTAAAAATAGGTGACCAAAGTTTCAAAAGTTAGAATTTTAGGTGCCTAGCCGTTAATTTGTGTTAAAAAATATATTTAACCAATCAATGCTTGACACGTGGCACTAATTTGATTTTTTTAAATTTTTTTTAAAAAAGCACCCAAAAATTTTAGATTTTTATAAAATCTCAAAATCTTGAAAATTTGACACCGTTAATTGGTGTTAAAAAATCGATTTCACATTCGATGTTTGCCTGCACGCTGTTCGCCGTTTCTAGCGACGCCGTGTTGGGGAAAATGACCACCTTGGTCCGGCGACCAAAGGGGTGTGCTCAAGTGTGACGATCGACGGTGGAAGCGGCGGTGATTTGGGGTTTGGGTAATTTTAGAGATATGAGGACTGTTTGTGAAATTTTCAAAATTTCATAATTTTATAAAAAAACTAAATTTTTGGGGTGTTTTTCTTTTAAAAAATTAAAAAAAATCAAATTAGTGCCACATGTCAAGAATTGATTGGTTAAATATATTTTTTTAACACCCATTAACTGCCAGAAACCTAAAATTCTAACTTTTGAAACTTTAGACACCTATTTTTACAAAAAAAAACTTTGGGCACCTAAAATTCATAAAGGGTATACTTTAGGCACCTATTTTTCATTTAAACCTTTATAATATTATTGTACTAATTGATTGCAAAGTTTTTAGGGTTGAAAATGAATTCTTAAAAATTTAAGGGTGAAATTAAAAAGAAACATTTTCAATAGTGACTATAATGTTTATTTTTTAAAATTAAGGATCAGAAATCTATATGGGATAAACATTAGTGGTCACTGCAGTAGTTTATTCTTATTTTTTCACTGCCAGGTCAGCAAGCCGTCAACGTTTAAAGGCAACAAGCGGCTGAGTGACCAAAAAATTACGTCCTGAAAACGTAAGTGACCTTATTGGTCTGTATTGAGAAGAAACATAAGTGATTATTCCAGTAATTAACCTTAAAATTAATTAATTTTTAGAAAGAGGATGATTATCGTAGTCGTGACGCAATGTAACAGTGCCACATAGACTGCCCTAATGCTATGCTTTGAGTTCATCGGTTAGATCTGTAGTCGTGTGCTCAAGCATGAGAAATCATCACCTGCTTCACGCACTACACACTCTCTACCTTACAAGTTGTCCACGTGTCCTATAATATTACTAAAATACCCATTGACAATAGAAACCCTTCCACTCATACCTATAATATGTCCCGCACCTCAGAGTAATAATACCAAATAATCCCCGAGCTTAAATAGCCCTAGCTCGTATAAAATTTTCTCGTTTCAGTTCCAGAAATTCACGCCTAAATTTCCAGAAGTTCCAATTTTCTTCTTTGTATTATTATATTTATTGTTATCATCAATCTCAATCTCCTCTCGAATTTCCTTCTCCCAGTTAAGGTTAGGGTTTTAACCGCAAATTTCGATTTTTTAATCTTCAAATTGGAATTTGTTTCGGCCAATCTAGGGTTTTTATTAGATTTGAGATTTTCTATTAATTTATCGTTTTTTATAATCAATTTCTGATATTTCAATCGTTTTAGGTTTCTAAACAATGCCTCCGAGATTAGCGAAGAGAGGGTCTGCGTCAGCTGGCCCCAAGAGAACGTTGAGGTCCACTAGAGGGGCATCGAAATCCGAGAATCCACCATCGGAGCCCGTAGTGGAGGCAGCTGCTCCGGATGTCGAAATAAAGGAAGAAGAGGAACCAGAGGAGATCGTGGAGGACGTCAAGGCTGATGACAAGGTGACCGTGGACGAAAAAGTGGTGGCCGATGAGAAAGGGACTGACCTGAAGGAAAACGCTGGGTTAGATTTGAATTCCGCCGAGAAGGGTTAGTCTTTTGGTTTTATCTGATTTGATTTCAAATTGACGGGGGTGGTATATTGGTATTTGGTTATTTGCAATTTCAAAATCTATTTGGCGTTCTTCTTTTGTTTTGAAGTTTCTTTTTGGAACTTAATATGCTATGAATTATGATTTTATGCTTTATGTTGGAATCAGATTATAGGATTTACAAGGGTTATATTTACAAGAGTTGACCATTATTATCCTTAGGTGGATTTGAATTGTTTAGGGATCTTTGTTTATATTAGAATTTAGTTTCAATTGCTTTAATGTGATTGATTCTTGACTAGCTGGACTGTTCTGCCTTTTTTTTCATTGTAGAGAACAACTCGAAGGAGACTATTCAGGAGTATGAAAAAGATGAACAATTAGAATTAGATGATAATGAGCCTGAATTTGATCCTGAAGAATATAGCGGGGTGGATTATGATGAGAAGGAGTTGGATCCAGATGAGGTGGAAGAAGAAGTAGAAGAAGAGCATGAGGAGCAGGATGGTGAGGAGAAAGAAGGTGATCTGTTTGATGATGAAGATGTTCAGGAAGAAGAAATAGAAGGTGGTGATGAGGATGGTGAGCATGCTGGGGAGGAAGTGGAGCATGCAGATTTGGCTTATGAAGCTGAGCATGAAGAGCGACATCAAGTTGTTCAAGAGAGACGGAAGCGTAAGGAGTTTGAAGTGTTTGTTGGGGGTTTAGACAAGGATGCCACTGAGGATGACATTAGGAAAGTCTTCAGCCAAGTTGGTGAAATTGTTGAAGTTAGGCTGATGATGAACCCTCAAACAAAGAAGAACAAGGGCTTTGCATTCTTGCGTTTTGCAACTGTAGAACAAGCAAAACGAGCATTCACTGAACTTAAGCATCCTGTGGTATTATTGAATATTCAAAATATATACTTTTTTGGTCAAAATGAATTTAAAAATGGATTGACATCCCGACTTGAATCATTTTGTTTTGATGAATTTCTAGATTAATGGGAAACAGTGTGGTGTTACCCCAAGTCAAGACAGTGATACCCTTTTCCTGGGTAACATATGCAGGACATGGACCAAGGAAGCGGTAAGTACATTGGCTCATTTTAGGCCATTATCAAGCGGGTCATCTTTCTAATTTGTTATAAGCGGATAATATGTTTCTAACAATTGTCATGGTTTGTTTTTCCAGTTGAAAGAAAAGTTGAAACATTACGGAGTTGACAATGTTGAGGACTTAACATTGGTAGAAGATTCAAACAATGAGGGAAAGAATCGAGGTTTTGCATTCTTGGAATTTGCCTCCCGTTCAGAGGCCATGGATGCTTTTAAGCGCCTTCAACGGAGAGATGTTTTATTTGGGGTTGATAGGCCTGCAAAGGTTTCTTTTGCAGATTCGTTCATTGACCCTGGTGATGAAATCATGGCACAGGTTATTTGTTATAACAGTTCTCTTTCTGCTTTAGGTTATATGGATTACCAAGAGTATTTTGACATTAGGGGGCTTGTTTGGACACCATTGAGTAATTGCAAAAAAGTGTAATTATTAGGATAGTAATTACACACTCTGGTAATTACCAATAATTCTAATTCTTTAGACATGTTTGGTTGGCAAAGTATAATTACATACAATTGAGTGAGACCCACTAATCAAGAAATGAATTAAGAAAGTTTGGAAGTCGTTATGGCTAATTATGTGTGTAATTCCCTCGGTTCTCAAATACCGTTAAGAATCAGACTGTAATTGGGGTGTACTTATTATATTCGATTAATTACAATCGTTACCCAAACAAGTCACATGTGTAATTAGAAGCAATTACACCCAAATCCAATTACTTGGCGGCTTTCTAAATACACCCTCAATGGTGCCGAGGTGTTGGTTGTGTTGGAAACATGTAGACCTCTTATCTGAAAATGATGATTCTATATTCTAATTTCAGGTGAGGACCATATTTATTGATTGCCTACCTCCTTCTTGGGACGAGAATCGCGTCAGAGAGCTGCTTAAGAAATATGGGGAAATTGAAAAGATTGAACTTGCTCGAAATATGCCATCAGCTGACAGGAAGGATTATGGTTTTGTTACGTTTGATTCTCATGATGCCGCTGTCACATGTGCTAAGAGCATTAACAATACTGAGTTGGGTGAAGGTGACAACAAGGTTAGTCAAAGTTCTTTGTATATTGGCATGAGTGGCATATCATCTTGTTTAATGGTTACACTTTTTCTTTTTCAGGCTAAAGTCAGAGCAAGGTTGTCAAGGCCACATCAGAGAGGCAGAGGTAAGCACCATGGCCGTGATAATTTCAGGTCTGGGCATGGGTCTGGACGAGTTATGAGGGGTTCATGGAGTAATCCTGCTTCTCGTGGTCCCAATCCTCGTGATATAAGAGGAATTAGTAGTCGTGCACGACCACCTAGTAGTCTGAAGAGGCCTGTTGGATTAAGAGAGAGACGTCCTATTATGTCTGCAGCAGCTAGAGGCAGGCCTTTGGCTCCAGCTCCTCCTAGATCTTATGATAGAAGAGCACCTGGTATACCTCAATTCTTGAATTGCCTATCTAGAATTATAAGTTCTAACTTCAATTTATTTTAATTATTTATTCTTTTATTTTTACAGTTCCACCATATCCAAAGAGTACTTTGAAGAGGGAATACAGTCGACGTGACGAGCTTCCTCCTCCAAGAAGCCGAGCTGTATTGGATTATGGTTCTAGGATTGCCCCTGAGAGACGGTCATCATATAGAGACGAGTATTCTTCTCGCACTTCTGGCTACTCTGATTATCCTAGAAGCACAACTCGTCCTGCTGCAAGGAGACCCTATATGGATGATGCATATGCTCAAAGGTTTGAAAGGCCTCCTCCTAGTTATCATGAAGGATATGGCCATGATTATGAGAGCATGTCTGGCTCAAAGAGACCATATTCGGCTATGGTTGGTCTTTTTCTTAATGTGATTTTATCCGTGATAGCTTGATTCTACCATTTCCTAGCTGTTTACGTTGCATATTTGGTTGTTGAATCAGGATGATGTTCCTCCACGATATGCTGATGCTGGTGTCAGGCATTCAAGGACTCGTCTAGACTATGAGCTTGCTGCCGGTGCTCCACCGTATGTGGATGCGTACGGTGATAGGTATGTTATTATCTCTTGGAAATATAAGTAGTCCTCTGCTGTTTATTTTTGTCTTTCAGGGGTTGTTATCTTCTGTCTCATTTTAATAGGTTTGGGAGATCCAGTCTAGGATATGGTGGTGGCAGGAGTTCAATGTCAGGCAGTCAGGATTCACATGGGCTATATGGCAGTCGTCAGGGAATGGGCTATGGTGGTGGAGGTGAATTTTTACATTGCCGCTGACTTGTTAAAGGAAAAAAGGGGTCCCATGAATAGGGGGTGGTCTAGTTTTGATTTTTTTTGTGGTTAATAATGAACTCTACTTTGGTTTCAGGTTCTTTCAGTGGCAGTGATGGTGCAGGAATGTACTCATCCTCTGGTTATGGTGGTGATTACATGCGGAGGGGGTCTGATGTATGTCTTTTCCAATTTTTTGCTTTTTAAAAATTTACACCAGCCTAAAGGTATTATCTTTATGCTTCCATGGCAGGTTGGTGGTAGTTCTTACTCATCCATGTATTCTAGTCGTGGTATGGGTGGCAGCAGTTACACGGGTGGTGGTGGTTCTGGATCATACTACTGATGTAAGTATGTTAATTTTTTTCCCATTCCTCTTCATGTTGCACTTATTGAAGTGCAATATTCTTTAGGATTAGCGTATTTTTAATGGAGATTGGGGCTCCCTGAAGAAGTTGCTTCTATGTTCTTCTGAGAGATGTGCTGGCAAGGAGATAGCCATATTGTTACTACTGAATTTGTCTATGGAACAGATTTCAAAGACAATGAGGCTGGTGTAGGATGTGGACAGTTTGAAGCTTTTGTATTTTGTACCCATGATATTGGATAGAAGCATGCCAAATGCTATAGCCTCCATACAAAGAAGAAAAAAGGTTCGAGGCTGAAGTTTCATGTGAAAGAGACTCTGCTCATTCAAGCTGTTTCAAATTTATCAAAGAGGTTATTTGTGAGTTTTAATGTTTTTGCTGTAAGGACAAAGTACTCTCATTTAGAGATTAAGACAACTAGTGCTTAGAATATGCTGTATGAACACCTTCGTTTGTATTTAAGAAGTCCTCCCAAAGGATGATTTGGAAGCATTTATCACAAGTATTAGAGGAGAGATTAAAGTTTTTATTTAAGTTTGGTTGGATTTTGGATACTTTGCCACATTGAACTCATTAGGTCAAGTGCTGATCAAGATTGAAACAAGGCAATTAACATGCTATTTTCTTCCGTGTGAAAAGAGTGGAGAGTTCAAATGGCTCCTAACTGAATGCTATAAAGAAATCAGTGGAGGATGTTCTTGCAGTAGTATATTGCACTTTCTGAGTTGGTACTTGTGAAGCACTATACAAGCCTGGAGGAATTTATGGCATGCTTGACCTTGTCTCATAAGCCTTCCTATAAGCTCATACTTCTAACTCTTGGTCCTATAAGCCCAGACTAAGGTGCAATGTGAAGTTGATCTTAATAATTGAAAGGACATGGTATCTTGAATACCAATAACTGATTTGTTTGATTTAAGTATGCATTGCATTTTTAGTCTTTTTGGTTGATATTTTTCTTGAGAGGTATTTTGTGTTTATATGGTTTCGGGTTTTTAAATTGCCTGGTGGAGTATGCTAGGCAAAGATTTGAACTTTCCTTATGACATGACCAGCAGAAAATCGCAGTGTCTCACCGAAGGATCCCTTCCATATCTTTCAATATTTGTTTTCTTTCTTTTCTGCCAGGTTATTCTTTGATAAAGCAAAGTCTTATGGAGCTGTTCTTCATCTTAAGTTATTATATGGATCTCGAGGAATATTTTAGTTTATTAAGATGAATGTCTCTTTGCTTCATCAAATACTTGGTAGGTTTGGGAGGTTGTCGGTGGATTAAACCCCCTTTATTTTAAATTTTTGAACTTTGAGGTTCTTGAGTTGGATTATCTATTTGTTGTTTCTTAAGTTCTTACTCTGTTGGAAAACAGTCATCGCTTTACAAATTGGGTTTAGCTGAGAAATGAGTTTTGGAAAAGTTCAGTCTTGGTTGACTCAGCAATCACGAAAGCCGTGGGTATGTTTGCTGATTTAGAGTTTGTTGATTCAAGGAAAACATATTTGACCACACCTTTAAGTTGGAGTTGCTATGTACACAACTTGACTTTTACTAACTGCACTTGTGTGCGAGTGACTTTCTTTCTTTCCATGTGTTTAAGAACATATAAAGTGTATGCTAAAGGTGTGTTAAAAACGGTCTATACAAAGTTGGTCTAGCAGGATGAGGTGTTAGGTCCTTTGAATAACATTTGGAATTCGAATATCTACATTGTGAATGGAGCAAGTTGGGTTGGGAGGGTCACCTATATAATGGGCTTCGGTAGTTTCTGATATGGATTCGTCAACTAATAAGTCGGATACCCTATGCGAAATTGCCTTATCACAACATTCAGTGTAGTGTCTAGAGGAACTTGTCCCTTTCAGTGATTTTTTTCCTCAACCGGTTTATTCTTCATTCTATGTGAATACTTGAAGTTCGTTGATACCTAGGGGTTGCTGTAGGTTGAAAATTCTCAGAGGTGGCAGTTAGTTGTTTGAAGTTTTAGTATTATACTTGTGCTTAACATGTTTAATGCTTCATACAAAGTCTTTTGTGTGGTGTTGTGTTGCTTTTTCTCAACCTGTTAATAACAGGAGTGGTTGTACTCGTTTAGCCGCATTATATTTTCCTTGTACAAGGTAGGCGATATAGTTTTTGTAGTTCATCACTTGCTGTAATTTGTCCCGCCATACCTGTAATGAAAAGCTCGTTATGATCCTGAATTA
Organism: Hibiscus tridactylites; assembly: GCA_958450335.1. NCBI lineage: Eukaryota > Viridiplantae > Streptophyta > Magnoliopsida > Malvales > Malvaceae > Hibiscus > Hibiscus tridactylites. Next base: position 15,780,226 of record OY288273.1, on the reverse strand, counting down.
TTGTCGTTGTTTTTCATGTACAGTTTGGGTGATGAAAATGTTATTATTCTGTTTTTCATGCTAAACCTCCAATTTGCTCTCTGGGTGACCGTCGTTTAGTATGGATCCGACTCCGATGAAATAGATGTTTTCCAAGTTGAACCGGATAAGCTCCCAATATTGTTTTCTAGATTGAAAAACTAAAACTTAAGGGTCGTTGATATTCTAATCATTCGGCTTGGTGTCCGACAATTTGTAGCATCCCAAACTTAAACCTTAATTAAACATACATAGGTGAGTTATACTAGAAAGAGAATGACCGTCAAAGATATTAAATTATTCTGTCAAAAAAAGCCAACTTTACTGCTGGGACTAAAGCCACGTATAGTGCGGATCGGAGTGGGGGGTTTTGGCCACTTCGACCCTGACCCAAAGTTTCAATATTCCGACTTGATTTTGATTTGAATTTAATATATTTTATTTTTGACCGACATAATAAAAGAATAATCCAACTCTAAAATTTTAAGGCTTAATGGTTTCATAAGTTCTTAAATTTTTGCAAAAAAAAATAATTAAGCCTTTAAATGTCTTTTTACATTCAATTAAGCCTTCAAGCTTAAAAAAAATTAATTTGGCCTTTTGACCAATATTGACTATTAATTTTTATAAAATTTTTTAAAAAAATAACACATGTCACAATAAGATAATGTTATTTTTAATTTAGAAATTTTTAAATTTTATATTTAATAAATAAATAAATATCAGAAAAATTCTAATTTTCTAATAAAATCTGGTATATTCTTGAATTATTTTAAAAATATAAAAAAAAATTCAAAATGTATTAAAAAATAAGAAATAATAATTTTTAGAGGATTAAAATATTTTAAAAAATTTAAAATACATAATATTACTACAAAAATAAATTGAAAAAATATATAAAACAACAAAAGTTATTTTGATTTTTAAAATATAAAACAATAGAAGTTATATTTTAATTTAGAAATTTAGAAATTTTATATTTAATAAATAAATAAATATCAGAAAATTTCTAATTTTCTAATAAAATCTGGTATATTCTTGAATTATTTTAAAAATATAAAAAATAATTTCAAAATATATTCAAAAATAAGAAATAATAATTTTTAGAGGATTAAAATATTTTAAAAATTTTAAAACATATAATATTACTATAAAAATAAATTGAAAAAAATATCTAAAACAACAAAAGTTATTTTGATTTTTAAAATATAAAACAATAAAAGTTATATTAAAAACATATAAAACACCTACAAATGTTGGGTGCATTGATAAGGCACATTGTACTCCCAAGGAGAGGACGCGAGTTCAAATTTTAGAGATGATATTGTTGGAAGGGGCAGCCTCGCACCATGAACATGGACCGTAAGACGGACATGCATATAACTAAAAAAACAAATAAAAGTTATTTTAAAAACTAAAATAACTTTTTATTGTTATATATTTTTTCAATTTTCTATAATTGTATAATAATATTTAATATTTTTAATTGTTTAGAATATTTTAATCTTTTGAAAAGTTATTATTTATTATTTTTAAATAAATTTTGAAACTAAAAATATGCTTTTTATATTTTAAAAATGATTTTTCAGAAGTTTTTTTAAAATTTTTAAAAAATCTACTAATTTTTATATATTTTAAAATTAAAAATTCTTAAAATTGACAAGTGGCAATATCCTATTGCAACACATGTAAAAAAATTTAAAAAAAATATTAATTAACGGTCAACGTTGGTCAAAATGTCAAATTAATTTTTCTTGAGTTTAAAGACTTAATTGAGTGCAAAAATAATTTAAGAGCTTAATTGATTGTTTTTTTTTATAAAAATTTAAGGGTTTATTAAAACCTTAAGCCAAATTTTAACAAAAGAGTTAATTAAATTTGACCCACTTCTGAAAAAAAAAACATCAATACAAATATTAAATATAATAAATATACATAAATATATCAGTTTGGGTCGAAAAATCTCACAGCAAATTCAAATTCGTCCCAAACCCATTTTTTTTATATAAAAAAAATACTTGTCCTTATTGAGGTGTGACCCGCTGGGGCTAGGTTATTTTGCCATCCTTAGTCACGTAGGTCTTCAAGTACGAGTTTAACCGGTTAAACCAATTTGAACCGATTGGCTACTGCCCTCCTTGCTTCTATTCTCTTCTTATACTTATTCTTTGCCTTCTCGTACAGAGAAAGGAGAATTGTTATAATTAGGTACGCTCTTTCTTTTACTTAATATACTCTGAGGATTCAAATCTTTCGGATATTTTAATGTTTCTTTTATTCTGCTTTCCACTTATAAAATGTAAAAAGTACTCGTAGAGAAGGAAACAACAGATCATACTCCCCACAATTCTTTGCTTGCATTGCATGATTCAAAATTCCATTCCCATGAAGCTTCATGATTACAATTCCATTCATCTCAAATATACCAATTATTCCCTCAAAAACACTAAAAAGCTGATACTGCATTTTTGGCCACATTGCCAAGGGCAAACGACACAAGCTTGAAATGGAATCAAGATTGTTCGAAGCAGTTCGTGTCGGGGACATATCCGTGTTTCGGTCGTTACTCGAGGAAGATCCATTCCTACTCGATCGAGTCGCCTTAAACTCTGTGGACAACCCTCTACACGTATCCACATTGGCCGGACAAGTGGAAATCACCAAGGAAATTGTGAGCAGAAAGCCGGGATTCAGTAGGGAGCTAAACGAAAGTGGTTTTAGTCCCATGCACGTTGCTTCGGCAAATGGGGACATTGAAATAATAAGAGAGCTTATGAGAGTTGGATTTGATGTGTGCCTTTTGAAGGGAAAAGATGGTAAGGTTCCGCTCCATTGTGCGGCATTGAAAGGGCGAGTCGATGCCGTTACGGAACTGGTTCGGGCCTACCCTGAGTCTCTTAAACAAGTGGCTGCTCGCGGCGAGACGGCTCTCCATTTGGCTGTGAAAAGCAACCAGGTTGATGCTGCCAAGGTGTTGATCGAGGAGATGAAGAGATTGCAGATGATGGAGATTTTGAATTGGAAAGACATGGATGGCAACACCGTATTACATCAGGCAACCTTCAACAGACAACATGAGGCAAGTTCTGTAGTATAGTACATCATTCTGGAAATTCTATGTTTAATTCCCCACATAGTTGGTAACAAGTTGTGATAATGGTTTACAGATTATAGGTCTATTAATCGATGGAGAAGCACTTGCTGGTGGGGTTAACGTAAATGCAGTAAACACCAGCGGATTCACGCCAAAAGATATCCTCGATCTTCTGCTCCAAAATGGATGTAATTCTCATGATATTCATGTTTACAACTTGTTTCAGCAAGCCGGAGCTATGAAATCCGGTGAAATAACGACCAACCCTGCTCATTTTCGTACTCGAACCGCAGCCCTAAACAACACACAAACACTTCATTCTTCATGTTCATGGAACCTATGGAAGGAGCTGATGAAAGAAGTTTCGGAAGCATCCACCGACACCCAGAACGCGCTGATGGTCGTGGCGGTCCTCATAGCCACCGTCACGTACCAAGCCATCCTCAGCCCGCCGAGCGGTTTCTGGGACGCGGATAGACGGAAAACTTCTTCGCAAACCAACACGGTTCAAAAGCGAACCATGATGCCCGGGGAGGCCGTGATGGCGAGTGACCCCGAAGTGTTTGCCGTGTTCACGGTGTTCAATGCGATTGGTTTCTTCGCTTCGCTGGCGATGATATCGCTGCTAACGAGTGGATTCCCTCTGAGAGCTGGGTTGAGGTTGGCCATATTCTCGATGGCCGGAACTTATTCGATAGCTGTGATATACATGGGTCCGACGAAGATGAGGGAGGTTTATGTGGTTGTGATTTTGGTGGGGCTTCTGTTTGTGGCGGAGTTGGTGCGCTTCAGTATATGGCTGCTCAACAAATGGGGGCTCATCAAAGGAGCCGATGGGGTTAGACGGATCCATTGAAGAGTTTACAATATTTTATGCATGCAGCATGCTAAGCTTATACCTTATAACCGATTTATAATGTCACACTTATTTTTTTAGCCGAAAGACAGTTAATAATATTAATGTACTCCTTGAACTTTTTAAAATATTTTATTTATATTTTTTATTGATGATTTAATTTTTTATTTTATAACTTTTTAATTTAAATGTCAATCTCTTTTAATTAAATTTTTTTAAAATTCTCTAATGTAAAATCACTTGTCTGTCACTCACTGTTATTATCTACATTACCCAAGCACACACATCGACAAATTATAAATAAAAAAAAGAGAAGCAAGGAATTCAAAAAAAAAAGGAAAGGAAAGGAAAATGAAAAAGAGAACAAAGGAGACTTTGTTGATGATCAACGGAGTTGGTCTAAGTGATAAGTTGCTGAGTATTGTTTAAGTATGTCTCGAGTTCGAGGTTGTGTATAACAATTTTTTGCCGGAAGACTCACCTACCAAAGTCAAGTGGGCGATAAAAATCGGTCTAGATAAGTCATGGCAAAATCCTAAAAAATCGAAGGAAAAAACTCTTTTGATCTGATATAGTTGAGTTCTAGACAATCGGAGCGTTATCCTTAAGGGGCGTTTGGTTAGTGAAAAAGATCATTACTAAAGGGAATAATCTTTTTTCGGAATAATATACCAACGTTTGGTTTATGAGAATTCCCTACCGAGGATAATACTACATTTCCAATAGTAGCTTCTTTTCGCCAAAATGGTGGGAATGTCATTCTCAACCCATCCTTAGGTATTAGTGTAACACCCGGGGTTTTGGGGTCGGAAGTGTGAGTCGGGTTCGAGTCGTTGGACTCGGTTTAATTAAATTAGACTTTGGTTTAAAAAAAGAAAAAGAAAAAAAAGGGGATTTGAAATTCATTAATGGCAAACTTGTAAATTTTAAAGAAAAGGAATTAAGATGAGTGGAAAATGGGTTTTTCATTATTCATCTTCTTCCATCTTTGGATTTTCACGTCAAAAACTCTCTAAAACCCCTAAATACTATTCCATTCATTTCCTCCATCATTTCAAGTGATTTCAACGAGGTAAGACCGTTTTTGACTTGTCCTCTCAATTTCTAGCACATTGATAGTTTTAGATTTTCAAAAGCACCATTATAGAGATTTTCAAGATTTCAAAGTTTTAAAGAAATGATGAAACTTTAATGGCCTTTTGACTTGTTTTTTATTTGTGTAGTTAAGTTACGAACTAATCTTGCCCTAAGACACCTTATATCTTAAAATGGTGGGATTTTAACAAAAATCCCGAAATGGGTTTTTGGGGTATTTTAAAAGTGTCAAAACTTGTGTTTTTGGAGTGGTTTTGTGAAAAATTGTTGGGCTGATGTTATAGTGACATTGGATAGGTGTTTTTAGATGTTATTTGATGGTTGTTAAGTGGTGATAGTGTTGGTTTGAATGGATTCCCGAAGCTACTGCTGCAGGTGATTTTTAGGAGTGGAAAATGAGAGTTTTTAAGGTGTTTATGTGGGGAAATGAAGGGCTGATGGTTGTACAACCTTAGGGTGATGTTTTGGACATGTTTTGGAGTGTTTTAAGTGTTTAAATTGAGAGGTAATGGCTAGGTTTTTCTGGAGTACGGAAATGAGATTATTTGGGAGGATTTCGGCTTTAAATTGTTGAGAAAATGTTAGGGGATTGAGAGCTGACGTGTAACAGTAAATTTGTGGTTGATTAAGAGGTTAATACATTATTTTTGATTGGTTAGAAACATCGGATTTGGCCTTGGGCGGTTCGGACGCAGTCCCGGGAAGTTGGAAGCTTGGTCGACTTTGTGGTTTGCATTGGTGTGCGAATGGTGAATGGAAATGTTTTTAAGCAACGTTTTGGTTCAAAGATGGTTTTGAAAGAGTTTGGATTGAGCTTGAAAGGTCAATCTAAACTCAAGAGTAAGTTGATGTGTATCGTCTCTTTAAATTCCCCTTTTTACCGTTTGTTTTTCATTACTTGTGGTGATAATTTGTTATGCATGAAATTCCAATACTTTGGAAGGAAGCATGTTGTTTGTTATTATGTTGTTGATCATGCATGATGAAATCAATGTTGTTGTTGATATACCTTGTAAAATATATGTAAGTTGGTGCAGGTTGTGCACAGATATGGTAAGTAAGATCAATTACGGTTGGTAAGATTGTAAGTAGTAAGTTTGTGTATAATTGTTGATTTTGTTACAAGTTGTTTTGGTCGTGCATGATGCAGTGTATCCATGTCGCATGATGGTGATTTGTATATTGTATTACATGGTTGGTGTCGAACCTCACGTGATGGTTGTCGTTGCTACGGTGATGTATGGTCCCACCTAGGGATGTAAAAACAGGTCAACAATTGGGTTTCAGGCCGGGCTCTGTCAGATCGGGTCAAATCAGTTACAGGTCATTTCAGGTCATTTTTTGTTTTGACTCGATTCGGTTCGGGTTCGGGTTCATTTCGGGTCGGGTTCATTTCGGGTCGGTTTCAATTCAGGTCGGGTTCATTTCGGGTCGGGTTCATTTCAGGTCGGGTTCATTTCAGGTCGATTCATTTCAGGTCGGGCCAAAACGGTTAATTGACAGGTTGATTTCAGGTCGGTTTCGTTTCAGGTCGGGTTCATTTCAGGCCGGTTTCGTTTCAGGTCGGGTTCGTTTCAGGTCGGTTTCGTTTCAGGTCGGGTTCGTTTCAGGTCGGTTTCGTTTCAGGTCGGGTTCATTTCAGGTCGGTTTCGTTTCAGGTCGGGTTCGTTTCAGGTCGGTTTCGTTTCAGGTCGGGTTCATTTCAGGTCGGGTTCCTTTAGGTTTAGGGTTTATTGTGTTATGTGTACTGTAGGGACTAGGGAGTAGGGATTAAGATTTAACATATATAATATTAGTACATTATACGTACATACATATAAAGATTATGGTTTAGTGCTTTAATAGTTTGGGGATTAGGGTTTAGGGGTGGGTGGTATGGTCTAAGGTTTAGGGATTGGGGATTAATGTTTAGGGTTCATAAATTGATTCATACATGCTTACATGCATTATATATATATATTGATGGATTAGGGTTTTTATTTTTAGGGACTAGGGATTGTGGTTTAGGGTTTATTGTTCATTAATTGATGCATACATACATACATGTATTACATATATTGATGGATTAAGGTTTTTATTTTTAGGGTTTAGGGTTTACTGATTATGGTTTAAGATTTATGGTTTAGGGTTTATGGATTGGGGATTACGTATATGTGTTATATATATAGTAGGGATTAAGGTTTTTATTTTTAAGGTTTAGGGTTTAGGGATTGGGGATTAGGTTTAAGTTTTAGGGTTTAGTGATAGGGTTTATGGTATACTGTTCATAAATTGATATATACATACGTACATGTGTTATATTTATATTGATGGATTAGGGTTTTATTTTTAAGGTTTAGGATTTAGGGTTAAAGTTTAGGGTTTAAATATTCTAATAAAATTTTATTTGTCTAGAAAAAAAAACTACTACAACGGTTTTATTTATTTTAAATATAAAAAAAATGTTACAACATCGTAAGGACAGACACTCAAAGGCTTACTGCCATTGGGATTCCAAAAGAAAATGGAAAAAAATTAAAAGATGAATTGAATAATTTAGCTAAACCGAAATTATGTTTTATTTTCCTAGAATCATCAAAATTCAATATGGGTTTAGAAATCTCTTCTTCCCAACAATCATTGCAATCATTAATTTAGCTAAACCTCTCGATCGACGAGCCGGGGTTGACGATTTTCTTGTCCTGTTTCACAACCTTAACCGGCTTGCTCATTTTCGTTCTCTTCAAGAAGTAAATGCGGGGAAGGGAATTGCGAAGCGTCATCATCTTCCCACTTCTCAATGTCCAAACCCCATTCATCGTAACTAGAAAGATAAATTGATTTAATAATGTTTAATTATTAAGTCATTTAAGTCATTTAAATATGTTAAGTTAATAAAAAAATTAGTCATATTATGTTAATTAAGTATATAAATTTAGTTTAATAATCTTTATTCATTTAACTAAATTTAATTAAGTATAAAATTTTAATTTAATAATGATTATTCATTCAACTTAAGTAAATTAAGTATAATAATTTATCTTTAAAGTTATTTTAAAATAAAAGTTAAGTTAATTAGAAAGACAATTTAATTTAATAATATTTAATTATTTAACTTAAAATGAATGCAAGTAAATTAAACTTATTTTTAATCTTAAGTTAAGTTAATTTAGCATTAATTTATTCATATAATAAAAAATTTAAGTCATCTTATCTTAATTAAGAATACAGATTTAATTTAATAATCTTTATTCATTTAACCTAATTTAATTAAGTATAAAAATTTAATTTAATAATGGTTATTCATTCCACTTAAATTAATTAAGTATAATAATTTATCTTTAAAGTTATTTTAAAATAAAAGTTAAGTTAATTAGAAAGACAATTTATTAATACTTAGACATTATTATTAATTCAATTTATCTTTTAATTGAAGTTAAGTTAGTTAATTTATTAATACTTGACATTATTATTAATTTTAAAATTTATCAATACTTGACATTATTTTATATTCATTAAATATAACTTCTTCAAATGTCAGATAATTATCATTATCAGCAAATCAAATAATAGTATTAGTTCAGGTTAATATCAGTTCAGGTCAATATCAGTTCAGGTCAAGAACAGTTCAGGTCAATAACAGTTCAGGTCAATATCAGTTCAGGTCAAGAACAGTTCAGGTTCAAAACAGGTCGGGTTCAAAACAGGTCGGGTTCAAAACAGGTCGGGTTCAAAACAGGTTGATTTCAAAACAGGTCGGGTCCAAACAGGTCGGGTTAAATCGGTTATCTGGCAGGTTAGTCTCGGGTTCAGGTTCGTTTCGGTCGGGTGCAGGTCGGGTTCGGTTACTACAATAACAGGTCAAATTCGGGTTCGGGTTCACTTCGGTCGGGTGCAGTTCGGGTTCGGTTTCTACAGTTACAGGTCAAATTCGAGTTCGAGTTCGTTTCGGTCGGGTGCAGGTCGGGTTCGGTCTTTAAATTCTCGGGTTAAACCAGGTTCTGACTCGATCGGATTTCAGGCAGGTTACCAGGTCGGGTCAGTTTTTCCCACCCCTAGTCCCACCGATAGTGACTAGTATAAGACTGCGGTGATGTGTGGTCCCACCAGTAGTGACTAGTAGGAGAGTACGGTGATGTGTGGTCCCATCGGAAAACTACTAGTCGAACGATGATGTGTGGTCCCACCAGTAGTGACTAGTAGGAGAGTACGGTGATGTGTGGTCCCATAGGAAAACTACTAGTCGAACGGTGATGTGTGGTCCCATCGTGTGTGTTTTGGTTATGCTTGTGCATACCATGTGTTGTTCATGTTTGTGTCTCACTATATCATTCCCTCTTAATGGTTTTGCTTTAAATCTGATTATGCCTTTATGCATACCATAAAGTGTGATGCCATGATAAATATCTATATTGTTGACTTGTGGTTGAACTTGTATGTTAGTAAGAGGATTATGTCGTTGGATGGAATGTATGTGGTGGCCTTTATTTTAAAGAAAACTTTGAACCATGCATTTTCGTTGTTATGTTTTCGAGCTCCGCTCACTAAGCTTTATGCTTACGCTCTCCTTTTTCCGACAATGCAAATCATTAGCTTGGTGTTAGCAAGGAGCAAGAAAAGGGCGTCCAAGCGTGTGGTAGTTCGCTCAAGTATGGTTTATTAAATAATGTAGTAGTTTAGCAATGGGAAATGCTACGTGTTTTAGAAGCGTGTATCTAGACTCCTTTATGTAGGCTTTATGTTGCTAATGCTTTGTGTTGATGGAATTGTAAACCATGTTCTTTGAGATGCCTATGCTTTGGTGTTAGAGTTGTAAGCCATGTGTTTATGAGATGCTTAAGTTTTTATGTTTGAAGGCATGTAAGTCTTGGGTATGGATTGTTTAAGTGAATGTATGTTTCCTATGGCTAAATGGTTTTGATATGCATGCTTGTATGCAAGTTCCTATTTAAATGCTTATCTTGTTGACGGGTGCTTCTCTTATGGAATGGCTTTTATATATATGTTGAGTTCTAAGCATGCTTGTTATAGGGTGCCTTGTATCTAGAGTTAATGCATGTTGGTTGTGGGAGGTCTTAGTTGGTGTTTGGGGTAGCCTTGTGCCATAAACCAGCTAAAACCAGTATGCTCGTAGCAGGCGTATCGAAACGGTTGGTCCCATTTCGTTACGGTCCCCTTGTTTCAGGCCAGGCGTTTCGATACGCGGGAGGGGCGCTTTCGATACAATTTTGCTACTGGAAATCTGAGATTTTGACGAGAAATTGAGAGTATCGAAATGGTCCTAGGCGTTTCGGAACGGTCTTCATAGCGTTGACCACGAGAAATTGACCGATGGGGGTGTATCGATACGGTTGACCAGCGTTTCGATACGGCCTCCTCGAGTTGACTTTGGCCAGTTGACCTAGTCAAGGCATATCGATACACCCTTTGGGCGTTTCGATACGGCCTACAGTTTAAGCTAAAATGGACTATTTTTGGTATGTTGTTTGGGTTGACCGTCTCGCTTGTTGCTTCTGTTGTTGTCTTTTCACATAGGTTTAATTTAATCCTTTTAGACAAGATAATAATTAAAGAAATTTTCTAGGGTTGCTAACCGAAGGGGAGCCTTAGCGGGTTTCACTTTGGTTTTCCCCGTATAGCCTACTCGGACCGGTCAGTCGTCTAGACCAGGACGATGGGGTTACATTTGGTGGTATCAGAGCCTAAGGTTCCGAGACCTCGAGTAGGTAAGTGAGGTAAGTTTGAAGTGTTATGTTGTTGCTATGTCTCGGTGAATGTTTTGCCATGTATGCTTGATGTTTGCTTGTTAGTACGGTGCTTGAAAGGATGTGCTAGCATGATGGTTGTGTTGTGGCGTAGAGTCGAGTTCACGTTGCTACTATTACTTATTTAAAAAGGTTTTTGAGTAAAGGAGTACTTGAGCTCCTTGGACCCTTGCCCCTTGCTAACCCCATATATTTTGCTTGTGTGTTTTGTTTGTTGTTGTATTGTTGTCTTTGGCAAGTATGAGACCGAGGCGTGGGCCTGGAGCTGGTAATCATGAATCTGAGGTTTTAGAGAATGTGAATGATGAGAGAGTTCATCGCTCTAGTTCAGGGCAGTATGGCCGTAATAGAGTTTGAGGTATAGTTTGTTTGTTTGGGTCAGCGTGCATATGAGTTGGTTCTTGTTGGGAAAGAATAATGTGACCGGTCCTGATATGAGTTGGTAAAAGAAGTGAAGACCTACGAGTTGACTTCGGGGTGATGTCGATGTTATAGCAGGTAATTTCTCAATACAGTCATTGAGTTTGTTTTCTCTGATTAATTCTGGATCTACGTATTCGTATATTTTGAGTGAGCATGCGAGGTTGTTGAATTTACCTTGTGAGATATTAGAGGCAGGTGTTAGTGTTACTAGCTCCTTCAGGGATACAGTCATGGTCAGAAAGATGTACAAAGGATGTCCGTTGATGGTTCAGGGTCACGTGTCTCCCGTAGATGTGATGGATCTGCCTTATTACGGTTTTGATGTGATACTGGGAATGGATTGGCTTGTAGAACATAGAGTTAGGGTAGGCTTTGAGACAAGGGGAGTTTTCTTAAAGGTTGCGGATGACTATGAGATTGTAATGGTAGGTGAGAATGTGGATTTCGTATCAAATGTTGTTTTAGCTTTTGAGGCTCAGAGGTTGTTTGAGTTTGGTTGTCAGGCCTACCTAGCTTAGGGATGAATCTGAAATTGAGCGAGGTCAGACCACAAGATATCAGAACGGTCTGCGATCTCCCGAAAGTGTTTCCGGAAGAATTGTCTGGTTTACCGCCTGGTAGAGGAGTAGAATTGCTATAGAGATGTATGCGGAATCTGCTCCTGTTTCGATTGCTCCGTACTGTATGGCACTGAAAGAATTGAAAGAGTTGAAGACTCAGCTGCAAGAGTTGTCAGATGGAAGTTTTATTTGTCCGAGTTCTTCGCCTTGGGGCGCACCTGTACTGTTTGTGAAGAAGAAAGACGGTAGTACGAGAATGTGCATAGATTACAGATAGTTGAATCAGTTGACAGTGAAGAACAAGTATCTATTGCCGAGAATTGATGATTTATTCGATCAGCTTAGAAGTGTTTCAATGTTTCTAAGATAGATTCGAGATTCGGGTATTACTAGTTGAAGGTAAAAGAGGTTGATGTACCGAAGACAGCTTTTAAGACTATATAGGGTCGTTATAAATTCTTGGTTATGTCGTTTGGTTAGACTAATGCGCCAGCTGCTTTCGTGGATATGATGAACATAATTTTCTATCAGTACTTAGATCAGTTTGTGATTGTTTTCATAGATGATATTTTGGTGTACTCGCGTCCCGAGGAAGACCATGACCGTCATTTGAGGATAGTTTTGCAGACCTTGTTAGACAAACAGTTGTATGCAAAGTTGAGTGAGTGCGAGTTCTAGATCCGAGAAGTAGTCTTCCTGGACATGTAGTGTCAGCCGATGGGATTAGAGTTGATCCGAAGAAGATAGAAGCCATTATTGAGTGGAAGTAACCGAAGCCTGTGATAGGGATTCGTAGTTTTCTAGGCTTAGTCAGATACTATAGGAGGTTTAAGAATGATTTCTCGAAGATAGCCGCTCCTTTGACGAAGTTGCTTCAGAAGAATGTTCAGTTCGAGTGGTCAGATGCGATACAGCAAACCTTTGAGAAATTGAAAGAAGCTTTGACCAATGCATCGATTTTGATTCAGCCAGAGTCGGGGAAAGAGTGTGTAGTCTGCAATGATGCTTCGTATGTAAGATTAGGTTGTGTACTCACGCAAGACAAAAGGGTGGTGGCTTATGCCTGGAGACAGTTGAAGACTCATGAGCGTAACAATCCGACACGTGACATAGAGTTAGCTGCAGTTGTGTTTACTTTGAAGAAGATTCAGAGGCATTACTTGTATGATGAGAAATGCATAGTGTATACGGATCACCAGAGTTTGAAATTTTTGGTGACACAGAAAGAGTTGAATCTTAGACAACGTAGGTGGTTAAAATTGCTTAAGGACTATAATCTCAAGATTGAGTATAATTCGGGTAAAGCCAATGTAGTGGTGGATGCTTTGTGTAGGAAGGTAGCCGTTGAGTTGAGAGTCATGTTTGCTAGTTAGAGCTTATCCGGTGATAGCGGTCTAGTGGTCGAGCTTCAGGATGAATCTACTTAGGGTCAGTTGAACTGAGAGAAGCAGTTGTTAGATAGATCTTTGGCACCTCACCTGCAAAATATAGCGGAAGGAAGACATACAGATTACAGTTTCAGTGTTAGTGGGGTCATGTGTTTCAAAGATAGGATAGTTGTGCCGGATGAAAGTGATTTGAGGCGTACGATCTTGATTGAAGCGCACCGTAGTCCGTTTGCTATGCATCCCCGTAGTACAAAGATGAACCGTGGATTGAAAGATGAGTGCTATTGGGTTGGTCTGAAGAGAGGTGTTGCCGATTTTGTGAGCAAGTGTGAGGTTTGTCACTGTGTTAAGGCAGAATTTCAATTTCCGTCTGGTTTGTTACAGCCGTTGAGAATTTCAGAATGGAAGTGAGAAAATATTACTATGGACTTCGTATCAAGTTTGACTTTGACTTTCTTTAAGAAGAATTCAGTTAGGGTGATTGTTGACTGTTTCACAAGGTGTGCTCATTTCATAGTCGTTCATACGTAAGTTAGTTGATTTGTACATCAGTGAGTTTGTGAGATTACGTGGTGTGTCGAAGTCGATTGTGTTAGGTAGAAATTCGAGGTTTACAGCTAGCTTTTGGAAATGTCTACATGTTGCTTTGGGTACCCGTCTGAATTTCAGTACATCGTGTCGCCCTCAGTCCGATGATCAGTTAGAGAGATATTCAAATATTAGAGATCGTGTTGAGATGTGTATTATTGACCTTCAGTGCTGCGTGGGAGATCTATCGAGCATGTCAGGGTTAAGTAGGGACACAGTGGTGTGAAAGAAGCTACTTGGGGTAGAGAAAGGAAGATATGGAGAAACGGTTTCCGTATCACTTTCCGTCAGGTAATTTCGAGGACGAAATTCTTTAAGTGGGGGAGAGTTGTAACACCCAGATTTTGGGGGCCGGAAGTTGAGTGTGTGAGTCGAGTTCGAGTCGTTGGACTCGATTTAATTAAATTAGACTTTGGTTTAAAAAAAAGAAAAAGAAAAAGGGGATTTGAAATTCATTAATGGCAAACTTGTAAATTTTAAAGTAAAGGAATTAAGATGAGTGAAAAAAAGGGTTTTTCACTATTCATTTTCTCCCTCCTTTGGATTTTCACGTCAAAAACTCTCTAAAACCCATAAATACTATTTCATTCATTTCCTCCATCATTTCAAGTGATTTCAACAAGGTAAGACCATTTTTGACTTGTCCTCTCAATTTCTACCACATTGATAGTTTTAGATTTTCAAAAACACCATTATAGAGATTTTCAAGATTTCAAAGTTTTAAAGAAAGGATGAAACTTTAATGGCCTTTTGACTTGTTTTTGATTTGTGTAGTTAAGTTACGAACTAATCTTGCCCTAAGACACCTTATATCTTAAAATGGTGGGATTTTAACAAAAATCCCGAAATGGGTTTTTGGGGTATTTTAAAAGTGTCAAAACTTGTGCTTTTGAAGTGCTTTTGTGAAAAATTGTTGGGCTGATGTTATAGTGACATTGGATAGGTGTTTTTAGATGTTATTTGATGGTTGTTAAGTGGTGATAGTGTTGGTTTGAATGGATTCCCGAAGCTACTACTGTATGTGATTTTTAGGAGTGGAAATGGGAGTTTTTAAGGTGTTTATGTGGGGAAATAAAAGGCTGATGGTTGTACAACCTTAGGGTGATGTTTTGGACATGTTTTGGAGTGTTTTAAGTGTTTAAATTGAAGGGTAATGGCTGGGTTTTTCTGGAGTACGAAAAAAGGATTATTTAGGGGGATTTCGGCTTTGAATTGTTGAGAAAATGTTAGAGAATTTAGAGCTGATGTGTAACAGTAAATTTGTGGTTGATTAAGAGGTTAATGCATTGTTTTTGATTGGTTAGAAACAACGGATTTGGCCTTGGGCGGTTCGGACGCGGTCCCGGGAAGTTAGAAGCTTGATTGACTTTGTGGTTTGCATTGGTGTGCGAATGGTGAGTGGAAATGTTTTTAAGCAACATTTTGGTTCAAAGATGGTTTTGAAAGAGTTTGGATTGAGCTTGAAAGGTCAATCTAAACTCAAGAGTAAGTTGATGTGTATCGCCTCTTTAAATTCCCTTTTTTACAGTTTGTTTTTCATTACTTGTGGTGATAATTTGTTATGCATGAAATTCCAATACTTTAGAAGAAAACATGTTGTTTGTTATTATGTTGTTGATCATGCATGATGAAATCAATGGTGTTGTTGATATACCTTGTAAAATATATGTAAGTTGGTGCAGGTTGTGCACGGATATGGTAAGTAAGACCAATTGCGGTTGGTAAGATTGCAAGTAGTAAGTTTGTGCATAATTGTGGATTTTGTTACAAGTTGTTTTGGTCGTGCATGATGTAGTGTATCCATGTCGCATGATGGTGATTTGTATATTGTATTGCATGGTTGGTGTCGAACCTCACGTGATGGTTGTCGTTGCTACGGTGATGTGTGGTTCCACCGGTAGTGACTAGTATAAGACTGCGGTGATGTGTGGTCCCACCAGTAGTGACTAGTAGGAGAGTACGGTGATGTGTGGTCCCATCGGAAAACTACTAGTCGAACGGTGATGTGTGGTCCCACCGTGTGTGTTTTGGTTATGCTTGTGCATACCATATGTTGTTCATGTTTGTGTCTCACTATATCATTCCCTCTTAATGGTTTTGCTTTAAATCTAAGATTATGCCTTTATGCATACCATGAAGTGTGATGCCATGATAAATATCTATATTGTTGACTTGTGGTTGAATTTGTATGTTAGTAAGAGGAATATGTCGTTGGATGGAATGTATGTGGTGGCCTTTATTTTAAAGAAAGCTTTGAACCCTGCATTGTCGTTGTTATGTTTTCGAGCTCCGCTCACTAAGCTTTATGCTTACGCTTTCCTTTTTCCACAATGCAGATCATTAGCTTAGAGTTAGCAAGGAGCAAGAAAAGGGCATCCAAGTGTGTGGTAGTTTGCTCAAGTATGGTTTATTAAATAATGTAGTAGTTTAGCAATGGGAAATGCTACGTGTTTTAGGAGCGTGTATCTAGACTCCTTTATGTAGGTTTTATGTTGCTAATGCTTTGTGTTGATGGAATTGTAAACCATGTTCTTTGAGATGCCTATGCTTTGGTGTTAGAGTTGTAAGCCATGTGTTTATGAGATGATTAAGTTTTTATGTTTGAAGGCGTGTAAGTCTTGGGTATGCATTGTTTAAGTGAATGTATGTTTCCTATGGCTAATTGGTTTTGATATACATGCTTGTATGTAAGTTCCTATTTAAATGCTTATTTTGTTGATGGATGCTTCTCTTATGGAATGGCTTTTATATGTATGTTAAGTGCTAAGCATGCTTGTTATAAGGTGCCTTGTATCTAGAGTTAATGCATGTTGGTTGTGGGAGGTCTTAGTTGGTGTTTGGGGTAGCCTTGTGCCATAAACCAGCTAAAGCCAGTCTGCACGTAGCAGGCGTATCGAAACGGTTGGTCCCGTTTCGATACGGTCCCCTTGTTTCTGGCCAGGCGTTTCGATACGCGGGAGGGGCGTTTCGATACAATTTTGCTACTGGAAATCTGAGATTTTGACGAGAAATTGAAAATATCGAAACGGTCCTAGGCGTTTTGGAACGGTCTTCGTAACGTTGACCAAGAGAAATTGACAGATGAGAGCGTATCGATACGGTTGACCAGCGTTTCGATACGGCCTCCTCGAGTTGACTTTGGCTAGTTGACCTAGTCAAGGCGTATCGATACATCCTCTGGGCGTTTCGATACGGCCTACAGTTTAAGCTAAAATGGACTGTTTTTGGTATGATGTTTGGGTTGATCGTCTCGCTTGTTGCTTCCGTTGTTGTCTTTTCACATAGGTTTAGTTTAATCCTTTTAGACAAGATAATAATTAAAGAAATTTTCTAGGGTTGCTAACCGAAGGGGAGGCTTAGCGGGTTTCACTTTGGTTTTCCCCGTGTAGTCTACTCGGACCGGTCAGTCGTCCAGACCGAGACGAGAGGGTTACAATTAGACAATTTCCACCACTTTGGACTAAAATACTCTTGAGATAATATTTTGTATTCAAATAAATTATTATTTTCTATTTCTCTACCAATATTTCTTTGTTTGGATATGTTAAAACAATTCATTATCTAACCTAAATTGTTGCATAATAAAATATATAAACCACACTCATTATTAAAAAATAATAATAAATAGTAAAAATAATTTTTAATATTATTTCTCTCTAAATAATAATGTTTTTTATTTATACGGTAAAAATCTATATTATTCAATTTTAAATGACATTATAAAATTTATTTAAATTTTAAAAGGCGACTTCTAATTTCAAAAATAATAAAAATTAAGTAATAAAACATATAAATATAATATTTATATTTAGTTATTAATTCTATCAAACAGCTAAATTATCGTTTAAATTTTAGTAAATTTTAACTATGTTCTAAATATCAATATCATATCAACATTTTTTTTCAACTTAATTATTAACTTTCACTTTAAATTATAATCTAAATCTTATGTCAAGCTTATTTTTTTTTATCAAAAGCATATTTAAAGCACATAAATCAATTTTTGAACCATGTGTACTTACAACTTAAATTTGAAATCATAATTTTAAGAGTAAATTTTTTGTTGTTCCCTAAAATTTTGTACTTTGATTAATTTCGACCGACTCATGTTGCACATATGATTTTAGTGGGTGTGTCTTCTAGCGAAATTTTCTGCATACACAAAATTCGAGACCTATTTAAGTAATATCAAACTGCTTACAACTTGGATCTATTATTTGATATAATTTTATGAGTAATTAATTGAGAATGAAACTTCTGTTATATATAATATAAATGCAGTGGGTAAAAAAGAAGCTCCCATTATCTGTACATACATAAACAATTTGAGATTCCAAACACTAAATTAAAGGGGCTTAAACAGCAAGTTGTTCCTTTTGATGAGAGGTGGTGGATTCCTCATCATCGAAGCACAAATGGACTCGCAATGTCGTCGACGTTGCGAGTCCAAGGCTCATAGAGGATTCTGCCGAACTCGGTGGCGGCGGAGGCTGCATCATCATCATCTCCCTTTGAAGGTAGGAGTATCCATTTCCAGGAAATCCATTTCCAGGAAGTTCATAAAGTTTTGGGGTTTACGTTTAAGTGAAAACCTAAGCCGAACAGGAAATCCATTTCCAGGAAGTTCATTTCTGTTGTGCTGATTCCTCCTACTTTTGCATAGTAAGCATTGTTGTAATATCTGAGAGAAGGTTTCCAAAATATCAGAAACTAAAGTTGGACATTAACCCAATGTTTGGAATTTGGTAGAGTATCGGAATAAGTATTATATAATGACTAAGGTTTCTAGTTCTGTTGTTGTTTTAGAGGTAGATGTTGGCCCATCTATACCCAAGGCGAAGATCAAACTCTCGATCACAGGTTAAAATAAGAGAGATCCTTATCATCTCATCTAAGTTTTGTAGTTTGATACTTGTATTTTTATAATGACCGAAAGGTTAATATATATTATGGTATCTCAATTTAGTTTAAGGCCAATTAGATATTCGAACTTGGCTTCAATACTCAATTTTGTACATATTTTTTTTGTCCAATTGGACACATGAACCTGTTTTAAAATATATAACTAAATTTGATTCTTTTGTCCAAACAGATACTTACAGTAAATAATTTATTTGAATTAATTTGCATCATGAAGCCTAGTTTGGGTACCAATTTGAATAAAAAAGCTCAGTTCAATATTAAATTGGACAAAAAAATTAAGTATCAAATTAAACAACGACACCAAGTTCAACATCTAATTCGACCAAAAATAATTTAGGTACAAAATTGATCATCGAAACTAAATTGAAGTGATAAAATATGAATTTATCCAGAAATGGGGTGGCTATTGACAGCAGGCATATAGAAAAGGACAGGAAGAACAGGTAGGGGTATTGCATGGTGACACTAAACTTCAATCATAAGCTTCTTTACAGAAACATTTGAATTCTATTTGTATATTGGTCAGAAACACAGCCAGGATTCACATGCCTACACCGACACATTTCTTCTGCCAAATTCAATGTCCAGACCCAACATTTGACTTCAGAACTTTTTTCAAGGGAAAAATACACCCAATGCTCATTAAACTTTGTTGAAATGAATTTCAAAAAAAAGTTAAAGGTTTAATTTACATTTTTTTTAAAAGGAGTCTAAATAATTTTTTAAAAAAAATTAGAAAATAAAAACTTTTAAAAATTATGGAAGGAGATTTAATTAAAAATATTTAAAATTTTTGAAGCTTAATATGCATTTTTAAATTTTTTGAAGGAGTCAAATTAAAATTTTTGACATTTTTAAGGGATTAAATTCTAATTTTCCAAAATCTAGAGGGGCCTCCGTCTCTGAAAATAGTCATTAAACTTTTGATTCTATTATAAAATTGTTCAAATGTAACAAAATGATCCTTAATCTCTTTAAAATTTATCACTAATAGGAATCATTTTGTAACTGAATCAAAAGTTTAAAGATCATTTTATAGCTTCTGAAAATTTAATGACTAATAAAATCATTTCAGCATAGTTTAATAATCAATTTGTGTACTTTTCCAAAAAAAAAAAACTAAAATTCTAGTAACATTTTAAAATCAAATTCAGAAAACAAGAAAGAAATCAAAGTAATGAAGACCCAAAAGCAATATACAAAATCCGAGAATTGTGTATGATTTTGATTCAAAGTTGAGAAACAAACTTACATGTCATCCATGAACTTTGCAGCGAGCATGACAGTCGTGATGAGCAGGCGGTGAACGTTGAAAGAATCGATGGGCAACGACGGTTGCCTTCGAGCAAACCGGTGGAGATAAACATAGGCAACGACAAAGCAAGAGGGGCTACAGTTTGCGTACTTGTAAATCCTGTCCAGGTAGCTCTTGATCGAGATGGTTGGCCGGGTTAGGCCATGGAACACCGAAATCTTCTGTGTCTCAACCCCACTGTTTGCGTCGTTGGATTCCGCCACCTTTTGGATAAGAGAAGAGAGGAATGTTATGAGGTTTTGCATCACATTTGGGTTCTCTAGCTCTGCCATGGCTCACCCTCACAAGATTTTTGGACCAGAACACTACTTTATTTGATTGTGTTGTGTTGTGTTGTTTCTCTCGTTGAGGTATACGTTTATAAAACATGTTTTATAAGGTGGTCGTTAAAGGGTTGGCATCTATGCAGGACAATTCGTGAAACGACATCTTCTAATTTACAATCTTGTAAATTCTTTTTAAAAGATTTTTATTTTAATAAAAAGTTATTATGGGACCCTATTTTTTTAATTTTCTCTTGTAATTTATTAAACCAAACTATTTTGTTTTTCACATGTAAACATTTAGACCCTCTTTTCTTAAGATTTTGTGTGATGTCTCATCTCACACATATCTAAAATCCCGCTGTTCCAATAAAAAGAATAAATTTTAAGTTCAGTTGTAAAATCACCCATAAAATATATTTGCTATTAACTTTCAACCCTAAATTATTTTTGGTTCATTTTTACCCTAAAGTTTTCCGCCCAGAGTCGGAGCCTTGAATTGATAGGGCAGGACTGTTGTCCTCCCAAAACTTTGATATAATAATGCTTTAAGTCTTTTTTTAGTTTAAATTTTATTTTTTAAATTTAAAAATTTAATAAATTTTTATCACTCCTAATATTTGATCCTAGCTTCGCCTCTATTTTCACTCCTTTTATTTTCACTTTCACCCAGAGATGGAACCACCTTATAGGTGGGAGAGGCTATCCCCCTCCCCATTGAAGGGTTAATTGTATTTTAGGCTTTAAGAGATTAAAAATAATTACAATTAAGCCTTTGTCCTCTCAAAATTTTATGGTTTATTATTTTTTAGGACCCTGTCAATTAAAATTAATAAAAATAAAACTTGATACCTATTTTTGGTTTAATTACTTTTTAAGACCTTTTAATTTTAAAATTTATAAAATTAAACTTAAACTTTCTTAATTTTATGGTTTAATTACTTTTTAAGACCTATTCATTTTAAAATTAATCGATTTGGTCTTCATACTTCAATCACGACTCTATCCCTCCCGCCCTGCTTATCATAAAAAATGGAAAAAGGTGGTTGATTTGAGGATTAAAGTCGCATTCTTGAAAAGAAAATGAAATATACCGTGATTAAACTTGATGCCGAAAATTGTTGTGCTCATGGCATGCAACACCCATCATGTGATAACATGTGGGAAAATGTGATAGTAATGGTGTGGGTCCTGCTGTCCAAAAGATGCTACCACTTTCAGCATGTGTGGTGAATCTAAACAAATTGGAATTGTCATGTTTTATGTTTCGGACGGGTATTTGGTCTGTCGGTCCATAATCAATATGTTTATGTATAGTTAAAGAATATATATGCTTGGCAACTTCGCTAGTGGAACAGGGATCTTACCATGCATGTCTAAATCCAAAAACGAACAATAAGTTTGACTTTCTGAAACATCAACTCTGTGTAATGATAATTATGGTACATCACTTTGTGTAAGTTGTCGATTTAGTTCAGTATTTTAATTTGAAATGTTAAACCTAATCCAAACAATAGATGTGAAAACAGGGAAGTCAAATTTTACTGTTAGTCCATATACTATACTTAAGTTGTAGGTTTAGTTCATATTATCTGATTCGATCATTTTAAGTTTTTGTAATTATACTATTGTTGTTGATTAACATCAAATGTGATAAAGTTTATGGTGGGCTTAAACGACTCACCATTTCTGGTGTGAGCGGAGAATCGGTAGAAAGAGAATCATAAATAATTGTTGATGAAAGTTCATCCCTTTTGTGGTGAATCAAAAACTGTTAAGATAATATTAATTAAAGAAATTTGAGAAGAAATTATCGACCAAATAAAAAGAATATTTTTGAGAAAAAAAAAAGAAGAGATACATTCTTTCCTTTGAATAGAGTAACTTATATTAAGTTTTGATCTTTCTTTAATTTTTTTATTTAAATATTTTTTAAACCTTTTAACAATTTAAACCTCAAAATTTAATCCAAACTTTACTCATGTTCGAACAATAATAATACATGTGATTCCATGGCACATGCAATTTATCTCATTAACTTTGTCCTTTTCCCCCACTTTTCATCAACGATCAAACCTTAAGGTATTAAAATAATTGCTCACCCTTTATTGCCTTAGTAGTAAATGATGATATAATTCATTCAGGTGATCCGGATTCGAACACTAATTCTACATAATGTGTGTCGGATTCGAGCACTAATTCTACATAATGTTGTCTTATTAAAAATAAATTAAAAAAGTTGAACATATGCTACCATTATATCGCACCAGCATATTCAGAAAAAAAATTATTAAGATAATTTGACCTAAGATCCACTTGACTTGAGCATCAATATTACAAGGAACGTGGGTCGATTTTATTTGAGGGGCAAAAACCTAGAAATAAATGAAACAATAGTATTTTTTTAAGTTCTCCCGTTTTTTAAAGCTTTGTGCTCATTAGTCCAGACCGATTTGTGTCACACATTTAATTTTGATGAATAAATTTTTTAAAGAGAATTTGACCTCGAACTCAAGACATGCTTAAACAATAACACATAAATACTTTTAGTGTAGGGTAGAGCCGATTATGACAGAAAGGGAAGATGTGAAGCACGTGGAAGGGAAAGAAGAGCTGATAGCTGATAGGCAAAGCAAGCAAACCATACTCAAAAGGGCAAAGTTTTTAACAAAGGAAATCATGGTTCCTGGCATTTATCATTGTTTGTCAAATTGTCTTACAATACAATATCATTAATCCAATACCCTTTATTTTCAAAACAGATTATAGTTGATTAATGAAGTAAAAAAATGCATGGGATGTGAACAAACCAAAACAACTTTGAAATTTAGAAGCTTCTAAGCCATGAGAATGGTAAATTTCATCCATATATGGAAGAAAAACTCTGCCACTTGAGCAGCTACACAGACTTAAATTGCAAATTCATACATCTTGAACAGAGGGTTAAAAGGAAAGGGCACCAACAAGACTTCGTTTAGGTCGGTTTCTCACCTGCCGAGTGAAGCTTCCCCTGCACAAATGCATGTAAAAGCGTAGATAGTTAGCAATAAGTTCACGATCCTTGACGGCATCGGTGGACAAGCTTAACTCGTGACTTCGTTGAAAAGATAGATAAAGACTTTCCCTACACCTTAGCTTTAAATAACGGTCATCAGGCATTGCTCTGCATTTGGTTGAGAAGCACCTCCGAATTATCATCCTCGTTCTCAGCACCGGAACTATAATTGTTGTTTACGTCTTTGTCTGTTGGCAATTCACTTTCGACGGCCCCTTGGGATAATCCAATTTGTGATGCATAAGCTTCGTTTTTGAGATATCCTGCCTGCTGTATCAATCCCACCAAAACCTCCTTACTTTCTAAGTCTGCTTTTTCCTTGCAGATATTAAAGAAGGCAGAAACATTTGTGGGCTTTGGCCTCCAGCTTTTCGAGCCTTCGGTTGCAAAAGCTTCCTTTAGGCAAGATAGAGCCTTTTCAATTCTCGCCTCTCCAATATGCCCTTCAGCAAGTGTTTCCCATGAGCTTGAATTTGGCTTTCCTCCGACATCAGCTATGTGATTGAAAAAGCTCTCGGCTTTCTCCAAGTTTCCTTCTTTGACATACCACCCCATGAGAAGATTCGCTATTCTAGGGTCATAGTATGTTTTAACCGATAGCCACTCTTCGTAAATCTTTTCTGCCCCTTCGATATCATTGGCCCTAACTAGAGATGAGATCATGGCATGATAACCCAAATTCGGAATACTGGGGAAAATAGCTTTGTAAACCTTCCACACCCGATAAACCTCCTCTTTATTACCAACATTACCATAAAGAGTAATAAGATAGTGATACGGTATACGATCCCGACCAGTGATCCTGCTCTCTACATTTCTCAAGCATTCTTCAGCTTTTTCAGGCAGTCCCATCTTGATATACATAGTCGCCATTGTGCTAAATGTAGTCCAGTTCGGATTGATACCTCGATCTTCTTTCATCTGCTTATATACTTGTTCCATTCTTTCCACGGATCCTTGGGACCCACAAGACGACAACCAGATGTTGTAGGAATATATATCTAGACGTATGTTTTTTTCTAACATTTCCGCAACCATGGACTCAACTTTATCGTACTCCCTAAGGTTCATGTATAGAGTCATCATCACATTATACGGAAGGGGATGCAAGGCATAACCTTTATTCCTCATGTTGTCAATTAAAGACTCCGCCTTTTCTTGCATTCTTGCCCGCACATAGGCATTCAGAAGGGCTCCGTAGATCCTTTTGTCCTTCAAAGTATCGGGGAGTTGAAGGAAGTAATCTTCGGCACTCGAAACTCCACGCACCTTGGAAACAAGGTCCAATTGAATCGCAGCATCACTAGCGGAAAATCTAAACCTCTCACCTCTGTTGTTCATCCACTCGTAAACCTGTACAATGTCGGGAAAGTTTTGAAAAAACATGTCTGATGCAAGAACATCAACAACTCTACTGAACAAAGGTGATAAAATCGACAAATTTACGATCCTATCAACTACACCGATCAACAACAAGAACAACTAAGCATTTCCCCACTAAGTAGGCTCTTCTGATGTATAAAACACGCCATTTTGCCTGTAATTTTAGGACAAACACACCCAAAATGTGGAAATATATTCATAGGGAAACCGAAACCAACAAAGTAGTCAAATTTTACCACGAACAAAACATAAAATGTAAACCCAAAACACCAAATCAACAAAATTCAGGAAAGAAATCGATTTCCCAGTAATTTTTAAGTAATTTACGATATCTACAACAGATAAATAGAAAACAATAATCTTCTGGGTATACCTCAAGGGCTTGCTTGTAACGCTTGTACTTCCTTAACTCCTTGACAATCCTACAAAGCTCCCATTTGGTGAGCTTCCTGCCGGCTTTTTCCCAGTCATTCAACACAGATGCGGAACCCAACTCTGGGTTTTCCATGAGAGAGATTTTCTTGTACAAAGAGGTCCATTTGACCATGGGTCTTCTCTCGAAGTCCACGGTTCCATAGCTATGGACTTGTGAGATGGAACATGTAGTTGGGAGCTTTTTGAAGCTCTGGGTTTTGGAAAAGATGGACCGGGGGATCTGGGGCGGGAGCGGTCGAGAGTAAGAAGAGGAGGAAGAGAGCGACACACGGTGGTTCAACACCGATGGAGGGTGGAGAAGCATATCTTTTTCTTGTTTGGCTAAGGGTTTACGCAGAAAGGAGTGAGTGAAATGGGAGTTTTTGGTTACCTGAAAGTATCTCTCCGTCCCTTTTACATTGACTTGTTGGCCCGTATGGTTCGGTACGTCTGGCCCGATCTAGGTTGGATTTAGACCAAAAAAATATTTATAGCTTGGGCTGGTCTAAGTTAATGTTTAAATAAAACTAACATCGTTTTTTTTTTTCATTAAAATCATTCGTTGTGTTCATAATAATATTTAATTAGATACAAAAAAATGTATGACATAAGTCATGATTGCTTATAAATCAAAGAGAATGTTTACACATGTTAGGTTAAACAAGGAGAGAGGTATGTACAAAATTAAGGGTGAATCTACTATGTAGATAAAGTCTTGACTCTTTCGTTTATCTGATGAAATTATATTTTAATTTATTTTTTAAATTTTTATAATTAATTATAGGTGATTACTCCTTATGAACTCTAATATTTAATCCATTCTCAAATACTTATATTGAGTCTGTCTTGACCGTTTCGGATATATAATAAAATTACATTTTAATTCATTCTCAAAGAGTTGATTATAAGTGATCACTCCTTATAAACCCAAAATATTTGGATATGCCCTTTTTTTTTAATAATTTTAAGTATTTGTTTAGGTTTTTTTTTCTTAATTTTTTGATAAGGCACACACCTTGCAAATAGAAATATGAACCTGAATCTATTAAGATGAACATCGTCCTCTTTTTCACTAGTACCGCTGGTTAGATTTAAAATAATGCCTAATTAGGTACATAAGAGATATATGACATTTGATACAAGTCATGCTTGCTTATAAATCAAAGAGAATGTATACACATGTTACTTTTATACAGAGAGAGAGAGAGCGCGAGTATGTACAAAATTAAGGGCGGATTTACTGAGCAGACAAAATCTTGATTCTTATAGTTATCTAATGAAATTATATTTTAATCTATTTTTAATATTTATAATTGAGAATAGGTGATTATTCCTTAGAACTCAAATTTTAAAACCATTCTCAAATATTTATATTGGGTCTGTCTTGACTGTTTCGGATATATAGTAAAATTATATTTTAATCTATTCTCGAATAATTGATTATAAATGATCACTCTTTATAAACCCATAATTTTAATTTATTCTCAAATATTTATATCAGATAAAAAGCCTCGAAGAGTAAAGATTGTTTAGTGATGAAACAATATATACTATAAGCATGAAAAAGAAAATTGCTAACCTATACAAATACAAGAGAAAGAATATGGTTAATACATAAAAGATATTCCATAAATCTAAACACTAGGAGAGTAGGAGTATAAAAATGGGTATGTTGTGAGACTCGAGTTTAGTGTTAGATATAGATGGAACCAACTAAATATCATCTATAAATTGATATTGAGTTCATATTCATAACAATCTAAACCATGGGATTAATGCTGGTGTAATTAAGATAAATCAGTTTATGATGCCCGCTTAAGTCAAAAAAAAAAGTTTATGATGCCCGCAGTAGCTTCTTAATATTCATTTTATGGGGCTTATTCAGGCTGCTACAAGTCCTATGAATTCAGGGTGCAAATACTGCAAAATTTAGACCAATATATATCATTATGAACTAACTTAAAACCAGGCAAACAACACAAACAAAGCATAAGTATCTCGGAAGAAGGCTGTTTTTGACAACATTCTGCCCGTATTTCCTCCACAGGTAACATATGAAGTACTAGTACTTTAGTCTAAAGTTAAGATTTAGAGGGGAGGAAACAAAACATAAATGTATATATACAAGAACAAAGGTTAAAAAAAACATTTGGGGGCTCGCGGCAATTGCCCCTCCCACAGCCCACACAACTCCGTCCCTACGTATCAAGTACTCGATACGTTTCTATATTTAAGACATATTAAATACGCCTTGAATGCCTGCAAGTATTTCTCTTTTTTTATTTTTTTCTATTCTTTCACTCTTTTTCTTCATTCTTTTCCAAAAAAAATTGTTCACACAGCTCACATAATTTTTTATGACTTTTTATTTTTATAATCTTTTAAAATTTAATATTTGTCGTATTTCTGCCGCACATTTATCTTGTAATTTTAAAATTTATCGTTTTCGTAACAAAACCTCAGTTTTCTGAGCTTTCTCCTTACCTTCACTTAGCCCTTCTCCGGCGTTGAGCTCCTCCACCTGCCATTGCCAACCCCCCCCCCCCCCCCTACAAAACTGAGATATATCTGTATGATATGTTGTCATATGAAAGAAAAATACCGTATATGTTGTCATACAAAACTGAGATTAGTACAAACCTCGTGGATCAATTGTTGATTCGAGAATGAAACTTGTTTCTCATAATTTGGGACTCCTCTTTCTCCTTCCATAAAAAAACTAAACTAAGGCAACAAACAAGCTTTCTGCAACTTGGTTTATGGCCCTATTGGCTCACACAGTAATATAGAGCGGTATTGATTTATGATTCGAATCTTCACTTTTATCAATTGAAAATATATCTCAACATTTTTAATTTTTTTTCTTACAGTTTTCAATAAGAATGTTGGTAGAGTGTTTTGAATACATTGAATTTTGAGATACATGATATATTATATTTGTACTCCTAATGATCTTTACACTTATAATGAATTATTTGTTTATTTTTTTTTATTTGTGGACGTAAACAAAATCGAATTATGTTAAATCTCATATTTTGTTCGTGTCTTATTTTACGTTGGCCCGGCCTTGTTTCAAGGAGACATATATCGTTCTCATACTGACTGTTTTTTTTCATACTTATATCTTGTCTCAAAATTAAAATAAAGCACAAATACATCAAAAATACAACGCTGATTGTTGAGGGTCGGGCCAAACGGTCTAACCCACCAAACTTCTAAAATTTCTCCCAAAAAATAAAAAATCTATGCATAATATTCTCATGATATACGCTCCTAACGACAAAAGGTCTAATTTGTGTTAAAATGTCAAGTTTAGGTTTGATGGTTATTAATAGACCGACACAGGTAAATTTAATTATTAGATAATAAAGTTAGTTGGTGGATCGTATGAATATAACAATAGTCATGTGATTTTAGTTAAATAGAAGTGTCACAAGGCTTTTTTTTGACAAATTATAATTTTAATCATAATTTTACTTAGAAGAAAAAAAAAAAGACTTTAAAAAAAAAGAGGTATTCTTTGTAAATTTATAATCCATTATTGATGAGAATGTAATGGGACACAAGGCCCTTTTGGATGAGCTATGTAACTCTACACGAAGAGTTGCTCTAATGGAGGCAGAGGAGTGACAGTAAAAGACTCGAAAGCAAAAGTACAACATATTTATTAGTATTATTTTTTAATACTGATATCCAATTACAATATATCAATATTTAAAATCATATATTATATTCTATTCCAATAACGATAATCCAAATGAATACAAAATCATATATTATATCAATATTTAATGCTGATATCCAATTACAATATATCAATATTTAAAATCATATATTATATTCTATTCCAATAACGATAATCCAAACGAATACAAAATCTTTAAAACATATACAATAATAAGTTTCATATCGGTGTTTTTCTAATTTCTTCACTTTTTAATGAGTTAAAAATTCATCGATTTTATAACCATTAGGGGTGTAAATGAACCGAGCTTGAACGGACAAGACTATGTTTGTGTTCGTTTGTTTATTTTTAAAGGTGTTCATGTTCGGTTCGTATTCGTTTAAATTTTTAATGTTGTGTTCGTGTTTGTTTGTTTATTTTTGAAGGTGTTCGTGTTCGTTTGTTTAGTGTTCATGAACGTGTTTGTTTAAATGTTTATGAACGTGTTTGTTTAAGTGTTTATAACGTGTTCGTTTAAGTGTTCACGAACATGTTCATTTAAGTGTTCGCGGACGTGTTCGCGGACATGTTCGTTTATATATTAAAAAATGTTAACTAAATTAACAATAAATGTATAAATAAATAAAACAAAAGCAACAAAATAAAACTTACATTTCAACATGAACTTATATAAACATACTTAGCAACACAACAAAAAAAGAGTATTTAGATAAATCCACAAGTATTCTAATCCTATAAAAGAGCTTATAAACAAACTTATAAACGAGCTTATAAACGAGCTTATAAACGAGTTTGTTCGTGAATATAAACGAACCGAACACACATCTGTTCATGTTCGTTCGTTTATTAAACGAACATAAAAATTTTGTTCACACTCATTTATTTAGCTTAATAAACAAACATAAATGAATGTTATATGAACGGTTCATGAACGGTTCGTCGAACGCTCTGTTCGTTTACCCCAATAATCATCGACAAAGAACTAGATATATATCTATGTACGCCATGTGGCTTCATGGGGCCGAATGTATATGTACGTCCGGTCCAATCTAGATTGGATTTGGACAAAAAAAATTTAATTATAGCTTGGGCTGGTCCAAGTTAGCGCGTAAACAAACTGTGATAAACCATCATAATAATAATAAAAAAAAATACTCATGATATTTGATAACTCTGGATATTTTTTTAATAATTTAAAGGTGATTACAATGTATTGTTTGTTTATATATATTTAACGTTATCTCTGGGTAATGGGTAGGAGGAGCGCCCGGCCCAAGGCCCATTCTTTATAATATTTCATATTAAAATTTAATTTTGTTAATATTTATTGTTAGGGGTGTCTTCTTAAAATTTATTTATTTAACACTTATTATTAGGACTCGATTTTTTTCAACATTTGTTATTAAGGCTCTATTTTTAAAATTTATTTTTTTCGCAATATTTGTTATATGGGGTCCAATTTTTCAATAATTATTATTAATGGCCTATTTTCCCCAATATTTATTATTAGTGGCATACTCTTAATTTTTTCAATACTTGTTATTAGACCCATTTTTTCTAATACTTATAATTAGGGGTCCAATTCCCCATATTTGTTATTAGGGATATTCTGTTAATTTTTTAATATTTGTTATTAGAGTCTAATAGGAACATGATTTTTTTTTTCTAATATTTGTTATTAGAAACCTAATTTTTTCTAATACTTGTTATTATGTGCTTACTTTTAAAATTTATTTTTAATATTTATTATTAGGGGGCTTAATTTTTTTAATGCTTGTTATTAGGGGCATACTTTTAATATTTATTATTGGATGCCTAATATTTTTTGTTTGCCCTTGGGCACTAAAATCTCAGAAACGGCTCTGTAGATATTCTTAATGTTTTGACAATGCACATACATGACACACCTTACAAACAAAGCGATTGAACTCGAGTCTCTTAAGATGAGCATCATCCGCTTTTCTACTATGACCACTTGTTAATTATTCCAATATTTTTAAGTTGAATATAAGGTGGTATATGTTTATATTTTTTAAAAATTTTGATAAGATATACACTTTGTTGATAAAATTGTTCAAATTTAAATCTAACTAAAATGAACATCATCTGCTTTTCGATTAGAACCAATTGTTAGATTCAGAATAATGTATAATTAGATACATAAGAAAGATGTGTGACATATATGATGTAAGTCATAAGTGCTTATAAATCAAAGAGAATGTATACTCATGTTACTTTTAGATATATATGTCAACAATTTCTAGAGTAAGTGGTTAAAAACTCTCGGTTGACACCTTCCTTTCCTCTAGGTTGTGGGCTCTAGACTCATTAGGAACAAAATTTCCCCTTCCCTTTCCTCTTAGATAGAATGTATATGGAGAGAGAGAGAGAGAGACGAATCTACTAAACAGGCAATCTCGAGTGTATGATGACATTACATTTTAATCTATTCTCGTATATTTATAATTAATTATAGGTGATTACTCTTTATAAACTCAAATTTTAAAATCATTTTCAAATATTTATATTGGGTCTTTTTTGACTCTTTCGGTTATATAGTGAAATTACATTTTAATTTATTCATGAATATTTATAGTTGATTATCAGTGATTACTCCTTATAAATATAATATTTTAATACATTCTCGAATATTTATATTAGATAAGAAATATCAACCAATAAAGACTTTTTTGTGTCATCAAACAATATGCTCTATAAATATATAAAAAAAATTGTTAATCTTTACAAATACAAGAGATGTAGGCTAACTTAAAACCAGGGAAACCACATGTACCAAAGAAGCAAAAGTACCTGGGATGAAGGTTGTTTTTTGACAACTTTCTGCCCGTATTCCCTCAACTTGTAAGCTTTCTCCTCGCCTTTACTTCGCGCTTCTCCGGGGCTGAGCTCCTCAACCTGCCATTGCCAGAACCCCCAAATTTTCTCAACCCTTTTGGTGGTGGAGATTAGTACAAAGCTGAGATATATCCATGTGTAGGAGAGGGTTGTTTCAAGGAGACATATATCATTCTCGTATTGGCTATGTTTTGTTACATATATCTTGTCTCAAATCTTGATGTTCTCTAGCTAGGTATACATAGGATCTATATGTTCAACCAGTTAGTATCAGATTTGTATATTAATCTATCCCCCTGGAATTCTTTGAATTTCAGAAACTTAGATGCATGCGTGTGTGTATATGTTAATAAGTAAGAAATTGTTGTTTTGATACAATTATTTGTTTGGTAGTAGGAGTGCTTATCTAGCGAGTCGATCGCGAGTTGAGTAGTGTTCGACTTGTGCTCGTTAAAAAATCTCGTTGCTCGACTCAACTCGTTGCTTGTTAAACTCACTAAAATTTTACTCGACACGTGCTCATTAAAAAATCTTGTTGCTCGTTCTGCTCGCTAAAATTTTTACCTTATTTTTAAAATATAAGTAAAATATAGTGATATTATTAGAGCAATTACATATTCCTAACGATCTAAACCATGGAATTAATGCAGGTGTAATCAAGATAAATCAATTGATGATGCCCGCAGTAGCTTGTTAATATTCATTTTATGGGGCTTATTCAAGCTGTGCTATAAGTCCTATGAATTCATGGTGCAAATACTGCAAAATTTAGACCAATTTATATAAGCTAACTTAACACCAGGCAAACCACAGTTAGAAGCAAAGCAAAAGTATCTCGGATGAAGGCTGTTTTTGGCAACCTTCTGCCCGTATTTCCTCCACTCAGAGGCGGACACATAACTTTATGTTAAAGAGGCTGAACGTATAAAATTTTACAAAATTTTAAGGGGGCAAAAATAGA
This sequence comes from Hibiscus tridactylites, assembly GCA_958450335.1. Lineage (NCBI taxonomy): Eukaryota > Viridiplantae > Streptophyta > Magnoliopsida > Malvales > Malvaceae > Hibiscus > Hibiscus tridactylites. The sequence goes on along the minus strand of OY288273.1, from coordinate 15,747,605 downwards.
TTTACAATAAGAAATATATTGAAAATTTTTTAAAATTAAAATTTTAAATCATATAGAAATTTCAATTTAGAGAGAACGACCGCCCCCTCCAGCTCCCTCGAGGTCCATTCCTGCCTCCACTTGTAACATATGAAGCACGAATACTTCACTGTAAACTCGTACCACATACCCAACACGTCCTCGTACCAAGGACTGTTAGATACAATTTGAGTATCTGCATGCAAGTATTTTTACTTTTATTTTTTTTCTTCTATTATTTCTCCCCTTTTCTATCTTTTTTTCCGATTGTTTCTTGTTCACATGATTCAACTATAAGCATATAAGTATGTGTGATGCCATGCTCAGATAATTTTTATGAATTTTATTTTTATATTTTTTAAAATTTATTTTATATTTACCGTAATCGTACCTGATAATTTTGAAAAGTATCATTTTCCGGTTTTGTTTCCGTACCCATACTCATCCCCATATCAATGTATCCGTATTAATGCAACATAGCTGGTAACCATCGGACAAAAATTCTCTGCCCTTTTTCGGTGCCCCTACGCTCAAAAATTTTCTAGCCCTTTATGGATGCATGTATAAGAGAAAGCTGTTTGAAGGAGACATATATCATTCTCGTATCGACTATGTTTTTTCTATACATATATCTCGTCTCAAATCTTGATGCTCTCTAGCTAGGTATACATAGGATCCATATGATCAACCAGTTAGTGTCAGATTGGTATATTAATCTGTCCTCTTAGAATTCTTTGAAATTCGAAAACTTAAATGCATGGGTGTGTGTATCTTTTATAACATTTTAGAAGAAACACGTGAAGTTTCATCTGCTAAATTGTTGCTCGTGGATCTCTAAACAAGTTTAGTGTTGTATTCCCAAAGTTTGTATGTATTTTTTTAGTCCCGAAATTCTAACTCTCGTGTCATCTATAGATTTTGACAGGACTTATAAACTCATATCTTAAAGATTATAGGATAATTTTTGGTACCATTGTACATTTGTACTTGTACAACTTGGGCTACCTAGTCCAACACCATTTAATGAAAGGAGGACAAAAAATATCAAAATTAAAATAGAGCACAAACACATCAGAGCTCTAATTTGTGTTAAGGCGTAAAGCTTAGGATTGATGATTATTAATGAATAGACAAAAAAATAGATTTGATTTTTAGATAATAGAATTAACTGGTGAGTCATGTGAATATGACAGCAATCATATGATTGTTTGTAGCCAAACAGAAGTGTGACAAGGCTCTTTTGGATGAGCTATGTAACTCTAGATGCAGAGTTGCTATAAAGAATGAACGGAGGTGGAAGAGTAATAGTGCAACACTCGAAAGCGGAACCGATATTCAATTACAGCATATTAATATATAAAATTATATATTAATATCCTAATGCAATAATGATCATGTTAATCAAATATAAAATCTTTATAACATATAATACTCCCCGTCCTATTAATTTTGTCTCTTATTGACTTTTTAAAAAGTCAATTTTTTTAAACTTTGACCTCAATTATTTTAAATATTTTAAACAATTAAATTTTATAAATATATATTTTAAAACTACTTGATTGGAGGTTTATAAAATATTTTTATATATTTTTATCAATAATAAATTTTAAATAATAATGAGTCAAAATTAAAAAAAAAATTGACTAAAAAATCAATAAAAAACAAATTTAATGAGACAGAAAAAATAATAAGTTTTCCGTAGGTTAATTTCTAATCATCAACAAAGAATACATCTACTAAACTGGATATGTATATGTACGCCATGGGGCTTCATGGGTCCTAATGTATATGTACGTAAACAAACTGAGGTAAAGCATAATAATTAAAGAAAAACTGTCATGAGATTTGCCAGGTTTTCATTGTTGTTTTTCTGGCGAAATGCGGCAACAGTAGGTGTCTTGTGTCGCGGCACTCTTATGATCTGTTTGGTTGGCTCGTAATGAGCTTGTTTTCAACAATAAGCGCTTGTCCTTCTATTGGCTCTATAGTGGTGTTGTCCTAGTTCGTGTAGTGTGGTATTCACGGTGAATTTAAGCCGAGTGGGGATTTGTTGGGTGCCTCCTATATGTGGCGCTTTGAAATTCAATGTTGATGGGTCGGCTCAGAGAAAACCAGGGCCAGCAGGTTTTGGAGGGGTGTTGCGTGACGAGGAAGGAACGATTTTGGCGATTTTCTCAGGCCCTCTTGGGTGTATTGAATCAAATGAGGGTGCAATTGCATTCACATTAGCATTGTTCGTTGGTTCTTGTTGGTCACATAGGAGTCTTGTGGTGGAATTGGATTCGAAAATTACGGTGGGATGGGTTTTGTATGTGCACAAGCGGTCTTGGCGATTGTGGGAAGTTTTTAGAGATATCGATCGGGCTTGCCTTGACATTAGTAGTGTTAGTTTTCATTATATTTTTCGTGAAGCAAATGTCTTAGCCGACGCTTTAGCAAAGGAGGGTGTGAGCCGAAGACTTTGTTTCAAGTGACCTTATAGCCTCGGGTGGTGTTGGTTGAGGGGTGGAGTCTCTGGTTCATTTTTTTGTTTGTTTTCTGGTTGGCTTCCATGAGAGTTGGTTTTTGTGTGATTCATCATTTTTGTAATGCCTTGGGAGTTAGTTCAAGGGTGTATTTGATTTTTTTTGGAGTTGATTTTGTGTTCCTGTTAACGAGTCGTATTCTCCCCCTACTTAAATTTAGGAAGTTTTTAATAAGACGTTCGTTAACGTTTGCATCATATGTTTTTCGATTGTTATCGCTTATTGGATTCAAAATAATATCTAATTGAATACATGAGAAAGATGTGAGACGTATATGCTATAAGTCTTGATTTCTTATAAATCAAAGAGAGAGGGGGAAAGGAAAGGGAGAGAAAGGGGGGAGGTATGTACAAAATTAAGGGTGGATCTATCCAGCAGGTAAAGTTTTAATTCTTTCTGATGGTGTTACATTTTAATTCATTCTCGAATATTTATAGTTGATTATAAGTGATTACTCTTTATAAACTCAAAATTTCAAACCATTCTCATATATTTATATTGGGTCTGTTGACTCTTTCGGTTATATAGTAAAATTACATTTTGATTCATTCCTGAATATTTATAGTCGATTATACGTGATTACTCCTTATAAATTCAATATTTTAATACATTCTCGAATATTTATATTAGATAAAAGTATAGACGAATAAAAAAAATTTGGTGATCAAACAATATGCTCTATACATAAAAAAAATGTTAATCTTTACATATACAATAGATGTAGGCTAACTTGAAAACCAGGGAAACCACAGGTACCAGCAAAGCAAAAGTACCTCGGATGTAGGCTGTTTTTTTGACAACCTTTTGCCCTTATTTCCTCTACTTGTAAGCTTTCTCCTCGCCTTCACTTTGCCTGCTCCGGGGCTGAGCTCCTCCGCCTGCCAACCCCCCCCCCCCCCCCCCCAAATTTTCTCAACCCTTTTGGTGGTGCAAATCAGTACAAAGCTGAGATATATCCACGTGGACGGAACTATATAAGGGTGGGGAGGGGCAATTATCCCATCCCAAGAATTTTATATAAAAATTTTTAAAAATTAATTTATTTATGAATTTACTCTACTTTCAAGAATTTTATGAATTAACTTGTATCTCATGATTTGGGACTGCTCTTTTTCCTTTCACAATTTCTTCAAAAAAATGTAAATAAAGGCAACAACCTTGTTTAGGGTCCTCTTGGCTCACACGGTAATATAGAACGGTCTTAGACTTGTGTTTTCACGCATCCACACAAGCAACTGTTGCGGCTATGTACACTAGAGATGTAAAAACAGGTCAACAGTTGGATTTCAGGTCGGGCTCTGTTAGGTCGGATCAAATCGGTTACAGGTCATTTCAAGTCATTTTTTGTTTTGACTCGATTCGGTTCGGGTTCGGGTTCATTTCGGGTCGGGTTCATTTCAGGTCGGGTTCATTTCGGGTTGGGTTCATTTCAGGTCGGGTTCATTTCAGGTCGGTTCATTTCAGGTCGGGCCAAAACGGTTAATTGACAGGTTGATTTCAGGTCGGTTTCGTTTCAGGTCGGGTTCATTTCAGGTCGGTTTCGTTTCAGGTCGGGTTCATTTCAGGTCGGTTTCGTTTCAGGTCGGGTTCGTTTCAGGTCGGTTTCGTTTCAGGTCGGGTTCGTTTCAGGTCGGTTTCGTTTCAGGTCGGGTTCGTTTCAGGTCGGTTTTGTTTCAGGTCGGTTCTTTTCAGGTCGGTTTTGTTTCAGGTCGGGTTCATTTCAGGTCGGTTTCGTTTCAGGTCGAGTTCATTTCAGGTCGGGTTCCTTTGGGTTTATGGTTTATTGTGTTGTGTATTATATATATTGACGGATTATGGTTTTTATTTTTACGGTTTAGGGTTTATGGATTATGGTTTATGGTTTAGGGATTGGGGATTACGTATATGTGATATATATAGTTGAGATTATGGGTTTTATTTTTAGGGTTTAGGGTTTAGGGTATACTGTTCATAAATTGATATATACATACGTATATATGTTGTATTTATATTGATGGATTAGGGTTTTTTATTTTTAGGGTTTAGGGTTTAAGGTTTACTGTTCATAAAATGATACGTACATACGTACATGTGTTATATTTATATTGATGGATTAGGGATTTTTTAGGGTTTAGGGTTTATGAATTATGGTTAACGGTTTACTATTCATAAATTGGTATATACATACGTACATGTATTATATATATTGACGGATTATGGTTTTTATTTTTAGGGTTTAGGGTTTAGGGTTTACTATTCATAAATTGGTACATACATGTGTACATGTATTATATATATTGAAGGATTATGGTTTTTGTTTTTATGGTTTAGGGTTTAGGGTTTACTGATCTTAAATTAATACAAACATACCTACATGTATTATATATATATTGATGGATTATGGTTGTTAGAGTTTAGGGTTTAGTGTTTAGGGTTTAGAGTTTACTGATCTTAAATTAATACAAACATACATACATGTATTATATATATTGATGGATTATGGTTTTTAGGGTTTAGGGTTTAGGGTTAATGGTTTAGGGTTTACTGTTCATAAAATGATACGTACATACGTACATGTAATATATATATTGATGGATTATGGTTTTTGTTTTTAGTGTTTAGGGTTTAGGGTTTAGGGTTCATTAAACCATAAACCTTAAACCATAAGCATTAAACCATAAACCATAACTTATGAACCCTAACCACTAAACCCTAAAGCATACTTACATGCATTATATTAATATATATTAATGGATTAGGGTATTTATTTTTAGGGATTAATGTTTAGGGCTTAGGGTGTAGGGTTTAAGGTTCAAAATTTGATACTTATGCAAGTTAGGGTTCATTTATTATCTATATAATGATGTATTAGGGTTTCTATTTTAGGGTTGTACGGTTTAGAGAGTAGTGGTTATTGTTTAGGGTTTAGGGTGTAGGGTTTAGTGGTTAGTGCTTTAGGGATTATTATTATTATTATTATTATTATTATATACTTAAATACAATTATTATTATTATTATTATTATATATTTACTATGCTTATTATTATTATTATTATTATTAGTTTTATTATTATTATTATTATTATTATTATTATTATTATTATTATTTGTAATTAAATGTATATGGTTTAGGGTTTAGGGTTTAGAGAGTAATGATTATTGTTTAGGGTTTAGGATTTAGGGTTTAAGGTCGATAATTATCCACCCTAAGCAATAAACCCTAAAGCATAAGTAATTAACCCTAACCACTAAACCCCCGATCTAGGATTACGGACTATGAGCTATAGATTAAATATTAGGGTTTTACGGTTTAGAGAGTAGTGGTTATTGTTTAGGGTTTATGATTATGGGCTATGGTTCATTGATTAAAGATTGAGGTTTGGTGTTTAAACCCCTAATGTCTAATTATCGACCCTAAGCATTAAACCCTAAAGCATAAGTAATTAACCCTAACCACTAAACCCCCGATCTAGGATTACGGACTATGAGCTATAGATTAAATATTAGGGTTTTACGGTTTAGAGAGTAGTGGTTATTGTTTAGGGTTTATGATTATGGGCTATGGTTCATTGATTAAAGATTGAGGTTTGGTGTTTAAACCCCTAATGTCTAATTATCGACCCTAAGCATTAAACCCTAAAGCATAAGTAATTAACCCTAACCACTAAACCCCCGATCTAAGATTACAGACTATGAGCTATAGATTAAATATTAGGGTTTTATGGTTTAGAGAGTAGTGGTTATTGTTTAGGGTTTAGGATTAGGGACTATGGTTCATTGATTAAAGATTGAGGCTTGGTGTTTAAACCCCTAATGTCTAATTATCGCCCCTAAGCACTAAACCCCTAATCTAGGATTAAGGACTATGAGTTATATATTAAAGATTAGAGTTTTACTATTTAGAGAGTAGTGGTTATTGTAACACCCCAAAATTCTCCTAATTCGGAAATTTAAATTTGAAAACCCTAATTTGAAAACCCTAAAATTTGGGAATTTTTAATCTTGAAACCTTAATTTGATTAAGAGATTAATTTGATTAGATTTAGAATTTGAGGTTTAATTTCATAAATTTGTGGGGTCGATTTATAATGCGGGTAAAGTTTTGGTATCGTTTTATAAACCCTAAAAGGCTCAATGACATTTTATGTGATTTACCCTTTGGCAAGGGTATTTATACCCCATTATAACACCCAAAACCCTATTCAGCTTCCATTCGAAATCTATCAGCCGCTCTCTCTCACCCCACACTCTCTCGCTAGCACCCATCTCCCGCACCATCTCCGGCGAGCTTCGATAAAGCTCCGTTCACCGGCCTATAGTCTTCCGTAGCTCACACGGTCACTTCCGTCGAGACCGTCTTAAACCCACGATCAAACCCCACCCACCGGACCAACCTTATCAGTCGTCGTTTGGTCGAAAACGGTAGAAAACCGTTCAACTTTCCTGTTGCTCGTCTCCATCGTTTCTCGCTCCGCCGTCCGCTCCTCTTCCTTCCTCCGTTCGTGTGTGTGTGTGGGTAAGCTTGAAATTCGAGTTTTGGTTTTAAATTATGGTTTTGAGTTGTGGATTTTATTTTGATTTCGTGTTGTTGGCCGAAATGATCGTTGCAGTTGCTTTCGCATGTTTAAATGAGTGCTGCCGTCCTTGTCACGGTTGTGCCGTCGCTGCCGTCCTTGTCACGGTTGTGCCGTCGCTGCCGTCGGACTATTACCGCCGCCGTTTTGAGTCTGCGCCGCTGTTGTGGTGTGAAAGATTGAGTGTGAAGATGTCGCCATCGTTTGGTTATGCCGCTGCCGACGTCGCGTCTTTTCCGACGAGGTTGCACCGCCGCCGTTCGTGCATCTGCGTCGCCACCGTTTTAGGTGCTGAAAACCCTAAACCATATCAGTTGCTTGATTTTTTGGCAATCAGATATTGGAGAAGATGCATGAGATCTGTTTACTGCATATATTGTTAACTTAAGTATGAGTTACGGGCATTGGTATGTATGGACATTGTCAAGCGGTGGTCAAACTTCTGTATCAGTTTGTGAAATGAGTGCATCAAGACTTACTGCAAATAAGTGCAACTTTTTGTGTCAGTCCAGGCATGAATTTTTACTCTTCGTTCTGAAACCCGGGCAAATAAAGTTCTTTATTTGAATCCTTTTGTAGCTGATAGTTTGAAGTACTTTCTATTACTGTTTTGCTAGAAAATAACTAATTTGAACTCAACGTTGCTGGCTTTATTTTTTAAATATTTTGAGCAACACAATTTACGGTCTTATGATTAGTTCTTGATGCATGTGCTGAATAAGATTTTACTCTTCATAAGCATTATGTGATAGTTATCTTGAAGAATAATCTTCTAATGATGTATTTGTACTTTCTGCAGATCTTTTTACGAGGGGTATAAATATCCAAGCTGTTAATGTTGTAATTAACTTTGACTTTCCCAAGAACTCAGAAACATACCTTCACAGAGTATGTTGGTTAAGATATTTTATCTCTTGCGAGGTGCAACGTTCATATCATTCCTTTTGGTAATTCTCATGGATATTCTTTTAATGAGCAGGTTGGTCAATCATGAAGGTTTGGTCATCTTGGATTGGCTATGAATTTGATCACCTATGAGGACCGCTTTAACTTGTATGTTACCAAATCCAACTTCTATAAACCATAGTACTATATACATTGAGGTTCTCCTGATTCATTGAAATCTTATGTGGTCTTATGTAACAGGTATAGGATTGAACAAGAACTTGGAACTGAAATTAAGCAAATTCCTCCACACATCCATCAGGCACAAAAAGGCCCCTGTCTGTTATACTCGTGCGATTTATATGCTACAATTGTTGACGATGTACAGTGATTTTGCATGTTTATTAGGGTTAATGAAGCTGGTCGATCAAAGTGTTTGGCCATGGCAGATGGATGTGTGTTATAAAAAATCAAGTGGTGTTGGTAGAAGACTTTTACTGCTGCTGTATGCATGTAATCCCCGGAATTCTTCTATCGATTTCTCTAATTCCGTAGTCCTGAAATGTTGACAGGATAGTAGGAGAGAATATAGAAGAGTCCTGCTTTTATGCTACTTCCTCTACTTTTATGCTAGTCTCATCATGGTGGAATTGTTTTTTTTAAAGATTGTAGCTCTATGCAAGAAACTTATGTGTTGTTTTATGTTGGTGCAGTTGCTCGTCTCTGTCGTATGGATGAATAAAAAGAAATGACTTGTGTTGGCTTTTCTTTGATGCTTGACCATCTCATTCCCATTTTCAATTTGTTTTAAGACATTACTAGCTCCTACTATTCAAGTGTTGTTTCTAGCAAGATTAAGAAATTTAATTAGTGATTAGGGTGTAGAGTGTAATAAAATGTTTGCTACCAACTTCGTGGATTGCGAGCGAAGACATAAATGTGAGCGAGGTCCGTCCCACAATTTTTGTTCCTTATTGATTTTTTGAGTCAATTTTTTTTTAATTTGACTCATAATTATTTAAAATGTATTATTGATAAAAATATAAAATATATATTTTTAAAACTTCGAGTAGTTTTTAAATATATATTTTATAAAATTTAATTATTTAAAATATTTAATATAATAATAGTCAAAGTTTAAAAATTTTGATTTTCAAAAAGTCAAGGGACATTTTTTATGGGACGTAGGGAGTATGTAATAATTAACCTAAGGTACAAAATCATCATCATCTGACATGTTTAATAATTAGGGTTTTGGACATGTACAAATAAGCGACTGTACAGAAGCGGAAAAATTAAAGATGCTTTTATATATTCACTGTTAATTATAATGTTTCAAACAACTTAACTTAATTAAGTCATTTAAGTATGTTAAGTTAATAAAAAAAATTTAGTCATCTTATGTTAATTAAGTATACAGATTTAATTTAATAATCTTTATTCATTTAACTAAATTTAATTAAGTATAAAAATTTAATTTAATAATGGTTATTCATTCAACTTAAGTAAATTAAGTATAATAATTTATCTTTGAAGTTACTTTAAAATAAAAGTTAAGTTAAATAGAAAGACAATTTGATTTAATAATGTTTAATTATTTAACTTAAAATGAATGCAAGTTAATTAAACTTATTTTTAATCTTAAGTTAAATTAGCATTAATTTATTCATATAATAAAAAATTTAAGTTATCTTATCTTAATTAAGAATACATATTTAATTTAATAATCTTTATTCATTTAACTTAATTTAATTAAGTATAAAAATTTAATTTAATAATAGTTATTCATTCCACTTAAATTAATTAAGTATAATAATTTATCTTTGACGTTATTTTAAAATAAAAGTTAAGTTAATTAGAAAGACAATTGATTAATACTTGGACATTATTATTAATTCAATTTATTTTTTAATTGAAGTTAAGTTAGTTAATTTATTAATACTTAACATTATTATTAATTTTAAAATTTATCAATACTTGACATTATTTTATATTCATTAAATATAACTTCTTCAAATGTCAGATAATTATCATTATCAGCAAATCAAATAATAGTATTAGTTCAGGGTAATATCAGTTCACGTCAATATCAGCTCAGGTCAAGAACAGTTCAAGTCAATATTAGTTCAGGTCAATATCAGTTCAGGTCAATAACAGTTCAGGTCAATATTAGTTTAGGTCAATAACAGTTCAGGTCAATAACAGTTCAGGTCAATAACAGTTCAGGTTCAAAACAGGTCGGGTTCAAAACAGGTCGGGTCCAAACAGGTCGGGTTAAATCGGTTATCTGGCAGGTTAGTCTCGGGTTCGGGTTCGTTTCGGTCGGGTGCAGGTCGGGTTCGGTTACTACAATAACAGGTCAAATTCGGGTTCGGGTTCACTTCGGTCGGGTGCAGTTCGGGTTCGGTTTCTACAGTTACAGGTCAAATTCGGGTTCGGGTTCGTTTCGGTCGGGTGCAGGTCGGGTTCAGTCTTTAAATTTTCGGGTTAAACTAGGTTCTGACTCGATCGGGTTTTAAGCAGGTTACCAGGTCGGGTCAGTTTTTCACACCCCTAATGTACACTCTCATTCTAGTTTCATTTATTGTTCAACTTAGGCTAAACTAGTCCAACACTATTTAATGACTAAAATAGAACACAAATACAATATTAATAGTTGAGGGTTAAACAAAGTGTCTAACCTATAAACTTTTAAAACTTCTCTCAAGAAATCATGTATAATATTTCCATGACATATTCCCCTAAAAATAGAGGTCTAACTTGTGTTAAGGTATCAAGTCTAAGATTGATGGTTATTAATGCCAGATGAATAAACTGTAGACAAACATAAGTAGTAAGGAGATAAAAGAGTAGTAGCAGAAGACTCGAAAAAGAAGATATACTTATTATTACTTACCGATACCCAATTACAACATATCAATATATTAAAATTCAATTACAATAACAATAATACCAAAAATTCATCGCTTTTATTCTAATTTCTTTACTTTGTAATGAATTAAAAATTCATCGGTTTTATAATCATAGACAAAGGACACCTCTACCAAACTGGATAATACGTAGGGATGATAAAATTATTCAACCCCGACTTGATCCAGTGTGTCCCGACCTGACCCGATCTGATTTTTAATTTTGAATTTCGGAGATCAGGGCAAGGTGGATTTTCGAAAATGCCAAGTCGGGGAGAGACGGGTTCGAGTATATGCTAGAAATTCTCTGCTCCGCCCCGGTATATATTTAAATAAATATATATATTTTTTATTATAGTTATTAAAATACTAGTATATATAAACACTTTTATAGTTGTTAGGCTAACTTTATTTGTTATTTGTTTGTACTTATCGTAATTTACAATTTGTTTTATTTTATTTTTATATAGATTTAAAGTCCTATAAAACTATATATTTGTGGTCATGATGATGGATTCACTGAATTTAACTTTTATCGTAGACGAAGATTAAGATTTTTTTTAATTTTTCGAGCAGAACGTGGCAGAGTGAATAAATTAATATTTTAATCTGAAACAGAATAGGATTAAATTTAGGGATTTATAGATCGGGGCGGGTTCGCGGCGGCCAAAAACCCGGCCCGTTGTCATGGCCCATGAGATCACGGTTTTTAGGGGTTTAATATGCATCTATGTACGCCATGGGGATCACGGGAGAAGAATTAACGAAACGACAGCGTAGCGGTGAACCAGAATCAACATGAGAAAGGAAGATGCATACGTGGACACGTCTTCTTCCAATGAATTTTTACTTTCGATCTCCTTCTTCAACCTAAACCAAACTATCTCCCCTTCTTCTTCAACCTCTTGCTCTTCACATATCATTTTTATGTAGTCAAAATAAACATATAAATATTAATAATACCACATCTTTAATTCGATTTACATAAATAAAAACCCAGAACTTGCTTCTTCTTTTTAATTTTTGTTCTCTTAATCTCTTGATGGCAGACGCTATTCGATTATCATCGTTAATTCATTCACTTCGATTCTCTCCGCCTTCTCTTGTACCCATCAATCAGAATTTGGATAAGATTATTCCCATTGCTCCTGCTCGCCTTGCTTGTATTCCCAGAAAACTATCGCTCTCTTTCAAGGTAATTGCATTCTTCCCTTTCCTGGTTTTGAATTTCGTTTCGATTTTTAGCTAAAAAGTATGAGTACCCTTTTCGTAAATCTGTTTCCTTTTGCAATTTTCTTTTGTAATTATGGTTTAGTAGTTGGTTTTCTATACCCCGTTTTATCAGAGTTGTTTGCTTGTGGAATGTTGTAATTAAATTAGGCGTCTTTAGATTCCTTTTGAGCTAAATTTGGATGCTTGATGTAAAAAGGTTTGAGCTTTTCTGGCATATTCTTGTTTAAAATGTGAAGTTCCTTAGTAATGGTTTTGTGTGCTAATCTGCTGACCCTTTGGTGTTTCTGGCTGCCGTTTCCAAGTCCAACATAGACTTGAAAACTGTGTACTTTTAGTAAAGCAAAATTTTCCCAATTGTAAGGCTTTTTTTCAAGGGTTTTAGTGATGAAGTCCACCATGTTTAGCTTTAGCTAGCAAAAAATGAACAGCCTTTCTTTAGGTATCTTTTATTTTACTTGTTTCTCTACTACAATTTGCTTAATTGGCAACTTGTTTCTCTCCGGAGGGTGAGGTTCATTTGTACGACTAGTACATCGTTTTATCTGAATTAACTATATGCATTGGACTGAAGTATCGAGATACACTGAAATTTAAAAGGTTTTTAAATTCCATGCTAATATATTCAAGTCGGTGATTGCAATGTGATGAATCTTTTAATAGTGGTGTTTATGGAATTCAGATGGCATAAAGTAACCTGTTAATTTCGGTGTCCTTAGAACATTCTGATAATCTATTTTGAATGAAATAATATTGATCATTTTCCTATTCATGGGACGGTGGTGTTAACCGAGTTCCTACACTTCAGGTACGTGCAACTGTTAATGAAACTGAGCAGCCGAAATGGTGGGAAAGAAACTCGGGACCAAATATGATTGATATTCATTCTACACAAGAATTTTTGGATGCCTTAAGTCAGGCTGGAGATAGATTAGTTATTGTGGAATTTTATGGAACTTGGTGTGCTTCCTGCAGAGCATTATTTCCCAAGGTAAGTTTCACTTTTTCATGGCTGTGTAATATTCCGTTAGGCGTAATCTCAAGATTGAGTATCATGATTGAGAAAATTTAAGCTCTTGATGATAGAGAAGAAGCGGTTACTCAAAAAGCATAGTTACTATTCGTGTTTATTAGAGGTCAGAATGTCGCTTTGATGTTGGTGCTGTGAGTATAAAAACGGAGCCTGGAGGATATTAGTTGACCAAAAAAACTTATATTTTTCTTCTGAAAACATGTTTTCATGATACACCCTTTTTGCTTATAGTCTTATCCATTTGTAAATTTGACACACTTGTAAAGATTGTTTGCTTGATATGGTTGCCTTTGGTTTTCATTAGTGCCCCAAATGCCTCCTTTAATTTAGCTGAATATAGGGGGAGAATGAGTTTTTTTTTCCCAAGTGAACGGGCACAGTTCCTAAGAGCTGCTTTTTTCCCCTCGATCTCTCAGCTTTGCAAGACAGCTCAAGAACATCCGGATATTACATTCCTCAAAGTAAATTTCGATGAGAATAAACCTATGTGTAAAAGTTTGAATGTTAAGGTGCTTCCTTATTTCCACTTCTATCGCGGAGCAGATGGACAGCTGGAGTCCTTTTCTTGTTCACTCGCTAAGGTTAGCCGTTTCTGCTTTCTTTTTTCTGATCTCGGTCTCTGGCCATAGAATTTATTTCTAAATGATTGCTTGGGAAATGTTCCCAATGAGATCTTTCCTAGAATTAGAAGACACCTCATAGGAACCAAGGAGTTAAGGTTAATTTCTGGCTTTGGACTGCTTTGCTTGGGGCCTGGGAAAATGTAGGTCGATGACCTCAAGTGTTTTCTTACTGCTCTCAACTAGATTAAAACATCCTCGAAGAAGTACATCACATTCCTTGATCTGCATAACTGAGAATAGAATTGTTTGAAAACGATAATCTCTGGGAATGAACTTATAAAATTGGGTTCCTGTTCATCAAAGTATGCATCATTCATGAACTCTTGTTAGCATGATACCATCAAATGTAAACCCCCTTTTCTTAATCTGGATGTTCTGAAAATGGTCTACAGTTTCAAAAAATAAAAGACGCCATCGAAATGCACAACACGGCTCGATGCAGCATTGGTCCACCCAGGGGAGTTGGAGATCTTAAGCTTGAACCTGTCTCTGCTCCTAAAAATGACTAGCCAACCGGATCAAGTTAAACATGAGGGGTGAAGCAATTATCTGTAACTATACACCAGAGTGGATTCCTTTGTAAACCATTTAATATTTCGAAACACACTTTTCCGTGTAAAAAGAAAAGTTAATGGCAACTCATTGCTCTGATGCATTCTATCTCTTGTATTGTATGTAAGTTCTAAGTTCTAAGTTTGAGTTGAGTTTAGTTTCTTTTTTTGAAGAAAGTGGAGCAGAGAACTGTAACATGTCTGCCATTATCTTCCTCTCTTTTAACTCTCAGGCAAGCTATTTTTCAGAGTGTCTTTGCAGAGGTACACAGATACGGGGCGCCATCACCTATAAGCATCCGATGGCTGGCTTCTTCAAGAAAACGAACCCGGTCACTGTTCAAGCTACGTAATATCATGAGCATCACCAAGATCTTTTATAAATAAGCAAACTACCATCTGATGCCTGATGATTTCACTGGGCGTAACCGATCAGTATGTGGAGATGGCATCAATCATTTTAACTGGCGAATGCGTGAATCATGTATAGCACTATGAATAGATATGCACATGATTCAGTTGACTAACAAATAAGCATTAGATATCTTTTGATTGATCAAAGTGACAGAAAGAGTTTAATTTTAAATCAACCCAATATAAAAAATTATACTTTGACCCCCCCCCCCCCCCAAAACTTATACTAGTTTCATTATGGCCTACTTAAAAAATTATGCCCCTAATTGCCAAGTATCAATTTAAAATCTAAAAACTGGAGAGCCAAGGCTTAATTTGTCTAGTTTCAGAACTCAAAGGACCAAAAAATGGAAAGAGTAAAACTTAATTTATCTAGTTTAAAAATTAAGGGGACTAAAAAAATCATTTGGACCTAAAATTTGAGGGGATCGTGACACCCCCCATCATACATTTGGCTTCGCCATTGGATCTGTCCTACATTAAGCTTGAGACAGATTCTTATTAGACTGAAAGTGTTGAAGGTAAAATCCTATCGAACAAATATATTTCTCGAATTTTAAATTATAAATTCATCTATTGAAATCGTTATGACATTAAAAGTTGTTAATATTTAAAAGGTTATATTAAAAATTCATAAAGTGTGAAATTATAAAACTTTAAAGGATGTGAAATTAATTTAACAATAAAAAATATAAAGAAATAATTATTTTTAAACTAAATTATATTTAATAGTGAAAGAATTAGAAAGGAATCACACCTCAAACATTGGAAGTTATGTGCAAAATAAAAAAATTAGGAAAATTTAAGGGTATAAAAGACGTAAAAATATCAAACCTAACACTTTCGGAAGAACTTGAAAAAACTCCTGAAATTAAATCCAGAAAACTATTACTTTGCCTTGAGTGCTCTTTGAAAAAAGTAAAATTCTTCCGCTACTTGTTCTTGGTGTATCTGCACAGACACAAAAAAAGAAATCATAACATTTACAGCTCGGCCTCCTTCGTTGACAAAAGTGTTCGATGATACTCGTCACCCGAACTTTAAACTATCAAAAGATAGACTGAAACTGCCATAAAAGCAAACAAAGGTATTGTCATACAAGCAGACGAAAGAGCTGTCATAGAAGTAGATACGGTATAAACCTGGCAAAGTAGAACAAAAAAAAAACAAGAAAAACATAAAATTAAAATTCATCAGTAAAGATAAATGTTATTTATGTACATAACCAACAAAGTAGTCAACAAAGTAGAAATAGTATAAAAAATAAGAATTTAAAAATTTAAAAATTCTTTGTAATCGCCTCAAAGCAAATGGAAGAAGTGGAGAAGTACAAAGAAATACTTAAACTATATAAAAATTTAAAATTTTCAAAGATACAACTGCTTTTAACATCTCTTTCATCCGAACAAAAATTTTTAGTCCTTTTTTGGTGTCCTTATATATTTTTCAATATTAAAAAATTAAATTTTACGTTCTAACTCTAAATTTTTTATCCTAAATTTTAAAATCTAAACTCTGACGGTTTAACTCGGTTTTTCTAAATGTTGAAGAGATCGGACGGTTTCTATTTCCTCGATCCATCCTGATCACATTAACCATAGTTTGTAAGTGATAAAGTAATGGTAAAAAAATATCCATTTCACGATTCCAATGCTCAAGAGTGAAGAGACCATTTTGAAGATTTGAGGCAGTCCAACACCCAAAGCATTTTTAGGCGGACATGAACCGAACCGATTGACAAAGTCCAGTAAACCAATATCAGCCTCAGCCTTGCCACATGATGTTAGGTTGCTGACTACAACATTTGACTACTTGACCACCAAACTTTATTTATGTAAGAAAAAGAAACGAAATGTGGTTTCTAGCAAAGACATCCCCATTCCATCCTCCATCATTAAAGCTTCATTTGTTACATAAAAAGTGAGACATCTTTCTTACAAGACAGGCCCCATGCCATGTGGCTCTATTCTCCCTCTTCACTATTCACTTTTCTCTCAGTTTATGTAGAGATCAATCTCCTTAACAAATATTTGTTTACACTTTTATGCCCACACCATATCTTCCTCGTGTCAAATATTTCGATTATCTACGTTTATAACGATTGATTCTGATTATAGTTTAAATCAGATACAGGGGATGGATCCAACAATGATCTAGATTGAAGAGAGTTTCCCACGTTGGACTTGAACAAGTGGCCAGAGATTATGTAATCTCAGAAGGAGTTTGGTTGGTTATGGCCGGCAATATAACATGACAACCGTGTCCAAAATTTGACTCCATCTAAACTCAAATCATGAGCTTATGTTGGTGTAATGTTTCCCTTGCTGGATTGCTTTAATCGAAATGCATTAATTAACTTTTTTTCCAAACACAATTTATTGTACCAAGTACCAATAACTCATACTATTCCCACGCCATCTTTATTATAATCTAAACGAGAAAATTTTTGCAAGGTTTAACGAATAAGAGGTTATGTTTTTTAGTAAGATTAGTGATTTGAATTTTGATATTGCAAACGCAGCAAATTGAATTAAAAAGATAATTTCATAATAAATTTTTATAGTATTTAATATAAATTAATCGATAATAAATCAAATATCAATTATTGCAAAAAACGAGAAAATTCATCAAATCAAATTTTTATTGGTGGGGGCGAGATCCGATCCTCTTTAATTTATTGATTTAGCTGGGGAATTTTTTAAGATGGTTATTATTATAGTGTTGCACCCAAAGCAGGCCAGAGAAAAAACCAATGTCAAGCTGATTTATTACATTAATTAACTATCATACTCGAGGTCAAACGTTTCAAGAATTAGTTAGGGGTTTGGAGGTTATAGTTAGGTTACGTATAAAAGATTGTGATTTTATTTAATGTGAACTTATGGTTTTGGCCCCTTCATAATGTTTAAATTTGTGATTTTCTCGTTGTATTTTTAAATTGACATTATTTGGTCCCTACTTTGTCCAAAATAGTTAACTATTTACTATTACAATGTCAACGTAGATTTTTCCTTTTTTTAAAAAAAATCTAAGCATGGTTTTATATTCGAACCAAACCGATCGGTTGTACCATTTAAATTGAGAATCGATTGCTTGGTCAATTGAACCGCTTAGCAAATTGTTAATAAAAATCATAAATCAATGTAAACAAATTAAATCAATTTTTGCATCTTTTACTATATTTTTAATATTTTATTTAATTATTGTCAGAGACGAAATCATAAATCAAACTCAAAGGAATATGATATAACAAGAAATAGAAAGTGTGAGGCAAATCCAAATAAATTAAAATTGAAGGTCTAGATAAGTATATCACAACTAATATAAATAATTTTCCTATATTTTTTAATAAAAAAAATTTGGAGGGCAACTGCCCTCCCTACATACAATATAGGTGCGTCTCTAATCATTATTGAATCTAAAACTCAACCAGTTAAATTGAGAATCGATAATAGATATCGTTGTATCGTAATAAACAAATCATTGTAACATGATTCATTAAGGCTTTATTGCTTGATAATTAACTTTTGTATTGGAAATGGGAATCTAGTACACTTGACTGAAGCAGCTCACCAACTTTGATGGAATCAAGGCTTGCTTGCTTTCTTTCTTGAGGAAGGTGTTTGAGTTTATCTACTATGGTTGGCTTTTCTTCTTCTTTTTTTGGTGAACAACCTTAAGTTTAACCTCAAATGGCTTCTAGTATCTTGGCAGGGCTTTGCTTTATGAGTAAGTTCAAGCTAAATGAGGCCATTACTTTTTGGTTTACTTTTGGTTTCAGCCCCTCTATTATGATGAAATTCGAGATGTAATTCTTTTAATTTGGTCTTTTACTTGTATAATGTTATTTGTGATTCTAAATTGCCGTCGTTATTAATTTCTGTGATTAAACGATAATATAATTTTTTTGTATTGTTATTCGGTCACACAATTAGAGTCATGCACCACCATCGGAGTACTTGCTACTTCTATAGGAGGATGCTTTAGTTAGTCCGATTCAAACTTAGTTGAGCTTGTTGCTCTCCCCTTCATATAAAAATGGGAATTAATATTATGTTTAAATATGCCAAGAGTTTATGTACTATTTTAAAATTTAAAAATTAGTTTTTATGCTTTAATTTTGTGACATTGAGTCCATGTATTTTTCTTTTATTTGAAAATCTCAATCTTCCAATTAACTTTTATTCAATTTATCATTAATCGTCAATCCGGTATATTTAAACATTAATATTACTATAAGGGTGTTCTTGTTTTTTCATACTTTTATATAATATTTAACTAAAACAACTAAAACTCACTATTTGATTATCAAACATAAGAATAATGGATTTGTATGCAGAAATCCCTTTATCACTCCATATATAATCGTTCGTTGGGTTGTTTCTTTATAAATATATAATTTAAACGTAAATTGTTTCTGTTCACAAACATGGTGGGTGAGACAAAATCTGGTAGTAACATTAACATCAATGCTAACCGTGTTTGTTGTGGATGGATAACAAACTTAGAACAATATTTGAAGGTTGAGTTACAAAAACATTTATTTTATTTTTCAAATGCTTGTGTGGGAAGGCATGGGCAATTGGCAAGACCCCAAAGGCTCATCTACAAGATTGGTCGTAGTGACCACGATTGGTTTGTCCACAAGCTCGTTGTCCACCCATTATAGTGACATGCTTAGTTGGAAAAAAAAAAGGGGGGGGGGGGGGAATTATATGACTTTTGGATTGCTTTACTTAACAATGGTTCTTTGAAGCAAACATAATTGGCTGGTTCGCCAAATTGATTATTTTTGTTTTCTTATATTCTCTTAGGTCATGTGTTTTCTCATATTCTCTTAGATTATATGTTCTCGACCTACTAAAAACATCTCCTTCTTTTTTTCTCCTAGAACTAAAATTTATCGGAAAAAAACAATGGT
Organism: Hibiscus tridactylites; assembly: GCA_958450335.1. Classification (NCBI taxonomy): domain Eukaryota; kingdom Viridiplantae; phylum Streptophyta; class Magnoliopsida; order Malvales; family Malvaceae; genus Hibiscus; species Hibiscus tridactylites. Next base: position 15,727,942 of record OY288273.1, on the reverse strand, counting down.
TCTTTGAAAATCTTTTTTGCCCAAATCCTTTTTTCCCACTCAATTTGGTAACTTTTGCTTATTATGTACAATGGTCCTCACTCCTCACCAAGTCACATGCATTTGAAGCTAGTATTTGCCTTTGGTTACTCTTAGGATGGTGGGAAATTAGATCCCTACCTAAAAATAGGGTCAAATAAAAATATCAAGATAACATAATATTTGGTTTGGTTCTGGTTTTGATTTTAGTTGATTTAGTTGGGTTATTTAAATAAAAATCACATATCTCTTTTTCGTGTCATTATATATGTCTTAACGCTAAAAATAAATAAATTCTAAGCTCTAACATTAAATTCTAAATCTTAAATCATAAGGCAAAAATCCTACATTTTAACCCTATTTTTAGTGTTGAAATATACATAGAACACCAAAAAGAGACAAAGAATTTCTGTTCAGGTTATTTGTTAAGTATGCTTTGTTAGGTTATTGTGTAATTCACTAGTTAAAAAAATCATAATCATCTGAACTGAATTATAAAGTTTTAACGTATCTATCATAATTGTTCATCTATGCATTTCACTCATAACTTGACCCGTTTGAAATGTGTGTTGGGTTCGGTGCTTTGACATAATTGACTCGACCCTACTCATTTTTTAAGTTTTTAATATATTATGTAATTTATATTACATAAAAATTAAATCTATAATAATATATAAACTGATAATGTAAACATTGAAAAATATTAAATTTCGCATGTTTAAAAGAGTAAAAATTAGATATAATAAAAATATGCTAAATATTAAATTAAAGAAGCATGAATATTTAAAAAATAAAAAATGAGAAAGCCTAAAACGAATTTGGTTTAGCCATTTACAATTATATTTATAAACGGACCTTGACAAATTTTGACGTCTATTATTATGAGTCGAACCAAATTTGAACATATATGACGTGTGTTAATGACATACATAACCCTGGTTTAGTCCAAAGGTCGCACCATGAACATCTCTAGTTCAGGATCAAGACATGTTGTTGGTGTCCAATGTCGGATTTAAAAATTCTTCTGAAGGTGAACACACATAAAATCTCAAATTTTCAGGGTGGACACAAGTTATAAAATTTAAAAATTAATTTATAAAAATTAAGACAAATGTGTAAAGTTTAAAAAGTCCATAGTAGACACATGATCCACCTTACAGCATGGCAGAGCCATCCTTTGGAATGAGGTGTCTCATGACACTCCAAAATTTTTTAGAAACTTGTTTTTTCTATATAATTTGTTTATAAAAAATTAAAAATATAAACAAATGACACTCATTTATAAATAAAACGATATCCCTTTATAAATAATTAACTCTCCTTAAATATCGTTGAAAAAATGAAACTCCTTAAATAAATTTTTGGATCCACCCCTGCGTTACAGTACACATAGATTGGTGTCATGTCATAAAGAATAAAAAAATTGATACTTTCATGTTATTCACCAAATGGATTATTGGCAATACTCAAATCCTAATATTTATTAGGAGGTTGATAAATCTTAACCAATTAAATCAACTCGTATTAGAAATTTGTGAGACTTTTGTCCTTAAATATTATAGAATGCTTAACAAGCGCTAACCCTAATCTTTTCTCTCCTATGCACCACCATTTTTTTCGTCTTTGACAACATAGTTTTAATATTGATCGTTGATCATTAGTACTCTTTTTTTTCTTTTACTTTATATCTCATTTTTTTATTTTTTTTACTTTTAATAAGAATAATTTTATTTTTTAGCCCGTTTTCTGTTTTTTTTATCATTCGCCTGCCCGTTCTTTTTATTTTTTATTTTCTCAAGATTAAATTTAATGCCGCCACAACTGATAAGATGATGCTTATTTGTTATCATGTTGCTCTTCCCTCTTTGGACCCTCATATTGGATTTAGATAAGCGTTCACAATCACTATTTCTTGTTTGTGATTGAGTTGTGGTAATGAGCGTTTTGTCAACGTGCCTTAAGTGATATACATTTTTTTAATGTTAATGTTGATGGTTTATCCTTCATCGTCGATTACTGGTGTTGTTCATATCTATTTTTTGTTCGAATCTTTTGTTGTGTTTTTTGTTTTTTCCTTGTATGATCTTAAATGACTAGTTTCTTGTTCTAATAATTTTAAAAAAATGTCTAGATTATATATTTAATTTACATTTATAATTATAAACCTTCATTATAATTCTAAATGTTTCTCTTTTTAGACAAAATTAATGGCTTTTATCAAGAAAATATTATAGAATATATGACATTTTTTATTTATAGAAGGTAAAGAAAAAGAGCTTCTTGAAAAAGTTAAAAGCTTGCCTCTTTTTTCTTTAGAACGAAAAAGAAAAGGTACATTCATGCAAATTTAACAGCCACGTAAAGGTGCACAACTTTGTTGGGAGAGGAGAGAGAGCCATGCGTGTGGACCATCACCATAATTTGCAATTGGAGCTACTATTTAACATAAGTCGGGGACGAACTTAAAATTTTATTTTAAAATGTGAATTTTTAAGTTTTTATATTTATAATTTAAGAGTACGGAGTTACAAAATTTTAAGGTGTGTAAAATTTAATAATAAAAAATATAAATTATAAAAAAAAATTAAAAACTTAAAAAAAATTATCACACCCCTTGTAAATACCCCTCGATCCATTCTGAATAATAACAATGACAAAATACAAATGATAGTGTGGGTTCCTACATAAAAAATGAACTATGCGGCCACCATTCCTTGGTTCCATTTTACCCCCAACATTTCAACAAACATACCATGTGACATTCCTCTTCCTTTTTTATTTCACTTGGTAATTTCCTTCCTTTTGTCAATCACCCATTTTTTGAAATGAAAAATATAAGTTTATAAAATGGTTATATTATTATATGCAGGGATGGACGCAAGACTTTAAGTTAGGGGACGAACCTATAAATTTCTAGAGGGATGAAAATAGATTTTTAATAGAAAATATATAAAAAACAATTTAAAAATTTTGTAAGTCGTATAGGAATTTTAAATTTTTAGGGGGCGATCGCCCTTGCCAGCCCCCATCGGTCCATCCCTGATTATAAGGTCGAGTTTTAATTTAATTGTTACGGTTACGAGCACTTGAGTGCACATTGTGAGAAATATAAAATTGTAACATGGTTAAAGAAAAAATTACTAAATCACTCCTATGTATTTGTATGTTTTCTTTTTCTGTAACAATTAAAATGTTATATCTAATTATAAAACGCATTTTATTCTTATGAGTAAAAATCAAATTCACGACCTCATAATTGAGAAATAAAATAAACAACCACCGCATCATATTTCATTTTATATTACCTTTCTTTTACTAAAAAAGAGTGACTAAGTTTTTTCAATACAAAAGGGCAAAAGTACCTAATTGGTTTGCCTTTGCCCAACCCAATCACTGTAACCTTTCCCGTTGGAGTCAATTTTAAACTGTTTTAAAACCACAACCCATGACAATCATTCCACCCTCCGTTCTGAAAAGGTGCAATAGAAAAAGGTCAAATTACAATTATAGTCCTTTTTCTTATATTTAATTCTTTTTAACTTGATTTAAACCATAGTTCAATCGAATGGCGAAGGAAGAAAAGAGTACCTGGGATTATTTTATCTACAAATCATAATAATACAAAAAGGTTTATAAAAGAATACAACAAGATTTATAATATTATCAGAATTTCAAACAAGTAAAAATCACTAATGTGGATTTTTTTCTTCTTTCAAAACACTAATTTCATTGTAAAAAGATTTATGTGAACATAATATGTTGAAAGGATAGTAGATCGAAAATTCGTGTCCATATTTTAATCGAAAGACTGCTATCTAATTGGACTAATCGATGACATTATAAAATGAAAGAGCAAAAGTTAATGATAAACTAAAGCATACAGTCTGAATCTCAAATCTGAACATAGTATAAGGACCAGAATTAGAATTTGAGCCAGAGAAAATAAAATAGAATTATCAAATTAAATCAATTTATAAGCCGTCTAATTAAACCCGCTGCCTCTCACCGGCTTGGCCAAAGAATATATATAATATCCGTACCTTCCACTACGAGGCTCTCGCCCAAAAGATTCTCAATGGAAGACAGTGCTCCGACTCCGTGGCTTGCAATGGATGCCGTCGATTTTTAGATCTCTAAACCCTAGCGTCTAAAGATTCTCTAGAATTTTTGTTCTCTCAAGATTCTTTCTTATCTTCTTTTTGAAGAACCTGAGGTAACTGCTGATCGGAGCTTCACTCTACTCTACTTTTCCGAACTCTTTTTGTGTTTGCCGCGGATTAATCGAGCGTTGTTTCTGACGAATATATCAACATTTCGGTTTTGTTTGATTTCAGTTCCGGCTGGTTTCGATCCGGTTTCCTTCTGATTTTACCTGCATTTGGCGTTCTAGTTCATCGCGGTTGCTTTGCCGATTGTTTTGGTACTGTTCGGCTTTGATTATGTCACATCTTTGCAATCTTGAGTAAATTTCGAATGCATTTTCTTTGATCATTTAAAGATTCTCTGGATTTTTTTTTCTCTCAAGAATGGATAGCTTCTATTGTTAGATCTTTAAAGCGTGGCGTTTTTGTTTTCTTTTATGATCACTTGAAGATTCTCTAGATTTTCCCCTCAAGATCCTTTATGATTTTCTTTTTCAAGAATCTAGTTAGCGGTTAGCCACTGATCGGAGTTCCAATTTACTTTACTTTTCGAAACTCTATTGGCTTAATTGAACTTTGTTTCTTACGAATATATTAACATTTCGGTTCTGTTTGATTCAGTTCTAGCTGGTTTCGATCCGGTTTCCTTCTGATTTTACTTGCATTACGCGTTCTGGTTCATCGCGGTTGCTTTGCTGGTCGCTTGGTACTGTCTCGCTTTGGATTCTCTTACATCCTCACCATCTTATTAGAACTCGAATGTATTTTCAGTTTTTTTTAATCGGAATTTCATTCGGTTTCTCTTTTTCGCATTAATTACAGTTTTGACATTGTGGAGAAGACGAGAAGTTGTCTATTAGGATTTACAGCAAGATAGGAGGGACGAGGTGTGATGAAATGGACGATAGAGGGGGTTCATTTGTCGCTGTTAGGAGGATTTCTCAAAGTTTCGAGCGAGGCAATACCTGCCATTCTACATCTGGTGACTGACCTCTTATTTCCTTTTTATCTTTTCTAATCACTTTCTTTTTTCCCCTTTTTTGTCTTATGGAAATAATTTTTTTCTTATCTTCCACACTGTACAAGTCTCACCGATCTGCTCTGTAGTCTGTAAATTGTTTTAATGACTCTTCTTTATTCTCTTAACCTACTCTCTCTCTGGAAGACGTCCTTTCTTTAAAATCTCCCTTTCTTTCTAGGAGAGTGCGTTTGTTGGTTAATACAACGATTATTTTGCTGGGATTTTCTTAGAATTGTTGGATTTTTTTTTTGTAAACAGGATTTTTTTTGGAAATTTTGATTCTAATGAAGAATCCAATCCGTTTTTTCGGGTTTTCTTTTTCCTTTTTTATGCTTATCTAATACTGATTTTTTTTCTCTAGAGGTTTGCAATTTATCCAATTTTTATAGTAGTAAATTTACAGGCAAACCTAGATTAGTGGGTATAATTGCATGATTTAATGTTTCTGTTCAAACTTTTAGCGTGAAATTGAAGAGAAAAAAAAGTAACTCTTGCTGTTTTATTCTATTTAGGTTCTAAGATCTACGACATCTAACTTAATTTTCACTCATTCATTAGTACATTACAAGGCTGCCAGATTCTTTCCAAGTTTTCATGAAGCAAATTCGTAGATCTCCCCATACATTGTAAACTGTCCACTTTTTTTTTTGGTGAAACGGGTATGAATCCATTGACGAAAAGTTCATACACACTAGTTATTAACACGATAAACTGTCCACTTTTTGTTCATGGTTCAAAACTTGCTTAATATTTCTGTTTGTTGGACATAATTCATATCTGCATTTCTTGTTTAATGACTTTGGGGTGCAATGTTTATACTGTTGCTTTTGGAGATATGGCGTTTTCTCCTGCTTGCTTTTTCTCCTTTTGCTTTTGCCTTTATTAGCTGTTGTAATGAACCATTTGACTCCTTTGTTGTCTTAGGTACTAACGATATTTCTAAGGCGGTTAAAATGAATATTTAGGAATGCATTTTCATTGATAGAGTTCTTTATTTTGTTACAGCTGAGGTTGTGTCAGGATCAACAGCATGGTTGGGTCGAGGTCTTTCTTGTGTATGTGTTCAGAGCAGAGAGTGTGACGCTCGTCCATCATTTGATTTAACTCCTTCCCAGGTAATGTTTATGATTTGGTCAACCTGTGGATCTCTACTGCTGTTAACTATGATGGTTATTTGCCCATTTCATGTGTAATTTGTGATTTTCTATCTCCGAAGAAATAGAAATCTGATGATAAGATCTCTCGTATTCTTTTCATGCTACTTGGTAAACAGTTGATTACTTTAACTAATGATGTGTCTCCTGTTGTTTAATGCCGTCATCTGAACCCTAGTTTTGTGTTTAAACTATACTATTTTTGTATGTCATATGCGTACTCTGCAGATGTCATTTTTGTGGCGTTATCCGCTGGCCATTTTTCTTGCAACATGATTACTCATATAGCACACGATCACTTGACTCTAGAGATTGTTTAGCGACATTATTAAACTATTGATGTACAGAAAAGTGGCATTCTTTTAGGCTGTTTATTTGGTTGGTTAGTTTTGTGTTATCGCTGTCCTTGTATTTGCCTATTTATGCTAAGCTGGCATATCTTTCTAGCATCAGGTTGACACTTTATTTGGACATTTAAAATTTGCTCTGCTATTTTCCTTTGCGGGAATAAAAAAGTAATCTTGGCATTCATGTTGTCAGGAAGAATGCTTGCAAAGGCTGCAGAACCGTATAGAGATTGCTTATGATAGTTCAATTCCTGAGCACCAGGTGCCTGTTCTAAATGATGCTATTTACACTTTGGGTGCTATTCTGGATTCTATAATCATCAATCCTGACTTACAAGTGTCATTCTCTTATTCATTATTATTGCTTTTCTGCAGGAAGCTTTAAGGGCCTTATGGAATGCTGCATTTCCAGAAGAAGAACTACGCGGTTTAATATCCGAGCAGTGGAAGGAAATGGGGTGGCAAGGGAAGGATCCATCTACAGATTTTAGGTAATGTAGTCAGTCCCCTTCTATTTCTATTTCGCTTTTTTTTGTGCATTTTCTCTTTCCTCGAACAACTATCTGTTTGGTAAGTAGTTGTTGATATTTGGATTTATCTCACAGGGGTGGTGGTTTTATATCATTGGAGAACCTGTTATTCTTTGCTAGGAATTTTCCGGTATGTGCATTTAGTCATCTTGTGTTACCCACAGGCCACAAGGCCTTGTTTTCCTAGCTTCATCTGATGCTAAGGTGTTTCTGGACATCTCCGTGCAGAAATCCTTCAAGGATCTTCTTTGGAAGCAGGAAGGTGATAGGTCTGTGTGGGAATATCCGTTTGCCGTTGCTGGTGTGAACATCACCTTTATGCTCATTCAGATGCTTGATCTTGAAGCAGGTAAACTAGTAGGGGCTAAAGCAATCCCCATTTTCTTTTGTGAGCATTCGCATTGAAATTGTTATTTTGATGATGCTTCAATTCTACAGTCAAACCAAGGACAATTGTAGGAGCGGTTTTCTTAAAGTTCCTTTCAGGTAATGAATGCCGGTTTTTGAATTCTTGTTGTTTATGGCACTTCTCTAAAAAAAAATTGAAAACAATGGTGCGTTTTTTGGGCATTGATAGAGAATGAATCAGCGTTTGACCTCCTCTATTGCATCACATTCAAGCTAATGGACCATCAGTGGCTTGCCATGCGCGCATCCTACATGGACTTCAATGTAAGTATTCTCTTCAACTTCGATTCTTTCTTTTTGGCTGAAAAGGTCTTTTATTTTTCTCTGGTATTGTGTTTTACAGACAGTGATGAAGGCCACACGTCGACAACTGGAAAGGGAGCTTCTACTTGAAGATATCACACGTCTTGAGGATCTGCCCTCGTACAGTCTTCTCACACGATAATGAGGATTTGCCCTTTTTTACAAAACATGTATTTCAAGCTTTGACTATATGTGCTTACTTCAAACCAAGTGGTATTGGTGTTCTCATTTGATGTTTCTGATTTTTTTTTTGTCTATACACTACATTACATAGGAAGAAAAGCTGTGAGTACTGAGAGTTATTGGAACGCTTTTTTTCTTCTTCTTATAGTACTGATATCAATTGGTTCAATCAATGATGAACACAGCTGGTGTTTCTTTGCCATGCAATCAACTACAGTCTGCTGATATTTGCTTTTAACGAACATTCATCGAAATGATCAATTTAATATGGAGAACTAAAAGATAACAAGTGCACAGATAAAAAGCTCCAATTCTAAATGATGCATCTCATTCTCACCCAAAGTTCAAAATCATTGTAACCGTCACTACAAACATACCCGTACCTTAATCATTTAAATAAAAAAGGGTGACTAAAAGAAATGGAAGCTATACCTAGAACAAAAACACGAAAACACCTAGTATGGAAGTAGATTAGTGCTCTTCAAATAGGCTTGATCTTGAAGTGGAGTGAGATGAGAGAGAACACGAAGCACTTCAAGTCCTGCGGTACATAAAATGACAATCAGATCAGAGAAGACAGCACATCCCATTAACATGGATACAAGAACCAACATCCGTGTATCAGCGAACTATTTATAAAGCTCTCCCGCCTCTTGAAATAAGTCGGGTAAGATTCCAACCATGACAAGGCATCTAATTTTCTTTAGTCTCCAGTTTTAGATAATAGGGTGGTAAGCTTATCCATTCACCACCCTTATGTTTGATTCAGTAACGATACCAACTATTTTGGTACTTCATTTCAAATAGACATCAAAAAGAGGAGCAACTCTAACCTTTAAGCATTGCATTTAAAAGAAAGCAAGAAATCGAGTGCAAAAGCAGAAAAAAAAATAGCAAAAACCAATCATGTAGTGTCCATCAATGAAAACAAAATCATCTATGTTTCAAATGACCATGTTAGAGAACTTGTGAGGCCAAAACACAAGAAAAATTAGAAAATAGGTCAAGTAAAGTGATGACCCTATACTCAACTCAATTACTCATTGATGCAATACAAAGGCCAGATGAGAATAAAATAGCAGAACATTAGCTGACCTGAACCAGATAATAAAATATGCGAAGCCCTTCAGGATCCTTACTGCTCTGAACATCAACAAGGGACCCAATCTTCGAAGTAGTGAACGAGATATGTTCATTCCCCATCACAATCTCAAGCTCCTGCCGTCCGATACGGTCAGGTTCTGGCCAGTTGTTATCATCTTCCCTCATGATCTACATTGAAAAAACAATAGAATTGAATAATGTCAAAAAACCATAATCCTTGACAAAACAGCAACTTTAAACCATCCTGAGAGTTAAAAGACCCAGACACTACCACTAATCACAGAAATAAACACTTATCAACTAATGACAAAATCCTTGAACCTTTCAAAGAAGAGAAAAACCAGCTGGGAAATTTGAAAAACTAAAGTAGTAAAATCAGAAAATTACAAATATATATATATATATATATATATCAAAACTGGGAAGAAAAGATATCAATGAGTAATTGTATATACAAAACATAGAGAAAAAAAAAGGAAAAAGGAACTAATTTTCCACTACAAATAAGATGGATAATCCCAAACCCTAGGCAAATTTGAATTGAAGAACAAAATGCAAGGGAAGGGCTTAAAAACGAGAGAGCACCTCGCTCTCGGTGATAATGCGGCGGCATTCCTTGAGAACGGCAGGGGTGAGGAAGACCTCTTTGCGGATCATGGTGTCGTTTTTGTAGTTGGAGTTGTTAGCATATCGGAGCTTCCCGTCCGGCCTGAATTCGAACTCCAAAAACTCGTGCCCGAACTTCCCTTTATGTCCGACGTAGTAACGGAGGTAAAACTCTCCGCTGTCCTCCTCCGCCGCCATTGTTTTCTCCTCTCTCTGATGCTCGAGCAAACTAGACAATGAAGAAAACAAAGAACATTTGCTGACTAATGGATCGATGCAGTGATTGGGCTTTCAAAGTTTGGTTTGATTTGGGCTTTTTTTTACTAATCTGAGTTGATTAATGATGCACTCATAATGATGGGAATGAATGGAGCGGATTCGAATATTTATAGATATTTTATTTATATTTTAGAATTAGATTATGGATGGTGACATATTTGATATTTATACTTCCACAAAATATTTAGTGTGGTACATTATCTTAAAATATCTAACGCGGTATTTGTATATTTTAAATGTGTAATGAGGTATCTGTATTTTGAATAAATATTTAATTCAGTACTTGAATTATCATTTTGTACATTGTTCATTGAATGATTGGCACTTACTAGTGGTGTTAACCTAAGTACCATAGTATTACATGAAATGATAGTTCGAGTACATTACTTACTAATGATGTAGACATGGACGTAATTGAATTGAACCATGAGGGGGCAAGTTAACTAACTTTGAAATAAATACGGTTCTAAAAAGTAATTGAATCATATAAATTAAGGAAATTAAGATTTAATTTCACTAATTTTAAAATTGAAGGATCTTAAAAAGTGATTAAACCAGAAAAATAGGGGTCATGACTTAATTTCATTAATTTTAACTTAAAGGGTCTTGAAATAATAAAACAAATTTTTTGAGAGGAGTAAAGACTTAATTATAAACATTTTAAAACAATCAATGACCTAAAATAATTAAACCATTCAAAGTTGGGGCCAATTGCCCCTCCCATTCCACCCTCCCATTCCACCCTCCCTTTAACTTTGTCCATATATGTAAACCTAATACACAAAATGGTAATTAAAGCATCATAATGAACATTTTTGACAAAGTTAGATACCATATTAGACAAATTAAAAGTACATTCTGTAACACTCCGAAAACCAGTCTAGTTAAGATTAGGGTTTTGGTAATAAAAAACCTTAAATTAGAAAAATCCAAATATTTTTCTAATCATTTTATTAAGTCTATTGTTATGTTATTGATCTCTAATTAAACCAAATTATTAAATTTGGACCTATTTAAATAAGATGAAAACCTTTAGTGGTTAAATTGTGAAAATTAAAAGTTTGTGGGTAAAAGCATGAACTCCCAAGAGTCAAGGGACTAATCTAGCGATTAGCCCCTCCTCTATTTAATCACCGTTTCTCTAACAAATGAAATGAATTTTCTTTATTTGAATGAAAGGTCATTCGGCCAAATCTAATAAAAAGAAAAGAAAAAGCGAGAGAAGCTTACCCGAAAAACTAAATCAAGCTAACACCTCCCTTGTTATATTCATTTTCTTCCTCACCTTAAATAAGCACCTCCATTGGTGACCTTGTAAAGCTTGAATTTCCTTTAAGATTTTGATATCGAATTGTTGTTCTTAATCGGGTAAGTTAAATATTCCAAGTTATCATTGAACTCCATGGATAAACTAAGCTTAATCTAAGCTAGGTTTTGGTCATCCATGGCTATTGTGTTAAGCTATTGATTATCCTAAGTTTAGATATTGATTCTGGTGTTGTTATATCGATTTCGATATCGAAATGTTGTTCTGACGATTCCTTATTGATTTTCTTAGCTCGGGAGATCGATCTAGATCATCCATCGACACCATCGGAAGCTAAGAATAAAAGTATTATCATCTGAGAGTCGTAGGAGCGTCGGATTAGCAAGGTGAGTATAATCGAAGTCTCAGGTTCAGGCGATGAGCCTTATCGAATCTATTGTTTTCAATTTTAAATACATAACTAATATTATTTTTAAGATTATAGCACAGGTTCGTTTAGCGAACATATTAGTAAGTCTCGGTAAACATTACAATAATCATAGGGTATCAGATATCGATATTGTCATTGTTAATAAGTATAGATCATGTTATAGCCATTGTCATCTTTAAAGTATATTGTCATTGGTCATTGAAGTAAGCATTAAATTGTCATTAATCATTGCACCGATGTGTCATTGATATTGAATATTGATAAGGACATTGTATACACCGATCATTGTTATTGCTAATGAATATTGAATATTGTCATTGTCACCAGACCTCGGATTCGAAGGACATTGGATATAATTGGTATGTCATAGAATTTATGAGCTTAGTGTACGGGTAGACTACGGTGGCCTATATTAATTTGGTGAGGCAAAGGGATGTTTATGTATTGGTCACTTTGGCGAGGCGGAGGGATATGACCACTCATTATTTTAGCGAGGCGAAGGAATTCGCGTATCCACTATCCGGAGTCGATCCAAGGAATTATTGATAAAATATGACTATATTGTTATTGAGCATGATCATTGTGTTGTCATTAAAAAATCATTTCGTGGTCACTGTTAATGTAGAGATGAAATTGCATATTACAATATTATTTTTCTTGTGACTACCTCACTAGGCAAAGTATGTCTAATGCATTTTATTTCTTCCATTTCAGGTTAGCTAAGTTTTGGATGGAGATCGAAGGAGTTGAGGCATTGCACAAGTCACAACCAAGCTATAAGTAATGTATATTGACCTATTTGAACTTCTAGTTGGTGGCAAGGTGCACGTACTAGTCGATAAAGTCTATTTTGTTATGTATATATTATGGTCAAGTGGTAAAAGTGCCTAATATGAACTTTTCATGTAGTGAAAATTGGCTTAAAATACAATTTTGGCACTAAAAGGTAAAAACCGAGTAAATGGATTTATTTGACCCTAAAATTTGGTATGCAAGTAAATTGTACAGTTATAATGTGTGTAAATTTTTGTTGCATTTGAACATCATTTGATTGGCCAAATCGATTAAAAATCAGTAAAAATCTGTCATTACAGGTCAGGCCCTTTCGATACGGGATAAAGCGTATCGATACGGTTAAGCATAAATGGACCCTAGAAACATGGGGTTTCGATATGGGTTGAGGCCGTATCGGAACTTTTTGCTACTGGAATTCATAATTTCGATAGGGTCTATAGCGTATCGAAACGGGTCAAAGTCAAAGGGAGTCAACCCATACCGATACAAGGCTTACCTGTATCAATACGGTATAAAGGACAAGTCAACATAGGGTGACCATCATACACCCGTTCCGAAACGGTCTTAAGGTGTTTTGGTACATGGTTAGTTAAATTGGTTGAAAAGCATGAAGTTGGCAGTTTACATTGTTCACAGAATGGTCACTGAAATTAGGTTGTTTAAATTGAACGAGTAAATGAATACCGAATTGCATGAAAATTTATAGAGTTGTTAATTTTGTAATGAATTTCATTTTAATATGATCAATTGCAATGAAGGACCTTTAATTTAGCATAATTATAGTTTAATTTCTAAAACTTGTAATAATTACAATCTAGTCCTAAATGTTTAAATATTGTTTCACAAGGAGTCGATTGGAATAAGATGTATATTCGGCAATGTTTTGTTTGTGTAATATTGATCAATTGTCGATTAAGAAATGAAATTTTATTGTATTGTTCATTGTATCGTTCATCGATAGCATTCTCCGACCATGTTCTCGACTAGGACGGATAGGGGATGTTACACATTCACTAAATTAGACATTTTATCAAATGCAAATGATAGAAATCCATTATTTAAGTGTAGTTAACTTTTGCGATTAATGGAATTAGATTCTGTAAAACCGAAATTGATTTTGATATAACACATAAATATAAGGACCAATTTGCAAAACAATAAATTTTTAAGTACTCTTTAAAGTCTCACAATTGACAAGTATTCTTGAACAAAATTATATTTAAAGACTGGCTCTCAAAAATATATAATTCCTTAAGTCTTTTCCTATGTTTTTCAAGCCTAAGTATGCAAAAACGCCAAGGCGTATCGATACCCTCAACGTATCGATACCCTATTTTGTCACTGGAATTTTATTGAACATACCGTACCGATACGCCCTGCAACCGTATCGATACGATATTCATCTGGGCAAATGTTTTCATGAAACCGTACCGATACGCCTTGCAACCGTATCGATACTACAAGCATATCTTTGAAAAATCCGAGCATTTAATTATTTGACCGTTACTTGTCAGTTGGTTGGTTTCCCAATTTTCAAAAGATCGTTATACCGTACCGATACGCTTGGTATGCGTATCGATACACTTTTTATACAAACAAAACTTGGGATTTCAGTAACTTTGGACCGTATCGATACTGAATTTGTATCGATACGCCCCTTAAAACCGTACCGATACGCCTTCTATGCGTATCGATACGCCCTGTTTTCAGGCACAACGGCTCTTTCCTCTTTGATGCAGGTATCGATACGCCCTTCCCGAGTACTGATACGGTAGGCTGCAGAGCTGCATTTATTGTGGGAAAAATGTCCACAACGGCTCTATTGATGATCCCAACTACCCAAACGGCTAGAAATCAATGCAAGGATATAAAAACAAGCTTCAATTGACCAAGCAACAACTATTGAACCCACAAGCATCATCAAAGCAAAAATCCAAACCCTTGAGCTATTCAAAGTCAAATCTTTGTACCCAACTCTAGTGTATTCCAAACTGTCAATTTGTATTGTGAGTTTGGGATTGTTTAAATTGTAATTGGGTAGACAATCATCCTTTGAGAGGAAACATTTGAGTTTACCAAAAATCTTTCTTTGTATTTGAGTGGATTAAGCTTTGGGTAGAAAGCTTAATCGAAATTGTAATGTTTCCTCCTCATCCAAGAAAAGGAGACGAATTCAATTAGTGAATTGTTTGAAAATCCTTAGTGGGAGCTAAGGTAGTGGATGTAGAGTTCATTTGGAGAACTTGAACCACTATAACCCCTTGTGTCATTTTTATTTTCAATCTTTCTCTTCACCAAAAATTTTAATTGCCAATTCACCCCCATCTTGGCCATTTGCAAGTGTTCGATCAACTCAACAATTGGTATCAGAGCTACACTCATTGGAAGGATTACAACCCTCTTGAGTCGATTCGTGGAGAGTTTGATCAACAACAAGTCAAGCAATGGCATCCACCTCCAACTATGAGTCCCAATCCACCACCAAGCCACCATTCTTCAATGGGGATAACTATCCTTATTGGAAGAATAGGATGAGGCTCTTCATCAAGTCTACCGACTATATGGTGTGGGATGTAGTTGAAGAAGGTCCATACATTCCCATGAGGAGAGATGGAGAAAGGCTCGTCCCAAAGATCAAAGCCGAAATGACCGATGATGAAAGAAGAATGATGCAAGTGAATGACAAAGCTCTTCATGTAATATTTTGTGCACTTGGTCTGGATATCTACTCCAAGGTGTCTTCAATCGAAAATGCCAAGGAGGTTTGGGACACCCTCGAGACAACATACGAGGGAACTAGTGATGTCAAGGAGACAAAGATTGGGCTACTCAATCTAAGCTATGAGAACTTCAAGATGGATCCCGAAGAAAGTGTCTCCAAGATGTTTGACCGGTTCTCGGTCATTGTCAACGGTTTGAAGGGTTTCGGTGAAATCATTCCCGAAGACAAGCTAGTGAGAAAGTTGTTGTATTCTCTTCCGGAGTCATGGGATGGCAAGAGAACGGCCATTATTGAAGCTAGAGATTTGAAGACTCTCAAGCTAGATGCTCTTGTTGGATCTCTACTCACACATGAGATTATGAGGAAGGGAAGAGAACAAGAGAAGAAGATAGTGGAGAAGAAGGAAGTTGAGAAGAAGAAAGTGGGAATCGCACTAAAAGCTTCACAACAAGAAAGCGATTCTAGTGAGGATGAAGATGAGGAGATGGCTATGTTGGCCAAACGTTTTACTCGGTTTATGAAGTCAAATCGTGGAAGAAAATTCATTAGAAGGGGAGACTTCAAGAGTAAAAGCAAGGAAGAGGAGAAGGACCAAATTACTTGTTATGATTGCAAGAAACCGGGCCACATCCGTTCCGAGTGTCCTCAATTGAAAAAGAAAAGCTTTGGGAAGAAGAACAAGCTCAAAGCACAAATTGCTACTTGGAGTGACGATGAGTCTTCCGAGAAAGAGGAGGAAGTGGCCAACCTATGTCTCATGGCCATCGATGATGAACCTAAGGTAAACTCTAACTCATCCAATTTCGATTTTTCTATTGAGGAACTTCAAGATGCTTATGATGAATTGCAAGAAGTATATGATGAGTTAGTAGGAAAATACAAAGAGTCAATTTTGAAAAACAAGAAAACAATTTCCGATTTAAAAATTCAAAATGAGACATTTTCAAAAGCTAACTCCGAATTGGAAAAGAAGGTTTTATTTTTAGTTAATCTTTCAAATGATCTTAAACTAAAAATCTTGAACTTGAAAAACTTCTTTCCGATTTTCAAGATTATCACACAAATGAAGTGGATAATCTTAAAACATTTATTGCTATTGGGAAAAATTATTTTGAAAAAGGAAATCATTCTAAATCCCAATATGTAAAAAGAAAACCTTTTGTACCTAAACAAAGAAATTTTAATAAGCAAGCTAGAGGTCATAGAGTTAGGAGTGTTTGGGTTCCTAAAGAACTCATTATTTCTAATGATTTGAATGCTATTGCTTCTTGAATTCCTAAGGGAACCAAATTGTTGAAGGCTAACACTCATGGACCCAAAATGATTTGGGTACCAAAAACCAAGGCCTAATTTCTTTGTTTGTAGGGGGGGCATTGCTACAAGGCTAAAGCTTCAAGCAAAAATTCTTGGTACCTTGATAGTGGAAGCTCAAGACACATGACCGGTGACAAGAGTAGATTTGTGGAACTAAAGCCTAAGAGTGGTGGAGTAGTAACTTTCGGTGACAACTCCAAAGGCCATATTGAAGGAATAGGCTCCATTGGTAATCACTCTTCTATTTTCATTGAAAATGTTTTGTATGTCAACGGTCTTAAACATAATTTGTTGAGCATTAGTCAATTATGTGATAGGGGTTTTAATGTTTTATTTGATAAAAGTGGTTGCAAAATTATAAACATTAAAACAAATCAAATAATGCTCATAGGACATAGAATAGGCAATATTTACATGGTGCATCTAGATGACATTCATTCATCTCATACATGCTTAGTTGCACATGATGAACATGACTCATGGCTTTGACATAGAAAATTAGGACATGCTAGCATGAGTGTCTTAGAAAAATTAATTTCCCTTAATCTAGTTAGAGGTTTACCCAAACTTAAATTTTCAAATGATAAAATTTGTGATGCATGTTCAAAGGGTAAACAATATAGAAGTTCTTTTAAATCCATAAATGATGTCTCTACTAGTAGATGTTTACAATTGATTCATATGGATCTTTTTGGGCCAATTAGAACAATGAGCTTGGGTGGAAAATCATATGCTTTTGTGCTTGTAGATGACTATTCTAGGTATACTTGGGTTCTATTCTTAAGTACAAAGGATGAGGCTTTAGAAAAATTCATCACATTTTCTAAAATAACTCAAAATGATCTTGAACTTAAAATTTCTCACATTAGAAGTGATCATGGAACCGAATTTCAAAATCTAGGTTTCGATGAGTTTTTAAATGAAAATGGGATTAGCCACAATTTTCCGCACCTCGCACTCTTCAACAAAATGGGGTAGTTGAGAGGAAAAATTGAACTTTAGAAGAAATGGCTAGAACCATGCTTTGCGAAAATAATTTACCTAAATATTTTTGGGCGGAAGCCACAAATACCGCTTGCTATATTATAAAGCGAGTAATGATTAGGCCAATTTTAAAGAAAACACCTTATGAGATTTTAAAATCTAAGAAGCCTAACATTAGCTATTTTCACCCTTTTGGTTGCAAGTGTTTTGTTTTAAATAATGGTAAAGAAAACTTAGGTAAATTTGATGCTAAAAGTGATGAAGCTATTTTCTTAGGGTATTCTTTAAATTCTAAAGCCTATCGTGTATTTAATAAAAGAACTCTAGTTGTTGAAGAGTTAATACATGTTGTTTTCGATGATAACCTCCTTCCGAGGAAGGAATCTTGTGATGATGATGATGTAGGAATCATTGATGCCATTGATGGAGGACAAACGTCAAAGGTGGATGAGATTCCAACCAAAGAAGAGAATTCACAAGATCCACCTCTTGAAGCCTTGAAGGACTTGGCTCTTGAGGAAAGGGAGGTGTCTTACCCAAGGGAGTTAAACTATGTCAAAGGTGGTGAAATCTTGGGTGATCCATCCAAGAGGGTAACTACTAGATCCTCTCTCAAATTAATGAATCATGTTGCATTTCTTTCATGCATTGAGCCTAAAAATATTAAAGAAGCTTTAAAAGATGATTTTTAAATTTTGGCCATGCAAGAGGAATTAAATCAATTTGAGAGAAGTAGAGTTTGGACATTAGTTGAAAGGCCTAATAACCAATCTACTATAGGAACAAAATGGGTTTTTAGGAATAAATTAGATGAAAGTGGTAATATAGTGAGAAACAAGGCTAGGCTTGTTGCTCAAGGCTATACACAAGAAGAGGGAATTGATTTTGATGAGACTTATGCACTCGTAGCTAGGATGGAAGCTATTAGGATGTTACTTGCATTTGCATGTTATCATGATTTCAAGCTTTTCCAAATGGATGTGAAAAGTGCCTTTTTAAATGGTTTTATAAATGAAGAGGTGTATGTTGAACAACCACCGGGTTTTGAGGATTCAAAATTTCCAAACCATGTGTTTAAACTTACAAAAGCTCTCTATGGTTTAAAACAAGCTCCTAGAGCTTGGTATGAGAGACTTTCAAATTTCTTAATTGAAAAAGGTTTTAAAAAAGGAAAGATGGATACAACACTCTTCATAAAAAGATATAACAATGACATCTTAGTAGTTCAAATTTATGTTGATGATATTATTTTTGGTTCTACTAATGAGTGTTATTGTAAGGAGTTTTCTAAGCTAATGCAAGGTGAGTTCGAGATGAGCATGATGGGGGAGCTCTCATTCTTTTTGGGACTCCAAATCAAACAAAGGAAGGATGGCACTTTCATAAATCAAGCTAAGTACGTGAATGATATGCTCAAGAAGTTTGGCTTGGAGAATGCAAAACCTCAAGCCACTCCTATGAGTTCTTCCATAAAGCTTGACAAAGATGAAGGAGGTAAGTGTGTTGATTCTAAGCTTTATAGATCCATGATAGGTTCTTTGCTTTACCTTACCGCAAGTAGACCGGATATTATGTTTAGTGTTTTCTTGTGTGCTAGGTTTCAAGCTAGTCCTAGAGAATCACACTTAGTTGCCATCAAGAGAATTTTTAGATACCTTAGAGACACACCTACTTTAGGCCTTTGGTATCCTAAGGATTCTTCCTTTAGCCTTCATGCTTTTTCGGATGCGGATTATGGGGGATGTAAGATTGATAGGAAAAGTACTTCCGGGACATGCCAATTCTTAGGTAGTATGCTCGTATCTTGGTTCTCTAAGAAACAAAATAGCGTAGCCTTATCTACCACCGAAGCGGAGTACATATCCTTAGGGAGTTGTTGTGCTCAAGTCCTTTGGATGAAGCAACAACTCTTAGATTATGGTGTTAAAATAGAAACCATACCCCTTAGGTGTGACAACACTAGTGTCATCTGTCTCACTAAGAATCCCATCCAACACTCTAGAACTAAACACATAGAAATTAGACATCATTTCATTAGAGATCATGTTTTGAAAAATGATGTTGTTATAGAATTTGTTGACACCTTGAACCAATTAGCGGATATATTTACAAAACCTTTAGATAAAGAGCGCTTTTGGGCCCTTAGGAGAGAGTTAGGTTTAACTAGCCTTTCTTGACCCTTTTTAGGTCCCAAAATGTCAAAATTTGCTTGAAATTGTTTGTGATTCATGCTTGTGTTAATTTTGTTCCTTTTGCTTCTATGCATGTTGCTAGGGGGAGTATATATTAAGTTTAGCCATTAAAACTTGTTCATATGACATGTACATGCATTTAGGGACGTTTCAAATTGGATTTTCTGCACTTAATCTGTCAAATCTGCACAATCTGGTAAGGGTGTATCGATACGGCTAAAGCGTATCGATACGTGCTGATTTCTGGGAATTCTTAAGGATGAACTAGTATCGATACGACCCCTCGTATCGATACGGTACAAGTCAAGGGAAATAGTCAAAGCCAAGCGTACCGATACGGTCAACGTATCGATACGGTAGTATCGACGAATATAAAATTAGGGTTAAAGGGTATCGATACGCGTGTATAGCGTATCGATACGACCTCGACAGAGAGGCTATTTAGGGTTGTATATGTTAAAACTCTTTAAAACACAAAACCCCTTTTCTCTCCACAAACCCTAGCCGCGAAACCCTATATAAACCCCCTCAATCCATCAAATTTTACCATCAATCTTCAAAATTCTTTGAGGTTTTTTACTCTACACATCAAGGCAAAGCTTTGGCATCAAATCTTGTGCATTCACATCCCCTCTTTCATCCATTCTAAGATTCAAGGTATAAAATTTCTCTTTTCTTTTTTTTTTAATTTTCGTTTGTTTTTAATTGTTGTTTCACATGATTTTTTGTACAAACCTTGTTTGATTGTTATGGGTTTCACCTTTTTCACAAAAAATTTTCAAAAATTAAATTTTTTTTTCATTCGAATATATTTTATATTCGATATTTTTTTAAACTGTTTTTTTTTTGTGTATATCTCTTTAAAATGAAAATTCTTTTTTTTAACAAATTCCTTGAATTATTAGAATTTATTGGATCAAATAGGATGTTAATTGCATACATATTCGAATCTTTTTTGATGTATTTTCAGGATTATGGCACCGAAAAAGGGAACTAAGCGTCATCGTTCTACTTCCAATCCTATTGAGGATGTTGAGGGTAATCCTACACCTAACCTTCCTTATATCATCCAATTAAGTTTTCTCGAACCTACTGATATGGAACGATATAAACTTTTTCAAGGGATGAATCTTAGGGAAGAACGTATTGTGTCAATTCCATTCTTAAATTCTGCCCGTTTCAAATTTAAATACCTATCCTTAATTAAGCAATGGAAATTTTTATCCTTTTTGAGTATTCCTCCTATCCTATATAGAAACCTAGTCATTGTGTTCTTCTCTAATGTCGTATGTATACATGATGAACCTAGGGAGCATGTCATTGCCATTGAATCTTCTATTATGGGCAAAACTTTTCAAATTGATCAAAAGGTTTTATGTAATGTCTTTGATTTTGAAGATATTGGTATTGATGATGAACACTCTTTGGGTACGGGTTTTTTAGGTCCCGCAAAAGTTTTAAATGCTCATGACCGTATCCTTCACCTTCTTATTTCTTGGTTTATCCGTCCATCGGGTGGGAAATATTCAACTATTCGTCAAACTGATGATTTTTGGCTTAGGTGTTTTAGAGAAGGTAAACGTCCAAATTTGTGTCAAATTATGTTTGCCGATCTTGTCTTCTTAGTTCAAAACCGTCACACCAAACAAGTCTCATCTTTTTACTACTCCACGGCTTTGAGTTTTCTATTTCATACCCTTGGCATTGATTGTTCACATGATTTTCCCGAAACCCTTGGCCTACCTATCGATGAGAGTTCCCTAGCTCGTTCCGATTTCACTTATGTTGATAATGAGTGGGTTCGCAATGCTCAAGATCCTCCGCCCGTTGCTCCGGTCAATACCTCTCGTGCTTCTTCGAGTTCTCATCATGCTCCTCTTGATTCCTCCTCCATGGATACTCTCATGACCTTTCTAAATGAGAAGTTCACCGCAATGGATAATCGTTTCACATCCTTAGAGGATCGCGTCCAAGGCATGGACAAGAAGATAGACACCATGGCCGCTCGCCAAAACTCCATGGATATCTCTCTTACCGCCTTCCGTGGTGCTTGGATCAATCAAACCCGAAGGAATCAACCCTCTCAAGAAGATGAAGAAGAAGATGACGAGGACAATATTGATGACGAAGGGGACGAGTAGATCATGTATCTCATTTTAGGGCATTTAGTCTTTTATTATTGTTATTGCACTTTCGTTTTTAGGATTTGAAGTTTATGCCTATTATCTATGTTTTTAGGATTTTAAGAGTTTGGATTATAATGGTTGCTTTGACATTTATGCATTTGAACCTTTATGTTTATTTTGAAGTTTATGAATTTGAACTCTTATGCTTGCTTTAAGTTTAATGAATTATTGTTGCTTTATATTGCTATTATGCTTGTATTCTATTTTGATCTAACAAAAAGGGGAGAAGGATCATAGAGTCAAATATTTTGTTTTGAAAATCTAACTTAAAGTAAGGGGGAGAAAGCTTTTCAAAGTTTCAAAAACTTAAAAATTTATTTATGGTTTTGTTATATCAAAAAGGGGAGATTGTAAAACCGAAATTGATTTTGATATAACACATAAATATAAGGACCAATTTGCAAAACAATAAATTTTTAAGTACTCTTTAAAGTCTCACAATTGACAAGTATTCTTGAACAAAATTATATTTAAAGACTGGCTCTCAAACATATATAATTCCTTAAGTCTTTTCCTATGTTTTTCAAGCCTAAGTATGCAAAAACGCCTAGGCGTATCGATACCCTCAGTGTATCGATACCCTATTTTGTCACTGGAATTTTATTGAACATACCGTATCGATACGCCCTGCAACCGTATCGATACGATATTCATCTGGGCAAATGTTTTCATGAAACCGTACCGATACGCCTTGCAACCGTATCGATACTACAAGCATATCTTTGAAAAATCCGAGCATTTAATTATTTGACCGTTACTTGTCAGTTGGTTGGTTTCCCAATTTTCAAAAGATCGTTATACCGTACCGATACGCTTGGTATGCGTATCGATACACTTTTTATACAAACAAAACTTGGGATTTCAGTAACTTTGGACCGTATCGATACTGAATTCGTATCGATACGCCCCTTAAAATCGTACCGATACGCCTTCTATGCGTATCGGTACGCCCTGTTTTCAGGCACAACGGCTCTTTCCTCTTTGATGCAGGTATCGATACGCCCTTCCCGAGTACCGATACGGTAGGCTGCAGAGCTGTATTTATTGCGGGAAAAATATCCACAACGGCTCTATTGATGATCCCAACTACCCAAACGGCTAGAAATCAATGCAAGGATATAAAAACAAGCTTCAATTGACCAAGCAACAACTATTGAACCCACAAGCATCATCAAAGCAAAAATCCAAACCCTTGAGCTATTCAAAGTCAAATCTTTGTACCCAACTCTAGTGTATTTCAAATTGTCAATTTGTATTGTGAGTTTGGGATTGTTTAAATTGTAATTGGGTAGACAATCATCATTTGAGAGGAAACATTTGAGTTTACCAAAAATCTTTCTTTGTATTTGAGTGGATTAAGCTTTGGGTAGAAAGCTTAATCGAAATTGTAAGGTTTCCTCCTCATCCAAGAAAAGGGGACGAATTCAATTAGTGAATTGTTTGAAAATCCTTAGTGGGAGCTAAGGTAGTGGATGTAGAGTTCATTTGGAGAACTTGAACCACTATAACCCCTTGTGTCATTTTTATTTTCAATCTTTCTCTTCACCAAAAATTTTAATTGCCAATTCACTCCCCTCTTGGCCATTTGCAAGTGTTCGATCAACTCAACAGATTCGAATGTTTTGAATGTTTTATTTGCTTTATTTTAAAAAAAATATTTAGTTTTTGTTAGATTTACTAAATGTGAATATTTAGAAAAAATATATATCTAATGAATAATTTAATTAATTCAAATGATTCTGATAATATTCAAATTTAATATATTAAAAAATCAAGTTTTAAATAAATTTATAAAATCAATTCAAATTTTATATAAAAAATACAAATATCTAATTCGATCCTAAGATATTGACGTTTTGTAGTCTTATGGAAAAAGGGAGAAAAAAAACATGTTTTCGACCGCCTACTAATATTATTAATTGATGTATGATTGACTAATAAAAATACCGATTATTGATAATGATGTCTTACTGAACCAAACTATTTGAAATACATTAAGGTGAAATTGTTGTTTCGGTCCATGTATTATATTAAAATTTGAGATTTTATATATTTTGATTTAGTATAATTTGATCTTTTACATTTACAATATTATTAGTTGATCTAGTCGTCGTCTTCTTTTTTTTGTTTTTTTTTTATTTTTTGTTTGCCGGCAACGACATTAACTTTTGTGCTAGTCATCAACCGTTGGGGTTCATCGGTTCCTTTACTTTTTTATTTCTCATCGTTTGTCTTATTTTTATTGTGTTTCTTAGTTATAAATAAATAACAATGCCTTGTGGCACGCTGTATCTTTTGGTACGTTTTCTCTACCTTTTGACACGTTTTTTTCTTATCGGTCGTTTGGTCATTCTTTCATTTAGTTTTCTATTATGGTTGAATTTGACGTCGTCGCGACTGATCAAGATGACATTGTTTTTTTTTATCTTGTTGATCTCCTTGTTTTGGACTCTCGAAGTAGAGATTTAGATATGCGCTCACAATCATCGTTTTTTGTTTGCGATTGAGTTGTGGTAATGACCATATTGTTAAAGTGCCTTATTGTATTATGCATTTTTATGTTGTTTGTTGATGGTTTTATCTTTCATCGTCAATCTTTGGTGATGTTTGTATCTATATTTTGTTTTGAGTCTTTGGGTTGGGTTTTAACATTTTCTTTACATGATCCTGTTATGATCTCGAGACGTTAGTTTTTTATTTCAGTGGCTATGGGAATATGTATGGTTAGGTGATTTTGTTTACTAGGATGTAAACTTTTATTGTAATCTTGGATATTTTATCGTTTATAAAAAAAATAGAGGATCAAATTATACAAAATTAAAGTATATGGATTACATTCTAATTCGAGTATAGTAGATGGACTACAACCATAATTTGACCTATAGTTACTATCCTTGTAGATTAGTTGACATATGATTGACTAATAAAAGATAATGACAATGATGTTCTACCGAACCAAAGTAAATACTAAATACATCAATTAGGTGGCTTAAATGTCAAAATTTCTCTACTGTTATTTTTTTAACGTGATTATATTTGTTATATATATAAATTTTAAATGAATTCCAATATTTATATTGATCTAGAATATTATTTATTCATTATATTTTAGGAAAATTATTTTATGTATAATTTTTTTCACAAGTGAATTTCTAATGTTGGCATATATTTTATTTAGCATTTTATGTTTAGGATTAAAAGTTTAAGATTTAGAGTTCAAATTTTTTTAAATAGAACACATAACAAGATTAGAGTAGAGACCTCGACTCCAATTATAAATTTCAAATACTTGATAAATTTTGGTCTAATAGTAATTTTGTTTACGTAAAAAATAATTATTTAAATTTAAAAATACAATAGCTTATTAAATATTTAATCAAATACGGGTTGAACTAAAGAATGATGGGTTTTTCATAAATTTTGGTCTAGTAACAGTTTAGGTTCCTATGAGTTTAAATATTATACAAATTAAATATTGTTCATTAAATTTTAAGTTTAAATATTTAATAAATTTTTGTATTTTTAAATCCTCTCAATGTTTGATTTTGAGTTTGTCTCTGCATGAGAGGTCGGTTTGTGGGAAAAATTCTACTGCAACCGCGTAGAATAATCATTTTATATTTAATGGTCGAAACTTATATGTATTTATAAGACATTTTTTAATTTCATCGAAACCTCACATGTATGTTTTACGTAAATAGAACATGAAATATAATTATATAATTATTTAAATATTAGTCGCATAAAAATATAGAAAATATAAAATTAATTGAAGTGGAAAACATTTTTTCGGTAAATTATTTAAAATATCATAAGAACAATAAAAGGGAAAATGAAATAAAATCACACGGTAAAAGCCAATAACCCAACAGCACTGCCTCTCCCCTAGCTGATAATCGCTAGAACAGCTCCCAACACGGGCCAAAATGCTAGCATAAAACCAGAGTTCATGATGCTAGGAGCTCCGCTTTGCCGTGGTGATGGGCCTGATGGCGGTGATGGTGTCGAGCCACCACTTGGTGTTGTTCCAGGTGTAGTGGGTGAACCGGACGGAGTAGACGGGGTGGAGGGTGAGTTGCTACCGGCTGCTACCACGTTGACGGTGAGCTTCATACCGCCGGCACAATGTCGTATGGTGGGGCATATGAAATACATTGGCCCTGGACTTGAGAGTGTGATGACTGTGTTTCCGTCGTTGTGGGTGCTCAGAGCATTGCCTGAGTTACAATTGTCGTAATCACTCTGAGATACTACGTCCACCGCGTGGCTGCCACCGTAGTTAAATACTGTAATAAAAGAGAATCACATAATTAAAGTCACGATAAAATTCAATCAACCATATTTAATCCAATAATAAATTTAAAAATCATTTAAATGTTTTAACACTCGCACACAAGATAACATGAAAACCCACACAATCACTATAACAACTACAAATAATGGTGTTATCAATTTAGATCTACCATAAAAGGACCATATGTGTCAAATTAAAATAAAAAGACTAAAGCTTAAATTTTACATGATAAAGGGAGTAAAACCACAATTAGACCAATTGATTAAATTATACTATATGACATGTTTGGACAAAGCAACTTACAAAGTGTGTCGCCGACGGTGAATGTTTTCCCTTGAACCCAACCCTCGTAATCTCCGGTGGTGGTCCAACCAGCACTGTCTCCGACGGTATACTGCACGGCGAGAGCTGCTGGAGCCGCCAGGAGGAGGAGGAGGAAAGCTGCTGCAAAACCCATGTTTAGTTTAGTTTACTTAGAGAAGGAACAAAGACAGTGAAGGGACAATTGGCACGCTCTATTGTTATATAGAAGGCTCGTTAACTCAAAGGAAATTTTGGACAATAATTTAAAGAGGCAAAAGTCAAGCACTTTCTCTTTTATTCTTATTAACACCAATAATTAACATTACTTAAATTAATATTCTTCCATCTCCTCCTTCACCAAATCAATTTGAATATATATATATATATATATATAATACTTTGATATGGAAGCCTTTTAATTTTAAGGTTTAGATATTTAGGTTGTGGTTTAGGGTTTATAGGTTTAGGTTGTAGGGTGTAGAATTTAAAGTTTAGAGTCTAAGTTTGGTGTTAGGGTTAAGAATTTAAATTTTAAATTTTATAGCTTAAATATGAATGGTTGTGTAATTTTTTTACACAATTTGTTTATCAAAATATAATATATATATATATATATATATTAGGAAAAATTATTTAATAAACTGACCGTGTAAAATTTATACTACACAATTTTATTTATCCCAATGTTACATGTCTTATTTAGGGCTTGTTTATAATTTTATAATTTAGAGTTTAAAATTTAAAATTAGAGTTTAAAATTTAAATAGGTCGGTTGTGTAGTCTAAATTTGGACAACATGTATATCAAATAATTTCTCAATATTTTACATATACATATAGTTGCCTTTTCCCTTTTATTCGAATTAGACCCCTCAATTGGGCGGGTTGAGGTTAATCTAAGATCAAATCAATATGTATTAAAAAAAATTCGAATTTGACCTCGGTTGAATATTCTTCTATCTTGTGCATCACCAAATCAATTTGAATAATATACATGTGTTGGTGCCCTTCTCCAATCTCCCTTTTGATTCCAATCCAAAAGCAAAAGATATTGTATTGATAGGTTAGGCCAGCAGCCCCCATTTTTTATAATCTTTGGTTTGTTAATTATATACAAATTAATGGGGTTGAAAATTGAAGAATAATTTACTTAAATTATTGGATCAATGGTTGTTGTTTCTTTCAATTTCTTGTTTAACATATGCCTCTTAAACAGATTAAGCATAGAATCTTTGGCTACATGTGACATTTGACGTAACCCTAAATGAGTCAGGTTGAAGATGATGTAATGTTGTAAGAATAAGATTCGTAGTCAAATCGATCAGATAATCGATTTTTAGTTTAACAATAATTGTAAAAATAATTATAATCAGTTGAAGTGTCGATCTTTCAACTTTGGTTTAGCTATTTTTTATTTAAGTTAATATGTTGTGATTAAACCGATTGGATGACTGATATCTGATTCAACTGTTTAATTCGGTCCGATTCTAATAACAATGAACTATTGTAATGTTTATGTGGCAATTTTATGTCTAAAAACAATATCTTAATCAAAAACCTAACCGGTTGGCCATCACATCACCAACCTAATGAGGCCAATCAATTCAAAACATTGAATATTATATACATTCATCATGGGTTTCCTAATAAGTAATACATGTATGGATTGGTTAGGCAAAAGCATGATGAACTCACCAGTTCTACAATATCATATTGTAGAAATTTTGGAGCATGGGTTTAGTTAATGGAGTTGGAAAATAAAAAGGTTCAAGGAGTTGGTGGAGACGTGGAGTTGGTGAAACAATACCCTTTTATTTTGAGCTCACCAAAGCCACCTAAGAGAAGCTTCCCCCAATTCAAAGTTTTTGGCCAAACTTTATTTTAAAAAAAAAAGTAAAGTATATAAATGGTTACTAAATTATACCAAAAATATAAAATAATCATCAAACTTTTAAAAGTTACATAATGAGCATTAAACTTTAGTTTTTGTTACAAAATAGTCACTGTGCTGTTAATTGAATCACATGACAATTATGAAAATTTTAATAATAACACATTTAATCTTACATATTTACACATTCAATCAATTTAGTCCTAATTTAACCCTCATTATTGATGTGTAAATATTGAAGATTAAATGTGTTGTTATACAAATTTTCGTAATTGTCATGTCACCTAGTTAACGGTTCAGTGACCATTTTGTAATAAAAACTAAAGTTTAATGTCTATTATATAACTTTTGAAAGTTTGGTGACCATTTTATATTTTTTGAAATAGTTCGGTGACCATTTATATACTTTACCCAAAAAAAACCTATGTAAATAGACCGAGTTGGTGGGTTCTAATGGCTAATTTCTTCAACTCTTTTGCGTATCAAATTTAGAATTTGAGGATTAGACGTAATTGGTTTGGTAGATGAGCAGGATAAAAATCTTCAGCTTTTTTATGCTATAATATTAAAAATTCAAATTTTAAACTCTAATCTTAAATTTTAAATTTTAAACTTTAAATATATATTTTACCCCTAACTATCTAAACCTTAACCTTAAACCATAATTTTAAATATTAACCTTAAACCCTAATTCTCTATTCAGAATAATAATCTTGGTCACCATGATAAGTAGAAGTGTAATTTGCATTTAGGGTCATTAAAATATGTACCAATTGTCATATAGGATTACAAACATCAATCACTATAAACACGAACTAACAATTTCACTGAATAAATATGAATCGAATCCACATATAACAAGATTTAAATCTGGAACATAAAAACTTTTAGGCCTCTTTCTAACAAATTAAATTAGGTCATTTGTGAAACCCGAGGTTGAGTAACTTTATCTACAAGGTGTGTGCCTTACCAAAAAGTTAAAAAATATGAACATATACTTTCTTATAATCTTGTTTAGGGTCATTCAAATAAGATTCAAAGGTTAAAAATAAGACCGCTAATGAAATTAATTTTTATTCACTGAAGTTACATCAAATAAAACTCATACATACCTTCAGGTTACCGAACTAGGGCTCTAGACAATTTACCAACAGACAAATAACCGTTGACAATTCAATTAAATAATTTTAAAGCAAAAGCTAACTCGGAATGCAATTGCACCACAAGGAAATTTTACAATAATAATTATTTTATTACATTTAACCATGTAATTAAAAAAACAAACATAGTGATGTCTACCGTTGAGGAAGAACACTAATTATTTAATCAACAAACAAACAAGCATACATTGTACAAAGCCTTCACATTAACAACTGTGTTTGTGGGAACTATAAATGAATGATATCCCTCTACTTCTGAGGTTTTGTCCAACATGAAATAAGGTTTGCAACTGAGGAGTTTAGAAACAGTTGAATCTTACCGCCGCCGCCTACTGTAGAAGAATAGAGCCTCCTCCTAACTCAAGACTTGACATTTTAGGAAGAGCAGCAGCCACTCTTTTGTTCAACAGGCTGTCCTCGGATCTGTACTGTAGGAGGCCTAGCATTGTTCATGGCTGGTTGGCTAGCCATTCTGCATTTAGAGGCAATTTTTAATGAGCAACTAAAACAAGCGAATGTATACACAATCGAAGACTTTGAGGTAAAATATCATGGAAAAGAAAAGTCTATTGATCTAATCTTTCTTGTATAATAAGATTGAACAATAAACCTAAACAGCCTGAAAATGTCATTCAACAGTACATGGTTCTACAAACCACGACCATTTTAGCCTAATTGTATTAGTATTCAAATAACTAAGATTTCAAGAGCTCCCAATTGAATGGTAGGGTTAGTTTTGAGTAGGGTCAGTTCGAGCTTTAAAATTTTTGGGTTAATTCATGTTCGGATCAAAATCAGGTTTTTCAATAATTGAGTACAAGATCATTTTTCAGGTTTCTTGTTCAGGCCATTTTGAGTTTAGATCATTTTTTATCTGGTTCATTTCAGGTTCAGATTGGATGGGTTCAAGTTGTTAACTTTTATAGTCAAATTGGGACAGATCAGATTCAGAATCGGTTAATCCGATTGAATTTTCAGGTTCAGGTCAGTCTAGATATTACTAAAACCATTTAGGAAAAAGAGTAAGGGCACCTGTCCTTGATGGAAGCAGCCATGGCCATGAAAGCCTGTTCCACATTAGTGGAATCTTTTGCACTAGTTTCCATAAAAGGTATGCCAACTTCATCTGCAAGTGCCTGAAAGAAGAAAAACAGATAAATGGAGAAGGGGCTGGAGCAATGAATATGCAAGTATAACACAAACAATTACAATTTGATGATCATACAGCTCTTCCTAGGAATAAACCTGCTATAAAGAGGCAAATTTATGCTTTACATGCGAACTACCAAATACCTTGCCTGCTTCGTACGACACAACTTTATTTGCTGTAAGATCACACTTGTTTCCAACCAGTAGTTTGTTAACATTGTCACTAGCATAGCGATCAATTTCACTCAGCCATTGCTTGACATTATTGAAGCTTTCTTGGTCTGTCACATCATAAACAATCTAATACAGGAGCCACAGGTAAAAGGGAAAAAAGATGACATTAAAAAATTTAAAAATATATATGAGAATCATAAATAAGAAGTGGAAAAATAAAATAAGCGAAAGGAGAAAATCAAGTGGAAAAGATCACCCACTATTATGCCATGAGCCCCACGGTAGTAGCTGCTAGTGATTGTCCTGAATCGTTCTTGCCCGGCAGTGTCCCACTGATATTGAATCAAGAGCAAATTAATAAGTAAAAATCAAGAAGCTAAAATTCCAAGATTGCTAAGCGTTAAGGTTTATGAGCAACTTTGAAGGACTATATTAATAAAATGAGATAAAAAAAAAAAGTAAAAAAGTTAGCAGTCAATGAAGAAGAGGCAGATGAGCAGACAACTCATTATCCTACAAAGAATATTACCTGGATGAAACTAGGATAGAAAATATTCAAACAAACGAACAAAAGAAAAGGCAGTACAGCATGCAATAACATACAATTTGAAGTTTAATGGTCTTCCCATCCTGCTCCACAGTGCGGATTTTCTACCAAAAAGAAAATGAGAAGATAAGAAATTAGAATAATTGTTATAAATTTTGGAACTTAAAAGTCAACAGCAGGGACTGATTACTCACAAAATCAACCCCAATGGTGCTTATGTAGCTTTCTACATATGAATCATCCTGCAATAAAGAAATTACATAATGATCAGTAACAAAGTTCGGTTCAGCACGCCAGTCTGAATGTATCCGGATGTTTGACATCTCCGATATGAAACTATTCTCCAACCAAAAAATGTGCTCCATCCACATCATAAAATAGATCACCGCATGAAGTTCAAATTTTACTCTCACCACTCGAGGCATATGCAATGGAACTTTCTAAACGTGAATATAACAATTAAAGGCGATCATATAAACAACTAGAATGTGCAACAGAACTCTAAGAAGCAAAGAGATATACTTTATGCCAGTTTAAGTCGGGAAACTTACAGCAAATCTCAAAAGAAGGCAAGATTTTCCAACACCTGAATCTCCAATAAGCAGTAGCTTGAACAGATAGTCACTGCAAAATTGTGCAACCAGATAATACTAACATACTTCTGAATGATGTAAGCACATAACATCTCCGATTATACAACGCATAACATAAAGTTGATTTCTATAATCGAGGCCTACTCAACTCAAAATTCTAACCCGTTTTTTCAGCGGATCTCTTAATTTTGGTTGGTGCATCAAATTAAAATGCATTACATGCAAAATCAAGTTAGATTTGCTTCTTCATCACAAATAATTGATTTGGCAACACATGTTAAAAAATCACATATCTGATTCTTTTGGGAAAGACTAGAAGACATCAAAACTTACTGAACAATTTCATTCTATTAAGAACCCATTTCCAGCAAAAATCAATTGAAGTTTTTACAACACGTAAATAACATAAAAGGCGTGAATAATTTAATTATTAAAGAACACACCAAAGTCCGTACCCTTTTTCCACTAAATTCCACAGATGAATTCCAGAGAGGAAAACAAAACATCTCAATTCTCAATTCTATCAACAGATCTAAAACAAAATCCCGTGACTTTTAACACCGACAATTATTGGATCAATTAAAATTTATCAAATTTTCGAAATACAGTCACCAAATCAGGAAAAGAGAAAAAAAGAGGAACAATAAATCAAAATATAGGATTATTAGAACAATGTATCGATAAAAGTAAAAAAAAATACTATTAAATACAAAATAAAAGAGAAAACTCACTATTCGGGATTCATTGTAGAGTGAAGAAAGCGGAAAGATCAGAGGATTGAGTGGCCGAAATCCAAATGAAACTTTCCGGCGACAGATCACCGGGATCTCACACTGATTCGCCGGAAAGTTCCGCCTGAGGTAAGATGAAGAAGAAAGGGAAAAGACAGAGATGAAATGACACGCAACGCAGGAGTTGGATTGGAATGGAATGATGGATCTGATCAAGCTCCATTTTTGGGGCTTGGGCTTGCGAGTCTCTTCATCAACGGTCTAATTCTGATTTTAATCCCTCTATTGTTCTAACAATTGAAATTAAGTTTTAATTTAACACAATTTGATTTTATATTTTTTTAAGAAATTTGACGTAATTAGGTATCTTTATTTTTATATTGAATTTTCATTTTGAACTTACCAACATTATATTGATAGAGAGAATAACCACAAATTCCATAAAAGATGGCAAAATGATATTATATTTAAGGGATAACTATATTTTTAGTACCCCACCTTTACTCGTTTTTCTATTTTGATACCCTACCTTTTTTTGTAAAATAGTACTTAACGTTACGTTTTGTTTCTATTTTGATACACCACCGTTAAAAATTAACGAAAGGTTGATTAGGAGAGAGGAAATCACATGTGGCATGCTGCTATGTCATTTTCTCTCTCATAGTCAGCCTTCTGTTAATTTTTTAACGGCAGGTACCAAAATAAAAACAAAATGTAACGTTAGGTACTATTTTGGCAAGAAAAATAAGTAGGGTACCAAAATAGGAAAACGGGTAAAAGTGAGGTGCTAAAATGTAGTTACCCCTATATTTAAAGCATGAATGAATTGATCTCCTCCATTAAATGATTGCAACAAATTTAGAGGGAATGATATATAAAGCAATATTTATATTCTTCGTATCAAAATCCATCCATGTTCCAACGAATTAGAGGGATTTTCACTAAAACAGCACCTTTTAAACTATTTTTTTTTAATTTGACACCCATTCAAAATTATTCCCCCTAATAACACGAGTGTATAGTAATTTTTTTAATGTAAATAGAAGTCCTTGAACGTTAAAAGAAACAAATTTTAATACAACTCACCATAAGTTTCATTAAAAAATTTAATTAAGAAATTAAAAGAAATAATGAAACTCGACATGCTTCACTGCAAGGGTGCGCTATTATACGAGTGTTGGAACTTAGAATGGAGAATAAAGTTTAAAAAGGTGCTATTTGCATTGATGGCTTCATGAAGAAGACAACAATGGAAGAAGAAGAAGGTACTGAGGTAGAAGATTATTAATCACAGCCACAGGAATTGCTTCCCCTAAACATCATTGATTCAATCAAGGTAGTAGCAGCAGATAGTTCCAAAACCAAAAGGTGAAAAATACTAATCTCTACTTCTAGTCATAAATAAATTGTTTCACATGGCTCCCTTTCTTTTTTATGGCACACAAAAGATCACACCATTACAACAAAACAAAATATACATTTTTTAAACATCAAATTCAGAGATCCTTTGGCAACACGAAACCAGATTATTAGAAGCACATTTCCCTGCCGGAAATTTAAAAGAAAAAAAGTCAGAACATGGAGATCGAATGTGGGGTTTCAGAGAAATCTCACTTGCCCCCCAAAGTTGGGAACTGCCCAGGGTCTTGAATGGAAGGTGTTGCCTCATTTTTATTCTCTGCACTTCCTCCACCAACGCCTCTAGAACCGCGTCCACGCCCACGCCCACGGCCATTGGGGTTGTAGTACTTCCCCCCTTCAGCAGGCTTCAAGAATTCATTAATGCTGACCGACTGCCACCAACACCACACGTTAGGATGGGTAATCAGTATATGCCGTAAAGACATTAGGCAAATCTCGAGACAGAATAGCCAAAGCGCTAAAAACGAAAAAGCGGCACATATGCATGGATGTTTTGCGACAAACACATTAAATAGATAACTGAAATTGGAATGTATGTGTCAAAACCAGGGAAGCCGGACATGCAGGTCAATAAACAGAAGTAAAAATACCTTTTTGGCTCTCTCGTCTTTCTCATAAGCCTCTTTTCTCTTATCCTTATCCGACCCCTGTACAAGACAGTTACGGGGACGGGGAACAGATAGTTAATACATATTAGCCGACTGATAAAACAAAGTCATTAATTGGACTTCCAGAACTGAACCAATGGATTCTCACCAACTTGATGAAGATCTCATCGTTACTCTTCTTGTTTGAGAGCTGCTGCATAGACTCAAACTCCTTCGCATCCACTTTTCTTCCCTCAGTCTTGAGAGCCTGCAGAGCCTTCCTCTTCTCTTCCAGCACCTTCTCATACTCCTCGAGAGTCATCTCCTATTAAAAATATGATTGTACAAAGTAATTACCATTATTAGTAGCATCGATCTACAATTAGCAAAGGTTGCAGACACTCATAACCATCTAAAAATAATGAGCTGTCAGGAGAATCTACCTTATCCTCGGGTTCTTTTTCTTCAGGATCATTGGTAGGACTTTCCTTGTTAGCATCTCCTGCCGGTTTTTCATCACCTAAATTCTTCTCACCTTCATTGACTTCTTCAGTCACCCTGAACAAGTCAAACAAAAGTTTCATTCATTCAATGAACAACAAGAACAACAGAAACCGATGAATTCATTTGATTCTACTATAGAATTTATGTCTCGGATCATAGTTCATAAACACTAAAGATAACCAACTCACTGAGCAAGTTCATCAGTCTGACTTCCCCAATTTCCACGACCGGAGCCTTCGCGTTTGAGCTCATTTCTGCAGGGAGGAACAAGAAACAAAATGCATCAGTTTCAAGACTAAAAAAACATCAATTCTAAACTCAATAAAAAGCTCTTCCTTTTTCTTTTTACCCGCGTCCAGTCCCACTACGTCGTTCATACAACCTGCGAGGCCGCTCACCATCTCCAACTTCCCCATTATCAAAACCACCAGAGCGGCCACCACGGTAAGGTCGAGGACCACCATAGCCACCACGCCTTCCAGAGGGCCTCCCACTCTCTCCATCTTCAAGTGCACCTTGACCGGCAGGTACACCAACATTGCCGAAAGAGTTGTTGTCATTGGAAAAATCACGTCTGTATCCACCACTATCACGCCCATATCCGTGGCCGCCACGGCCTCTGCCTCGTGCAGTTTCAGTCTTTGCTTCCCTCACTTCAAAAAATACCAAAATGCACATACATCAGTGCGAAGCCTCACAAATCCAACAGAACCTATTTGAACACAGCTCAAGAAACCAAAAATAGAATACTATTGACAGAACATCATTGGACAGTAATAACTAATAACAGCACCAAATCAGACATTCAGGCTCCAACATTCTATTTACCAGAAATAAAACCCAAACATTTTTTTGATAGAACGAGGTAAATTAAACTTAACGCAAGCAATTAATATGTAATAAAATAATAATTTCAGCAAAATCAATGAAAAAATAGTTAACTTTTTTATTAGGGAAAACTTACCGGCCTGAGCGGGAGGAAGAGGTTTAGAGGGAAGCTTAGCTTGTTTACCCTGAGCTGCAGGTTGTGGCTTAGCCTTAGACTGATCCAGCCCCTTCTTTGGGGCGGCGGCAGCAGCCTTTTGCTGAGCAGCGACCAGCAATGATAGTTCCCCGGTATCATCATCACCCAGCAAATCAAAAGGGTTCAAGCTCGCCATTCCTTCAAATTAAAAGAAGAAGAAGACCCAAACTAAACCCCTCAAAACCCTTTTTTTCTCCACCCCAAAGATGTAATCTTTGCTTGATTACTACAACAAAACCTCCATTGAGATTTTCCTTACTCCGAAACTAAACCAACCTACAGATCTGTAATAAAAGGAAAGGAAATAAGTTAAAAGAGATAGAGAGAGAAACCCTAACCACACAAAGATAAGAGAGAGAAACCTAATCGGGAATGAAGATTTATCTGCAGTTGTATTGTATGAATGAAGCTCACAACCTTCGTAGAGATTATAATATTATTATTATTATTTTAACAAGTGCTTTGCTTCGGTCGAGGACTCGACAGTCGAGAGTTGTTGAGGGAAGGTGGCTTCCAATTTTTGGGCTAAGCTTTCGGCGGATTTACGAATATGCCATCATGGGATTTTGATTTTTTATGATAAAAAAAAGATAAGAAGAACAAATCATTATTATATTCAAATACGAAAAGGGAATGAAAGTGTAAGAGTGATTAAAGTTTAGTTTGTGGTTGCTTTTAAAAAGGGTGGTGAAAAGAATAATTTTTAAATTAACTGTTGAAAAAGTAGTTTTGAAAATTTGGTTAATATTTATCATTGATGACAAAAAATGATTTTGAGGACATAAAATGTCTATTTTAGATATGATATTGAAAAGTAAAAATAAATTTAGATGATGTTCAAATTAGTTAATGTTATGATGTATGAAATAAATCAATTGTAATTATAATAAAAAATTTATTTTTTGAAAAAAAATAATTTAAAAATATAAAGCACATTGTAGATTATATACGGACATACCACTTACAAATTAATAATAAATATAAATTAATTGCAAATAAAACAATTTTATTTTTAATATAAATATTATAAAATATATATTATTTAACAATTATGTATGCATAAATATTATTTTAACAATAAATTATAATTAAATAATAAGAGTAAAAAAATAATTTTATTTTCAAACTAGCTTTTCCACTCAAGAAGCTATAAAATCTAGCTTTTTGATTTAGGTGAAAAAGCTTGTTTTAAAAGCAACAAAAAATAACTTATTTTAACTAAAATTATTTTTTAAGTGCTTTTAAGTTGCTAAATATTCTGCGGTACGGCAGCTTAATATGCGGCTAATATACGGCGTTACCGGAAACATCATTAAGAAATACCGGAAACATCATTAAAAATACCGGAAACATGATAAGAAATACCGGAAACATGGATTTCGAAAGTATGGATACTTTCGAAATCAACATATCCAAAAGTATGGATACTTTCGAAAGTATGGATACTTACGAAATCAACATATCCAAAAGTATCGATACTTTCGAAATCCATGTTTCCGGTATTTCTTATCATGTTTCCGGTATTTTTAATGATGTTTCCGGTATTTCTTAATGATGTTTCCGGTAACGCCGTATATTAGTCGCATATTAAGCTGCCGCATGGTAAAAAAATCCGCTAAATATAACCAAAAACAGGCCTTAAGTTGTTTCTATAACTAATAAAAGTTTAAAAGATAATTATATAAGATATAGAGTTGAGATTTAATTTTATCAATTTAATATTTTAAAAGCTAGGAAAAGTATGAGTAAAACTCAATTTTCATTAATTTTAAAACTAATTGTCTTAAAAACAATTGAGTTGGATAATATTGGGAGATATTGTGTTTAATTTTAATAGTTTCAAAATTTTTAATGATTTAAAATACAATTAAATTATAAAAGTTAAGGTGGGTCATGTCCCCTTAAGATTACTTGATGTTCCGTTTTTAATTTTGAATCGATTATGTTTAAATATATTTAAAATTACGTCTTTTTATATGTTACAATAACAAAATCTTAATTGAACTTAATTAATTATAAATGTTTTAATTGTATAAAAAAAGCCAACGTACGTTACAAGGAAATTAAAATCTAAACATCAACTTTTTTATTAAATAGATAAATTATATTTTTAAAATAAATTTTAATATTTAAATTTATACAAGATAAAAAAATATGAGTATTATTGATTACTAAATCAATAAATCTTAAACCTTTTTTCTTATCATTAAACCATGCATCAACTTATTTTTCTATAAATGTTACCATTCAAACATACACACATATTAAATTGTACAAAGAATTTTTTTTTTGGTTCAAAAGATAACTTTCCATTCATCAAAATAAAGAAAAAGGTAAACAGGCTTCAAAGAAGCTTACAGACCTACATCCGAAAAACAGAAAACTAGCATCATAATATCGAAAAACAAAGGCAATCAACCAAGACACAAACTTAAAATTCGAAACAAGATAAACAACTCCTTGATCATAAGGAGAGAAGGGTCGTATCCACCATTGATCATGGGGATTCATCGGCAACGCAGGATAGCTATGGAAATCAAACGCAGGGAACAAATATGTTCTTCGTCTAACCAAACAAGCCAGAACCACCGAGCCTTCGCCTGAGAGCTCTATCCAGAGGCAGGCTTTCGTTACATCAGTAACGGCCCTTATCAAGGCAATCGACACAGCGAACATCATTCGGATAAAAATGGAGAACCAAGCTCCTTGACCTTTCTTGGCAAAGGACTCGTAAATAAAAACAGGTTCGAAACAGGCTCCCAGGCCTTTCCTCAGATCAGAGAGAGCGTAAACGTTGATCATGTTCGTCTGGGAGAGCTCCATCCGGAGGTAGGTTCCCAAATCTATCGTAGAAATGGGCCTTGTCACCAAAACCGCAGGAGAACATAACCTTATCTGATCTGACTTCATAACCCGGTTAAACAAACTAAAAGTTGACAAGCTTAAAAATAAAATATGACCGACCATAAAATAAGACCTCGTCGAACATACCTGAAACTGAGGGTATAACCCTCCCGGATCCCATCCAAAGCTGCTCACCTTCGACCCACTTAAAATCTTTATCCCGTGGAAAAAACTAGTCCAAAAATAACGATCCTGGTCCAAAAATAACCAAATCTCATTGTAGGGGCAACCATCATGTGAGACGGGGACCAATGGATAACGCTTTTGTCCGTATGCATAAATCAGCTCAATGGCAACTAGAATAGCACATAGATCATGCAGGCTTAACATAAAGGTGAAAGGAGACCTTTGAAAGCTGAGATAATCCTGACCAAAGAGAAGCAAGATCCCAAAGGATCCGGAGATGTGCAGGTGCAGCAGAAATCTCAACTCCCATTTTTTATTTAAAAAGTCAAAGACCACTAAAAAAGGAAAGTGGCTTTTTCCTTTTTCCCATATCCGTGACTCCTTCTCTCTCCTTCCAGCAAAACAAAAGTATGGGTCCCACCAGATTTCAAAGAGGATCCCAGTCAGCAGTGAAGCACGCCATGGACTGGGAAGTAAAGCTTAAAATTTCGGGACTCAGCATCCAAGGTACAAGGGAGGCATGTGGCGTGCCGTATTTCGGGGAGGAAAAGAAACTCCGGTGAAGCGGCGGCTTACCAGATCTGGTGGCCATCTCTTGCGGCAACGTCGAGAACTTTTTCAACGGAACGCCGAAGAACGTTCGAAGAGGGGAGCACCAACGTGTAAAAGAGACACTGCTGGGGGGCTGAGTCTTGAGAGCTTGCCTACCGGTGACGAGGACCGCCGTTTCCCATCACCACCGCTACCCGAAAGGGATCTTCTGCACTGGCTAAACCGCAAAGGGCTGTTTGACGCACCCTCCTGCGCAAACCTGCGAAATCCCTCCCCTGAGAACCGGACCAAGCCTCCACCAGCCGGCGTCGTCCCCCATAGCACCGGCAGCCGTCGGGCACAGGAAGGAGGGAACCACCTTCTCATGGCTTCG
Source organism: Hibiscus tridactylites (assembly GCA_958450335.1). Lineage (NCBI taxonomy): Eukaryota > Viridiplantae > Streptophyta > Magnoliopsida > Malvales > Malvaceae > Hibiscus > Hibiscus tridactylites. The sequence goes on along the minus strand of OY288273.1, from coordinate 15,687,624 downwards.
AGTAAGACAGCCGGCTTGGACAGATCGCATCGCCCTCTGAGAGTCACAAGTTCTAGGAAAAGGGAAAAGCAGGAGAAGCGCGTGAGGCGCGTTCTTTTTACATTGCCCATCATGATTGGGTTTTCTCAGGTACAAAAAATATCTATTACCTATAATTAAACTTGTATTAAATAACAACCGACAAAACAACAATGCATGAGTGCTTCCTGGGGGAAATGAAAGTGCGATAAAAATAGGGATTAATAACATAGAAATGAAACTAACGGACAAAAATTATAAGAGATTGAGATATCAGTTGACACCTTAAATTTCTTGATAAATTTTTAAATGAAAACTATATATAAAAATACGTAAAAATAAATTTAATGCTATTTAAAAAAATATTTATATTATTTTTTAAAATTTTGACATTGTAATCTCAATTTAACACTACTTTTAAATTTTGAATTTAATGTGTTTGGGGAATATATAGCCTCTTGCTGGGGTGAAATTGGAAATTCCCTCTTTGTTGAAAAGAAAATGACAAGAGGAATACGGAGTCGGAAATCCCCAAGATCACCCCATCAATGTCATTATTATTATTATATATGTAATTGGAAAATGACATTTGCGCCGCCTCACTTCCAGCGTTTGTTTTTCTTGCCAAGGAATAAGAATATCAGGAGGAGGGTTTGGGTATTCAGTATTCACCTCATTTCAATATATCCAACCATAAACAAAGAGGGCAAAGGGCTATACTTTTATTTATGAATTTGATTTTTTGTGTAGTCATATATATATATATAATTTTAATTTAATTTAATATGTTTAATAAGAAATTAGATTAAATTATATTAAATTAAAGTACAGTATAATACACATAAAATATGAAGAGAAATTTAAGGACTAAATTCAACAAAAAAATCTCATAAAAAGGAATATATATATATATATAATTCAAAGGGCTTGAAAAGAAAAGGACCAAAACATTCTCTTGACTATGTCCTTCGTCATCCATAGAAATTCATGAAATAAATATTATGTCTCTCCAACTAGATACTTAAGTAATGATGTAAGAGAGATTATCAACAAAATAAATCTTGCAGACTACTATGCTAATAGTTCTGTAAACATTAACAAACTACCACATAAGATGATCTAATCATATAAGGCCGTCAACCTTCTCTGATTAGGGACGTGTGTCGTGATGATCACTATACAAGGCAAAGAAAAATTATACCACAAAAACATACGAAACAAAATATAATAAGATATGCGACGAAAGGAGAAATTTTAAACAAATGATATTCTTATTGAGAACAAAAATAAATAAAAAGAAAATAAAAAAATAAGAAAGATCAACAGTGATCGGTAAATAGCACAAAACTAATGCTACTATTGACATCACACAAAAAAAAACCAAAAAGAATTATCGTGGCAAGAGACAAAGAAATTAATTTAATTTTTTTTACAAATTATTGACACAATTAATAATTATCAACATAATCTTTTTTTAGAACTACATATATTTATTTTTTAAAATATGTACATTCTCTAGAACAAGTGATTAAAAGTTTTTAGTTGACACTTTCTCTTCCTCTAAATTATGGGTTCTAAACCCAATAAGAACAAATTTCTTCTTCACTTCCCTTTAGGTAAAAATTGTTAAAAAAAATAAAAATATCAAAATTTCATGTGCATAATGCACCAAATCAAAATACATGTATTATATTACATATTAAAATAAAACTCATGTATAGATTCAATATTTATCCTTACAAATAATTAAGTTTATTTTGTAAAACCAGCTAAATCCAACGAATGGTTTCGGTGGAAAAGACGATGATGTTCATCCTAAGAGATTTGAGTTCAATTCGATTTGTCTATAAGGAGTGTGTACATTGTCAAATGGTTAAAAAATTGTATGAACATCTATTACCTTGTAATCACTTGAACTTATGTGCAACTTTATTATTATGTTTATTTTTTAAATCGTGATATTTTGTCTGGCTCGAATCGATCATTCGAATCACCAAGATGAGTGAATTGGCTTTGCAATGAAAGTGGTGGAGGCAATTGGAAATTAAAATTTTACACAGATTTATAGTGGTTCGACTTCTCAATCAAATCTACTTCCACTACCATAGCTTCCCCAGTAATTTTTTTTACAAATTCACTCAATTTGTTTATCCTATTAGGTTAAATAAGATGACTTTATAATCAAAATTTACACCTAAAGTCTTGCCTATCTCTCTCTCTCAAAGAGAAAATATAAATAAACAAACAAATAAAAACCTCACAAATCAATATGTTTGCACTCTTAAGCACGGACTTCAATTCTTAAATACTTGAGTAAATATAGGAATTAGGCTCACTAGTGTTTTTTTACAAAAAAAATGGCATGTAACACCCGTGTCTCGGGCCTAGGAGTTAGCCGGGTTGTTGTTCGAGTCAAATGAAGTCTAATTAAAATAAAACAAACTTAGATAATGACCTAATTGAATTTAAATAAAGAGGGAGGGACCAAAGTTGTGATTTACCCCATTTAAAAATAAAGGAAGACAACTTTTCCATAAAAGTTGTCATCTTCCTCTATCTTTTCCTCTTTACCAATTTCAAAACCTCACCCCACTTTCAAACTCTCCTAAAGCCCTAATCACTATTCCATTGGGTTGACTAATCAATTTCATCATCAAATCAAGAGGTAAACATAAATTCTTAACCTCCTCTACATTATCTACTCACCTATTGTTTTAGATTTCAAAAATAATGAGTTTTGGGAATTAGGGTTCTTATGGAAAATTGGGGTTTTGATGGGGCTTTTCAATCTACTTTGAAAAATTGTTTTGGGGTTATGCTTGGGCATGATGAAACTCACAACATATCTTAATTTGATAGAATTTGGGTGAATTTTCGTGGTGGGTCTTTAAGGCCAATTTTGGGGTATGAAAAATTGGGATTTTAAGAGGATTTGTGTTGGGAATGAAGGGCTGATGGTCTACTTATGTTAGGGGAGTGTTTATGGCTCTTACTCAGGGAGATGCTTCAGTGACCGATTATGAGATCCGCTTTGTTCGCTTGAGTCAGTATGCCCCAGAGTTGATTCCTACTGAAATGGAACGCTGCAACCGATTCCGATACGGATTGAATGAAGAGGTTAAGAGGTACACGTTGGCTTCTGACTACTCAGACTTTGATGTGTTGGTCGCGAGGGCCAAGGATTTGGAGCATAGTTTGGGTTCAGCCAAACAAGCTGGTGGTTCTGGTTCTGGAAAGAGGCATCACCACTTTGATGGTAGAGATGCTAAGAGACACAAGGGTGGCGGACATCAGTTTGATCAGAGACGTGGCGGTGGCCACCATGGTAGGGGCCATCAGGGCCATAGAGGAGGAGGGCGCTTGCCCGAGTGTGCACAGTGTGGGAGACAGCACACTGGAGAGTGCTGGGGTAACTTCCATGCTTGTTGGAACTGTGGTTCGAGGGACCACTTTAGGAGGGACTGTCCGCGTCAGGCAGCTCAGGCACCGAACATAGCTCAGGCTCCTGCGAGAGGTAATGATTTTCAGAGAGGCCGTGGGCGCGGTCGTGGCTACTTCCAGCCGAGGGCTGATGCACCTAGGGTAGATGCTCAGAGGAACCTTGCTCATGTTGTGGCGGTGCAGCCAGAGGCGGGAAGACCAGCGAGGGTCTATGCTCAGAGAGAGGCCGGGAACGACACCGATGTGATAGCAGGTAATTTTGAGTTACAGTCTATGTCTTTGCTTTCTTTGGTTGATTCGGGTTCTACACATTCCTACATCCTGAGTGAGCATGCACAGAAGTTAGATATTCCTGTTGAGATCTTAGATGTAGGTATGCATGTTACTAGCTCTTTTGGTGAGACAGTTGTAGTTAGACGTATGTATAGGAGGTGTCCACTGAAGATTCAGGGTCATGTGTTCTCAGTTGATATGATGGAACTTCCTTTCTACGGTTTTGATATTATTTTGGGTATGGATTGGTTGGTTGAGCATCGGGCTAGTGTGGATTTTGAGACAAAGAGAATTTCCTTGAAGCTTTCTGATGACTACGAGGTAGTGGTAGTGGGCGAGAACATTAAGTTCTTGTCTAATGTGGTGTCAGCTTTAGAGGCTCATAGGTTGATGGACTCTGGATGTGGGGCCTATTTGGCTTATGTTATGAATCCGGATATGAGTGAAGCTAGACCGAAAGATATCAGAACAGTGTGTGACTTCCCAGATGTGTTTCCTGAAGAGTTGCCGGGTTTGCCTCCTGACAGAGATGTTGAGTTTGTGATTGAGACAGTTTCAGGGTCTAACCCAGTTTCGATAGCTCCGTATCGTATGGCTCCGAAAGAGTTGAAAGAGTTGAAGAGTCAGTTGCAAGAATTATTAGACCGTGGTTTCATTAGGCCTAGTAGTTCTCCGTGGGGTGCTCCAGTGTTGTTTGTGAAAAAGAAGGATGGTAGCATGCGCATGTGTATTGACTATAGACAGCTGAATCAGTTGACCGTGAAGAACAAGTATCCGTTGCCTCGTATAGATGATTTGTTTGATCAGTTGAGAGGTGCTTCAGTATTCTCGAAGATAGATTTGAGATCCGGATACTACCAGTTGAAAGTGAAAGAATGTGATGTTCCGAAGACAGCTTTTAGAACTAGATATGGACACTATGAGTTTCTTGTGATGCCATTTGGGCTCACGAATGCACCAGCAGCATTCATGGACATGATGAACAGAATTTTTAGAGACTATCTAGACCGGTTTGTGGTTGTCTTCATTGATGACATACTTGTGTACTCGAAGACAGAAGAAGAGCATGATGAGCACTTGAGATTGGTCTTGCAGAGATTGTTGAGCAATCAGTTGTATGCGAAGCTCAGTAAGTGTGAGTTCTGGATTCGAGAGGTTGTATTTCTTGGCCATGTTGTTTCGGCCGAAGGCATCCGAGTTGATCCATCGAAGATTGAGGCTATTGTTGAGTGGAAACAACCTAAGTCCGTGACCGAGATTAGGAGTTTCCTAGGATTAGCTGGTTACTATAGGAGGTTTGTGGATGGCTTCTCTAGAGTAGCCGCTCCCTTGACTAAGTTGTTGCAAAAGGGAGTCAAGTTTGAATGGTCAGATGCAAGACAAAAGGCCTTTGAGAGATTGAAAGAAGCTTTGACAAATGCTCCGGTACTAGTACAACCTGTTTCAGGTAAGGAGTTGGTGATTTACAGTGATGCTTCCTACGTAGGCTTAGGATGTGTTTTGATGCAAGATAGGAGAGTTGTTGCTTATGCTTCTAGACAGTTGAAGATTCATGAGAAGAACTATCCTACTCATGACATAGAGCTAGCCGCAGTTGTGTTTGCATTGAAGATTTGGCGTCACTACTTGTATGGTGAGAAGTGCGTTGTTTACACCAATCACAAGAGCTTGAAGTACTTGATGACGCAGAAGGAATTGAATTTGAGACAGAGGAGATGGCTAGAGTTGTTAAAAGATTATGATTTGACTATTGAGTACCATCCGGGTAAGGCAAACGTAGTAGCCGATGCTTTGAGTAGAAAAGTGGCCGTTGAGCTGAGAGCTATGTTTGCTAGATTGAGTGTGTCCGATGATGGTGGTTTGATCACCGAGTTGCAAGTGAAGCCTCCTTTGATTCAGTTGATTAGAGAGAAACAGTTGCAAGATGCGAGCTTAGTTCCTCGTGTTCAAGACATAGCCGAAGGAAGACCGACTGAGTATAGTTTCAGTGGTGAGAGCTTGTTGTGCTTTAGAGATAGAATTGTGGTACCAGAAGATGTTGAGCTGAGACGTCAGATTTTGAGCGAGGCGCATTCGAGTCCCTTTTCTATGCATCCGGGTAGTACCAAGATGTACCGAGATTTGAAGAATGATTACTTCTGGGTAGGGTTGAAGAGAGACGTAGCCGAGTATGTGAGTCGTTGTATGGTTTGTCAGAGAGTGAAGGCAGAACATCAGGTTCCTTCAGGTTTGCTACAGCCCTTGAAGATTCCGGAATGGAAATGGGAGAGAATTACCATGGATTTTGTATCGGGGTTGCCTTTGTCTCCTTCGAAGAAGAATTCAGTTTGGGTGATTGTTGATAGGTTCACTAAGTGTGCTCACTTCTTAGCAGTGAACACTACGGATTCCTTAGACAAGTTGGCAAACTTGTACATTCGTGAGATTGTGAGACTTCATGGAGTTCCGAAGTCTATAGTTTCTGATAGAGATCCTAGGTTTACTTCGAGGTTCTGGAGTTGCTTGCATAGTGCTTTGGGTAGTCGTCTGCACTTCAGCACATCTTATCATCCACAGTCCGATGGGCAGTCAGAGCGAGTGATACAGATTCTAGAGGATATGCTTCGTTGTTGTGTGATTGATTTCCAGGGTTCTTGGGAGAAGCACTTACCGTTGGTTGAGTTTGCTTACAACAACAGTTATCACTCTAGTATTCAGATGGCACCTTATGAGGCTTTGTACGGTAGACGGTGTAGAACTCCGATTTGTTGGGCTGAGACAGGTCAGAGGTTGTTACCTATGCCAGACTTGCTTAAGGGAACCACAGAAAAGGTGAAGTTGATTTGTGACCGTTTGAAAGCGGCTTCGGATCGTCAGAAGTCTTATGCAGATTTTAAGAGGAAAGAGATTGAGTACACAGTGGGTGAGAAAGTGTTTCTGAAAGTATCTCCGTGGAAGAAGGTAGTGAGATTTGGCCGTAAGGGCAAGTTGAGCCCGAGGTTCATTGGTCCGTATGAGATAGTTGAGCGGATTGGGCCCGTAGCTTATCGTTTGAGGTTACCTTCTGAATTAGAGAAGATCCATGATGTCTTTCACGTATCTATGCTTAGGAGATATAGGTCAGACCCTTCCCATGTGATGCCCGTTGAGGAGATAGAGTTGAATCCGGATTTGTCCTATAATGAAGAGCCCATTGAGATACTTGCTTCAGATAGCAAGGTGTTGCGTGGCAAGACCATAGAGTTGGTCAAGGTGTTGTGGAGGCATAGAGGTGTGGAAGAGGCCACGTGGGAGGGGAAAGCGGATATGGTTGAGCAGTTTCCGTATCTGTTTCCACCAGGTAATTTCGGGGACGAAATTGCTTAAGTGGGGGAGAGTTGTAACACCCGTGTCTCGGGCCTAGGAGTTAGCCGGGTTGTTGTTCGAGTCAAATGAAGTCTAATTAAAATAAAACAAACTTAGATAATGACCTAATTGAATTTAAATAAAGAGGGAGGGACCAAAGTTGTGATTTACCCCATTTAAAAATAAAGGAAGACAACTTTTCCATAAAAGTTGTCATCTTCCTCTATCTTTTCCTCTTTACCAATTTCAAAACCTCACCCCACTTTCAAACTCTCCTAAAGCCCTAATCACTATTCCATTGGGTTGGCTAATCAATTTCATCATCAAATCAAGAGGTAAACATAAATTCTTAACCTCCTCTACATTATCTACTCACCTATTGTTTTAGATTTAAAAAATAATGAGTTTTGGGAATTAGGGTTCTTATGGAAAATTGGGGTTTTGATGGGGCTTTTCAATCTACTTTGAAAAATTGTTTTGGGGTTATGCTTGGGCATGATGAAACTCACAACATATCTTAATTTGATAGAATTTGGGTGAATTTTCGTGGTGGGTCTTTAAGGCCAATTTTGGGGTATGAAAAATTGGGATTTTAAGAGGATTTGTGTTGGGAATGAAGGGCTGATGGTCTACTTATGTTAGGGGAGTGTTTTGGGATGTTTTGGAAGCCATTTGGGTGCTTGAAATTGAGTATTTCAGCCCTTGGTTGTGGGAGTCCGAAAAATTGGGTTTTGGGATGCTATGTGATTTGGAAATTGTGGAAATTGAGTTATGTTTTGCAATGTGGATTGATGATTGAATTAGCATTGATTTGGGAAGTGATGAATGTGTTTGTTTGGCTAGAAGCAAGGGGAAACGTGGAAGAAGCTGCGGGATCGAATCCGGGAATTTGAAGAACGGACGCTTGCTTGGTCTTGTGCTTGGAAGCTTAGGTGAGTGGTTGGTTGCTTTTAAAAGTTTTAAATTAGTTGGTTCGAGTATGTGGACTAGGTCGGGCTTGGTAGACCCACCTAGAGTTAGGATTAGGGTGGTAGCCTAATCCTAAACTTGGTCTAAGCCTTTGGATGAACTCAATTGGATGATTGTATATGCCTTGTATGCCATGTGATATGAATGCTTATGTATATTGTTCTATACATGTGAATTGAGGCATGGGTTGTATGGCTTAAAGCATGCATGGTGATGGTTCATGGTTGTGTCCATGGTGAGTGCGTGCTAAGCACGGAAATGGTTGAAATGTGTGTTGTGGAATGAGTAAAATATTGGCACTAGTATTCTTAAATACAAATGATCGATCATTAGGATGTTAGTGTGTACACATGAGTCTAAAGTCGCGCGTGGCCTTGGTGGCGTTGAGTCACCAAGGAGGAGTACGGGTACGCCCGGAAATGGTATCTAAATATAGTCGATGATGAGTGGAATCCCATCGACGGGGCGTGAGGATGAGTGGAATCCCCTCCGCGAGGCCGGTGATGAGTGGAATCCCACCGAGGTAATGTGGTTGTTGGATATGAGTTTCCAACGAGTCTATCCGTGTATTTGAGCGATAACTAGGTGCCAATGTGTTTGATATGTGTATCAATGTGTTGAGATTATGAGCTGCTTGGATGTTGTATGTGATTGCATGTACGGTAGTGTTGAGCTCATGATTATGGCATATATGTGATATAATTGCTCATGCATCTATATCTTGTGAACTCTTGAATTGTGTATGTCGCCTTAGCTAGATCGTGCTCGGACCCTGCGATGTTGAGGTTTGTTTTTAGAGCTTACCCTCACTAAGCATCATTGCTTACGCTCTCTTTGTTCAACATTGCAGATCCTTAGTTCGTGGGTTGCTCGGCAAGAGAAGGGCCTTCAAGTGTGGTTTGGACTTAAGTTCATCAAGTATGGTTTTATGCTAAGTTATGTAATAATTGTAGCAATGGGATGTGTAAGACTTGTTAGTTGTTGTTGGTTGTTAGGAGCATGTGTAGACTCCTTTACATGTAGGGCTTTTGCATGGTTGTGTTGCCCCTGTGGTTGTTAACTTACGTCTTTTGCTTGCTTGAGTTGTGGACTATGCTTTAAGTGCATGAACTTGTGCTTGAATGATGGTTGATCAAATGCATGTATTTGGGTTGTGACTTTGGTTTTAGACATGTCTAATTATTGTTGAAGCATGCTAGTATAAGTGTCATACCTTAGGATGTATTGCCTTGAAGTTGCTTGTTGGTTTGTTGGTGTTTTGGGGCATCCTTGTGCCTCAAAACAGCCCAGAAAATCTGCAGACAGGGGGTGTTTCGGAACGGGTCCCCGTGTTCCGAAACGGCCCCTGTGTAAATGGCCTTCCGTTTCGAAACGGATGAGGGTCGTTCCGGAACGTTTTCGCCTCTGGAATTTCGAGAAATTGGCGAGATGAAGCCGTTCCGAAACGGGCCTTTGAAGTTCCGAAACGGTCAAATCTCGTTGACCACGAGATATTGACCGTCAAGGGCGTTCCGATACGGGTCACACCTGTTTCGGAACGGTCCCCTTGTAGTTGACCCAGGCCCGTTGACCAGGTCAGGGCGTTTCGGAACACCCTATAGGTGTTTCGAAACGGCCTGCTGAAATTGAAGAAAAATGGACTTTTTGTGTTTGATTGGTCGGTGAATGATGCGCTGTTTGATTCTTCCGCTGCTGTGCTTCACATAGGAATTAATTGCATCTAGATAAGACTAATATTAAAAGAAATTTTTCTTTGGGTCGTTAACCGAGGGGAAGCCTTAACGGGTTTCGCTTCGGTTTTCCCCGTGTGGCCCACTCGGACCGGTCATCCGACCAGACCGGGACGAGGGGGTTACACTTGTTGGTATCAGAGCCTAAGGTTACCGAGACCTTGGGCAGGTAAGTGAGGTAAGTTTAGGTTTTTAAATTAAATTGCACGGTGTTTGCTTGTTTTGCAAGGATGATTGCTTGTGTGACAAGTATGCTGATTGTTTTACCTTTAAGCACGTGTGTGTGGGTCCCATTGCTACTATTACATTGGAAAAATGATTTTAAGTGAGGAAACATACTTGGACACTTGGGAGCCTCGCCTTGCTAACCCAACCTGTGTGTTTGTTTGTTGTGGTTGTAGTTAATATCTGTGAGAGCAATGTCTAGACCGAGAGGTAGGCCGAGGTTGGTTCGTCAGGAACCACGAGTTATGGCTCCTGTTGAGCCGGTAGTGGGTGCGGGAGCTCACCTAGAGGGACCGGGGGTAGCGGGAGTTGGCGCTCCTCCACCACCACCACCACCTCCTCCCCCTGGAGCTGGAGGAGAGGGACCTCAAGGTGGCCAAGGTGGCCAAGGCCCAGCTGGGGTTGATATGACTCCGCTGGTGCAAGCCATAGCGGGAGCATTCCAGGCCGCAGTTGCGGGAGCTCAGGCTGCAGCTCAGCCTAGATGTGATGATGCTAGCTTACCTTTGGAGAGGCTCCGTAGCCTAGGAGCTGAGGAGTTTAGAGGATCTACTCCGGAGAGGTCGGAGTTATGGTTGGAGAAGACAGTTCGTATCTTGACTCAGATGGGTTGTGCGGGCGCACGTAGATTGGGTTGTGTGATTTCACTGCTTCAGGGTGATGCCTACACCTGGTGGGTCACCATCACTACCGGGGTTCCAGAGGCCGAGATAGATTGGGATTTCTTTGAGTTTGCTTTCAGAAAGAGGTACTTGGGACCGAGGTACTTGGATGAGAAGAAGCGAGAGTTTATGGCTCTTACTCAGGGAGATGCTTCAGTGACCGATTATGAGATCCGCTTTGTTCGCTTGAGTCAGTATGCCCCAGAGTTGATTCCTACTGAAATGGAACGCTGCAACCGATTCCGATACGGATTGAATGAAGAGGTTAAGAGGTACACGTTGGCTTCTGACTACTCAGACTTTGATGTGTTGGTCGCGAGGGCCAAGGATTTGGAGCATAGTTTGGGTTCAGCCAAACGAGCTGGTGGTTCTGGTTCTGGAAAGAGGCATCACCACTTTGATGGTAGAGATGCTAAGAGACACAAGGGTGGCGGACATCAGTTTGATCAGAGACGTGGCGGTGGCCACCATGGTAGGGGCCATCAGGGCCATAGAGGAGGAGGGCGCTTGCCCGAGTGTGCACAGTGTGGGAGACAGCACACTGGAGAGTGCTGGGGTAACTTCCATGCTTGTTGGAACTGTGGTTCGAGGGACCACTTTAGGAGGGACTGTCCGCGTCAGGCAGCTCAGGCACCGAACATAGCTCAGGCTCCTGCGAGAGGTAATGATTTTCAGAGAGGCCGTGGGCGCGGTCGTGGCTACTTCCAGCCGAGGGCTGATGCACCTAGGGTAGATGCTCAGAGGAACCTTGCTCATGTTGTGGCGGTGCAGCCAGAGGCGGGAGGACCAGCGAGGGTCTATGCTCAGAGAGAGGCCGGGAACGACACCGATGTGATAGCAGGTAATTTTGAGTTACAGTCTATGTCTTTGCTTTCTTTGGTTGATTCGGGTTCTACACATTCCTACATCCTGAGTGAGCATGCACAGAAGTTAGATATTCCTGTTGAGATCTTAGATGTAGGTATGCATGTTACTAGCTCTTTTGGTGAGACAGTTGTAGTTAGACGTATGTATAGGAGGTGTCCACTGAAGATTCAGGGTCATGTGTTCTCAGTTGATATGATGGAACTTCCTTTCTACGGTTTTGATATTATTTTGGGTATGGATTGGTTGGTTGAGCATCGGGCTAGTGTGGATTTTGAGACAAAGAGAATTTCCTTGAAGCTTTCTGATGACTACGAGGTAGTGGTAGTGGGCGAGAACATTAAGTTCTTGTCTAATGTGGTGTCAGCTTTAGAGGCTCATAGGTTGATGGACTCTGGATGTGGGGCCTATTTGGCTTATGTTATGAATCCGGATATGAGTGAAGCTAGACCGAAAGATATCAGAACAGTGTGTGACTTCCCAGATGTGTTTCCTGAAGAGTTGCCGGGTTTGCCTCCTGACAGAGATGTTGAGTTTGTGATTGAGACAGTTTCAGGGTCTAACCCAGTTTCGATAGCTCCGTATCGTATGGCTCCGAAAGAGTTGAAAGAGTTGAAGAGTCAGTTGCAAGAATTATTAGACCGTGGTTTCATTAGGCCTAGTAGTTCTCCGTGGGGTGCTCCAGTGTTGTTTGTGAAAAAGAAGGATGGTAGCATGCGCATGTGTATTGACTATAGACAGCTGAATCAGTTGACCGTGAAGAACAAGTATCCGTTGCCTCGTATAGATGATTTGTTTGATCAGTTGAGAGGTGCTTCAGTATTCTCGAAGATAGATTTGAGATCCGGATACTACCAGTTGAAAGTGAAAGAATGTGATGTTCCGAAGACAACTTTTAGAACTAGATATGGACACTATGAGTTTCTTGTGATGCCATTTGGGCTCACGAATGCACCAGCAGCATTCATGGACATGATGAACAGAATTTTTAGAGACTATCTAGACCGGTTTGTGGTTGTCTTCATTGATGACATACTTGTGTACTCGAAGACAGAAGAAGAGCATGATGAGCACTTGAGATTGGTCTTGCAGAGATTGTTGAGCAATCAGTTGTATGCGAAGCTCAGTAAGTGTGAGTTCTGGATTCGAGAGGTTGTATTTCTTGGCCATGTTGTTTCGGCCGAAGGCATCCGAGTTGATCCATCGAAGATTGAGGCTATTGTTGAGTGGAAACAACCTAAGTCCGTGACCGAGATTAGGAGTTTCCTAGGATTAGCTGGTTACTATAGGAGGTTTGTGGATGGCTTCTCTAGAGTAGCCGCTCCCTTGACTAAGTTGTTGCAAAAGGGAGTCAAGTTTGAATGGTCAGATGCAAGACAAAAGGCCTTTGAGAGATTGAAAGAAGCTTTGACAAATGCTCCGGTACTAGTACAACCTGTTTCAGGTAAGGAGTTGGTGATTTACAGTGATGCTTCCTACGTAGGCTTAGGATGTGTTTTGATGCAAGATAGGAGAGTTGTTGCTTATGCTTCTAGACAGTTGAAGATTCATGAGAAGAACTATCCTACTCATGACATAGAGCTAGCCGCAGTTGTGTTTGCATTGAAGATTTGGCGTCACTACTTGTATGGTGAGAAGTGCGTTGTTTACACCAATCACAAGAGCTTGAAGTACTTGATGACGCAGAAGGAATTGAATTTGAGACAGAGGAGATGGCTAGAGTTGTTAAAAGATTATGATTTGACTATTGAGTACCATCCGGGTAAGGCAAACGTAGTAGCCGATGCTTTGAGTAGAAAAGTGGCCGTTGAGCTGAGAGCTATGTTTGCTAGATTGAGTGTGTCCGATGATGGTGGTTTGATCACCGAGTTGCAAGTGAAGCCTCCTTTGATTCAGTTGATTAGAGAGAAACAGTTGCAAGATGCGAGCTTAGTTCCTCGTGTTCAAGACATAGCCGAAGGAAGACCGACTGAGTATAGTTTCAGTGGTGAGAGCTTGTTGTGCTTTAGAGATAGAATTGTGGTACCAGAAGATGTTGAGCTGAGACGTCAGATTTTGAGCGAGGCGCATTCGAGTCCCTTTTCTATGCATCCGGGTAGTACCAAGATGTACCGAGATTTGAAGAATGATTACTTCTGGGTAGGGTTGAAGAGAGACGTAGCCGAGTATGTGAGTCGTTGTATGGTTTGTCAGAGAGTGAAGGCAGAACATCAGGTTCCTTCAGGTTTGCTACAGCCCTTGAAGATTCCGGAATGGAAATGGGAGAGAATTACCATGGATTTTGTATCGGGGTTGCCTTTGTCTCCTTCGAAGAAGAATTCAGTTTGGGTGATTGTTGATAGGTTCACTAAGTGTGCTCACTTCTTAGCAGTGAACACTAGGATTCCTTAGACAAGTTGGCAAACTTGTACATTCGTGAGATTGTGAGACTTCATGGAGTTCCGAAGTCTATAGTTTCTGATAGAGATCCTAGGTTTACTTCGAGGTTCTGGAGTTGCTTGCATAGTGCTTTGGGTAGTCGTCTGCACTTCAGCACATCTTATCATCCACAGTCCGATGGGCAGTCAGAGCGAGTGATACAGATTCTAGAGGATATGCTTCGTTGTTGTGTGATTGATTTCCAGGGTTCTTGGGAGAAGCACTTACCGTTGGTTGAGTTTGCTTACAACAACAGTTATCACTCTAGTATTCAGATGGCACCTTATGAGGCTTTGTACGGTAGACGGTGTAGAACTCCGATTTGTTGGGCTGAGACAGGTCAGAGGTTGTTACCTATGCCAGACTTGCTTAAGGGAACCACAGAAAAGGTGAAGTTGATTTGTGACCGTTTGAAAGCGGCTTCGGATCGTCAGAAGTCTTATGCAGATTTTAAGAGGAAAGAGATTGAGTACACAGTGGGTGAGAAAGTGTTTCTGAAAGTATCTCCGTGGAAGAAGGTAGTGAGATTTGGCCGTAAGGGCAAGTTGAGCCCGAGGTTCATTGGTCCGTATGAGATAGTTGAGCGGATTGGGCCCGTAGCTTATCGTTTGAGGTTACCTTCTGAATTAGAGAAGATCCATGATGTCTTTCACGTATCTATGCTTAGGAGATATAGGTCAGACCCTTCCCATGTGATGCCCGTTGAGGAGATAGAGTTGAATCCGGATTTGTCCTATAATGAAGAGCCCATTGAGATACTTGCTTCAGATAGCAAGGTGTTGCGTGGCAAGACCATAGAGTTGGTCAAGGTGTTGTGGAGGCATAGAGGTGTGGAAGAGGCCACGTGGGAGGGGAAAGCGGATATGGTTGAGCAGTTTCCGTATCTGTTTCCACCAGGTAATTTCGGGGACGAAATTGCTTAAGTGGGGGAGAGTTGTAACACCCGTGTCTCGGGCCTAGGAGTTAGCCGGGTTGTTGTTCGAGTCAAATGAAGTCTAATTAAAATAAAACAAACTTAGATAATGACCTAATTGAATTTAAATAAAGAGGGAGGGACCAAAGTTGTGATTTACCCCATTTAAAAATAAAGGAAGACAACTTTTCCATAAAAGTTGTCATCTTCCTCTATCTTTTCCTCTTTACCAATTTCAAAACCTCACCCCACTTTCAAACTCTCCTAAAGCCCTAATCACTATTCCATTGGGTTGGCTAATCAATTTCATCATCAAATCAAGAGGTAAACATAAATTCTTAACCTCCTCTACATTATCTACTCACCTATTGTTTTAGATTTAAAAAATAATGAGTTTTGGGAATTAGGGTTCTTATGGAAAATTGGGGTTTTGATGGGGCTTTTCAATCTACTTTGAAAAATTGTTTTGGGGTTATGCTTGGGCATGATGAAACTCACAACATATCTTAATTTGATAGAATTTGGGTGAATTTTCGTGGTGGGTCTTTAAGGCCAATTTTGGGGTATGAAAAATTGGGATTTTAAGAGGATTTGTGTTGGGAATGAAGGGCTGATGGTCTACTTATGTTAGGGGAGTGTTTTGGGATGTTTTGGAAGCCATTTGGGTGCTTGAAATTGAGTATTTCAGCCCTTGGTTGTGGGAGTCCGAAAAATTGGGTTTTGGGATGCTATGTGATTTGGAAATTGTGGAAATTGAGTTATGTTTTGCAATGTGGATTGATGATTGAATTAGCATTGATTTGGGAAGTGATGAATGTGTTTGTTTGGCTAGAAGCAAGGGGAAACGTGGAAGAAGTTGCGGGATCGAATCCGGGAATTTGAAGAACGGACGCTTGCTTGGTCTTGTGCTTGGAAGCTTAGGTGAGTGGTTGGTTGCTTTTAAAAGTTTTAAATTAGTTGGTTCGAGTATGTGGACTAGGTCGGGCTTGGTAGACCCACCTAGAGTTAGGATTAGGGTGGTAGCCTAATCCTAAACTTGGTCTAAGCCTTTGGATGAACTCAATTGGATGATTGTATATGCCTTGTATGCCATGTGATATGAATGCTTATGTATATTGTTCTATACATGTGAATTGAGGCATGGGTTGTATGGCTTAAAGCATGCATGGTGATGGTTCATGGTTGTGTCCATGGTGAGTGCGTGCTAAGCACGGAAATGGTTGAAATGTGTGTTGTGGAATGAGTAAAATATTGGCACTAGTATTCTTAAATACAAATGATCGATCATTAGGATGTTAGTGTGTACACATGAGTCTAAAGTCGCGCGTGGCCTTGGTGGCGTTGAGTCACCAAGGAGGAGTACGGGTACGCCCGGAAATGGTATCTAAATATAGTCGATGATGAGTGGAATCCCATCGACGGGGCGTGAGGATGAGTGGAATCCCCTCCGCGAGGCCGGTGATGAGTGGAATCCCACCGAGGTAATGTGGTTGTTGGATATGAGTTTCCAACGAGTCTATCCGTGTATTTGAGCGATAACTAGGTGCCAATGTGTTTGATATGTGTATCAATGTGTTGAGATTATGAGCTGCTTGGATGTTGTATGTGATTGCATGTACGGTAGTGTTGAGCTCATGATTATGGCATATATGTGATATAATTGCTCATGCATCTATATCTTGTGAACTCTTGAATTGTGTATGTCGCCTTAGCTAGATCGTGCTCGGACCCTGCGATGTTGAGGTTTGTTTTTAGAGCTTACCCTCACTAAGCATCATTGCTTACGCTCTCTTTGTTCAACATTGCAGATCCTTAGTTCGTGGGTTGCTCGGCAAGAGAAGGGCCTTCAAGTGTGGTTTGGACTTAAGTTCATCAAGTATGGTTTTATGCTAAGTTATGTAATAATTGTAGCAATGGGATGTGTAAGACTTGTTAGTTGTTGTTGGTTGTTAGGAGCATGTGTAGACTCCTTTACATGTAGGGCTTTTGCATGGTTGTGTTGCCCCTGTGGTTGTTAACTTACGTCTTTTGCTTGCTTGAGTTGTGGACTATGCTTTAAGTGCATGAACTTGTGCTTGAATGATGGTTGATCAAATGCATGTATTTGGGTTGTGACTTTGGTTTTAGACATGTCTAATTATTGTTGAAGCATGCTAGTATAAGTGTCATACCTTAGGATGTATTGCCTTGAAGTTGCTTGTTGGTTTGTTGGTGTTTTGGGGCATCCTTGTGCCTCAAAACAGCCCAGAAAATCTGCAGACAGGGGGTGTTTCGGAACGGGTCCCCGTGTTCCGAAACGGCCCCTGTGTAAATGGCCTTCCGTTTCGAAACGGATGAGGGTCGTTCCGGAACGTTTTCGCCTCTGGAATTTCGAGAAATTGGCGAGATGAAGCCGTTCCGAAACGGGCCTTTGAAGTTCCGAAACGGTCAAATCTCGTTGACCACGAGATATTGACCGTCAAGGGCGTTCCGATACGGGTCACACCTGTTTCGGAACGGTCCCCTTGTAGTTGACCCAGGCCCGTTGACCAGGTCAGGGCGTTTCGGAACACCCTATAGGTGTTTCGAAACGGCCTGCTGAAATTGAAGAAAAATGGACTTTTTGTGTTTGATTGGTCGGTGAATGATGCGCTGTTTGATTCTTCCGCTGCTGTGCTTCACATAGGAATTAATTGCATCTAGATAAGACTAATATTAAAAGAAATTTTTCTTTGGGTCGTTAACCGAGGGGAAGCCTTAACGGGTTTCGCTTCGGTTTTCCCCGTGTGGCCCACTCGGACCGGTCATCCGACCAGACCGGGACGAGGGGGTTACATGGCAATTTAAGTATAAAACTTGATTTCTATATACATAAATGTTGGCATTGTGTATCTTGTTTTTTCATTGATGCTTGTAGGTGTCTTTTAAACCCTCTAATGAGTTTGTGGTTGTTAAGAGTCATTGGGGACTTTATTTCTAGCACTGAATGCACTTTATGGGCTTGTCAGTATCGTTACGCGAGTTTTGGTATGGTGCCTAACATACAGTATGGCTAAGCTTGTACCGGTACAAACACTTGCTCATTTGAAAGCTGAAAAATTTAAGGAAACAAAGGGTGTATCGGTATGCGTACAGTGGCGGATCTATTTGGTGCCTTGGGTGGGCCTGTGCCCACCCTGAATTTTTTAAACCTTACACATTTGGCTTCAATTTTATAATTTTTATGAATTAGTCCTTAAATTTATGACTTGTGCCCACCCTGAAATTTTGAAATTTTTATGATTTGTACCCAACCTAAAAAATGTTTTGATTTGTGCCCACCCTCAAAAAAATTTCTGGATCCGCCACTGTATGCGTATGACCGTACCGGTATGAGCTATTTGGTATCAGTACGAGGAGAATCGTATCGATACTCATAGCTTGTTTTTGACACTTAGGTTGTTTTGAAAGCATTTAAACATGTCGAAAACATTTTAAAAAAAATTCAAACATATTTTCAAGTTATTTAGACTTTAAATTATTTTTGCAAATTTTTCTAAGTCTAAAAATATTTTTCATTTAAGTATATTTCATGTCTAATTATTCATCTTTTAGTAAGAGAACTCACAACGAAAAGAATAATATTGTTAGTAGCAATTATATATTTTGGTTTCAAAAAAATAGCCTTGATTTATTTATTTATCTATTTTATAATCAGAAAAAGAGATAATTCGAATAAAAATACTATTTAAATAAAGTCTTCCAACAACGAGGACTCCAAGAATACATTTACCGTCACTTGTTGATAAATTTTTATTCATTTTAACATTGAGTTTGCAGTGAAATTGACTTCTTTTTTCACTGTAAATTTTGAGGGGTGATTTTGAAAATTACCAAAAATACTTGTGTAGCTGTAAATAAAAATAAAGTGGAACACTGCTCCATTCGTTTATGAATTTGGGTTGTATTTAGGGTCATGGATCAAACCCAACAATATAGATTCTGAAAATTTGGGTCAAGTTTCAACATGTTTTTGGGCTCAAGTCCTCGCATAGAGAAAACAGGGTGAACTACACAGTTGGTCAACCAACTATAAAAGGAATTTTATTTTGGTCACTAAAATTCAAAAACTTGCAAAATGGCCACTCAACTTATATTTCATTTTATTTTAGTCCTCTAATGATAAATTCTATTAGTGACATATGTCAATATACTGTGGTCATACATGTCGCCACACGATTGGTTTGACAGTTTGGTGAAAATAAAACAATAGCTTTGAACATGAGATCCTTCCAAAAAAATATTATCATGTTTAACTATTGCGTCCACTTATGGCATTCATTTAGTTGTTGACAATATATATTTTTATTTTAGGTTGAAATTAATGTTTAAATGGAACCGACAAGTTTTAGGCGAAAGTAGAATTTACATACTTAAAACATTACTAAATCATGAATTGAAAAAATATCCAATGGACGAAGACGTTATTAGTAAATCTCAACGGTAATAATGCTTGACTTGATTAGAATAATAATATAATTTAATTTTAAGTTGATCTGCTAGTTAACAGTGGCAAATTAAAAAACCTTTTATTTTTATTGGAGCATTGCCTCCTTTTGTTGTCATTATTCGTCGTTTGGTGGTCTCTCCGGTTGAATAACCACCAAACTACTCATATTCTTCTCTTTTTATCTATTTGTTCGAATTCCTCGAGAAATCTCTTAATCTCCTCAAATATCAATCAAATTAGAATCAAAACTAAAAATTAAAATTATTCTATTTGTCATTTTCAACCATCAAATCAACTTGAAATCAAATTATGCTAATCTTTTGGCCCAATGGTACCTTTCCACCATTAGAATTGATCAAAAACTGCTCTATTTATTGAAAAATTGGCCTTTTGCGGTGACTATTAATTTTTTAAATTATGGGTATTTTTAGGGGTGTGGCTTTAACATTAGTGGTTATAATAAAAATGAATTAAAAGTTCGATAAATGTAATGTGATTTTTAAGTTAAGTGGCCCAAATTAAAAAAAAATTGTCGTTGAGTGATCAATTGCATAGTTTACTTAAAAAAATAACTGCCAAAATTTGTTGATATTGCCTAGAACTCCCGTAGAACAGTGCAAGATGTTGGATATAGTCACAAAAGACAACATAAAAGTTCAAGACCCAACATAATACTTTAAGGATTTATTTAAAAAAAAAACTTAATATTATAAATAAGGACCTAAAGTGTATCAGCTTATTTATTTCGGTATTTAAGGTAATTTTTGTTAAAGTAGGTACCTAATATATCTATATATATGTTCATTTATTTATGTTTCTAATCTTTGCACTCTTTTTCCTCTATTTAGGTTAGAGAAGTTTTTTAATGAGACAAGAATTCATGATCTCCCTTATCTTCAATAAAGTTTAATTTTACTTTCAAAAAAAAATTAACGTGTGACATTGATTAAAAAATATATTAGATGACTATTATGACAAAAAATATTATATTTTAAGTAACTAGACCAAAAAACATACTTTATATATTTATTTTGACCAAAAAAATACATTAAGTACCTAAATAAAATAGTTGATATATTTTAAATACTTATGTGATATAAGCCAAATAAAAATCCTAAAACGTGCCTTTTATTTCGACTTCGGGTCTAGGAACTTAGAACAGTAACTTTTTTCTTCTTCTTAATAACATCTTTTATTAGTTAGGGGATGGACCGGGTCAGACTATGATTTCAATTTTTCAGAACGGTTCAATAGAGACCTAACATTTTTCAAATAAGGATTAACCTTTTAAAATTGTCAAATAAGATCCTAACTTATTTTAATTTGCTCAAATAAAATTTTAACATTTTGAAAACGTTTTCATATAAGGGTTCTCATTTTTAGTAGATCCTTATTTGGCCAGACTAAAAAATGTTAGGTCGTTATTCAAAATCTTTAAAGGGTTAGACTCTTATTTAAATGGTTTGAAATGTCAGGCTCAAACAACCCCTAAAAGAATAGACATTTATTTGAGTATGTAACAAAATACTTTTCTTTTAATAAAATTGATTCCTTACCTTTTTTAATACTTTTCAATTGTTGCACTAATTGGCGGTTGATCCATGTAACACTTCATTGTTCAACGTTTTAATCATTCAACGTTGCATTTGCATCTATTATTTTGGTTGCCTTTTGGGTTTTTAAGGCTTTCACTTGATTAATTTAAATTGATTCTTGTTGTACACATGATTTTAGTGGGTAAATTTTTTGACAAATTTTTTTTACTTACACAACTCCGAACTCGAGACATATTTAAACAATATCAAATTATTTATCACTTAAACAAACTCGCTAGTGCTGTTTGTGTCTATTTATCTCTCTTATGTTGTACTCTTCTCGAAGGTAAATATATTATTGCAAAAAGTTGTCTGGATGCATAATTTGTATTCCCCACCCCCTCATTTCTTGTATTTGTTTCCACTAATGCAAGTTTCGTTTGTTAAAAAAATAGTTTCATTGATTTATACATTATTTTTTTAGAAAGTAACAAAGAACATTAAATAAATTAAAATTTGAATATGATTCCATTGATTTATATTATTGTTATCTTTTAAAAGATAATATTAAGGATGAGTCTACCACGTTCGTCGAATACCACTAACGCTAAACATCGCTAAACACTATTAAATTAATTAATAAAGATTAAAATTCTCAAGGATTCGACATATATTTATAAATTATTAAAAATAAAATTTCAATTAAATTATTTTCTATATATATTATTTTTTTAATTTTTTAAACAATTAAATCAAATACCAACCATAGTCAATCACTAAATTTAAAAATACTAAATATTTCCCCTAAATTTAAAAACCTAAATTTAAAAGGTTTTGACAAAATTAGGACCCTAATTCTCAAATTAAACCTCAAAATATTTTTTCCACCGGCCACTCTTTATAAAAATAGGGTCGTGCTCGACATTGGATTATAACAACCTCTTCCTCCTCCCATTTGAAAAGCAAAACATGTCTCCGTTTTTAAAAAAAAAAATGAAAGGTTCACAATCTACCAGTTTGATATCCATCGTGAAACCACTAACAACAATTTACAAGGTGACATTCAGTGTTGCGCAAGCCACCCAAAATATGAACGGTGTGTTTATTAAAATATTTAGGGTTTTAAATTACAATATTTAGGGTTTTAATTTGAGGGAAAAGATTTAGGGTTTTTTAATTTAGGGATATGTTATGGTTGATATTTGATCCAATTATTTGAAAAAAGTTAAAAATTATAATATATAAAAATAATTTAATTGAAATTTTATTTTTAAATAATTTATAATTGTATGTTGAGTCCTTCAAATTAAAATTTTTTATTAATCAATTTAATGTTGTTCAACGGTATTTAGCGTTAATGGTATTTAACTATGTTCAAAATTTTCTAATATCAATTTTTGTTTTTGATATATTCCTTTATCCAAGTGGTAAGGAGTCTTCTAGGAAAAAAAATCAAACAACTTGTTATATTGTTTGAATTTTGGTGGCAGAGGCAATTCATAGCAAATAGGAAGACATTGGTAGTATTTTAACAGGTGTATTTATTCTGTACACTAGCGGTGAAAATTAAAAGTTTTTAGAAGTGTTTTAATTTTAGGGTTTAGATATTTAATTTAGAGTTTAGGATTTAAGTTTTTTAAGTTTAGAATTTAGGGTTTATAAGTTAAAACATAAATCCCTCACTATATTACACTAAACCTAAATTCTAACCATTTCCCTAAATTCTGAAACCCAAAACCCTAAAACTAAAACACTTATAAAGACTTTGGCCCTGTTTGGTAATTGACGGATACATGATAGCTAATAGCCTAATAGTGGATTATATTAGCTGATAGCTGATTTGACTAGCGGATTGTATTAGCTGATTGTATAAAAATATTTGGTAAAATTAACTGATAGCTGATGACTGTTTGATTATTTAAAAAGCAAAATGACATATAAGAGCATGATTATATTTTATATTTGTTTGAATAGTTTATTAGCTATCAATATTTTGTATCTATTAACATTAATTAGAATATGAAAAATAATTTTTTAATATAATATTATTAAGCATATATGAAGTATCTATATATTATTTTATTATTTATATAATTATTTTTAATACAATTTAATTAACTATTAAATTTAAATACAAATAAAAATGTGAGAATAAAAAGAAAAAAAAGAAAAAGTATCAGTTTACAAATGTCACAATGAAAATACATGAGAATGAAGAATTAAAATAAGAAAAGTTAAATTTAGGTTACTTGGAGATTTTTGATAATTGTTGAGAGTAAAAAGATCTTTATAACTCTTATGTCAAAACTTCTAATATAAAAAAAGCAACTTTTAGCAGCTTTTTCAAAATTAGAGATTTCATCTCAATCCGCTATTTCAATTCACTATTCACCAAACATTCAAATTAGCAGATTTGACCGGTTAAACCTCTAATATTAGCTCAAATCGCTACTTATTTTTAAATTTTACTGCATTTTATTGAATATAAAGATTTACATGATTTTCAAAATCTAAATTATTGTTTTATAGTGAAGTATTATTTAAGGTAAGTTTCATATTGACGTCTCTATCCTATCATTATTTGTCACATAAATGCATGAACATCCCTCTGCATGCCCCAATTCAATGAAAATGTACTATTAAACGTTTCTCAATATTCAAAGATATGATGAATTGATACCATGCTAATTTCGTTTCGTTTAGACTAGGTAATATTTTTATTTGTGATTACTAATTAGTTAGTTTAACGAGACGAGTCTTTATAATCTTTGAATAAGAAATATCATTGTAATGTATGTTTAACAACACTATGTAAACCTAATGATACAATCAATTTCTTTTTCGTGTCCCAAACGTAGAGAAGTAGCCAATTCCTTACCATTTCCACACACACACACACACACACACACATATATATATATATATATATATATATATATATATATATATATATATATATATATACGAGAAATTATATCATATGTCATTCTCACCATGCCATCCATAAGACCAACTAATAAAAATTATTCATCTCATTATTTTTTTCATGTCATCTTTTTACCAAGTGAATTTTCACTTGGTAAAAGTTGCTTTTGAATTTGATTTACATTAAATACGAGTGAAGATTCACTTTGTAAAAAGATGATGTGGTAAAAAATAATGAGATGGATGATTTTTATTGGTTGGTCCCATGGATGACGTGGCGGGAATAACCCATAATATAATTTCTCCTATATGTACATATATATACATATATTGGTTAACCAAACCTTCACATAATCAACTATTAGTTGGTCTGACGAGATGAGACATTAGGTCTCTTAATTAAGGTTAGAAGTTCAAATTCTAACAATGTGTATGAAAAAAATGAGTTTACAAAGTTGTCCTATAACGAGTCTCTATAATACCCGATCTGAATTAATCGATTAATACATCATATACTAATGATTATTTTAAAAAAATTGAAACCTCCACATATTTTGCATGCATAAATTAGATGTTTGAAATGTTCAACATGCTTTTTCACCCATTTAGAAGATCTTGTTGTAGGGATTGGGAGGTGAGAATGACACTACACTACTAGAATCTCTACTTTCTTTCTTTCATGGAAAATGATTGGTTTGGTTGAATGGATCGGCCCCGTAATGATGAGTACATCCATCACTAGGAAATAGGAATAGCCTTCCCATGGCCGGAAATCATTTTATGTGATGCTAAGCTAATTCTGAGTTTTCGGCCCTCATAAAATCACATGGATCAGTTCACACGCACCATTTTTTCCTACAGTACCTTAAATTGAAACCTTTTCATTAATCCACATCACCTCCGTCCAACATTGCTAATTTATTTGGGATAATTATCAGTATCTGATCAATCAATCAACTAATTCGATTCAAATTTTTTAAAAGTCTATTATGAGAAAAAAAATTATAATCTAATTTGTTTCATTGACAACGCGTAATAGTGTTAATAAATTTAAACATTATTTAAATTAACTTGTTTTTACTTTACAATATCATGTCTAAAATAAACGTTTTATTTTTTAAAATTGCTTTTCAAAAATAATACTAAACATATTTAACTTCTTAAAAACATTTTTTTGTCGATACTTATAAAAATGATCTCAAACTACCCTTACTCTTCAAATTATTTTACTGTTAGTTGTCATTTGCTGATGTTTTAGGCTTTATGGGTCATGTTATCCTTAGGCTTTTAGCCTATTTATGTGGGCCAGTGTAACACTCTAAAAACACGTGTAAGTGTAACTCTTCTAATCCTTCTTGTGAAGCCTCTATATATATATATATATGGAATAAGATCCAATTACACGGTGTAAAACTCTTTCAATTTTACACATTTTTGGATCGTTGGATGGGTGAAACGGATGGATGAGATTAACAGTAGAATATGTGAAGATTATCACTTTGAGAAAAAAATAGTAAAGAGTTAATCTCGGTCATCCATTCTCACCATCCAACGATCCAAAAAACGTGTAAAACTTAAAGAGTTTTACACTGTGTAAGTTGATCCTAACCCTATATGTGTGTGTGCGTGCGTGCGTGCGTGCGTGTGGATCCACTTTTATAGTGTAATATATGGATCCACTTCCATAGTGTACAACTCATTTAGTTTTACACTAATTTATGACCATTGGATGAGTGGAATGGATAGATGAGATGAAAAGTTGAAAATAAAGAGATTTTTAAGGAGAAAAAATATGAGTGTTTAATCTCATTCATCCATTACACTCATCCAATGGTCATGGATTAGTGTAATACTAAATGAGTTTTACACCATTTAAGTGGATCTCATCCATATATATATATATATATATATATATATATATATATATATATATATATATATATATATATATATATATATATATATATATATATATATATATATATATATATATGTGTGTGTGTGTGTGTGCGCGCGCGCGCGCGCGCGCGTGTGTGTGGGGGATAGGATCTGTTTACACAGTATAAAACTCTTTAAGTTTTACACTTTTTAGACCGAGTTTTACACTTTTTTAGACCGTTGAATGAGTGAAACGAATGGATGAGATTAACAGTAAATATGTGAAGATTATCACTTGAAAAAAAAGAGTAAGGAGTTAATCTGAGTCATCCATTCCCCTATCTAACGATCCAGAAAACGTGTAAAACTTAATTTTTTTTACATTGTGTAAGTTGATTCTAACTCTCTCTCTATATATATATATATATAGGATCCATTTACACACAATGTAAAACAATCAGTTTTACACGTTTTTTGGATCATTGGATTGATGAAATGGATGGTTGAGATTAATTATTTACTTTTTTTTCTTCCAAGTGATAATCGTTACATATCCTACTGCTAATCTAAGTCATTCATTCCACCCACCTAACGATTCAAAAAATATGTAAAACTTACAAATTCTTACACTGTATAAACGAATCATATTTCTATATATATGTGGATAAGATCTAGTTAAACGATATTTTTTTGTAATTCTACATTGATTTGGGCCATTTTAAGAGTGAAAATACTTCCGATTAAATGTTGAAAATGAGTAGATTTTTCAAGGAAAAAGAGAGAGAAGTGGATAACTTCAACCATAAACTTACATTCATCATGTGGTCCACAATTAATATAAATTCTTTTTAATTTTTATTTTTGTAAATGGATCTTATCCCAAATATGAATGTATATTCCCAGCATATCTTTTTTTAAACGTTACCTACAAGGCTATAACCTAGGAAAAAGAGAAGGAAAAAAAATATTTTTATATGATATTAAACCCAAGACCAAAGGAAAGAAAGGGTCTACTAGATTCAACATTTATTGACTTTTTCTAAACATACCCATTTTCACTAATTTGGTGATATGTTAAAAAGGTGACTCATTGCCTTACTAGGGTATAAATGTAATTATCTCAAACAGATTATTTTTTTTTAATATGTTGGTGCGATGCAAGGGTAGCATCTATTCAACTTTCTAAGTCTTTTCAAAAACGGCACACACAGCATGGTATTATTGGTGCTCAAACTCGAGTCCCAAGAAATAATAAACATCTACCTTTGCCACCAGAACACATGAGGATAAGCTCGAACAAATTATTTCAATAGTGAAATTATTTTGATTGTATATTTTCGGTTATTAATGATAATAATCGTTTGGATAGTGTTATTTTTTTGTATATAAATACTTAGATTTGGTGGTGTTAAGTAAGCCTACTAACTTGAAAGTAGCAGTTCTTTGAAACTTCGATTATTATACTATTGATATTTTCTATTATAAATGAAATTCTATATTTAAAAGAAAGATCGTTCATGTCAATGTTATAAGACTAAAATCGCATATGCACCCTTTCTTCTAGTGATTTATAAATAACAAAAAGAAATAAGGAAGACGATAAAACAATTATCATTTTTACGGATGGACCGAGAGGTGGAGAATGATTTAAATTTTTTATATTTTTTATTGAAAATATATCTTCACCTCCTAAAATTTTATAAGTTCACCCGCTAACATTAAATTTTGCGCCCGTCCTTGATCATGTTCGTCTTTATTATCATCGTTGTCATCAAGTTATGATGCCAACACATTTACAAACACCAAGAGATGATCATGTTAACCAGACAATGTGCAACTCAAACCTAACATGCAACATGTAAATTTCCTGTTTTCTATAAATATTTATTGATCACACACTCAAGCCTAACATGTCATATATGCTTGGTGATAAATAATTCCATCTTCGTTTAAGATTTAATTGTATTAATAAATTAAAAAATATTATATATTTAAATATATTTAATTTCACGTTCTTTTGCATATTGTAATTACAATATATTTAATTGAGTGTCAAATTTCAACTGTAATATTATCTCAATATATATAATTTGGATTAAAAGAGGGTACCCACCAGTCAATTTCAATGTACTATAATGGATTTTATCTATTTATTTTGTCATCTCCATGGGAAAAAGTTGTACCGCGTTTGCAACTTCACATGGTACTTTGGTGAGATAGCAATAATATATTGGAAATCAATAAAGTTTGAACAAAAAAAATATTGGAAATCAATAAAGACATAAGGGCAACCACATGCCCAATAGAAATCATCTCCCTTTTTTAAGCCTATACTTATATTTCCATATTAAAAAATTAAATTTAAGAATTAAGGTTAGGGTTTATAAAATTTAAGGTAAGAGGTATGATATAAAATTTAAAATTTAAAGTTAAAATTTAAAATTTAAATTTTTTAGTATTTTTAATATTGAGGCATAAAAAAGAACACCGAAAAAAACATATAATTTTTGTCCCCACATTTCCTGCCACTCCCTAAATCACTCTAAAAGGCCACAATTTGACATTTAAAAAATATTTATAACATGTCCGGTTGAATTTTAGTTTGGTTAATATAATTATTATTATTATGATATTAAAAAATCGTAAATTTATTTGATTTATGAGAAGAAGGTTATGAAAAATCTATACAAGTTACTTTTATTGTTTTCTTATTAAATTTCGCGGTTAAAAAGCGGTGGAGGAGTTGGCTAATCTAGACTTAAAATTGGTTGTTAACGAAGGTTGGGCGCTAAAAGACAGTAAATTTTAATATTTGCCCAAAAACTTAAAATATTACGTTTTTTATGACACTTTAAGTTAGGTTGTTCGTATTTTTCAATAAGTACCAAAAATTATTTCGTAAATATCGATACTTGTCAAAAAACTTAAAATGTTATAAAAAAATTATGTATCGAAACTTATTTTGTAAGTATCAAAATTTATCAAAAAAATATGAAAAATTCAATTTAAAATATTATAAAAAATTTATTATTTTAAGTTCTTAAACAAATTTTAAAATTTGCCGTCTTTTAGCTGCACTCTAAAACTACGACACCCCATACCTATCCCAAGTGTTCACAGGGGTCTTTACCCTGTTTAAATGATGTAAAAAAATTGTTTTTAAACACTTCCAAATACTAAATTATTTATTTATGACGGCTTCCTCAGTTCGTTGCATGTAATGCAATGTTCTTTAAATAAATTAGAAATTATGAATGATAAGCTCTGCCTTTTTCGTGGCTTTAATTTGGATGACGACGTACAAAAAAGTCCCTTTTCCCTCCATTTTAAAATTCATTTTCACTTCATTTGTACAGTTTTAAATAATATATTTTATTTACTTAAATATTTTATAAAGATATTAGATGAATGTTAGCTTCTTTTTTATTCTACAAGTGGGATTAATAAATTACTATGCATCTCAATTCTCATCTATCTATTTTAAGGGTAAATTATAATGTGGTCCTTGAATTTTTAGGGCACTTCCATTTTAATCAAGTATTTTGATCGTCAAAAAATTTGACATGTCATGTTAAAATTTTATTCTTTAAAGAAAATCCAAAAGACTTCTTTAAAATTGACAACCGCCAGCCTCCTTTCGTCTGTGTCACCGTCAAATATTATTTTAAAATTTAATCTGTTTAAAAATTCGATGACTAAATTAGAGTGTTATTTACATTTATTTTAAATACCAAATAAGGATCTAATTTGTGGAGTTAAACAACTCTACCACGTACGTGATAATAATCCTAGATATTAATTTAAAAGAATTAACTTTTGGGTTCTAATAAACTTGATTAATTCACTTTTAGAAGCAAACTCTTTACTATTTGGGTTTGGCACAATCTTTGAATAAATGTTATCTAATAATAAGACGATTAGTTCACTTTTTATGAGCTTTTGGGGGGATTCCTTTATCCTACTTTACAATATTAATGGAAATACAATTTTCCAAATACCACTTTGTGCCTCCATTGACTATAAAGTTCAAGACACCCATTTTAATATCTACACAACATTATAATAATGCTAGCAACTAGTTCCATATTTGTGATGATATTTGGATTGTGGATATATATATATATATATATATAAAGTAATAATTATATGTTATTTATTATTTTTTGGTATAATCATTGATATTTAACTAACTAGTTAGTTAATTCAGATAAGATACTACAAAGATTTATTATGAGGGTGATTCTTTCGATCGAGTATAATTTAATTGACATTGTCGTTGATACAATGTATAGAAAGATGTGGGATCAAACATGTTTAAGTGCACAATATCTTCCTATTTATATGTGGAAAGCTATATGAGTAATATATGTTTTGTACACTAAATATTCAAAAATCACACGTTACGAATATTGACCTCAAATTACAATCAACATAAATTTTCTGATAATTTAAAAATCAAAATTTTAAAATCCAACGAGTTCAATATATCAATGAATTCATATATATGTTTATTGTTAGTATTTTGGCAACCATCCATGAAAGTAGAGCAGAAGAATTGTTAGTATTTTGCCAATTAAGGCCAAACTGCAAGGATGGATGATTTGACGTTTACCAGTCAATGGAAGCTCATCATTTTGTGGCTGCCAATCCAACCTAACCAACTCTTTGATTCTAAACACCCTAATTTAAACTTTATCCCCTAAATTAAATCGTTAAATCATAAAATAGTTATGCTTGTGAAATAATATTTTTTCACTGCTAGTATACATGATAACAATTTGAAAAAATTATAATTATTATTTTTTGGACACAATATCGTGATATAACAATTTTATACTCCCTCCATCCCACTATTTGTGTCACATTTGTATTTTAAAATTGTCTCAATCAAAATGTCACATTAAAAAACTCAACAACTTTTATAAAACACATTTATTTTTTATCCTTTTTTAATTTCCCAACAAAAATAAAAGTTAACTTTTTAAGGGCAAACTTGTCATTCAAATTATTTTACACCACACATCTCATATAAATTTTTTCTTCCTAAAATTTCGTGAAAAGTCAACATGTGACACAAATAATGGGACGGAGTACTATTTTGAGATAATTAGTCAATATCATTTGTTTTTTTTTAAATAATAGCTGAATTTTATTAAAGATAAAGAAATGTACAACAAAATATACCCTCAAAAGTTTAGAGACTATGTCCACCAATAATTTATATAAAAATAAAACATGAAACTCAAAAGGTGTAAAAAAACCTTCATTCAACATGACCTTCAATTTTCATCATTAAAATCTTATTATTTCTATTCAACTAGACAATTATGTAGTGATGTAAGAGAGGCGACAAAAATAAGCAATGTTTCAGATCTACTTCGCTGATGGTGTTGATTACATCGATAAACTGTTATAAAAGAGCATCCAATCGAACTAGATTGTCAATCTTCTCTAATCAAGGATGTGTGCCATGATGATAGCCACACAAATACAAAATAACCACAAATAAAGTAGATGAGAACCATGTCACAAGATAAAAAAATCATACCACAAATAGGTGCGAAACAAATACAACAAACGGTGCGAAAAAATATACAAAACAAAAGAATTTTTTTTTAACAACTAAAAATAAACTCAGACAACAAAAAGTTAATACTAATCAACAACCTCATAAAATTAATGTTATCGTCTATAGCGTAAAAAGAAAAAAATTAAGAGAAATGACAACAGAAAAAAAAAGAAGTTTATTCAATACTATTTATCTATTATTTTGTCAAAATTTTGTGGATTTCTTTTTCATTGTGGTGAGTTTTTATGATTTTTTTAATCAGAATTAAACATACATAAGTGGAAATTGTGCTTTTAATAAATTCAAATTAATAATATTTTTAACAATTACATTAAATGACAGAGAACTACTAATTGGTTGAGTGGTCACAAATATTTATAATGTCTTATATTTTTATAATTTTAAATCTCAATATTTATTTTAAAAATATAATTATTATTTAATTAAAAAATTGATAATATAAAATATTAGGGTAAACTAACCCAATGACCACCATACTATGGTAAATGTATTAAAATGACCACATTAAAAAATCGACTCAATTGACCACCCAAACTATTGAAATTGGATCAATGTGACCACAAGCCGTTAATGGGCTAACGGAAGGTGACGTGACAATTAAAAATTTAAAGGTATAATCACACATTTGGTCCTTATTATTTACACATTCTTTCAATTTAGTCCTAATTTTAAACTAATAAAATAAATTAATTAGGTGGTGACACGTGTCAACACCTTATTGGAGGAATTTAATTATTTATATTTGATTAATAAATTATTTTCCTCATCCAATCAAGTGGTAACAAACAATAAGATATATAATACAATTGGTGATTTTTAACACAAACATGTGCTTGGTGCAGTGGTTAAGGTGTTACCTTTGTCCTTGTTGAACCCAAGTTCGATTCCCACCTAAAGCAAGTTTGGGGATTTTGACACGTGTTGACACGTGTCACCACCTAATTAATTTATTTTATTAGTTTAAAATTAGGATTAAATTGAAAGAATGTGTAAAAAATAAGGACCAAATGTGTGATTATACCTTTACTTTTTTAACTGCCACGTCACCTTCCGTTAGCCCATTAACGGCTGGTGGTCACATTGATCCAATTTCAATAGTTTGAGTGGTCAATTGAGTCGATTTTTTTAATGTGGTCATTTTAATACATTTACCAATGTATGGTAGTCATTAGGTTAGGTTTACCCAAAATATTAATATTGAAATTGAACTGAAGTATGTATGTATATTAATTTTTTGAAATATTAAATATAGAAAGAAAATGATAATAAATTAATCAAAAGAGAATCGATCAACAATAAAGGATCTTCATAAGAAAAAAAATATCAAATGGGTTCCGTTGTTTGTGTCATCTATGATTCCGATCAATAATATTCATTCCTTTTAAAGTAATTTTTAAGTAAGTGCTCAATCTTTTTTTGGTTGCCCTTTTAGTTTCTAAGGCTCAGCCTCGACTAATTCGGACCGACTCGCGTCATACACCGACTTTGGTGGATGAGTCTTCCGGCGGGTATTTTTTACGTACACAACATCTCGAACCAGAAACTTTGCTTAAGCAATACTAAACTATTTAATACTTATCAAGTTGCCCTTCCTAAACTACTCACTTTATTATTTACATGTAAAAAAGAGGTGAAATAAATAAATGTAATTGACTAAAATCATGAATAACTAGATAATCAAGGCAGGCCCGGCCCTGGGCAGGGGCAACAAGGGCGCCCGCCCAGGGCCCACGTTCAAGAAAATTATATACTTTTAATTTTATTCGAATTGTATTTATTTTAATAATTTTAAATTTTTAATATTTGTCATTAAGGTTCAATTTTATCAATATTTGTTAATAGAAGTTTAATTTTTTTTAATATTTATTATTAGGGGTCTATTCTTAAAATTCAACTTTTTCTAATACTTGTTATTAGGGGCTCAATTTTTTTAATATTTATTATTTTTTGGTATACTCGTAAAATTCTTTTTTTTTTTAATTTTTGTTATCAGGGGCCCAATTTTTTAATACTTGTTATTATGGATTTACTCTTAAAATTAATTTTTTTGTTACTTGCTATTAGGGACACATATTTAAATAACGGTATGCAATCGCAACAACGACCGTTACATGACGATAGCAATAGTGGCGGAGCCAATATTTTCTTATAGTGGGGTCATGAGTGAAGTATGTGGTATTAGGGATTTCTATACTACTAGAATAAGCATTGTTGACCTCATACCCTCAACAAATTAAGTGAGGTCAAATATAATATTTTTTATGCAAAATTCTACATTACCTCCTTGAAAACCCCATGACCCAACAAATCAAGTGGGTTTAATTACACCCCAAATTTATATGCTACATCCGCACATGGGTAGCGGCACCATCTGAAACTGCGATACCCACAATTGTTGTATCCACAATAGCGTATGTTATTTAGAGATTGCACAACTGCGATACTCGCATTGACCAAAATAGCATCTATAATGTTCGCAACTACAATAAAATTTAACATAACTATAAATACGACCACAGTTGTAAATTAAAATTTTACTTTAAAATTAATTTTTTATATTCGCCCTGAGCCACCAAAAACTCAGGACCGCCCTGAATCCAGGCCATCTAACTATTTTTCGTAAGTTTGGGAGTTGGTGGACTGTGATTTAAGCCTTAAGGCATTTTTTTTTGGTATAAGTTGTGAGTATGAAATCCACGTGGGCAGAAGGAGTCAAACATTGTGACATATGGTCGGAAAGAGAAAGATATAGTTCCAATTCCTTAAGATCGTTGAGATACATTGGATTGATGTGCCATATCACTATCAAAGACTCTCACCTATTCTCATTGGACCCCACGGCCGTTTTTCCCGTTATTTTTCTCTCTATCAGGTTTATCCCATGTAGTAAAACTCCCCTCCCCTACCCCACCTTCACTTTTTCTCCTTTTCCGTCCTTACATGAAAAATTTCCACGCTTCATTCAGCCACTGCCGTCCACCCTCCTCCTCCTCTTCCTATAAAACTCCACCATTGTTTTGTTACACCCAGCATACACATTAAGCTTTATAGTTTATTCTCCAATATGAGAGTTGCCGCCATTGCTGTTACTTTCAACCCACTCACTACTACTCCTAAACTCACTCACTACTCTTTTCCTTCTGCCCTCATTACTCCTCCTCTCATGCTCCCCACTCCTGAGAATCAAGAGCTTTCATGGAATCATTTGACTCACTCTAACTCGGATAAGCTCGCCAGGAATTGGATGGAGTATCAAGGGATCAATAACTGGGATGGCTTGCTCGACCCGCTCGACGATATTCTACGAAGTGAGATTCTGAGGTACGGACGGTTCGTGGAGGCGGCGTATCGTGCTTTCGATTTCGACGCTTCTTCGCCGACCTTTGGGTCGTGTAAGTTTCCCAAGAACTCGCTGTTGACTCGGACTTGCACTAGGGAGACCGGTTATAAACCGACCAAGAACCTGCGTGCGACGTGTGGGATTCAGTTGCCGGGTTGGGTAGACCGGGGGCCGAGCTGGGTTTCCACTCGGTCGAGCTGGATCGGTTACGTGGCGGTGTGTCAGGACAAGGAGGAGATCGCCAGGCTCGGCAGGCGTGACGTGGTGATCGCCTTCCGTGGTACCGCCACGTGCTTGGAGTGGCTCGAGAATCTACGCGCCACACTGACGGATGTGGGTGGTCTTGGCGGCGGCGGGGCCATGGTGGAGAGTGGGTTCTTGAGTCTCTACACTTCTGGTAATGCCACGTGCCCCAGCTTGCAGGAAATGGTGAGGGAGGAGATCGGGAGAGTACTCGAAATGTACGACGACGAGCCCTTAAGTTTGACATTCACCGGCCACAGTCTCGGCGCCGCTCTAGCTATACTAGCCGCCTACGACATAAACTCCACTTTTAACAATGCGCCTCCGGTCACCGTCATATCGTTCGGCGGGCCGCGAGTCGGAAACCAATGCTTCAGATGCCAACTAGAGAAAAGTGGGACCAAGATTCTACGTATAGTAAACTCCGATGACCTCATAACGAAAGTACCAGGCTTCGTGATCGACAACAATGACACGGCAGTCAATCCGGCAGGGCTGCCCAGCTGGGTACAGAGGCGCGTGGAAGACGCGCAACTAGTGTA
Source organism: Hibiscus tridactylites (assembly GCA_958450335.1). Classification (NCBI taxonomy): domain Eukaryota; kingdom Viridiplantae; phylum Streptophyta; class Magnoliopsida; order Malvales; family Malvaceae; genus Hibiscus; species Hibiscus tridactylites. Next base: position 15,652,266 of record OY288273.1, on the reverse strand, counting down.
CGCCGACGTAGGGCAGGAGCTGAGAGTAAGCAGTAAAGAGTGCCCGCACCTGAGCAAAGGAGGCGTGGCGGCATGTCACGAACTCAGTACATATTTGGAATTAGTAAATAGTTTTGTTAGTTCAAATTGTCCGTTACGGGCCACTGCCCGTAAAGTGTTATGCTAGAATTAGATAATAACCAATTAGCCAGGCATTGTACAGGAATGGTTATGCTAACTTCTTTTTGTTGATGGAATGAAATAATAATATTGACCGAAACTATGAAATAATAATATTGACCGAAACTAAAACAATTTGTTTAAATTGAACCCAAACAAGTATTTCAGTAGAAAAAAAAGATGATATTCATCTCAAGAGATATGAATTCAATCACAATATCTACAAAGTGCATATACTTTGTCAAAAGTGCTAAGAATATCTATAATATTCAAAGATTATTGTTAAAATTTATGAAGTTAGTTACCCAGACGTCAAAGGCAAAGCTGATCCTAATGCGCATGTCTCACATCGTAGACCAAAACTTCATGCAACACCTTCTTGTGTTGGAAACCGAGTTATGTGTTTTGTCGTAACGAATACTTCATAATTTGTGTGACGCATGTTACGATTATTAATTGATGTATGAATAAATATAAATTTGTGAATATGTACTTGAAGATTATTAAGCATTTTTATCGAATATTTTTCATTTTCAACTTCGTAAGACGTACATTGTCGGAGACAGAAATAAAAATCAAGACCATGTGATAATGTATAATTAATTATAAAAATAGAGAGGATAAAATTCAAATTATTTAAAAATTGGAGACCTTAATAAGTAAATAACTTTGTTATATTTTATATAAAAAGAATTTATAGGCAGAATCTGTGGAATGGTCTAAGTGATAAATGATAATGTATTTTATCCAGGTGACCTGAGTTCGAGTACTATATGTGCACGATGTGTGTGCCTTGTTAAAAGGCTAAAAAAATTGAACAAATACTACATTGTAATCACATCATTAGAAATGACAAAAAGAATTTAAAACATTAAGTTCAAAATAACAATAGAGATAAAAATTGACAAAAATAATAATTTGGTTTTAAAATGGCTCCCCCTTACTCAAAGCATCATTAGAAATGTTAGTCCAACATTTATGATCATCTAGTTGAATAAAATAAAAATAAAACAAATAAATGCTAAAACAACTAGATTTTTACCAACACTTGAACTCAAGGTAGGATGTGAAGTCTTCCTTCTTCAAGTGTTCTTCCTTAGTGTGCATGGAGCTCCCCCTCAATGTTTGACTTGTTGAACATCTCCATCACACCTAGCAAAAGACAATCAAGTAATTTTTGGTATCCAAATTGCTTTGGACCCATGAACATTAGTAGCACAAATTTTAGTCCCCTTAGGAATCCATTTTTCAATGTCATCCTTTTTAATTGAAGTACTAAGTCCTTTTGGGACCCAAATACTTCTAAAACATTTTACTTTAATAGATTTAGGGGCATTAGATTGTCTTACATAGAAATTTGATTTTCCAAAATTGTTTTTCTCTTCTAGCTCTTTGGAAATCAAATCTTTTTCTTCTTGAACTTTTTGAAGCAAATTTTGTAAATCAAAACATTTTAATTCAAACTCTTCAAGTTTTGCTTCAAGTTCAAGTTTGGTTTTAGAAATCAAATCATTTTGAATTTTCAACTTTGAAATCAATTTATTATTTTTCAAAATGTGATTTTTAAACTATAAAACCAAATCATCATAGGCATCTTGTAATTCATCAAAAGAATATGAACATGAAGTAGATGAATTAGAAGTTACCCTTGAATCTTCTTCGATGGCCATAAGGCAAAGGTTAGCTTGTTCATCGTCGGTGGAGTCCTCATCACTCCAAGTAGCCACATGTGCCTTCTTCTTATGGCTTGAAGTGCTTGCCCTCTTCTTTCTCTTGGGTTCTCGTTCAAGCTCTCTCATGGCTTTCTCCATGAACGGGGCACACTTCTTAAAGAGATGAACTATCTCTTCATCTTCATCCTCCTCTTCACTTGAGTAGACATGATGACAAGTGGAGGATTTGAGAGCCATGACACTTGCATTGATGTCAAGCCCTTTGATTTTCTTCTCTCTCATAGCTCTAATTTCTTCCCTCCTTTTCTCATCTTCTTTATTCTTTTTCATGATTTGATGAGTAAGGAGTGACCCCATGAGTTCATCAAGCTTCAAGGTCTTCAAATTCTTGGCTTCGATGATGGCGGTCCTCTTTGAGTCCCAAGACTCGGGAAGTGAGTACATGAGCTTTCGGACAAGTTTTTCCTCCGAAATGGCTTCTCCATACCCCTTGAGACCATTTGTGATTGTGGAGAACCTATCAAACATCTTCTCGATGTTTTCTTCTGGATCCATCTTTAAGTTCTCATACTCTAAGGTTAGGAGCCCAATCTTGGTCTCCTTGACTTCATCGGTTCCCTCGTATATGACTTCAAGCTTGTCCCATACCTCCTTGGCACTCTCACAAGAAGACATCTTCCCATAGATGGTTGGGCCAAAAGCACAAAACAAGATATGCAAGGCTTTGCAATTAAGCTCCATCTTCTTGCGATCGTCGGCACTCCATTCCGCTTTGCTTCTTTGAGGCACGAACGGACCATCTTCAACTATATCCCATAGCTTGTAATCTCTTGATTTGATGAAGAACTTCATCTTTGTCTTCCAATGGGCATAGTAGGTTCCGTCAAAGAAAGGCGGTTTGTCGATTGATTGTGCCATTTGAGCCGGTTGATGAAATAGTGATCGAGCTTGCCGGATCTTTTCAATAGGATGTGAATCCCCTTCGATTAAGCTAAGCTCTGATACTAATTGTTGAGTTGTATGGGGCTCGATTCGTTCAACCGATTAGGCTCACCAAGTGGTGGAAAGGTGGATTTTTGGGTGGAAGGGTTATGGAAGAAAAAATAAAGATTGAGACAATGATTTATAGTGGTTCAACCTTCTAACCAAGGTCTACATCCACTACCTTAGCTCCCCACTAAGGATTTCTCAATCAATCCACTATTGATTCGTCCCCTTTTCTAGGCTTAGGAGGTAACCCTTATACACAATCAAGCTTTCTACCCAAAGCCTTGATTGAAACCCTCTCTTACAAAGAGAAATAAGAAGCAAACTTAAAACCCTCTAATAGGTGTTTGTTTGCACAATTAAGCACTCACCCAAAACCTAAAACACTTGAGCAAATTTGACAATTTTGGCTCACTAGTGTTTGTCTATACAATAAATGACAATTTAAGCTCTAAGACAATATTTGATCATTTTTTGTTTTACAATATGAGTATTAGCCTTTACTTGATGCTTGAAGGTCCCTTTTATACTCTCAATTGAGTTTGTAGCCGTTACTAGCCGTTGGGATCAAATTGGAGCCGTTGAGGACTTTAATTCCCACCATAAATGCAGTTCTGCAGCTCCCCGTTTCGAAACGCTCGAACCCGTTTCGAAACACTCTCTAAGTAGAAAGAGCCGTTGCAGTCTATCAGGGCACCCGTTTCGGAACGCCCCCTGGTCGTTTCGGAACACGTATCGAAACGCTAAGTGTAACACACGGGTTTAGGGGTTAGGAGAAATAATATTTTAATATTGTTTGGGTTCGGTTTTATGATTTAATTAATGGTTCGGGTTTTGTTTTCAAATTAATTAATTCGATGTTGACTATGCTTTGGGATTAAACCCCAAATGGCCATGGATCATATACTCTTGTGAATATCCCATTTCATTAAGGGCAAATTGGTCTTTAGGCCTTTAAGTTAAAATAAAACAAAACACCCCATTTTACTATTCATTGTCTTCTTCAAAATTTTCTAACGTTGGAAGAGCTCTCTCTACCTCTCTACTATTCCATCACCATCCTCACTCATCTTTGAAGGTTTTTGAAAGGTAACAACGTTTTTGACTTCCCCTCAACTCCATCTCTTTAAAAGTACCATTTATTTTCATTTTCGTTGAAGTTTTGAAAATGGGATTTTCAAAGGAATTGATTAAAAATGGTGTCTTTGGGTAGCTAAACCTAATATTTTGATTTAATATGGTTAGTTATGGAATATAGGAGTCAAATGATGCAACATATGTGATTTTTGAATGATTTTGAGTAATTCCCGAAATTGGGTAAAAATGGGGTTTTTGGAGGGTTTTGGGTGAGTTTTGGGGGTTGTTTTAGGTGGGAATTGATAGGCTATTGATAGTACTATGGTTAGGGGTTGATGTGGGATCATTTGTGGGTGTAATGGATGTTGGAAACATGGTTTTTGGACATGGTTTTGGGGCTGTCCGAGATTGCAGATATTGGGGTTTGTTCATGGCTTGCAACGTTGTAAATTGAATTTGAATTGTGTTCCGGGTTGGTCTTTTGATGTTGGGCTGATTTGGAATTGTTTGAAATGTGTTTGAGGTTGTTTAGAAGCGGGAATTTGTGTTGGAGAAGCTTCGGGAAGAAATCCGGGATTGTGAGAGTGGTTGCTTGCTTGGCTTGGAGCTTGGAAGCTTAGGTGAGTGGTTAAACATTTTAAGTAGTTTTTAAATGGTTGGTTCGAGTATGTGGACTAGGTTGGGCTTGGTAGACCCACCTAGAGTTAGGATTAAGGTGGTAACCTAATCCTAAACTTGATCTAGAGCTTTTGGATGAACTTATATATATGGATGTTTATGCCTCGTATGACTTGTGATATGATTGTTTATGTATATTGTGTTATACATGTGAGATGAGGCATGATTTGTGATGCTTAAGGCATGCATGGTAATGGTTCATGATTGTGATCATGGTGAGTACGTGCTAAGCACAAAATTGATTTAAATGAACAATGTGGAATGAGTTAAATGTTGGCACTAATATGCTTGAGTACAAATGATCGATCATTAGGATGTTAGTGTGTACACATGAGTCAAAAGTCGCGCGTGGCCTTGGTGGCGTTGAGTCACCAAGGAGGAGTACGGGTACGCCCAGAAATTGTATTTATATATAGTCGATGATGAGTGGAATCCCATCGACGGGGCGTGAGGATGAGTGGAATCCCCTCTGCGAGACCGGTGATGAGTGTAATCCCCCCGTGAAGTAATGTGGTTGTTGGATGTGAGTTCCAACGTGTTTATCCGCGTATTCGGGTCATAGCTAGGTGCCAATATTGATTGATATGTGTATCAATGTGTTGTGGATTATGATCCTTATTTGGATGTGCATATGTGATTACATGTGTTGTGGAATAGAGCTTATGAGCATGACATTTATTTGGATATTGTTCATGCATCTTAACTTGTGCTCTTGAGGATTCTTGTTAATTATGTGTTTTGCCTTGGCTAAGATCGTGCTCGGACCCTGCATTGTCGAGGTTTGTTTTTAAAGAGCTTACCCTCACTAAGCTTTATTGCTTACGCTCTCTCTTTGTTCGACAATGCAGGTCCTTAGTTCGTGGGGTTGCTAGGAGCAAGAAGGGGGCCTCCAAGTGTGCTTGTGGTGCTAGTGTAGCTACCAAGTATGAACTTTTAAATTAAGATGTAATGGTCAAGCAATGGGACATGTAATCTTATTATGTTGCTTTTGGATTATGTTGTGGTTGATGTTGCTTAAGAGCATGTTAGACTCCTCTTTTGTGCTTGTTATTCGGCTTGAGACGTATGCCTTGCTTGAAACCTTGTTAGTATATTGCTATCTTGTTTTTGTCTAAGTGTTGACCTTGTGAATGCCTAACTCCTTAAATGAGTGTATGAATGCATGACTTGTGATGTTATGCCTTGGTGTTTAATTTCGTTTTAATGAAGTTAAAGCATGCTAATATAGTTGGATTGCCTTAGGTTTAATTGTTAGAGTGTTGTTGGGTGTTTTGGTGGTGTTTTGGGGCACCCTTATGCCTTAAAACAGCCAAAATGAGTCTGCAGACAGGGGGCGTATCGAAACGGGCTACTCTGTTTCGATACGGTCCCTTTGTATTTGGCCAAGTGTTTCGAAACGGATAGGGGTTGTTTCGGTACATTTTAGCTACTGGAATTTTGAGAAATTGACGAGATAAAGGTGTTCCGAAACGGGCCTTTGATGTTTCGAAACGGTCAAATCTCGTTGATCACGAGAAGTTGACCGTCAAGGTCGTTTCGATACGGGTCACCCCTGTTTCGAAACGGTCTCCTCATGGTTGACCCTGGCCTGTTGACTAAGTCAAGGCGTATCGAAACACCCTAAGGGCGTTTCGATACGGCCTGCTGTAAAGGGCTAAAATGAGCTGTTTAATGTATCGTCTTCGTTGGTCGATGTTGAATTGTTGTTTTTTCCGCTGTTGTGCTTCACATATGATTTAATCATGTCTGTAGACAAGATAATGTTAAAAGAAATTTTCTGGGTCGTTAACCGAGGAGGAACCTTAACGGGTTTCGCTTCGGATTTCCCCGTGTGGCCCACTCGGACCGGTCGTCTGACCAGACCGAGACGAGGGGTTATACTAAGACACGTATCGAAACGCCCTGCATTTAAAAGTTAGTTGGGAAAATAACCGTTGGAGTTTATGACCGTTGTGGTCAATGCCACGTAGGCGTATCGAAACGGCATAGCCCGTTTCGAAACGCTGGGCAAAAATCCCGTCCAAGGAAAGCCTGTTTCGATCCAAGTATCGAAACGATTTTGCTACTGGAATTGCCGTATCGAAACGCCCCTAAGGTGTTTCGAAACGCATGGACAGTTTTGTAAAGTTTGGCTTTGAAAAGCATAAAAACCCTTTATAAAAACTTCCCTAAACATAGTTTCAAGTTGTTTGGACTTTGGAAATGTTTTAAATACTTTTTAAATCAGTCCAAAACATTTTTCAATTATTATATCAAAACATTAGTTCTACAGTATATTAGGATAGTTATTAAGGTTTTAGGTACTATTAAGAGATATAAAATTTCCCTTGTAAAAACGCACTGTTTTGGTACTTGAATAAAACAGAGTTTGTTTTCTTCTCTCGTCAAGAAGCTCTCCAATTCCCAAATTGAGAAATCTCTCAAGCTTTAGAATCAAGAACTTAACATGATATCAGTTGGATCTTTCGATACGTATTCCTCTGATTCTTCCACTCGTTTTCGTCTTCTTGATCCTTCCGACGAATTCTATATACATCCCAATGAGAATCCCTCTCTCGTTTTAACCTTTGTTCTCCTCACCGGAAACAATTACAATTCTTGGTCTCGATCAATGCGCATGACATTGATTTCGAAAAAAATAAGTTTCACTTCGTCAATGGTTCTTTGAAGGAGACGCGTGAAGATGATGCTAGCTATTTTGTGTGGGTTAAATGTAATAACCTCGTCCTTTCCTGGCTTCAATGTGCGATTAGTCCTGAGATTGCTCAGTCTTTTCTCTGGTTCGACATGTCTTATAAACTGTGGGCTGATTTGCGTGATCGGTTTAGTCAAGGAGACATCATTCGGGTATCCGATTTACGACAAGATTTTTTCTCTCTCAGTCAAGGTATTCATTCTGTTCAAACTTTCTATACGCAATTAAAAGTCATTTGGGATGAGTTATGTGTTTTGCCGCCTCTCTCTTCGTGTTCTTGTGATGCTATCAAATTTAGGAAACAAGATTTCTTTTTAAGGTTTTTTAGGGGTCACAATAAATCTTTTGTTGTTCCAAAATCCCAAATCCTTATGCTTAAACCCTTTCCTGAAATTCATGGAAATTTTTCTATTATTATACAACATGAAAGGTCTGTCAGTGTTAGTCCCTGTGATTCTCATGTTTTAGCTGTTGATAAGAACATGAGTAGGTTCTAAAAGAAGCCTTCTTGGTCTCAAACTAATAATGTCAATCGAAAGCCTTTATGCACTTTTTATGCTATTTCTGGTCATTCTATAGATAAATGCTATAAAAAGCATAGTTACCCTCCAGGGTATAAGTTTAGTCCTGCCATGGTCAGTAAGACAAATTTTGTTCATGAACAATCTCCCATTGATTCTTCAATACAATTTACTGTTGTAAAAAATGAGGGTATATCTTTTATTAAAGAACAACATGAAGGATTAATGTCAATTCTTCATGAGAAAAGACTCCTTGATCTTAGTTCTGGTCCTACTCCCGCTGCAACACAGTCCACTGTGAATGTCTTATCGTCTGATTTTGCTTCTCTACCTGCCACAAATGATGATTCAGATATAATTTTATCTTGTTTTTCATCCATTTCATCTTCTTGGATAATTGATTCAGGTGCAACTGATCTCATTAGTAATAATATAGGTTTATTTCTTTCGTATACTATTATTAAAGATAAATTTGTAAAATTACTAAATGGTAATTTAGTACAAGTGTCACATATAGGCACAATTCATCTTAATAATGGTCTAGTTTTAAAAGATGTTTTACATATTCTATTTGTTTGGATTTAATCTGATTTCTTTTAGCAAATTGACTTTAGATCCAAATATTTCTGTTTTCTTTTCTAAAAATTAATGTTTAATACAGGATGTCCCATCTTTGAAGACGATTGGTACATCTAACATTGTCAAAGGCCTTTATCAACTGTTAAATCCTATTTGTGTTGATTCTATAGTTTGTAATGTATCCTCTTTCATTTCTTTACATACATGGCATGCTAGGCTAGGACATCCATCTAGCCATAGAATGTATTTCTTTTCCCAGTTAAATGATAGTATCTTTTCTGATAATATTTCTAAATGTGACGTATGCCATTTAGCTAAGCATAAGAGATTACCTTTAGCAAAAAGTTTTTCTGTTTCTGCATCTTCTTTTGACATTCTGCATATTGATGTTTGGGGCCCTTTCCCAATTAAAAGTTTATATGGACATAATTACTTTCTCACTGTTGTTGATGACATGTCTAGATTTCTGTGAATTTTTCCTATGGTCGTTAAGTCTGAAGTTAGAAATTTCGTAATTAATTTTTGCAATTTAGTTGAAACTCAAATTTTTAAACGAGTTAAATGTGTAAGATCTGGTAATGCTCAACAATTTAAAATGGTGGATTTTTTAACAGTAGGGGTATTATTCATCAAACCTCTTGTACCCATACATCTCAGCAAAACAATATCGTAGAAAGAAAACACCAACATTTGCTTAATGTTGCTAGGTCTTTAAGAATTTATGTTAATTTGCCTTTAACATTCTGGATAGATTGTGTTCTGCATGCTTGTTTCTTGATTAATATAACCTCACACCTATTTTAGGTAATAAAACACCCTATGAATTATTTTTTAATAAAACACTTAGTCTTACTAATTTAAAAATCTTTGGTTGCCCGTCTTATGCCTCTGATTTACCCAAACCTGCAACAAAAATGGATCCTAGGGCCATTAAATGTATTTTTCTAGGCTTTCCTAAAAATTATACAATTTAAATACTAAATCTGTTTTTATTTTCAGCGATGTTATTTTCAATGAAACTGTTTTTCTTTTTATAATTCTTCATCTGATTTGGTTCTTTCAAATTCTGATAATTTTTCATTATTTTTTGATGATTTAAATCCTAGTTATCCTGTTCATTATTCTTTTGAACAACATTTTGATCATTTTCACCTGAACAACAATCTGTTCCTCCTCTGAATAGCAATACTTATATTGTTCCTATTTCATCTGATCATTTTGTTTCTATCTCAAATCATCATAATGCTAATTCTGATTTTAATAAGCATAATATGCCTTCTAATCTAATTAAATCTAGACCTTCTAGAACCATTAAACTTTCCTAGAAATTCCATGATTTTTAGGTAAATTTGTCCAAAACTAGAACAACTTCTCATTCTCTTGCTAATGTTTTGTCTTATCATAATATTTCTGATCAACATCAGTTTTTTGTTGGTAATATTGATTTTTATCTGAACCTAAGACATATAAATAGGTAATTAAACATGACTGTTGGAGAACTGCTATGAAAGAAGAAATTTTAGCCTTGGAACCTAATAATACATGAGATTTAGTTTCTTTTCCACCTAATAAAAGTACTATAGGTTGTAAATGAGTTTTTAAAACTAAATTGAAGTCTGGTGGTTCTCTTGATAGGTATAAGGCTAGATTAGTGGCTAAAGGATATACTCAATAGTTTGGTGTAGACTTTTTAAGTACCTTTAGTCCTGTTGCAAAAATGACAACTATTAGAACCTTAGATGCTATTGATGCCTCCAAAAATTGGAAGTTGCATCAACTTGATGTTAATAATGCCTTTTTTCATGGTTCCTTACATGAGGAAGTGTATATGGACATGCCCCATAAATTTTTCAATGAAAATAATTTTGGTTTAGTGTGTAAATTAAAGAAAAGTTTGTATGGGTTAAAACAAGATAGTAGGCAATGGAATGAAAAATTAACTTTAGCTCTCCTTGAACAAGGTTTTTCACAGCCTATTGCTGATCATAATTTGTTTACTAAGGGCTTGGATAATGATTTCATTGCGTTAAGAGCTGTTGATTTGTTGGGATAACTGGTATGGGCATGGTGCAATGCTTTTGAATGAATACCTCTGTTCTAGGATGTTACTTGATTTAGTTAGACTCATGTGTAGGTGATTTATTTTCTATTCCTTTTTAATCATCCCTTTGAATTACTGCCTGCTTTTTTGGTGCTTTCGAATTCGGCACCTTTATATTGCACCGATGAGATCGACGGAAGGGGATATATTAACATTTTCAAAGCAAAATCATTTTGGAATTAATATGCAAGATCAATTTGATGGATATTGCGGGAGCTACTCGACATGGTATGCTCATAAATGAAGTAGTCAGGGACAGTCCGTGATTGGAAACCTCGATGAAGTCAACTTCGAAATCACACTCTACTAGAGTCCAGAGGTGCTGAAAATCGAAAAGAACAAAGGGTCAAAGCCAACACTATCCTGTAGACTGGTCATGACTTTAACGTTGGTGAATGTGCGGTTGTGTCAAAGAAAAAGCACGAGTCCCAACTGGAGGAATCATTTCCCCCATGACGGCTTAGAAGAATGTCAAGGAAGAAAAAGCCAGCGAATCACGGTACAAAAATTATAGACGAATTAGGTCTATTTTGCCATTCAGTGGAGGGGAGATCACAAAACCAAAAGAAACCAATGGCTTGTTAGTCTCGAACCAACAGGCAAATGAATCAAACGGCTCTCATATTGTGAACGAAACAATCAGACCTGAACTCCAACTGTTGTTATTTATTGGAGCTACCAGATAATAGGGTAAAGTATTAAAATAGTCATTAAACTTTATTAAAAAAATAGAACAGTAATTAAACTTTTAAATGTTATAAAATTACAATTAAACTTTATGTGTTGTAATAAAATGCTAACTCGGCCGTTAAAGATTGCTAATGGATAACGTTTACAATTATGAAAATTTGGACAGTAATACATTTAGTCTTTTATATTTATAAATTCAATAATATAGTCCTAATTAAAAAAAGAATAAATTTAACCTAATTTTCTCCTTCATCATCTTCGTCTTCTCAATCCATCCCAAAGCTGAAACAAAGTAGCAAATGAGATGAATTGGGGAGACGAAGATGATGAAGGAAGAAAATAGGTTAAATTTACTATGTATTTAATTAGGACTAAATTGATTGAATTTATAAATATAAAAAAGAAATATGTTACTATCCAAATTTTTATAATTACAATGTTACTCATTACCAATCTTTAACGCCGAATTATATTTTTGTTACAAAACATAAAATTTAATTGTCATTTGGTAAATTATCAATTTAAATATGATAGAGGGACCAATATAGAAATTTGACCTAAGTGAAAAATCAGAGAATGAAAGAACAAATAAGGGATCCACTTTGTGGGTAGATTCAGATCAGTATTCCGCTGTCATTCCCGCCCGTTTCGTTTCAGACGACAGCCGAAAATTAGGGTTTCGAATTTCAATCTCAATGGAACGAGAATTGGATCCAGATATCTGCGCTTCCATTATCGAATTCCTTGTCCGGAAATCAGCCGACGAAATGTTGTTGAAGCAACTCGTCGCAGCTTTCCCGCCTCTTAACCCTACACCGCGCTTGAAGAAAGCTGTGCTACTCCGTTCCATCCAAAACGAAATCATCGCCGGTGAGGTTCCCGAGAAGCTACTCGACTCTTTGGAGATGATCGAGCGCATCGACACTAACCAAACGCTCCCGATTTCCGACTCGATGAGGAAAGCTTATTGCGACGTCGCACTGGAATGCACCGTCAAGTACTTGTCCGGGAACCCAAATCCTAACGGCCTGTACTCGGATGCCGTGAACAGAATCTGGAGGGGCCGAATTGAGAATCTGGAAAAATCCAAGGCGTCCGATTTGGTTTCCGAGCGATTGAGGAACCTTGGACGTCAAGTGGAGGCTGCTTTTGGGGACGAGGAGGTGGTCCGCCGTTTAATCGCCACCAATACTCGAAACGACGCCTTAGTCAGCCTCCGGCTTTATTTACACGAAGCGCTTGCCTCCATGGGGCCGCCACTCATTGAAAGAGCATGCTCGGAGCTCACAGTGGGAGAAAGTTGAAGTTCTTGAGAAGGTAATTTGCTTATTAGTCCACTGTGTTTGTATGTATTATGGCTGAACTCATTTCCAGTTATCATTTTGGATTCATATATCATCTGCTACTTCTTGATTGTGGATTTTGTATTGAAACCTTTGGCATAAATGGTATGAATATAGGAAACTTTCAAGCTTTAAATCAACATGAAAAATACTGTGTGTGTCTGTTTGCATGAGAACCATAATTATGAATCTTGAAGAATTTAACTTTAGCAGTTTTTGGTTGCCCATCAAACTTGTTGGCATAGCCTATTACAAGTTTATCATTGACAAAGCCTAACAGTTCGAGCAAAGTACCGACAAGTGTTGGACTTGGGGTGCAGTGGGCAGTGGGCACATTTCACTCCCATGGTGAATTCTCACCTTGGGAGACTCCATTGTTGGGAAGTTCAACCTCGACAGTTAAGGCAATGTCGTGTTCATGACCAAAATCTTTCTGTTCTCTATGTGAAAATCATTGCCTCTTAGAAAGCATACAATCCAGCAATCAGAATCAGAATCAGAATTTTAGTCTGCCTCAATAGGCAAACCAGAATATGTTAGTTCATCTGTGCTGAAATTGCCACTTTTTTTCCTTGCAAGAATTCTGGCAATTTCCATTCTTTTGACAATTGGTGATGAAAACCAAAAGGCAAAACAACAAAACAGACCTCCCCTGTATTTACAAATCCCTAAAAACCTCAAAGTAAAAACAATAATTATAAGCGCAACCCAGCTCATACAAGTTTCTAACTGACCTAAAAAATTCAGGTGGGGGGAAATTTTATTCATCTATTAGATATGATAGGAACGCGAGCATACCGAGTCGAGTCACGAGTGCCCCCCTCAAATACAGCAGAAAGCTGGGTAATGCTCGAAAATCCCCTGGTAAGCTTTTTGCAGATTATTCAGTCATAGATCTAGTCACTTCTACTGCTTCGGCATGCCCCAGCATTTCATCTTTCACCCTCCTCTGGCAGGCTGCAAGCTCTGAATTTTTTTTTTCGGCAAGGGGATCCCTAGCATCCAGAACCGGACCATGGTCAGGTCCCAAATCAGGCGGTCCTATACCAACCATAGAGTATGAGTGGTAGAACTTCCTTTCTATGTTCTGGAGAGATGCTGCCTTTCTCTCAAGCTCATTTGATGCAGCTTCAGTTCACTTCTTAGTCTTCAGCTCTCCCGTTTGTTTAGCAGATACCACATGGACGATATTGATAAAACTTTTGATATATTCTGAAGCTACTGTGTCACATGGTCAAGAGCAAGCTTCCACTCATCGCAACTGCGTTGCCATCAACATTGTGGTTGCTGAGAGGAAGACGGGTGAGCTTGAACCAGCCATGTAGGGAGCAGATGAAATCCCGTTGAAATTTTATTAAATGACAGAAACTAGACTGCCACGCAGAGATAGCAGACTCGAGATCACACATTGCCGATGCAGTTCAGAAGTCGAATCACCTTTACCTGATCTGTTTATAAGGCTACATACATACATGCCGCACAATGTTGTTCTGAACTTCGTGGTATTGATGCATCGACCCCCACAAATACCTCAAGCTACATTCAAACACCAGATACTGAAGCCACTCAGGGATAAGTTGTACCAAGTAAGAATGAATTTCAACATTCATATGAAGAATGAGCTTAGATCCATATAAGGTTGAAGAAGGTGACAAATTTCAGCAAGCTGGAGAACAATGTTACTGTCTCTAAGCGCGATGATGGTGATAGACATGGTCAAAACAGCCTGAGGTGCAAGTGTAACGATAATTAGAGACTGCAGCCTTGGTCTTGTTTATCTTGGCTTCATCCTTGCTTTTGCAATGCTCAATCTTTACTCCTCTACCCTGAAATGGTCAAAAAGTTGTACCTATATGAGCATTCATCTGAAACAACATGACTTAATTTAATAAATATTTAAATAAAAAAATTAAAATTATCATTAGACCAAGAAAATAAAATACGATCCCTTCCATTCCATTAATAGCTCATCCGTGTATCAGCCAACGCTAGTTTAATTAAAACTCAAAAGAGAAGTAGTAGCAAATTCACACGAGGCTCGAACTGATTTTACTAGATTCGAAATTTTATATCGACTCGAACATGATGATTCGAAATTGATCTGAAACCTGAAACAAACCGAAATCGACCCGATTTTTAGTTGAACTGATATGGAATTGATCTGATTTTTAATCGAACAGAATGGACCCGAACTAAATGAACCTGAACCAAAAGCAACCCAAAATAAAAATATATATTAAAAGTAATAAAGAGAAAATTTTTTTTGAAACTTATATTTTATTTATAATTGAAATCATTAGCAAGAGCCTCGTTAAAAAACCTCCCTAAACTTAATTAGAGGAAAAAGAGTGCTACTTGCTAATGTGTACAAACGCTGAAATCAATAGCCCATGCACTGTAAAACCAGAGAAACTACCCACTGCACCCCCATGCGCAATCCCTTAACATCAGTATTCAAACAAATCCTACCTACCAGCACTGATTTCTTCCTCACCTTTCCCATATAAACGGTTTTTGACAGTTTAGGCCTCTCCTAGCAAGCTTATCAGCGGTTTGATTTGCATCCCTTGGTGTCCACTGTATAGACCAAGACAAATCGGAACAACAACTTAGACATATCAGTTATGACAAGTTTAAATTCTTAGATTTGATGTGAATTGTCACAGAACTCATCAAAAAGTCAAATATATTGATTTTATAAAGCCATATATGGGTATAAAAATCTGATCTGACATGAAAACCTGATTGAAACATATCGATCTCCTATTGAACCGATCTTGACCCGACTCAAAATCAACCGAACCGAAAATATTCGACTCGAAAAGTAAACTGAACCGATGTGGCCCCACCCGATACATGACCTGAATCACTATAGACCTGAATTACAACTAAATATAGTCAAAATCAAACATGGCCCGAACGACACATTTGCCACCTCTAAAAAAAGTACTAAAAGTTCATTTGCTGAAGAGAAAGTAACGTATTTACACACAGGGCCGAATCTAAGAATTTAAACTTGTCATAACTGATATGACAAAAGACCCTTTCAATCACACCTAAATATATAAGAGGTCCACTATATTTTAGTTACTAGCCCTCTTTAATAAAACACATGTATAGAAGAAAATGACTAAATTGACGTCTTTTTAAATATTAAGGGTTAAATTTATTGAATTATTTTGAATTAGATGTCTATTCGTATTTTAACGAGAAGTGATCCAATAATAACTAAAGCTTTAATTGAGTGGCCTGATTATAACTTTTAATAATTGAGTGATCCAGTCGTAACTTTATTAATAATTTAATGACCTCTAACGTGGTTTATTCAATTCTTTTATGATAAGACACTTAACCTACCATGACCTATGGTTGATACGCCCTTGTTCACAAACAAGAAGTCTTCCACCATATTAACAATTAAGAAATGTATTATAGGAATCAACAACTAGATGATTTAGGTGAGATAATGTACTAGATTTCTTAAGTATGCTCAAGGGTTTAAATTTTAATGTTGTAAATGGAGTAATTAGGTTGGAATGGCCACTCTATAGTAGGGGTGAGCGTTCGAGCGAGTCGAGTCGAGTCAAAAAAATTCGAGTTATTCGAGTTCAATCGTCATATTTTACAACTTGAACTTGAATTGAAATTTTTTCGATTCGAGTCGATTTTAGCGAGTTCGAGTCGATTCGATTTTTCGAGTTTGGTTTTAATTTAAACATTTTTCTGTTTATATCTACATATATATTTCTTCATATTATTTTTCACATGTGTAAAAAAAGATTTTGAATTATATCTACATACATATAAATTGACTTATGACTAAACAATACAATGATTCTAAAAGCACAAAAATAAGAACACATTTTTCATCAAACAAGGTAAACCTGTCCAAATTTTAATTGTAACAATCAAACCAACAAAAAGAAAACTCAACCTTCCATTATAAACTACGGGCCTCGTTAAAAACCTCCTTCTTATCTAGGTAACGCCAAGACGAGACCAAAGATAGCGGAAGGAGAAAAAGAGTGCCCTAAAATATATTAATAACTAAAGCAAATAACACAGTAGAGTTTAGAAAATCCAACATCACATGTCAAAAGATACAAACCAATAAAAACAAAAACATAAGAGTAGTTCAAAAATGAGAATTGCAACAAACTTTTTTCGAGTTCCGAATTATATTGTCGAGTTTTCGAGTTTCTATACAAATTTAATTGTAATTATTTACCATGTTATAGTACGATTTGATTCTAATTTAAACGACTTTCTCTATTCATATAAGATATGCATATATATATATATATATATATATATATATATATATATATATATATCTTCATATTATTTTTCACATGCATAAGTAAGATTTGTAATGTTATTTAATAAAAAAAATATCATCTAAACTTCTAAAATATATTTATAATATTATTTTTAAATAAGGAACTTTTAAGGATAAAGTACTGATGGGGGTATAAATGAGTCAATGAATTGATGTAAAGAAAAAAATTACAAAAAAATCGGTTGAATGATCAAATTGAATAAAATATAAAGTTAAAAGGCTAAATTAAAAAAAGAATAAATTTGTTAAAAATATGAATTGAAGTTATATAGATATTATATAGTGTTAGTGAATCATGTGGTTTAATTTTGGTAAAAAATAGACTTAAAACGAAAGAGAAATTAAAGAAATGGGAAACATTCAAAGTTGAGGGGCTAAATTACAAAAGTAGAAAATTTAATTTAAAAATATGAATTGAAGCTAAATAGTTATTCTAGTTTCTACATTGGTTTAGGAGCATGTGGTTCAATTTTGGTCAAAATTGACTTAAAACGAAGGAGATATTGAAGAAATGAGGAAATCATACAAAGTTAAGGGGCTGAATTGAAAAAATGTGAAATTTATTTTAAAAATATAAATTGAAGATAAATATGTATTCTACGCTAGTTTAGGAATATGTGGTTCAAATTTGGTCAAAATGGACTTAAAATGAAGGAGGAATTGAAGAAAAATGAAATCAGTGACTAAATTGTAAAACTGTAAAATTTGGTTTTTCGATTTTTCAATTTTTCGAGTTGGGCAAATTCCAAACCGACTCGAAATCGAAATTTTTTCGAGTTAATCGAGTTGACTCGAATAACTCGAACAACTCAAATAACTCGACTCGAATAACTTGAAATTAAAAAAAATATCAATTTTTTCGAGTCGAGTCGAGTTTTGCTCACCCCTACTCTATAGTAAAACTCCGTAATATTTAATTTGAACTAGTAAACTAATATATTAGACATCGGTAATTATACTTAAAAAAATACAAGATAATAAATAATGCTCCCATCCTTACCCAAGCTTCAGTTTGGCATAATTACTGTGACGTATAACAAGACTTACCAATTTTGACCCAAATCTAAAAATATGATCCAAACTCACTCCAACCCAATTTGACTGAAAAAGTTGAAGATTCAAACTTGTATAATCTCAATCTTGTTATGAATATTTATCTATGTGGATGTCTATCATGATTAGAACTTTATCAAAGGAGTTTGATCTATTTATTATTAGGAATATTATCTCTATGAATTAGAGTTTAATGTATTATGTACTTCTTATGCCTATAAATAGATGATTCATTGAAGGCATTGTATATAATTCTATATTTGAGAATAATACAAATCTCCCTCTTTCTCTCATCTCTTTGTTCTTCTTGTTCTTATTCTTGTTCTTCTTTATTTTATTCACAACACGTTATCAGCACGAGATTCTAATCAACTGAGGTCTTCATCGTTATAATTCAAAAGAAGTTACCGGGGAGAATTCGATTATAGAATAAACCAAAGATAAGTTTTTTTTTCTCCTTATTTTTTTAGTTACCGATTGTCTTTCTCTTTATATTTTAACTTTGTTTTAATTTTTGAAAATTTTGGAAGTATGTTTGATTTTATTCGAACATTGGAAAGAGATAAATTTGTGGCTTCTCACAAACCAAAAGACGAATCGACAGAGACGAAGAGGTTGCGTTTGGTGTAAATTACGTGTATTTTCTCTTATTCCTAAAAGGGTTAATTAGCGGTATGCTTATTCATACTTTTACTTATATGATTATATTTGATATTTTTCATATTATTATTTATGTCATTTTATTTGGTAAAAGTTAATATTTTTAACCGTGTTTTGAGTTTTACATGATATGCTTAAATGGCTTGGAAAGAGATGTGATATAAAGGGATTATGAGAAGCTATCTCGGTCATATGCTATGTCTCCATTGTCCACGAGAGAAAAATCAATATCGTTAAATTTTGGTTTTATTTTTATTCTTTATATTATTATTTTAAAGTGCGATAAATCATGATGATTTTGGATTTACAAGAAGATTATTATAAAGTCTATATTTGCTTGAAAGCAATATTTCTTCTTCGTCAAAAAACTCGACCATAGACTTCTCCCAATTTCAAGTTACGAAAATTCGTCTTGATCCAAAAAGTTTTATGGGAGGCATTCCTTGAAGTGAATGCAAAGCATGATGTTTATTCCATGCGATTATCAATGATGGGGCATTCCCTGAAGTGAATGCAAGCATGATGTTTATTCCATGCAATTATCAATGATGGGGCATTCCCTGAAGTGAATGCAAGCATGATGTTTATTCCATGCAATTATTGGATCTGTTTCATTCCCTGAAGTGAATGCAAACATGGTAAATCATTATTCAATTAGAGACATAATTTCGATATAATCCAAGTATAATTGGTTGGACATCCCGTTCTGCGAGGCTACTGGTCTCAAAGTAGGTTTTTAAAGGACCTTGTGGACAGGTTTAACAATGTCGCGTACGAGGATTAAATCTTTGTTCTCTGTGATAAGGATATGAGAAAAAGGTTTTAAAGGCCCACTGGCTCTACTCCATTCCCTGAAGTGAATGTGAGATTATATTATGGAAGGAATAAAAAATCACATTAAAAGTTGTGGTCGTGGTCGAGGCTATGAATATACACATGAAAAATATAGTCATTTTAAGAATACTTCTACCCGCTGGTAGCGAAGTTATAAGGATGACAAGAGTGATAAAGATCATTCTAAGGAAGTGAAATCCTTTTACCAATGTGATGTTATAAACCATTGGTTTCGTACTTGTCAAACGCCAAAGTATTATGCACTTTATCCATAATCATGAATGATAAATGAAATAAAATATAAACAAAATTTGTTTATGGAGAAAATAATTATGGCGTTATTGGTCCAACTCAATTGGATATTGTTAATTTTCTCATAACCCTTGAAGGGAATAATTTACCATTTATTTATTTCCCTTATAACCTCTAACATGAATAATTGGTTTTATTTTATTTTATTTTTTTATGTTAATTCGTTCTATTTATTATTTATTTATGTTAGTTTGCTTTATGTTTATTTATTTTACATATTATTTAGTTACGCTTTATGTTAATTTATTATTTGAAGAATATGATTACTTCCAGAATAAAATATACAATGAATTGTGGCTATTTATGCGTAGAATTGTGGCTATTAATGCCTAGAATTGTGGCTATTTATGCCTAGCAGATAATGCAAGTATTCATATTGTACTTAAGCATAAGAAATATTTTTCCCATTTAAATGCAGGGGGAAATATGAGTAGTATTTCTCAAAGTACTAAAATATCAATACTTCGGAAGAGCACTTGAAAGTTTATCTCTGATAGATAACCGACTTGATATGATGTGCTATATTTTATATTTTTCATTCCTCAAAGTGAATGATACAAAGTACATATTTTCATTACCTGAAGTAAATGAAACAAAGCACATTTTGAAAGGTGCACAATTATGCATTTCTCGATTAAAATGCAAGGGAATAATGTGAGTACTATATCCGGAAGTACTAATATCACAAAAGGCTCTGGTTGAGCAAATATGTTATTGTCAAATGGAACTTTATTCCATATTCACAGTGCGTTATACTCGTCAAAGTCATAAAGAGAGCAATATGAGTTCGCAAACTATCCCTTTGGGAATTATAGATAACATATGTTATCAATTGGCATTTGAAATAAGCCAATATGGATATAAGTTCTGGTAGCCAAAAAGTCAGTTGAAAGCTCTAGGAGAGCTATATATTGCTACCAAAAGATCATTTCAATTGAAAGCTCCGAAAGAGCTAAATATATTCCTATTTAAAGGAACAATTTTGATGGTCGTACTAGACATGTACGAGTGAGATTGAATTACATGTTATGGTAAATAAGGAGTTTACAAATTCAGAGATATATACATACATATATATAGTTGGCATGATCGGTTAGACCATCCTGATCAATAATGGTGTAGAAATTATTGAGATTTACATGCACGTGTATTAAAAGAACCTGTAGTTCTTGTAGTGCTTATTCTCAAAAGAATGGATTAAATTCCACTTATTAAAGAATGTGAACTTGTGTTGCTTAAAGGAATTGATTAAATTCCACTTACTAAAAGAACCTGAAGTTCTTGTGTTGTTTGTTCTCAAAGGATATAAATGATCCCACTTACCAAAAGAATTAGAACTTAAAGTTCTTGTACTGAAATTGAGACTGTATGTCTTGCATATCTGAACGAAATATGGGCCCATATATCCACAAATGTGGAAAGTTGTATATGATTTTAGTAGATGCATCTACATTGTTTTATCGACTTACAACCAAAAGTTTGTGAGATTGATTCTAAAAAGATTCAGATTATGCAATTAGACTATTCGTCTTAAAAAGCTAGTGGGTTTATATTTTAGGCTATATCAGTTGTTACAAACCCTATTGATTATGAAAAATATAGTTTAGCAAAATTTCAATTGAATGCCTCCTATTTAATAGCTAAACTATGAGAACAAAAGAGTTATTATTTATATGGTATTTCCATATAGCAACACTTATACGCACCAAGCCAACGAGTTATAATAAACTCCCCGTTATGATTGGTTTTTGATCAGAAACCATACATTTCCCATTTTATGATTTTTTAATGTGCGATATGAATTGCTCCACCACAACGCACAAAATGGGTAAATAAAAAGGGTTGAGAATATATATTGAGTACGAGTCTCCTTTTATGTTTAAATTCTTACAGATTAATTGGATAATCATTTATGACATGATTTTTCTCAACATCAGGTGAGATAATAATCAGCTGGATAGAGGAAAATGAATTATCATTATCTAGATCCTCGTATATGAACTAGAAGTTCATAAGATAATTCATGTTATTACATGTCAACTGCCAGACATATTTACTGACCCAATGAGAGTAATTAAGTCTCATATACCAGCTGAAATGTTCTAAGTTTAAATTACATGTTAGAGCAAGAGAATGCAAATCATGCCTGAAGCATGATAGTTGAAATGATTCCAATGATCAAAATTCTCGTAAATAGAAAGTAATATGAGATGGTCATATATTGGAGGCGGGTGCTTCTGAAGAGACCCAAGACATAACAAATAATAAAACTCTTGAAGAGTTTCAAGTACCTGAAATAAAGATTGAAATCTTGAAGAGATCTCGATGAGTTATGTCATTACGAGAATGGAACTAGAAAAATTGGAAAGTTGTCGACAACGATTTTACAAACAATTTTACATAAAATACTTCTATAGAAGTAAAGAAAGAAATCGAGGATCTTGTATAAAATCTATCCGGAAGTATAGATATTGAATTGGCCAATGTTGAAAGACGCGTTGAACTTCTAAAATAGAAGTACTTGGACCACCAGTCCAAACACCTAAATGTGTAATGCAAGTGAGGCACGAATAAATAGTCGTAAATACGACTTGAATTGTGATTTATGAAAAGTTTTAATTACTTAATGGTGGATGCAATTACTTTGGCAGTTTTGAAAATTTTACATGCGTCTAATTATTTGTGGATCCATATTTATCCTTTAAGGATCTAAAATGCTATAAGCATTTGGAAATTTCTGAGGAAATTTATTTAGACATGTCTCATGAATATTTTGGCGCATTTGGTATAATCGCCTTAGTGAATACTAATTGAGAAAATACTATAAGAATGATCGGAATTCCTTATGTATTTTATAAAGGAGTTTGGATTAAGATCCATTATGATAATTTTAGAACTCCTAAAGAGTTTCAAATTGGAAACTCATGAAGAACTTTCAATACAAGTACTTGAATCTTGACATCAAGTTTATCTCGACCTGAAGATCGAGCATTTTTATATATTTCTTTTGTCTATGAATAGACATAAGCTGAAAGAATCTTAAAGAAGATTCAATATGAATAGAGCATATCTATTGAGTATCCCAATAGTTGTAAGATTTTTGGATGTGAATAAAGATAATTATATCTTTTCTTGGTCTTGAAGCACTATATATTAGTTGGTCAAGAAATATCTATGAATATACAAAGATCATTACATTTAGATCTTCAAACATTCGTTGATGCCTCCTCAAATGTCGTAGAAATAATTGTTATGAACGAGGCAAGCCAAAAAAACTGTGTTTGGCTAAGACTATTGACCCAACATATCCAAAAGATAAGTGGATTTACTTTTACAAGATATGATAAAAGCTATCTTGTGTGAAGATAACGCAAAATGTATATCTCAGTTTGAAAGTGGATACATCATGGAACATATTACTCCAAAGTTTTCATCCCTCACGATCTTTAGAAAAATGATATTCAAGATTAAATTATGAAGATTCAAAGATCTTCTGTGATGTTTGCATGAGGGGGAGTAAATACGCGTTGCACTCTTTTTCCCTTAACCGAGGTTTTGTTCCAATGGGTTTTCCTGGTAAGGTTTTTAATGAGGCAACATGTTATGTGTATCAAAGATGTGTGTACTCTTTTTCCTTCACTAAAGATTTTTTTCCCACTGGGTTTTTATCTTAGTAAGGTTTTAACGAGGCACATTATCTTCATAGACATCCAAGGGGGAGTGTTATGAATATTTATCTATGTGGATGTCTATCATGATTAGAACTTTATCAAAGGAGTTTGATTTATTTATTATTAGGAATATTATCTCTATGAATTAGAGTTTAATGTATTATGTACTTCTTATGCCTATAAATAGATGATTCATTGAAGGCATTGTATATAAGTCTATATTTGAGAATAATACAAATCTCCCTCTTTCTCTCATCTCTTTGTTCTTCTTGTTCTTATTCTTGTTCTTCTTTATTTTATTCACAACAAATCTTAATTAACTCAAATTTAAAATGGACCCGAAACCGAACAATACAAATCTAAATAAGATATGATTTCCGGGGCGGAGCTCCTTTGAGCCTCAGGGTCTGAGAGCCTGAGTTACTGCTATAAATTTTACATATTTGATATATTTTAGTTTAATAGTAATTTGGTTCCAAAAAAATAAGTATTCAAATTAAAAAATATAAAAGTTAATTAAATATTTAATTAAATAGAGGTTGAATTAAAGCAGAATAGGTATGTGTCTCTTAATTTTTTTAGCTTATTAACAATTTAAGTTATTATAAACTTAAATA
This sequence comes from Hibiscus tridactylites, assembly GCA_958450335.1. Lineage (NCBI taxonomy): Eukaryota > Viridiplantae > Streptophyta > Magnoliopsida > Malvales > Malvaceae > Hibiscus > Hibiscus tridactylites. Next base: position 15,628,277 of record OY288273.1, on the reverse strand, counting down.
TTAGATAAATTAGACATTGTCTCTTGAATTTTAAGTTTAAATAATTAATATATTTTTATATTTTTAAAATATAATGTTTTGATATCTCTCTGTTTGATTCTAACTCTGTCTTGTATGACTCAAAACAAATTTAATCTGACCCGGAATTAACCGAACTTGTTTAATTAACACTTCTAACTATAATCTTATATGGATTTTGTTGTCTTGACAACAATACTCTATAAACTGCTGTGGACTTTATGCTACTACCTAAGAAATTGGACCAGATCAATAGAATGAAAAACCAACCCTTTAATATTTTTGTTTTTAATTTGAGTTGAATATCTTTTTGTTTTAGTATTTTTAATTTAAAATACTAGTATTAAATTTTCTATTCTCCTCAAACTCTAAACTCATTCTTAAACCGTTTTCTAACTTTTTAAAATACTAGTATTAAATTTTATATTCTCTGCAGTCGGAAATCACTGTTCCCATCCAACTTTTTTTTACCAGCGAGATACCCTTTACTGCCGCGGTTCCCACTTGCCTAACGTACAACATTATTTTTAAAAAGTGCGGTGAATAAGTAATAATTTCACGTATCTTTCATCCTCAAATAGTAACCCAAAATAAAATTATGTTGTGCAGTCCAACATTTTACATGGTAGGAAACGGAAAGGAGCAAAACTATGTTTATCCTTTTACATATCGTAACTGAAACAAGAGAATGATTTTTTTTAAAATCAAATGGAGAAGTATTATATATTTATGTCGAGATTCGAATCCATATAAGATGAGATAATATAAAAAATTTTAGTTATCAGGCCAATTAGTAGATCTCAAGAAAAATTATTCTTTAATTTTTGAAGTTCATAATTTTGGAAACAAATTTAAAAGAAAATTTAATTCAAATTCTAAAGAGGTTTTGAAATATTATTTATTGTATGTCGAGATCTTGAAAATTTAAATATTTATTTTAAAGTAATTAAATTGTTAATAATTTATATTGTATAACAATTAACGATGTGTAACGAATAATTGATTAATTAAAGTTATTTTGATGAGAACATTTCCGTGACAAAATCTTTCCTTATATGGTTTAATCATTATAATTTTACCCATTTTTTAATAGTAATTCTACCATTATAATTTATAATGGAGTAAATGATAGTAGACTTACTTAAAAATAAAATTTGATGAAATGTCATTTAATTTATTGATTACAAGTAATTTTGTTTCTTGTGTTTTAAATTTGTCCCATTAAAATTATCTCATTGAAAAGCTCAATAATTTTTATAATTCATATTTTTTTATTTTTTTTTTATTTCTCAAAAAATTAAAATTTAACTTTTTAAAGAAAAAATTATCATTTTAATTATTTTATAACCTATATCTCATAATTTTTTTTTCAAAAACTACGTTAAAGGTTAATATGAGACAACAATTCAAATTTCAGGATTATATAAACAAAATAGCATCTATCCAGCTCACCAGCACCAGCACTAAACTAACACCAGCACTAGTACCAGCGTTATTGATATAATTATTTTAAATTATCATCATTTCTTAGAACTTACATTAGCTTGCATGTGCAAAGAATTAGTTATATATATATATAATAATGGTTGTCGGAACATGAGATAATGATCTATCAATGTTATGTTATAAAGACAAAGGTCCTTGTCAATGTCAGCAATTTTATATGATTTTCTTGAACACAAAGGACGCTCTATTTTATATAATTAATAGCATCCAATAATAATATATTCTTCTTTTCTTAAATAATTTTTCCGAATGAAAGCGAAATTAAATAACGGGAGAGGGTCAGTCAAGTACACCCGTAGGAATATATAAACTATAAATAGGGATGGCAAAAACAACTCCAATTCGGTAAGTTCCGATGTGATATGGCAAGGTTGAACTTTTTTTTTTTTAGAATTTCTGATTTTTAGGTCGGGTCAAGTTTTAAAGAAGTTTGAGTTAGGTCGGGTCAGTTTTGAGTTAAGAGTTAAAATTATCTGACTCGTCCTGCTTCGGTTTATTTATAAATATATTTTTTATTTTTATATTTAATATTTTTATTAATTTTTTTCGGGACGGGTTTAATCGAGTTTTTTTTATTAAATTTTTGGGATCGAATCGGAGTCGATTTATACATTTATTATATTGGGTCGAGTTGAAAATAAAAATATATTAAACTTGAGTTGGGGAGAATTAGAACTTTAAATTTTTAGTTCGGGTTTAGGCGGCTAAAATTTTGCCCGCCCCGGCCCGTAGATATTAAAAATAGATACGGTTGCCATTGAAAAATTATAAGTATCACCAATAAAAGATCATTTTAACCAATAGTAAAATGATATAATATTACAGCATGCAATGACAGCTTGCTGGTCAAAGCACACTCACTTGCTCTATTCCCTTTCTCTTAGGTTTGGAGTTCAAGACCCTTTAGAAACGTTGTCTTCAAAAAATTAATTAATTATAATATAATATTATTTTTTAAAAAATTAATTAATTATAATATAATATTTTTAAAAAAAATTAATGTTACAACTTATGAATACCTTTTAATTTAATATTATTAAAAAAATAATACCTTTTAAATACAATATTCGTCGATATAAATAAAGTTTCTATTTAAAATAAAAATAAATTAGAGAATGACCCTGTTTGGCAATTAACGGATAGCGGATTACATTAGCTGATAATTGATAGCTGATTGCATTAGCTGATTATATAAAACTGTTTGGTAAAATTAACTGATAGCTGATAGTTGTTAGATTATTTAAACAAGCAAAATGACATATAAGGACATGATTATATTCAATACTTGTTCGAATAGTTTTTTTTTTATCCGATACTTGTTTAAATAGTTTATTAGTTATCAATATTTTGTATCTAATTATTATTAATTAGATCTATAAAATTATTTTAATATACTTTTTCTAAACATATTCAAATGATTTATATATTAATTTATTATTTATATAATTATTTTAATATAATTTAATTAATTAATAAATTTAAATACACGTATAAATATGTGATAATAAAAAGAAAAAATAAATAAGTTTAACTTATAAATAGAGTGAGAAAATATTTAATTTAAGTTATTTTGAGATTTTTGGTAATTTGTAAGGGTAAAAAAGTCTTTACAACTCTAATATCAAACCTCTAATCTAAAAAAAGCTGAGTTTTTTCAAAATTAGCGGTTTCACCTCAATCCCTCTATTAATCCGTTGTTTACCAAACAATAATATTAACGGATTTAACTGGTTAAACCTCTAATTTTTGCAAAAATCTTTTTTAACAAACATGGCCAATACAATATGTACAGTACAATTACGAGCAGATAACAATTTGTCAGAATCCAGTCGGCATCAACTAATACATGTCTAGTTTAAATTCAGCTTTAATCCGTTTCAAATTTGGAGTTCTGTCATCCGACGGAGATGACGGCAACCGAGCCGATGAATAAGAGGAAGACGGTTCCGGAGATCTTCTCTTGTTATTGGTTAATCTCACCGGCTCCACCTGAACCGAGCCGATGAGGTGGGGGAAATTGAGCTTGGCTTTCGCACCTCGCATTTCAAAAGCCGCTCTGTCATAAGCCAGAGCAGCATCCTCGGGAGTCTCGTAAGTACCAAGCCAGATCCTCGCACCGTTTCGCTTCGGATCCCTTATCTCCGCCGCGTACGTCCCCCACGGCCTTCTCCTAACTCCCTTATAATGTACCTTCATCGGAGGCGACACACTCGGAGTCGGAGTCGGAGTCGGAGTAGTCTCCAGTATCTCAGAAGTCACATCGAATCTGGAAAATGAAACGTTATCAACAGCAGCCGTCTCCTCCGCCGCATCAAACAACTGATCAAAGTTTATCCATTGATCAATGTTAACCCCATCATCTTTCGCTAGAATTTCCACAAACTGTCCTGCACCTGAAATCGTATCGAAATCATCTTCCAGAAGAAACTGACGAATCGACTCCAAGAGACTGAGATCAAATTCTGAACAACTGGCACAGTCCATATTTGTTTGCCGTTCTTGGAGATTCAACCCAGAAAAGTAATCAATCAAAAGAACTGAATGGGCTTGGTTGTTGAGTTACTCCTATTTGCGGTTTGATTATATATACCTTGAAGCTTTGGTATTAAACTACCATTTTTGTTTTCTTTTGACAATTCCAGGAAGTTGCTGATGGTTGAGTTCTCAAAACATATTTTTCATCACGTTTTTTAAGTGCTGCAACTGCTCATTTTTTAATTGCTTTCCCCTTTGCGTACTTTATTCCATATATTCTATTATGGGTAAACAAAAAAAATCATAATTGTTTTAGTTTTAGGGGTTAGGGATCTTGTTTGAGTTTAAAGATTAGTGTTTAAGTTTGATGATATTTAAAGTCTAAACCTTAAATTTTAACCCTAAACATAAACTCTAAACTAAATTCTAACTTTAAACCATACATTTTAACCCTAAGCTTAAGCTTTAGGGGAAAGAAAAAGTGCTCCCGTGGGTCAAGAACCTATGACCTAAGGGAAATAAGGAATAAAAATAAGTAATTTGACCAACCAGCCAAATATACTTGCTCGATTCCTATTTATTGATCAATTAATTCAAATTTAAATATTATATAGTATATTAAAAGGTTCACCCTTTTAATCAGCTAATTCAATTCTCACACTAAAATTTAAAATATAGACATTGTTTAAGAGACTCAACACTTCGTTCCGTTAAACTAACGAATAATTGATTAATTAAAGTTATTTTGATGAGAACATATCCGTGACAAAATCTTTCCTTATATGGTTTAATCATTGTAATTAAGTGACTGATTACTTTTGTTATATTGAATATACAAATGTTTAGATTTTATAATATGGTCTGGGAACTTGGAATAACATGTGCTTGTTATATTTTTAAACTCATATTATTCCCTCTTTCCCGCATTTGTGTTCCCTTTTCGATAAAGAATGAACTTAAACATATAACAAAACTTAATCTACTGTCAATTTTTTGAGTTGAAAAATAGAAATATATAAAGATTAGTTAAGATTCATTTACATGATGTTTAAAAATATATTAATTTTGAATAATTAAATAAGTTTAAATTGATGATTAAAATTATCAATTTCACTTTTTTTTTCTTTATAAATCTCGACTTTAAACTTACACTCATAAAAAATATATATTTTTGTAACGATGATGACTCTTTTTTTAAAATATTGTAATCAATTTTTTTAAAATATATATTTTGGCATATGAATTTGATTTTTAAGGTCTAATTTAATATTTATTTGTTTTTATCTAATTAGGTGTACAAATTTGGTTTTCAGGATTAAATGATATCGAATTATGGTTCGAATAAAATATTTATCGTAAATACTAAATTAGACCAAAAAGTAAAATTTGTGTATCAATCTGGACCAACATGTTAAATTCATATACTTAATTGAACAAAAAAATGAGTTGGAGCAATCACTTACAAAAACCTAAAAAAGCCTCAAGAGATGGACAGCAGCTGAAACTTGAAGCTCTCCATACCGCTTAAGCAAAATGCAGAAACAAAACATATTTAATAGATTCGAAAGAGTCATGACATCTGGGACATTTCCCAATTGAGATTTTGAGACGAGACCAGAGATTTTCATTTATTGCAACCGCATAATTACATAGTTTTCAAATGAAGGACTGAATTTTAGGGGGAACGCTAAGTTTTCAAATAGACATCCAAAGCTTTTTTTGTCAGTCTTCGGATCAAAGCTTTGATTTGAGATAGGAAAAGCTTTATTTGAATCAGGGATAGAGAAATAACCCGAACCAACAGAGTAAATCCCACTCCTATTAGCACGCCAAATAAGAGAGTCCTTGCAATCAGGATTACCAATGAGAATGTGATGCGAGCATGGATCCGCCCAAAGACAATTCGATCGAGCTTCCACGAGGGAGGTAAAAAACTGACCCGACTTTAAAACCTGACTGAAACCTGTTTGAGTCAGAACCTGGTTTGACCCGAGGATGTGATGACCCGAAATCTGACTGTTGTTGACTTGGAACCCGAGTTGGACTTGTTAATGTAGTAACTGGACCCGACCTGCATATGACCGAGAATGACTCGGACCCGAATTGAACTTATTATTGTAGACCCAAAACTCGACATACACCTGACTGAATCGAACCCGAACCCGAGACTGACCTAGCAGATAACCAATATTATCCGACTGAATCGACCCGAGATCCGATTCTACATGACATGTTTTGAACTCGACCTGTTAAACGACCCGACTTGTTGTTGACCTGAACTAATATTGACCTGATTTGATATTTACCTGACATGTAATTGAAGAAATCTATGATTTGATGATTTAATTAATTTAAAGTGTTGATAAATATAAACTATTAATTTTTTAAATTAATTTAAAGTGTTAAAGTTATTAATTTAAAGTGAATCATCTAAGGTATTTGTTAACTTTATAAATGCTGAAACTACCATATTTTATCAATAATGGTTTATTTTTGTAGGTTTAGTCTTTAAAATGTAAGGGTTGAGGTTTATAATTTAGGGTTTTAGGGTTATATTTTATTATAATATTTAGGGTTTAGGGTTATTGGTTTATGAGATCAATGTTGTTTTTTTAATGTTTATGTTTTAGGGTTTCATATTAATTGTTTAGGTTTAGTTTAGGGTTGTTAATTTATGAGATTAATTTTGATGGCTTGAGCTTTAGGGTTTAATATTAATTGTTTAGGTTTAGTTTATGGTTATTAATTTATGAGATTAATTTCGATGGCTTGAGCTTTAGGGTTTAATATTAATGGTTTATGGTTTAAAATTTAGTTTAAGATTATTGGTTTAAATATTATTTTTTTAAATAATATTAAATTTCTTGCTTAACCTAGTGGATAAGTATTGCACTCTCGCCCTAAAGGTTCCAGGTTTGATCCTCCTTGAAGCCATGCATTGCATTTATTCACTAAAAGTTAACATCTACGTGTGCTACATCATCTATAATTAAATTTCAGTGGTGATCTAATAAAATGTTAAAAGTATGCTGGCTAAAATGCAAAAAACCCATTAAATTTTAGGGACAATTAGTAATTAGTCTAAACCCTAAATAAAATGGTTACAACTAAAAATATAATTAATTTTTTATTATTGAAAGTGACTACATATTTTAGACAATGGCCATGTTTGGTAAATAGCGGTTTGAGCAAAAATTAGAGGTTTGAGGTACAATTAGAGGTTTGACTAGTCAAATCCGCTAATATTTATGTTTGGTAAATAGCGGATTGGGGTGAAAAAGCTAATTTTGAAAAACTTCTAATATGAGCTTTTTGAGATTAGAGGTTTGATATTATAGTTGTAATGACTCTTTTACCCTTAACAATTACCAAAAATCTCCAAATACCCTAAATTAAATAATAATATTTTTAATATAAATAAAAACATATTAAATATTGGACTTATTTGTTGTTACTACTAATTTATATGGTGACATTTGTAAGTTAATTCTATTTTTTATTATCACATATTTATATGTGCATATAAAAAATTTAATAATTATATAAATAATAAATTAATATATAAATCTTTCAAATATGTTTATGAAATTTATATTAAAAAATAATTTTTACAAATCTAATTAATATTTATTAGATACAAAATATTAATAACTGATAAATTATTCAAACAAGTATTAAATATAACCATGTCCTTATATGACATTTTGCTTGTTTAAATAATCAAACAGCTATCCGCTATCAGTTAATTTTACCAAACACTTTTATACAATCAACTAATACAATTCGCTAGTCAAATCAGCTAATGCAATCAGCTATCAGTTATCAGCTAATGTAATCCGCTATCAGCTATCCGCTAATTGCCAAACATGACCATTATTTAAATATGTATTTGTGATAGAATGTTTGTAACTAATAAGAATGACATTAGTATCTAAATTTTAGTCATTATTAATAATCATTTGTGTCAAAAAGTGTAGTCATAAAAAATGTAACTATCGTGACGAAATAGATGAAAATTGTCACTAATATAATAGTGACGACTCAAAATATGATTATTGTATATTATAATGGCTAGATTTAACACTATTTGTGACTATTTATTAATGTCACTAAAAATAATTTTTTTGTAGTGTTAACCTCACGATGAATGTGTACGAAGTCGACGACCCATGCATCGGAATAAAAGGCAGCGATGGATCACACCAAGGCAAAAGTGCACATAGCCGAGCGCGGGGAAAGAAGATTAAAAGCATCCAAACTATACGTCTGAACAATAATACGACCGAAGACATTATGCCACGCAAGGCGCAATCCTTCAAAGATAACCTAGAGTTCCACTTGCAAAACATCAGAAATGCCTAGCTTTTTGGAGAAGGCGAGCCAAACAAATCGCGAAACCCCCCACCTGCAGAGCTGCCGCTATCCTATAGTGAGACAGCTCCATCCGAGTTGAATCAAATCCAACCTTGGGGGGGAGACAATTTAAACCAAAAGTTTAAAACATTTTTATCTTGTATGGTACTATTTAATAAAATTAATGAATTATATTTACAAAAGTTTAAAACATTTTTTTAGTTCACCTCTAGTTTTCAGGCTTTGTCCCAATTAGTTTGAACCAACACAAGTTACACACCTACTTAATTTTGATGGATAAGTATCACAACAAATTCTTTTATATCCATAAGGTCTCAAAAAATTCAAAAATATTTTAACTAAGGCAACAGTTTACGCATCCCTAATTATAATGTACCCAAAAAAAATTGTGCGAAAGAATAAATAAAATTTGAATTTAAAATAGAAATAATTAAGAGAATATGTACAAAACAAAAATGAGCAGATAACAATTTGTCAAAATCTATTCCAAAAAAAAAAAAAAAACAATTTGTCAAAATTCAGTTGGCATCAACTGATACAGGTCTAGCTCAAAATCAGCTTTAATCGAACAGTTAATCTCACTCCTCCTCCGTTTCAAATTTGGAGTTCTGTCATCCGACGTCCCCGTGGACGACGGAGATGACGGCAACCGAGCCGATGAAAAAGAGGAAGACGGTTCCGGAGATCTTCTCTTGTTATTGGTTAATCTCACTGGCTCCACCTGATCCGAGCCGATGAGGAGGGGAAAATTGAGCTTGGCTTTCGCACCTCGCATTTCAAAAGCCGCTCTGTCATAAGCCAGAGCAGCATCCTCGGGAGTCTCGTAAGTACCAAGCCAGATCCTCACCCCGCTTCGCTTCGGATCCCTAATCTCCGCCGCGTACGTCCCCCACGGCCTTCTCCTAACTCCCTTATAATGTACCTTCTTCGGAGGCGCGTGGGATTTAGAGACACTCACAGTCGCGGTCGGAGTAGTCTCCAATAGTTCAGAAGTCACATCGAAGCCGGAAAACGAAATGTTATCAACAGCAACCGTCTCCTCCGCCGCGTCAAACAACTGATCAAAGTTTATCCATTGATCAACATTAACAGCATCAACATCCTTAAACGGGAGATCATCTTTCGCTAGATTTTCCACACACTGCCCTGGACCTGGAATTGTATCGAAATCATCTTCCAGAAGAAACTGACGAATCGACTCCAAGAGGCTGAGATCAAATTCTGAACCACCGTCACAGTACATATTTTTGCGTCGTTCTTGGAGATTCGACCCAGAAAGGTAATCAATCAAAAGAACTGAATGGGCTTGGTTGTTGAGTTACTTCCTATTTGCGGTTTGATTATATATATATATATATACCTTGAAGCTTTGGTATTAAACTACCATTTTTGTTTTCTTTTGATAATTCCAGGAAGTTGCTGATGGTTGAGATCTCAAAACATATTTTTCATCACGTTTTTGAAGTGCTGCAACTGCTCATTTTTTAATTGATTTACTCTTTGCATAGTTTATTCATTAAACCTTAATGGTGACACAAGGTCCATTACCTCATATATTCTATTTGGCCATTTTGAATAATAGAATGAGATTATTGTTTTTTATTTTATAATCACTCGAAATCTTATTCATGGATCGATTAATTTAATTTTTTTATTATGTTGGTGTGATGCAAGAGTAGCATCGGTTTAACTTTCTTAGTCTTTTCAAAGACATCACACACATCATGCATTACTGATGCTCGAACTCGGATCCCAAAGGATGATGAACATCTACGTGATGATATCGGTGCATGTGGTGGCATTATTGGTGATGAAAATGTGGGTTGGTCTATCGGGTTTTCACGAAGTTTGGGGAGTTGCTCAATCTTCATGGCAATTCATGATGCACTCAAACACGCTAGGAATTTGGGAGTTGCAAAGGTAGAAGTTGAAATAATTCGGAAGCTTATCGAATTTTTACAGGAGAATCTTGAGCACTTCATGGTAACTAAATTGCGGTGGTTATTAGATCTTTGCTTACATGAGATTAGGAGGTACATCTTCGACCAAAATAAAGTTGTCGATGCTATTACTAGTTTAAGCAGAGGTCAACCTATTAGTGAAGTGATTTATGGCTAACCACCGTATGTTGTGTGGGATACGTTATATCTCGAATGTTAGGTTGAGATCTTGTTTTTGTATTAGCAAAAAAAAATGACCATTTCAATTTGCTTGTTCATTTCTCAGGATACGACACTTTATCTATTAGACTGACGAATAATCAATTAGTAAAAATTATTTTAATGAGAGCATATTTGCTACAAAATCTTTCCTTATATGGTTTAATATTAGTGAAATATATTGAATTTGTCCTAATTCGATTAAAAAATGCAGGGTTTAATTATTGTAATTAAGTGATTGATTACTTCTGTTCTATTAAATATAAAAATGTTCACATCTTATAATATGGTTTGGGAACTTGGAATAATAACATGTGCTTATCATATTTTTAAATTCATATTATTCCCCCTTCCACGCATTTGTGTTGCCTTTTCGATAAATACTGAACTTAAACATATAACAAAACTTAATCTACAAAATTGATGTTATTTTTTGAGTTGAAAAATAGAAACATATAGAAATGAGTTAGGATTTATTTACATAACGTAAAAATTAAAAAAAATACACTGATTTTAAACCATTAAATGAGTTTAATTGATTATTGAGATTATCAATTTTTCTCATTTTTTTCCTTAAAAATCACAACTCTTAATTTACACTCAAATGCTTCAAAATTAGTATAAAATTTTGTGGGTTTTATATTGTATCACTATCAACATATCCTAACTGTATAGAAATATATATTAACACTGTATAAAAACAAAAAAAATTACACTTATTTTGGACATATAAATTGATGGTTAAAATTTTTAAAAGAAAAAAATAATAATATCAATTATATATTTACATTCCTTCAATAATCCAAAATTAATATTATTTATTTATTTATTACATTATATAAATGAATTTTACCGTAGCTATATTTTTTACTAGAAAATAAAGTCAAGAAGTAGATGTCATTTGATAATGAAATTGAAGTCCTGATTAACTAATGTTAACACGTAATATACTCATTACATACATTAGCAGCAGCCTGCAGGCGATTTTCTAACAATGATGACTCATTTTCAAGGAGAATAAAACAAATGATAGTAGTTTTATTTTTATAATATATATTTTGGTACTATATAAATTTGGTTTTAAGAATTAATTTAGTATTATTTTTGTCTAATCAGGTACACAAATTTGATTTTCAAGGTTAAATTAGTATTTAAATTTGACTTTATGGTTCAAATAAATCATTTTCTGTAAGTACTAATTAAACCAAAAAAATGAAATTTAGGTATCAATTTAGACCAAGAAGTTAAATACATGTACTAAATTGGACAAAAAAGTTTAGGTACCAAATATTGCACATCTAAACCAAGCTAAAGTACCAAAATATATACTTACCATTTTCTATATAAATAAATACACACGTGGTTAATTAGGGTACTCTTCACCCGTGGTCATTTTGTTTGGGGTTTGTTTTATTTTCGTCATCTGAATTTAAAAAATATCATTCTTTCCACTTACGTTTTGAATCGTGTTTATTTTGATCCATTGGCCGTTAACCTTCGTTAATAAAAAATTAATTTCTAATTTAACTCTCAAACTTTCAAAATTTTATTTATCATCTTCCTCAAAAATTTGAAAATTTTATTTTTCTGCCCACCATTCGATCCGGCCCTCTTTCTACTGTCATGGGGTCCATCACTCTCTTTCGCCCCAAAGCGTTAAACTTCTAGTATTTGATTTTACTATAAATTTCTTCAATTTTATTTACTCTAAGGAATCAATAAAAATGCAGTTTCTTTAATAAACCTCATGAAGTAGTTGTGAAGCCAAAGTTTTGTTTTCTTGCCTGCCGAAGTTACAATCCCCAAGGCTTATTTTGCCTTTTGTTTCACCATCTCGATGTTGTCTCTTTTTTCTTTTTCCTAAAAGAGGGGGTGGAATTGAAGGATTGAATTATTTTTAACTCTCACTTTTATCATCACTGGATTGTCATCAATGAAATTTTATTTTTTCATCTAACCATGTGGGATACTTTTTAAAATATAAATACAGTCTCTAAAAAAATGTAGATAAAAAAAATAAAATGACTAGTATTAAAATGGAAACGATTATAAAAAATGTACAATTCAATTAAAATCCAGTTGGCATCAACTGATACACATCTAGTTCAAATTCTGTTTTAATTGAACAGATAATCTCACTCCTTCCCCGTTTCGGCTTTGAGGTTTAGTTGCTGTTTTTATTCATGGTTTTCTTCAGACAATGTTTCTAGGAAGTTGCTAATAATGAGACCTGAAAAGTGAAAACATTTTCATCACGTTTTTTCAAGTAATGCAGAAATGCGTTATGCGCGTGGTCAGAAAATATGAATTATATTATATTTTTTTTCTTGTTGCCTTCCAGTCCAGGGTTTCACGCTGACTTGTTTGCACTAACCCGCATCTTATATTTAATTTTAGTTGACAAGTCTTTGACTGAGATTTTTCACATACGCAACGCTTCAAATTCAAGATCTGTTTAAGTGATATTAAATTATTTACCATTTAAATCAACTTTATTGGTATATTATATATTATTTTTAAAATAATGTTAATACTTTTTATAGGGGGCGTTTTATTTTTAAAATTTTTATATCAACTGTGAGAGTAAACTACATAATGGTCCATGCACTTTTAAGGTGCTTGTATTATGGTTACCAAATTTTTAAAGCTTACAATATGATTATTGAAAAATGAACAAATATGAAAAATTGTAAAAAAATATATTATTTTTTTATTATCATAAAGAGTATAATTTCATTGAAAATTAAAACTATACAAAATACAAACATGTACCTCGTTAAAAAATCCCTACACCTAAAATAGAAAAAAAGAATATGACATGAAAATATTAAAGAACAATCGCCCAAATCCAAAAAAACAATCAAAGAAATTCTAACTCCTTAAACACTCAAAACACTTAGGTGACCATAACGCAACACTCAAACAACATATCCCTATTGTATCTCCCAATCAAACTTATCACCTCCACCTTATAATCACATGCACCTTAAATTTTTGCTATGTTTTTCGTCAATTAATTTAATTTGATAAAAAAATTAAAAATTTGAAAGTTAAAAGAGACAAGAAAAAAATGAAGGAACTAAAAGAGTTTTTTTTATTCAAATACCAGAAATGTCATCAGACCTTTATTTAATTAATTTATTATTTCCATAGTTTATTCATCAAACGAACGTTAATATTGACAAAAGGTCTACTATGATTAAGGTTTTGTTTGCCTTTAAAGTCCCAAAACCAGATTTGAGGGCATAAAAATTAAAAAAAAAAAATGATTGTCGCGAAACAGGTGTTTGAGCACATAAATAAGTTGATAAATGGACGTTTAGAGCTAAACTTATAGGTATTTAAGATTATTGCTAGTGAACGGCCGTTGGCCACCGCAACTGCCACAAAAAACATGACCTAAATCTATGAACACATACTTATAATCGTCTTAAGAAAGACTTACGTAGTTCATATTTTATAATTATTAATTTTAATAATTATTATTTCCATAGTTAGTTTAATTCTAATAATAATTATTTCTATAGTTATTTTAATTCTTATCCTAATTTCCTTTAAGAAAATCGTATCCTAATAGGAAAAATTATTAAAAAAGAGAAAATCTTATCCTAATAATCATTATTAGAATTAATAATTATAAAATATAATTTAACTAATAATCGAAATATATTTAAATTTATACAAGAATAAATCTGAATATAATCTAAATATGGTATAAACCAGAATAAAATCTAGATTGAGATCTTATTCAAATTAGTTTTCTTTGAATAGTCCTAAAACGATTATAAAATAATATTTGTTCACTATTTTTTATTAATCTATTAGGATTTTTTAAAGACTATTTTTCTTTCTAGCCGCAACTTTGCTTTTTTATCATGTTTGGCTCGGCGCGACGACATCAATTTTGATGTTGGTTGTCCACATTCGTTAATATGTCTTTTTTATATTATTATATTATATATTTGTTTTTTTTTCTAATTTTTATTAAAAATAACTATGCCTTTGTGACACGTCTTTATCTGTCTTGTACCATATATATATTTTTTTATCTTTTTGGTGCGTTTTTGGTCTTTATGGACGATCGTTTGACTGTTCTTTTTATTTTATTTTACTCAGGTTTAGATTTGACATCGCCTCGACTGATCAATATGATGCATATTTGGTTGTCCTGTTGATCTTTCCTGTTTTGGACCCTCGAATTGGATTTAGATATGCATTTTGCGTTTGTGGATGATTTTCTTATGATGCTCAACTATGATTTACGGTTGTCGATGATCTTTTAGTAATTGGATCCCTTTTGTGGTTCGCTTGCCGATGCAACCAGTTCTATTTGTATCTATTTTTTGTTGGAGTGTTTTGATTGAGTTTTTATCCTTTTCATTGTATAGTTTTTGTATAATCTAAAATGGCTAGATTCTTATGTTAATGGTTATTAAAAAATGTCCGAATTATGTGTTTAGTTTACGTTTATGATTGTAAACTCTCATTGTAATTTGTATATTTTATCTTTTAATAAAACTATCTGCTTCTATAAAAAAACAAGACATATACCTTGTAGACAAAACTACTAAAACCTAGTCTTTTAAGATGAACATTATCACTTTTTTAACTAGAACCACTTTTTAAACTCAGAACTTACACCTATGAATTATGATATAACTTAAACCATAATAAAAGACTAATTCATATTTATTAATTATGATTAGTTTGCGAAAGCGTATCGACAACAAAATCTTCCAATATGGTTTCATATATATTAATTTTTTTTATAAAGAATAATGATTTCTTTACAAATTTTGCTAGCACGGTTTTAATAATTTTTAACAATTATTTTAATTTTTTTAATAGTTTAAAAGTAATTACAAGGTAGTATTTGTTTATAAGTATTTTTAACCTTTTGATAATGCCTATACACTATACACTATAATTTTAATTAATTGATTGCTTATTATATAAATTTTCAAAATGTTTGGATTTTATTATATGGTTTGGGAACTTGGAATAACACGTGCTTTTTTATTATATATTTTAAATTAATTTAATATAATACTAACTTTATTAATTTGTTTAATTCTTCCTTCCTTTCTTTCTTTCATTATTTGAATTGATTTTATTTTTTGTTTAATCATTTGTATCCAACTCGTTGGTTGATTAATCTGGATTAAATACTGTAGAACCTCATTATGGGAGCGATCTTTCCACCCTATTTTTTTTTCAATTACAATACTTGTACTCAAACCTCTAACCTTACTTAAAAGATCTAAACCAGCTGATTGTTGGTAATTGATTTTATTCTTAAGTGATTATTTGTACACTATGATCTTTTCAGATCAAGAAAAAACGTTCTTATTATAAATCTATTCTTATTTTGCTTACTCATATTATAATTTTAGAATATTTACTATTTTTAATAGTCTAAAGGTGATTACAATTTAGTATTTATTTATACATATTCTTAACATATTGACAATGCGCACACACCTTGTAGACAAAACAATTGAAACCGAATCTTCTAAGATGAACATTATATGTTTTTCTACTGAGACCATTTGTTGGGTTCAGAACATCTACTATTTATCAATAAAACCATTGTATATTATTTGTTAATTTAATTTAACTTATTATTTTTAATATTTTGTGTCATTATATGTATCTTGTCTTTTCTATAGATAAAGAAGGAATGTGAGCACATGTCACATTATATATATATATATATATATATATATATGTGGATTACGATTAACTTATATTGTCCCAGATTATTTTTACACAGTTTTTGGACCGTTAGATGATGGTAATTAATGTCCCAGATTATTTCCTTATTTTTCCCAAATGATAATCTTCATATTTTTTACTGATAATCTCATCTATACATTTTACTCATTCAATGGTGACAGAGGGTTATTCTTCTAATTAAATATTTAAAAGAGGTTTTTAACTTAAAAATGCCTCAGTTTTTCTATATCCACACGTGTTTGGTTAACATTAAAATATAGCGTAAAATCAAGATGAGATCTCCAACGCATTAAAATAACAAAAAGAATTCATCCCTTTCAACTTTTGTGGAGAACTGCATATTCCTCTTCCACAAAATTTTCACTCGGTCAATATTGGATTGTATTTTTTTTAGAAATTAAAGGATATTTTATTCTTTTATTAATGAGAATTTTATAATTTTAAGAATTAAAACTAAACTGTTACATTTGAGTCAAATTTTTTTAATTTTAATTTATTATAATTTAAAATTTATTATTGATAATAATATAAAAAATATATTTTAAAACTTTGAATCAAGTAGTTTTCAAATATATATTTTATAAATTTTAATAAATTAAAATTTTTAAATAAGTTATAGTCAAAGTTGAACAATTTTGACCAACATGTGACAGTTTAGTGGGACGGAGTGAGTATTTTAATTTATGAAGTCTCATTTTATAATTGGGGTCGGTTTGTTTTTTTTCACAAAACTTAATTCTAATATTATCTAAAGGCAAGAGAAAAGGGGACTCTAAAAAAAGAAATGAAGTGTTCTTAGTGGGTCTAAAACCAATGACTTAAGGGAAAAAGGTGTTCTTAGTGGGTCAGAGTTAATTTATTGGACGAAAGGGTTCTTGTAATTCTAAATATTTTTTGAATTGATAATTATATTTTTAATATAATAATATTTTAATTTTTTAATTTTTTAATTTAAATATTAGTTAAATAAGGTCTTTGTTCCTCCTAATTTTTAAATTTAAAAGTTTAATAGACTCCTACCATTTCAATGTTTGATCTTAGCTTCGTTCATGTTTATTATCACTCTAGTAGTATTAGAAGAATTTTAGCTTAAGGGTGCATAAAGCCCTTGAACTCTTGAATGAAAAAAAATCAATTGAGCCCCTAAATTTCTTTTTGCACCCAATTAAGCCATCGAACCAATAAAGTGGATCAATTAAGCCCTTTGACCAATTTTGACCATCAAATTTTTACGGTTTTTTTTTTGAGATATTATTGTCACGTGACACGCTACAGTTTTGTCATGTGATATTTGCACATTTTTAGTAAAATATATTTTTTAATTTTTTAGAATTTTTAAAACTTTTAAAGATTTTTTAATAAAATAAAATTTTTCTAAAAATGTCACGTGACAACAGTGTACCACGACACGTTGCACCAACTGATCTAAACAAATTGTTAGATTTAACAGTCAATGTTGGTCAAAGGGATGAGTTGATGAAAAATTAGAATATAAAGGCTTAATTGGGTTCAAAAAAGTTCAAGGGCTTAATTGATTCCCTCCCAAAAACTTTTTTAAGGGCTTATTACACCCTTAAGCTAATAATTTTTTAGTTCAGTTTATTTCTGAACTTTTCCAATTGTGATGCACGTTACTCACTTGTTTTTCGTTAAAAATATTCACGTGACACCTTAAAAATGTGTCACATGACATATCACATATGTTAAATTTGACATTCTTTAAAAATTATGAAAAAATAACTTTAAAAACTTTGATAAAAGATTAAAAAACTTTATTATATTTTAAAATTTAAGATTATTCGTTTTTCAATTTTAAAACATTTTTATGAATTTTCTTAAAGTTCTTGAATTTAATATCCTTCTCTATCCCATTATATCTATTCTTATTAACTCTTTTTATTATTTTTTTACTTTAATTCATTATTATTTAAAATTGATTTTTAGTAAAGATATAAAAAATATATTTTAAAAAGCTTCAATCAAGTAGTTTTTAAATATATATTTTATACACTATGAGAAGCGGTGTGGTGATTGCTCACCTCACCCCTTAACCATGAGGTCAAGAGTTGGATTCCTACCAATAGGAATGAAGCACATTTCATGGCCAGCCGTTTACCTCTTAGTGAGAGCACCTGCGGCGGGGAATTAGTCACTACTATCGACGGTATTTGGTTTAAATAAAAAATATATATATTTTATAAAATCTAATTATTTAAAATATTTATGGTCGAAGTTTAGAAAATTAGTTTTTAAAAAGTGAATAATGAATAATTTTAGTGAAACTGAAAGAGTATATATTATATATTATGTGACATGTTCTTGAAGTGTTATGTAATTTTTTTATAATTAAAAAATAAAATAAATTAACGTGCATCACAATTGAAAAGTTGTACGAGAAGAATTGAACTTCCAACTTATAACTTATAGGCTACCATGACTTTGAGAAATTCTCAATTATATGAACCCTCTATACTAACTCTCAGTAGAGTACGACAGATAAAAGTTAGATTAGAGACAATATGAATGTTGGGAATTCGAATGCTTGTCTAAAAGACATCACTTCGTAGATGCCTCATGCCTTTCGAATGAGATGAAAGATCTCTCAACAATATTCTACTCTTATTGTCCTAATAAACTTGACACTTTTTTATTTTAAAATTGTCTTACTTAAATTATCACATTAAAAAAAATCAATAGTAAAACTCATATTTTCTTTTCTACCCTTAATTTTAGTTTCCCAGAAAATAAAAGTTAAGGGATAAAATTGTGATTTAATTTTTTTACATCACATCTCTTACAAATACTTTGTTTAATAAAGTCGTTTGATATTATTAGATAACAAAGCAGGACAACACAACACAAACCGAACAACACAACACAAAGCAGAAAAACAACACAGAGCAGAAACAACGGACAAGAAACATAAATTACAACATACAAGAAACAACAAGACAGAAAAATAAAGAAACAAACATAAACTGAAAGGCAACAACAAATCAAACGACAACCATCCTCAACTCAAGACAGATGAGTAGAAAACCAATTGGATAAGAGTAAAGGAGCAAGCTCATTGGATAAAAATGTAAGGGAGAAGCCCAGGGAGACGTCACAAGAGAATAACACGATCATGTCGGAGAAAAGTTCCTCCGTTTAGCCTCGACGAGGAACAAAACATTTGGCGAAGCCTCATTAACTCAGAAAGTATCAGAATTTAAACTTTTGCTCAAAGTCGCAAAAGCATGTGCAACCTTGTTGCTGTCACGAACAGAGAAGTGAAATTGTCATTCAGCAAATCCTTGAGCAAGGTTTCTAATGTCCCAAATGATTGGGTGAATTTCTGAGAAATTATCCCCTGGGTTCTTCAATTTTTGCACTAGAGTTCTCGAATCACTATCTAGAATAACGCAACGAAATCCAAGCTCAGCTGCAAAAGAAAGGCCATGGCCAGCGGTTTTTTCTTTTTCCATGAACACCGAGAAAAACCCACTCTGGACTTTGACACATGATCCCATAACAAAACCTTTTTCATTTTGAATAATAACACCCGAAAAAGTTTTATTATTAGCAGAGAACAACAAGCATCAATATTAACTTTCACCCTTTCTTTCAGTGGTGGGCACCATTTTGCCGAAGCTGAGAGGATTGGTCTTTTAAGGTTTGGAGAAAAGCTTTTAAACTCGAGTCCATAACTCATGATAACGGTAACAATAGATTCAAAACTTTGGGTCATACCTTCATGAAGAATTTTGTTTCGGCTAAACCATATTGCCCAGATTGTATAAGCAATCTCCTCTCTTCTAAGGTCGTTGTGATTCACAATCATCTATGCCATCCACTCGAAAGAAGAGGCCTGATCAATTTCAGTAGCCAGGTAAGATTGAGTCGAAACCAAACTTGCTTCACAAAATCACAATCTCGAAATATATGTTGAATGGATTCAGGGGCTTGGTTACATCGAGGGCATTTGAAATCAGTAGCAACCCTTCTTCGAAACAAGGTATGTAGAATAGGTAAAAAATTATGCAAAGATTTCTAAATCAAGATTCAAACTTTCGATGGGCATTTAAGATCCCAAAGAAGTTTAAAAGTCTTATTCTCTTCCAAATTTAACAAGCTCGGTACAAGAAGGAGCTTATACCCACTTCGAATAGAATAGACCCCAAAATGTTCCCTACTCCAAACATGTTTATTACTCAAGTTTGACACTGGCAGAGAAATACTCAAGATTGCCTCGGCCTCATTGATGTTAAAATTACTCCTAATTAAATTACAATTCCAAGCATTTACGTTAGGGAGCATAAGGTCCCTCACCTTATATAGCTATGAAATTCTAGGTGATTCAACCAGCTTGTTCACATGTCTTGGTAACCAAAAGTCATCCCATATAGAAGCATTTTGTCCATTACCAATACTCCATTTCAGCTCCTTCTGTAGTAGACCTTTTGAGCACCAAATACTACGCCAAGTGTAAGACGGGTTTGATCCAAGTCGATAGTGCATGAAATGAGAATTCGTGAAGTATCTCACTTTGAAAATTCTTGCAACAAGAGAAAAAGGATTCTCCATAATTCTCCAATCTTGTTTAGCAAGCATGGCGATATTAAACTTTGAAAGATCTCGAAATCCCATTCCTTCATCTTCTTTAAGAGCACATAGGGAAGACCAAGAACACCAATGGATGCCTTGCTTAAAACCAGACTTTTGCCACCAAAAACGGGCAGCTAAAACCTCAAGCTCTCGATAAAGTGTGGAAGGCAACAAAAACAATTCATTGCATAAAGGGGAATAACCTGCAGAACTGACTTGATAAACACTTCTCTTCCTCCTATTGAAAGCATTCTCGTATTCCACATGTCTTTGTGATAAGCCATAACCGATCAGCAAGGTTAAGAAGAGAACACTTGTATTCCACATTGTTTCACCTCCATCCTACACCAAACAAAGAGCCACCGAAAACTAAGAGAGAATAGAGAGAAATCTAGAAATTATTGAAGATCAAACACTTGAATTGCTGGGAAAATTAAGCTAGGGTTCATATATGTTCATGCATGTAGGGAAAATTCCACGTAAGTACATTCCTAGTGTTACTCGATTGATCTCTTGTGATTTTAATTTGTGTTTGATGAATTTCTGGGTTGATCATGCTAGAAATTATGTTTACAAATGTTTAATGATGAGTTATAAGCATTTAGAACAAGTTAGAATGATTGAAATGCTGGAAAATTGCATGCATAAAGACTAGGATACAAAATGTCCAGTTTCGCACTTTGAATATACCTTGGATTAAAAAGGATTTTTAGCCATGTTAGAGTTCGAATTAGAAAAAATTATGCAGGACAAAATTGTAGAGGATGAAAAATAATATAAGATAAAGGTATTACATGACTGAAAATGATGTTAGAATGACTGGAAAATTTGTTAGAAGTAAACTGGTCACTTTCGAAATGAATCTGGAAACTGTATGGATTAAAATTGACTTCTGGAAATATTTAGAGGTTATTTTGATGATTATAAAATTTGTAGAAATTGTTATGAAATAGGGGAACTCAGTAATGAATGGTTAGTATCATGTTTAAAGTGATTAATGACTTGGAATTAGTGTTTAAAGTCAATAATATGGTTAAATGACTAGTTTGGACTAATCTGAAAAAAATGGTAAATTAAGGGACCATAATGCCCTGTTTTTGAAGCTATTGGAACTTGATAATAATGTTATTAGATGTGTTTAAAATTGATTAAAAACTCAGAATCAAATGTGTAATGGATCATAGGTTAAATGGTAACTAAAGTTACATGTTGTAAATAATGGACATATTAGGCCACTGTAAATGCCATATATTAAAGTATTAAAATGTATTAATGTAGGAATGAGAAAAATATGAGCCATACATAGAATTAAATCTGTGTAAATAAGCTTTATAGAATGGTAAAGAACTAATTTGGAGTTGTTTGTAAAAAGTTATGGACAAATTAGTGTAAGGTGCTCAAAACTGCCAGAATAGGGACAATTTCATAATGCATTGAGTTTATATTGGTTTATATGATTGAAATGAATTCTAATATGTGTTTTATGTTTTATGTTGATTGTTTAAGACCAAATTGGAGAAAAATTGTTTGAGGAATCAAGGCTTGATCAAGCTAGCAAGAGGGGAAAAGGCTTGTTAATCAAAGATTCCAAATATGCTTTGGAGTATTGTGAGTGTAGTTATCTTAGGGTTAGGATTAGTATCCTAACCAATGTTTTTATTATTATTTGATGAATTAATATGAAACATGGAATGAATTTAATAAAGGTTTGGTAAATTTAAAAGGTAATGGAAGAAGAATTAAAGGAAATGGATAGAATATTACATGTTTAGTGCTAGTTAAGAATGTTAGTGATCTTTGTGGTATCTGAGCTATAGGTTATTGGTCCTAAAGTCATCTGAAACATGTCTTGCATCGTATAGGATTGCACTATGTCACCTAGGAGTCTTATATCGAATTACTTGTGATTTCACTCTCTAATTCCGATCTTTTCTTAATTCGTAATAGAATGTTTGCAACTAATCTAGCCCAGGACGATGAAAGTCCCAATGGATCATCAAGTAACAATGAAGATAGTGTTGGAATGCAACCTCCTGTTCAACCTGAACAACCTTGAGAATAAGTCCCTCAACAACTGGAAAATCCGACACTTCAAACAGCTTAACGAGAATGTCTCCTTAGTATGAAGGAGATGTTCGATCAACTGGTACTGAACATAAGACGAGAACAATCGACTCCGGTTGTTGCTGCCCCGCAACGAGCCTCGATCTATAAGCTTGCACAACATCGAGCTTTACATTCACCAGCGAAAAAGAGGAGAAGCCGGAGAAAGCCGAACATTTGCTCGAAAGAAAAACACAAATTATGACCAAACAACTTTAGTGCTCGGATGAGCATAAACTTGATTGTGTAGTCGCGCTATTAGCCGACGAAGCCCTAAGTTGGTGGGAGACCACAACTTTGATCGCCCCTGCCGAGTCAGTCACGTGAAAAATTCTTTGTTGATTAGTTCAAGAAAAAGTACATCAGCGAACAATACCTAGCTGATCACAGAAAGAAGTTCTTGTATCTGAAGTAGGCCAATCAGCCGATTGAAAAATATGTCACTGATTTTTGCAAATATTGCAAATACGACTAGAAGTACATTAAAATCGAGAAAGATGAGTGCAGAATGTTCATTAATGGGCTGAGCGATAAATTAAGTCCGATGTTACCGCCCTCGGTATTACGAACTTCCAAACTCTGGTGAATCGAGCTATCACCACTGAATCCAAAATGAAAACCGCAGAGAAACGGAAGAGCGGTTATTGGGCTGATAAGAAACGTAAGGGTGACGATAAATCTCGGTGGCCAAAGAAACCTAAACATCAGAAAGAAGCCTCATTCACTTACACTCCTGTTACTCGAAGTAATTTCTAGTCTAAATCTCAACACTCGAGTAAGATGTCTATCCCGGTTGTCTCTGTTAACAGCACAGGAAATGCAGAGAAAGTTCCTACTTGCAAGTTCTGTTAGAAGCAACACTTCGACCAATGTCGAATCCATTCCAATCTCTGTTTTGCTTGTGGTGGTGATGACCACTATATCCGAGACTGCCCAAAGAGAAATGATCGATCTTCTGCTCGACATTCTAATTCGAGCTCTGTGCCATTTGACCGAAACAAGAACCCGAGACAAGATCAATCGAGTAATTATGGGAAGGGCAAGGCTACCCATTCGAAAGCTCTTACTCACCAAGAATCCCGAGCCCTAGCTCGTGTCTACTGCATTTGTGGCAAAGAAGAAGAAGAGTCTCCCGGCATCATTGCGGGTACGATTGAACTAAACCTTAAACTTGTTTACACTTTGATAGACTCGGGATCAACACATTCATTTATTTGTTCATATATGTTAGATGAACTAAACTTGAAGCCTGAAATAGTAAAATCAAGCCTTGTAGTTTCAAACCCGATAGAAGGAAACTTGCCAATTAACTTGATCTGTAGAGACTGCCAAATCACTATTCGAAATGTTCCTTTCTCTTGTGATCTATACGTGTTACCAAAATGTGAATTCAATCTAGTTTTAGGACTAGACTGGTTGGGTAAACATGAAGCCTTGTAGACTGTAAAAAACGAAGGTTATACTTACGGGGTTTAGGAAAAGAATCCATCCTATTAATAAACAAAAAACCAACCTCTATTTTCGCCGCTATGGCACTGCAAAATGAGCTTGATTTTTGTTTAT
This sequence comes from Hibiscus tridactylites, assembly GCA_958450335.1. NCBI lineage: Eukaryota > Viridiplantae > Streptophyta > Magnoliopsida > Malvales > Malvaceae > Hibiscus > Hibiscus tridactylites. Next base: position 15,603,756 of record OY288273.1, on the reverse strand, counting down.
TTAAAATGCTCGTTGTATCTGAATTTACCAATGTTTTCCTCGAGGAACTCACTTGCCTTCCTCCAACTCGAGAAGTTGAATTCAAGATCGGAGTTCAACCCGGAACTAATCTTGTGTCCATTACGCCCCATCGAATGGAACCTATTGAACTGAAAGAATTGAAGAAACAAATCCAAGAACTTGAGAACAATTGATTCGTTCGACCCAACATATCTCCCTAGGGTGCTATTGTCCTGTTTGTGAAAAAAGAAAGACGGTACGATGCAGATTTGCATCGATTACTGACAGCTGAACAAAGTAACCATCAAGAATAAATATCCTCTACCATGGATCGAAGTTTTTTTTCGATCAACTCAAACACGTAGCCATATTCTCTAAGATTGACCTCCGTTCCGGTTACTATTAGATGAGGGTAAAAGAAGAAGATGTGCCCAAAATAACCTTTCGAACTCGGTATGGACATTGCGAGTTCCTAGTAATGCCATTCGGGTTAACAAAAGCCCCTACTGCATTCATGGATTTAATGAATCAGGTATTCAAGCCATATCTCGACAAGTTCGTTGTTGTATTCATCGGTAATATCCTGGTATACTCCCGAACAAGGAAGAACATGCTAATCATCTCCGGATTGTACTTCAGACGCTCCGAGATCACCAACTATTCGCCAAGTTCACTAAGTGTGAATTTTGGTTATCCGAAGTCTCATTCCTCGGACACGTCATTTCTGCCGATGGAATCAAAGTTTACTCCAAAAATATTCAAGCTATTCTTGATTGGAGACCTTCGAGAAATGTGAGTGAGGTTCGAAGTTTTCTAGGTTTAGCCGAGTATTACCGAAGATTTGTGAAAGGGTTCTCGGGGATTGTCGCGCCACTAACCAAACTCCTACGAAAGAACAAAACCTTCGAGTGGTCGGAAATGCAGCAACGAAGCTTCACCAACTCAAACAAGCTCTGACACATGCCCCGATCCTTATTCAACCCGAATCGAGAAAAGAATTCGCTGTGTATAGCGATGCATCACACTCGAGCCTTGGTTGTGTTCTGATGCAAGAATGCAACGTGATCGCATACGCCTCCCGATAACTAAAGCCACAAGAATTAAACTATCATACACACGATCTCGAGCTTGCAGCCATTGTGTTCGCACTCAAAATTTGGCAGCACTACTTGTACGGTAAAAGATGTAAGTTGTTCACCGATCACAAAAGTTCAAAATATCTGCTCAATCAGAAAGATTTGAATATGAGACAAAGAAGATGGTTGGAATTACTCAAAGATTATGACCTGATCATCGATTATCATCCCGGAAAAGCCAACGTGGTTGCCGGCGCTCTAAGTCGAAAACCGAACCTCTATAAGTTATTCAAATTTATTGAAAATCTGAAAATGTCCAATCCTAAAATTTAAAAGAACTATTCTAATCCTTCTTTGAACACCAATGAGGAATTCAAACACCTTCTTGTTCAATAAGAAACAATTCGAATGATAGCTTATTCCATAAGTAACATCTTTGATCTATTTGTTTGTAGCTTCTTTGGCTATCAACGCTCATTTCGGACTATACAAGGCTCGAAATTATCTGAATGAACTTCAAATACAATCAACTTTGATTTCAAGGATCAAAGAACTCCAACAAGTTGATCTGGAACTTCAGAAAATCAATTCTAAGCTTAAGTCTAATCCCGACTTCTGTGTTAAGTCAAACGGCCTTCTATACTTAAAAGATCGTATCTGTGTCCCTAATGATAAAAAAATACAAGATTAAGTCCTACAAGAAGCGCATCAAAGTTCTTTTTCGATCCACCCTAGACCGGTTAAGATGTACAAGGATCTCAAGCCCTTGTATTGGTGGCCGGGAATGAAAACGGCTATCAACGACTTCATAACGAAATGTCTGAACTGCCAACGAGTTAAAGTCGAGCACCGTGTTCCTACCGGTTTACTCCAGCCACTTGAATTTCCGCAATGAAAATGGAATCAAATCACAATGGATTTCGTGATCGGCCTTCCTTGTACACTAAGAAAGTGCGATGCAATCTGGGTGATCGTTGATCGTTTCACCAAGTCAGCACATTTCATTCTGGTGCGAATGAATCTCAGTCTTGAAGCCTTCACCGAATTGTATATTCAGGAAGTAATCCATTTACACAGAATTTCTATAGTCTTCGATCGAGATCTCAGGTTCACAGCTCGATTTTGGAAAACTCTACACAAAGCTCTCAGAACTAAACTGAATCTTAGCACAACTTTCTATCCGCAAAGTGACAGACAATCTGAATGAGTGATTCAAGTGCTTGAAGACATGCTTAGAGCTTGTATCATTGACTTCAGAAAGAACTGAGAGAAATCACTACCATTAGTAGAATTCGCTTACAATAATAGCTATCAGTCTTCCATCCAAATGGCCCCCTTCGAAGCATTGTATGGAAGAAAATGTCGAACGCCTCTATATTGGTATGAACTCAGAGATAACAAAGTGTTAGGACCACAATTGCTTCGGGAAATCGAAGAACAAGTTCAGATCATTCACTCCCGTTTGAAGCAAGCTTTCGATAGACAAAAGTCGTACGTTGATCTGAAGCGTAGGGACATTCAACATGAAATTGAAGACAAGGTGTTTCTTAAAGTCTCCTCTTAGAAGAAAGTATTCTGATTCGGCAAAAGAGGAAAGCTAAGTCATCGGTTTATCAGACCATTTGAAGTGATCGAAAGAATTGGTCCTATAGCTTATCGACTCGCACTTCCTCCCGAGTTTGATAAAATATATAATGTTTTCCATGTCTCGATGCTATGACGCTATCGATTTGATCCAACTCACATTCTTGAGTCTAAAAAAGTCGAACTTAATCCTGACCTTTCTTATGAAGAAGAGACTATACAAATTCTTGATCGGGAATTCAAATGACTTCGAAACAAGAACCTTTCACTCGTTAAAGTTCTTTGGAGGAATCACCACGTCGAAGAAGCGATGTGGGAACCTGAGGACACGATGAAAAAGGAATATCATCATCTGTTTGATTCAGGTAAATTTGAGGACGATTTTCTTTTAAGGGGGAGGAGTTGTGACACCCTAAAAACACCCTAGTAGAAAATCATAAGTAATTAAAAAGAAAAGTGTAAACATTTTCCAATCTAATATGAGTATAAGATTAAAGTAATAAAAACGTATAATCATAAGTGACATGTTAGTTAAGTTAACATATGACATGTATATGTATTAGTTGAAAATGGAAATAAAATGCAATATAAATACAATATATCATGTATAAGTACACATACTCGATGGAAATAAAATTGAATCAATATAAAGTAATGTATATATATATATTCGGTGGATTAAATAAGATATATATATATATATATATATAGGAAATTAAAGTTTAATAATAATCAAATGGATCAATGTTATTATAATAAGAAACTATAGTGGGTTTCTAGTGGGAAAATACATGGTAAATAAGCATATCACGTGTCTTTGTGATAAGCCATAACCGGCCAGCAAGGTTAAGAAGAGAACACTTGTATTCTACATTGTTTCACCTCCATCCTACACCAATCAAAGAGCCACCGAAAACTAAGAGAGAATAGAGAGAAATCTGGAAATTCTTAAAGATTAAACACTTGGATTGCTGGGAAAATTAAGCTAGGGTTCATATATGTTCATGCATGTAGGGAAAAATCTACGTAAGTACATTTCTAGTGTTACTCGATTGATCTCTTGTGATTTTAATTTGTGTTTGATGAATTTTTGGGTTGATCATGCTGAAAATTATGTTTAGAAATGTTTAATGATGAGCTATAAGCATTTATAACAAGTTAGAATGATTGAAATGCTAGAAAATTGCATGCATAAAGACTAGGATACAAAATTGTCCAGTTTTGCACTTTAAATATACCCTGGATTAAAATGGATTTTTGGCCATGTTAGAGTTCGAATTAGAAAATTTTCTGTAGAACAAAGTTGTAGAGGATGAAAAATAATATAATGTAAAGGTCTTATATGACTAGAAATGATGTTAGAATGATTGAAAAATTTGTTAGAAGTAAACTGGTCACTTTCGAAGTGAATCTGGAAACTGTCTAGATTAATATTGAATTCTCGAAATGTTTAGGGGTTATTTTGATCATTATAAATTTGTAGAATTTTTTATGAAACAGGGGAACTCAATAATGAATGGTTAGTATCATGTTTAAAGTGATTAATGACTTGGAATTAGTGTTTAAAATCAATAATATGGTTAAATGACTAGTTTGGACTAGTCTGGAAAAAATGGTAAATTAAGAGACCTCAATGCCCTATTTTTGAAGCTACTAGAACTTGATAATAATGTTATTAGATGTGTTTAAAAGTGGTTAAAAACCCAGAATCAAATGTGTAATGGATCATAGGTTAAATGGTGAGTAAAGTTACATGTTGTAAACAATGGCCAGATTAGGCCACTGTAAATGCCCTATATTAAAGTATTAAACTGTATTGATGTAGGAATGGGAAAAATATGAGCCATACATAGAATTACAACTGTGTAAATAATCTTTCCAGAATGGTAAAGAACTCCTAATTTGGAGTTGTGTGTAAAAAGTTATGGATAGATTGGTGTAAGGTGCTCAAAACTGCCAGAATAAGGGCAGTTTCATAATGCATTGAGTTTATATTGGTTTATATGATTGAATATGATTGGAATGAATTCTAATATGTGTTTTATGTTGATTTTTGATTGTTTAAGACCAAATTGGAGAATAATTGTTGGAGGAATCAAGGCTTGATCAAGCTAGCAAGAGGGGAAAGGCTTGCTAATCAAAGATCCCAACTAAGCTTTGGAGTATTGTGAGTGTAGTTATCTTATCGTTATGATTAGTATCCTAACCAATGTTTTTATTATTATTTGATGAATTAATATGAAGCATGGAATGAATTTAATAAAGGTTTGGTAAATTTAAAAGGTAATGGAAGAAGGATTAAAGAAAATGGATAGAATATTACATGTTTAGTGCTAGTTAAGAATGTTAGTGATCTTTGTGGTTTGCTATGATGTATTGGCTTGTTGAGTTTCATGAGATGGATTGATATGTGATCTTATGCCACTATTTTTATGTATAATTGAGTGAAATATCATGTTAAGCTTGCTGGAAATTATATGATTGATGTATTGGTATATGTTTAGTGATTTTGTAACATGTATTGGCTAAATGACCTTGTAACATGTTTGTGAAACAATTGGTTGATATGGTTGAAAATTTAAAAGACTTAATAAGTCCTTGGTTGACTAGTGGTCCTTAGGTAGAAGGGCATCTACTGTTACAAGTTACATGTCCGAGCTTTACTAATTAAGGCTAAATGACCTTGTAACATGTCCGAGCTTTACTAATTAAAAGGTGGTTAGTCACCTATTGATGCTATGAGCATCTACTGTTACAAGTTACAAGTTAAATGATGTAGTTAGACACCTTGATACATTGTGTATCTACTAATCTTTGGCGCTTTAAGCATCTACTATTATATGTTTGTACTTGGTACCTATTGACTTGATTATCTAGTCCACTTAATCATCCAAGCTAACATTTAATGATCTTGTTGTAAGATTATACATGTTTGGATGAAACATGAAATGATGTGTTTTTATGTTACATGAAATGATACGCTTAAAATGAATAGTGAACATATTTAAATGATATGAAAATGTGACCAATGATATGATACGATTCTTGTGCTTTGATTTTGTTATTCAATGGTATGATTGATTGATTTGGATTATGAGTTTTGTTTATATAACTTGAGTTTCTGATATGAATTAAACTAGCTAAGTCTACTTGAGCATGATTTGGACTAGCTAGGTTGGCTTGTTTATTTAAGCCTAGCTAAGTTATCTTGAATACATGATATAAGACATTAAAAGACACAATTAGTAAGTTATAGGAACTGCCTCACTAAGTACATATTGTACTTATCACTCTTCTGTTTCCTTCTTCCAAATTAACAGGTTCTTGATCATGAAAACACTCTGTTTTGATCCGAGACTAATCACAAGCCAAGACTTAAGTATGATATAGCTTTGCTTAGACTCCTAGATGGTGGCATAGTTATATGTGTTAGAGTTATGTCATATGCATTTTGGAACCTTGTATATGGTAGTTTGGGTTTGTATATAAGCCATAAGTAACTATGTTATGTTAGGTTGAATTAATGTGTTTGAAGTATGTTGGCTATGTTTTGGAGATGTTTGATCAATGCCTTGATATGAATCTTACATATACTATGTGTTGTTAATATGATTTTCTAAATGAAAGTTTGATATTGAACATGAATGAAAGGTTGAATGATAGGTAACTTGTATCTAGTGTTTACTTTGGTTATTGATATGGTTCGATTGACATTTGATGTAATAGAAGCTCTATGTGTTATTGTGATATGAACATAGGGTTATACATGTATTTAGTTGATAGATTTGAAATGGAAATCACATGAATGGTTTTGCATCATTCGAATGCCTTGGTTGTCTTGTGTAGTTCGAATTTGTCTCTTATGTGTTAAGTTATTTGAACATGAATTGTATATGCTTAGGATGAAATATGTATTTAGAAAATGGATTGAATGTATACATGATTAAATGGTTCATGATGCTTTGTTATATAACGTCTTGATTGTCTTGAAGATGAAAACTTATGTGTAGGTTTTGTGAATATGGAAGTCGAATGCTTCATAAGTACATATTGGTTAAGTTTGATTGAGTATTGGTTAACATGTTAGTATATGTTTAGCAAGGTTACATGTAAAATGAGTATAAGACTTAAAATGTATTAACCGAATGCCTATTGTGGTGATTTAAGAATGTTTTGTTTCTTATATGTTTGTTTTGAAGGTGCATACAAGTTAATAGAATGTTAAAATAAGTTACAAGCATGTTAACTTATATGTTAGAAGTTATAAGATTAGGAAGTTTTTTATGGCTCACCTATATGTGTTAAGTTTATATTGTTTGTTATAGAATCTTTTATATGTTATAAGCTGCGCAACTCTAATTGATCGATGTTATAAGTCTCGTTTATTGTTTACATGTTATGATCATTTTGTTATATGTGTTATGTTTGAGTAACGCCTCTCGCTCATAACCCGGGCGTGGGGTGTTACTTGTGCAGCTTGAGGGAAAAAGATCCATCCTTTCCAGTCTGTTTGTTTTTAAAGCAATAAAGGATCTCATAAGCCACAAGAATGTTATCTGATATAAGTCTTCTCGGAACAAACGCACTTTGTGCCTCGTCAATACAAATATGTAAGACACTCTGAAATCTATTGGCGAGCATCTTTGAAATGAGCTTGTAGAGCACATTGCACAAGGATATTGGTCGGTATTAGGACATATGTTGTGGGTTACCAACCTTAGGGATAAGCGTAATTCTAGAGTGGTTGATATCGTGTAGTGCGTGTTTTCCATTTAAAATTTCAATACAGTAACGAGCCACTTTCTGCTCCACAATGTGCCGGAAGCGATGATAAAACACTGTACCTAATTCATCTTTGTTGAAGTATGCCCAAAGACCAATTATGAGATGATTGTAAAAGACATACTTATTTTAACTTGTTTATTAATAAAGCCATTATTATTATTTTAGTTTTATTCTGCGCATTTATAAATAAACTAAATTATAATAAAGTTTTAGAATAATATATTTATTCTTGAATGTCCTTAGTCGAGAATTATTGCGGGCGTGGACAACAATAATATATTAAGACTAATATGTAGTTGATTGATAACAAAGTGTTGTTATTGGCATAGAGATGTCAAAATCAATACATAAGTATGTGTTAGAGAGCAACATAATGGACTGACCCGTTATATGCATGTTTCTTGGATTATTATTTGACAATTACAACATTGCTCATGATGATAACTAAATGTATGATCCTTAGACTTGAGATCATCATTATTTCAATATCGAGAGTGACATATTTTGATGTAGTCAAATGTGTGTTGTAACAAACTACACTATAAAGGCTGATATTAGATATGTCACACTCTATATAGCGAAATATGGTTGATCAAGATAAGATTTGTCCCTCATACATAATAAGAGTAATATTGTAGGCCACTTGATTGAGTGAGACTAGAAAATACATGTCCATGCTCGAATAAATTGATTTGAGATATCATAGTTATTCGTTTATCACAGTCTACTCAAGATATCAAGAAATATTAGATGGACTTTACAAGTGTGACTAATCCATGACTTATGTTCGATCTAGATATAAGAACTAACGGATGTAATACATAAAAGAAGTTAATCACAGAAAAAGGTAAAGTCGAACCACGACTTCATGTTACTTAGGTAGCAATGATGTATTGCTAGATGTCACTCATTGTTTGTAATATTAGAATTGTTCTAGATATTACTACTAACGTTACATGAACCTACAAGGGTCACACCCTATGATTGAAACGAACAAATATCGACTAGATAGCATGTGTACAAACTTGTTGTACACGTAATAATTATTAAATACGAAATTATTATAATTATAGATAATCTCGTTTATATATATTTTAATAATTAGATAATTATTTTAATTATCAAACACTATTAAAATATATATCCCTAAAAAAACCTAATTTAAGTAGAATCAGATTTTACATATTTAATTGTATTCGGTTAAAAATATTGTATATTTAATGAATTCGAACTAAAGTAGAATTAGATTCTACATATTTAATTATATTCGGTTAAATATATTATATATTTAATGAATCCGAATTTAATTAGAATTAGGTTTTTGAATGCTATATAAAGGCATAAGGTCTAGCAGTCAAAATATGTTTTTTTGGAAAACTTCTCTAACAATTAGAGAAGAGAAAATATTGTTCGTTTCGTTCGGATGGACTACGTAGAGGTCAGAGCGCTATTGTGACGACTCAGATTCGATTTGGTTTATCCTAACTCCCTAAGGATATCAAGATACATGATTTATTAATGTAATATTTTATCCCTACTCACCCCGAATTCATCCCTTGTACATAGATCACTGGCGAAATTCGTCAGATAATTTTTCGCTGCGCCATGAGGTGTACCGATGTTTTCCAACAATCTTCCCCTAACGCTTTTAGTTTACACATAGATTTGAGGGCTTCCAACACTTCATCACAGTTGAACTCCCTATCAAGCTTCTCATTCATCTTCATGTCAATACAAGAATAAATTCCTTCAAAATTCTGATCATAGTTGCTGACGCCATTCGAGTGGAACAATGTATTAAAATTACCCGAAGCCACCCTCAGCAGGTTGCCATCAAAATCAACAGAATTTCTTGCATCATCAACTAATCTCTCCACTCGATTACGCTTCCTACGATGAGATGCAAACTTGTGGAAAAAAGAGGTATTTCTATCTCCGTTACGCATCCAGTTCGCTCTCGCTCTCTGCTCCCAGTAGAGTTCTTTATCTACTTCGAGATTTAAAGCAAGTTTGGCATTGATGAAATTCTCTAATCTGAAGAACTTTATCTGTAGAACTAAGAAGTAGTAACAAGAATAGGGCAATGGCATGAGAAGGAGGGAGTAAGGTGCTCTAAACGAGAATTAGGAAACAAATTCTACCAATGATTATTTGCAACCCCACGATCAAGTCTCGCACAAATATTATTTGCTTTCAATCTACCCTTCTCCCAAGTGAACCACGGACCAAAATAACACATGTCCTCTAGTTTGCAATCCGATAACATTTTACGAAATTCTCTAATCTCTTTCATTTCGTAAATTGCCTCCTTGTTTTTCTGTTAGGAAAGCAATTTTATTAAAATCTCCAAAGACCATCTATGGAATATCTAGAGATTCATTTAGCTGTCGCAATAAATCCCATGAAGCAGCTCTATTTTGTTCCTCCGGTGCTCCATAAAACTCGGTACATTGCCAATTTTTACCGTCTGAGTCTTCATCAATCAGCACATCAATATGTCTTCTAGAATAAGATCAGAGAGTCACAGTGCAGTTTGGCTTTCATCCAATCGATAAACCTCCACTCCGTCTCATAGCATCAACGTCAATACCATTTTGGAGGCCACAAAATCTTCTAACTTGTGTCATCTTCTCACCTTGAAGTTTGGTCTCAATTAAGAAGATAATTGAAGGATTTATATCTCGCAACGAGTGTCGAAGATGTTTCATAGTCTGAGGTTGTCTCAACCCTCGGACATTCCAACTAAGGAGTTTCACGGCGAGTTTTTCAAATGTTAAATCTCAGCCGCATCAATCAAAGGCTTTGCCAAAACAGTGAACCCAAAAAAGCACAAATCGAAAAAAAGAGACCTAAAGAATGGTTTTTCCAGAGCATGATAGTTGCAGATTCACAACACTTAACCAGAGCAAAAGAAGAAAGACCAAAAAATAACAATCAAGATGAGGCAAGTGTACTGCAAGTTTTCATCGAAGCTGGAGATAAAAAAAGGCGTCACACACCTTCTATAAGCATAAATAAATAAGAGAAACTAAGCAAATAAAGCTTTACTACCTTAAGATCATGCCCATCAGCACATACTCGAAATTCAGACAGCCAAGATGCAGAAAGAAACTCACAGAACAGGATAGAGAGGCACCCAACTCAAAGACCACCCTTCCTCCTCGGCACAAACTTCAACAAAAACGACCGTCTAAGAAACCATATGAAACGCGAGGAAGCGTCACCAAGCCAAGAAAAAACTTAGGAACAACCCGCTAACCAGAAAACACCAAGCTAAGCACAAATCAGAAAAGAAGAAGAAGAAAAAGAAGAAGAAGAAGAAAACCCTAACATTTGGGGGTTGAGCCAGAGAACCGTGAGTTTTTCAGTTAAAAAAGGGAAAAGATAATGTATGGCGAGTTAGCCACTGAGAAAATCCTCTGACAAATACCTTTTCTTGCTATAACTACCTTAAAAAGTTAACAAGTGACAATTTAATTAGGGCGGAGTATATATTTGAGTTGACATATAATACTTAAAATGATTAAATGAACATAAAGATGTAGTTACTACAAGGAAAATACTTTGACACATAAAGTTTACAAAAAAAATTTTAAGGGTTAGAATTTAGAATTTAAGGTTTAGGTTTTAGGGTGTCAGGGATAAGGATTTAAGTTTTAGATTGTATAACTTAAATATGAACGGTTGTGTAGTTTTTTTACATATAACTTGTGTATTAAAATATAACCTTTATTACAGTACTTTGAAAACCAAAATACACAAAAAATGAGGTTTAGAGTTTAGGGTTAATGTTTAGATTATAGTTTAGATAATTTGTGGTAAGTTGTAATTTTTAGAGTTTAATATTTAAAATTTATTTATTTTAGTGGTGAGATATAAAAAGAAACATTCATAATAAAAAACTACAAAGTATTTTTGTCCATACAAAGAGAGAGTTAAGAAGAGAAACCAACCCTTGATTAACCAAAATACACCTACGTGACACAACCCCAGCAGCAAAAAAGCAAGCAGTTGGGGCAAAGATAGACGATACATTACTATTAAAACAGAAATGTTTATCGGAATATGTACAACTCAGTTTCTAGTTCAAATTCAGTTTTAATCTCATTCCTTCCCCGTTTCGACTTTGGAGTTGGGTCGTCCGACGTCAATGTCGATGAGTATGGAGACGACGGAGACTGAATTGATGAACAACAAGAAGAAGATGGCTCTGAAGATTTTCGCTTGCAATTTGCCACTCTCATCAGCTGCACTTGATCCGAACCCACGAGGTGGGGAAAATTCAGCTTGGCTTTTGCGCCTCGCATTTTAAAAGCCGCTCGGTCGTAAGCGAGTGCAGCATCTTCCGGAGTCTCGTAAGTACCAAGCCATACCCTCGTGCCGTTTCGCTTCAGGTCCCTTATCTCCGCCGCGTATGTCCCCCACGGCCTTCTCCTCACTCCCATATAATTCACCTTCTTCGGCGGCGCGTGGGGTTTCTGGACAATCGCAGTCGTAGTTTTCTCCACTCGAGAAGTCATTCCGAAGCCGGGAAACGGAACATTACTAACAGAAACCGTCTCCTCCGTTGCACCAAACAACTGATCAAAATTTGTCCATTGATCGACAGTTATCACATTCGCATCATCATCCGTAAACGGTAGCTCATTTTTCGCCGGATTTCCCACCAACTTCCCGGGAACTAATGCATCGAAATCATCTTCCAGAAGATACCGACGAATGGACTCCAGGAGGCTGAGATCAAATTCTGATGCACTACTACCACAGTACATATTTGGGTGTTGTTCTTGTTCTTGGAGACTGAACCCAGAAAAAAAGGTAATCAAGCTTGGTTGGTACAAAGGATTTGGCTTGGTTTGAGTTCTTCCGATTTGCTGTTTGATTATATATATATATATATATATATACCTTGAAACTTTGGTGTTAAACTATTAGGAGTACTATTTTATTTCTGGTTTTTTTTATTGTTTTGTTTAAGACAATTCATGGAAGTTGCTGGTGGTTGAGTTCTGGAAACGTTTAATTTCATCACGTTTTTGAAGTGCTGCAACTCTGTTTTTTTTTTAATTGGCCATAACTAGACTTCAATTAATTTAAGTATATATTGATTATCCATTCAAAAAAAGTATATATTAATTATATTCACTTTTGAATAATTTCTCGACTATTTGATTAGAGACAAACAAGATTAAATAATAAAAGGACCATATTATCTAATTTAAAATTTAGCAAGGATATAATATATATATATATATATATATTTAATCTAAAAATTGGTAGAAATAAAATTTAATTTGAGTAAGTATTTATATTAACAAAGAGTAGAATTATCGTCATTCTTGCACTCATTCTCACCGTTCAACACCCCTTGCATCGTCCAATCCGTTCTTCTTTAATATTGCTTCTCATCAGTACCGTCGTCTGCTACAGTACCAATAACTTTCATCGTCGATAAAGCTTATTTGAGGATTTGAAAATATAAGTTAAGGGTTAGGGATTTGAAATTTTTTGAAATTTTAGGATTTTATAATTAAAAATATTTAGAAAATTATACAGTTTTAAATGTTATATCATTATAAATATTTATATATATATATATATATTTAATCATTATTACAATTATTTTTATATTTTTTTATTTTAAGTAAAAAATATTTTTTTATTTTATATATAATTTTATTTTTGTACACATTTAAATATTTTTTGGATTTTTCTTGATTTTTTTATATTTTTAATTTTTTATGATTTTAAATATTTTTAGAATTTTTATATTTTAAATATATTATTGTATAATTTTAAATATTTTTTTGATGGTGTGCCACGGTTACCATCATAATAACTACTTTTGAGTTAACAATCAACTTAACAGAAGGGCTAAATTAATTGTAATTTGAATTTTAAGGACCTGATTGATCGTAATTTAAATTCTGAAGGCTTAATTGAGTAAAATATTTTCATAAAAACTAAATTATTTTTTCTTTTTGTTGTTGTTAAGGGCAATTTAACTTTTATACCTTTTAAAAAGTATTAAAAACATTGATTGAGCATTAACTTAGTTGATATTGATTTTTTTTTCAACTTTTAAAGGCTGTGAACTAAAATTAACTTAAGTACATAACGACTCTACATGTTAATATTAGTTAAAAAAATTCTTTGCGTTTGTGTTATGTTTTATTTGTTTTTTCTACAAGATTATTTTTTCTTACTCTGTTGTTGTGTCCGTTCTTTTTAATTTGCTTTGAAACCCCCTCCCTTGTTGTTGTGCATGTTTTTGTTTGTTTTCTGTCCTTATGCAAGATTGGTTTTTATTATTCTGTTCTTCTGTATTTTTTTTTGTTAAATGAAGCCGGCAATTTAATTAAAAATTTTAAAGATTTAGTTGATAACTTGGTTGCATATATACATTTAAAAAGTATTTCATGTATTGACGATGGGAAATTTATTTTTCACACACAAGTTTAATTTAAGGTTTAATGTTTATGGTTAGAATTTAGGCTTTGAAGTTTATGAGAAAGGTTTATGGTTTGAGATTTAGATTTTAACTTTTAAAGTGAAATTAGACATGCAAGGACGGAGCCAAGATTGAATTACGAGGGGGCAGACTGATTAAATTTGAAATGAATAGGGTCTTAAAAAGTAATTAAATCTTAAAAATTAAAGGAGTTTAAGTTTAATTTTATAAATTTTAAAATTAAAAAGTCTTAAAAAGAAATTAAACCAAAAAATAGGGGGTCAAAGTTCAACTTTATTAATTTTAGATTCAAGGGTCCTAAAAAATAATAAACTATAAAAATTTTGAGAGGGGTAAGGAAGGAAAAAGGGCTTAATTGCAATAGTTTCAAAATTATTAAGGCTTAGTTGTCTCCCTAATATATATAGATCCGTCCTTGTAGACATACATGTAAAGATTTTCCACTCATTGCATGAAATTATAACCTTTTAAAAAAATTTGTTGAATGCTTTGAATTTTAATTCAGTTGACATTATTTATGATGTAATTATTTTAAATGTGTGAACTTATATTATTTTATTTCAGATTAGTATTGGTTAAAAAATGAAGAATTATATGAAGTAAAATTTTCAACAAGATTTCCAATGTATAGATGTACATATATGATTAAGCTTATTTTCCCATTTGTTTTCCGTTAGACAAAGTTCTTTGAATCTAGTTTTATTAAGTTGAAAAATAGATGAATTTATATGTATCAATTAAGGTAAAATTTGTGAAAGCATATCAACAACAAAATCTTCCTTGTATGGTTTTAATATTAGTAAAAGATATTGAATTTGTTATGAATATTTAAAAAAACCGCGTGGTTTAATCAGTTTAATTAACTGATTGATTCTTTTTTATATATATAAAATTTCAAAATGTTTGGATTTTATTTATGGAATTTTAATTTGGAACTTGGAATAGCATGTGGTTCTTATATATATATATATATATATATATATATATATTAAATTAATGTGATAGGTTAACTTTGTTAATTTCATTATTCCTTCTTCCTCTCTTTTATCAGCTTTGTTTAATATAATCACTATAATTTATTAATTGATTAAATTTACATCACGTACTAAAAGTTTTATTATAAAAATAACTTTTCTAATCTAAATCATTTTATTTACAACATTAAATTTCAAACATGGTTCAAAGTATAATATCTTATCTCACGGTATCAACGAATAATTGTTTTATCTTCTTCTCATAATGTGAACGAGCGTGTTAGTTATACATATACACAAATGACATAATCGAATTTGCGTACGGAATTTGTTCTTTGTGTCCTACAAGCATGGGTCAAATTATTATTAGAAAAATTTTAAAACGTGCGACGAATACCGTTGAACATCATTAAATTAATTAAAAAATTACTTTTTAAGGACTTAACATATAATTGTAAATTATTTAAAATAAAATGTCAATTAATTATTTTCCAAAGATATTATATTTTTTAAAATAATCCAATCAAATACCAACATTAGTCACTTTAAAAAAATAAAAACCCTAAACCATAAACTCTAAACCACAAGCCTAAACCCTAAATTGTAAACCCTAAACTTCAGAGCCTAAATTTGAACAATGGGTTTATGGTTTTAGGGTTTATGTTTTGGGTTTAGGGTTTATACTTTAAGGTTTCGGGTTTATGATTTTTTTAAATTGACTAAGGTTACTATTTGATCTAATTATTTAAAAAACATTAAAAAATACAATATATATGAAAAATAATTTAATTGAAATTTTATTTTAAATAATTTATAATTATATGTTGAGTCTTGAAATTTTTTATTTTATTATTCAATCTAATAATGTTCAGCGATGTTCAACGTTAGTAGTGTTCGTCGAGCGTGATAGACTCATTCCTATTATTATTATTATTATTATTATTATTATTATTATTATTATTATTATTATTATTATTATTATTATTATTTGTAGCTATCCGAATTATTGAAAGAAAAAATGATAAAGAATAAAGCGTCCGCATGCATATTTATATTTAAAATCAAGGTTTTTCGTTGAACGTTTTAGTTTTCATGATAATAAATGTTGTTTTTAACAAATCATAAAATTTACGTACACCGCAAAGATAAAGATGTATATGTTTAATTATTTAACTCTCGAATAGCGTTACTTTTTTCCTTTTTTTAAGTCTGATATTGAGTTCTTATTTGGTATCGGTTATGTAGGGGGGTTAATGAGACTTTTTCTATAAAAAAAAGGAGGAGATACCAAATTATTTTAAATTGAAGTATAAAGATTAAATTTTAAATTCGAGGACCAAAATTAGAATTTGACTAATTTGTATTTCATCAAACATACCTGTTGAAGGCATTTCGATAAGAGTGAAACAGTTGATGTAGAGGCAGGGAATCCCACAGGAGAATACGATTTAGGCTCCCCCGTAGAATACGATTTAGGCTCCCCCGTATCCATTCACCGATGGAATGAAATTAATATAAACAGCAAAAGATCTAAGAAAACAGGGTGAGTCTAACGTGTCTAGGGTGCAGTTAAAAGATGACAAATTTTTAAATTTGTTTACGAACTAAAAATGTTAGACTTTTTGATAGCATTTTCTGTTGATTTTTTAAGTTTTTTTTCAAATAACAATACTTATTTTGTAAGTATTGATACTTTGTCTTAAACTGAATATTTATATAAAAAAGCTAAGTTTTGATACTTAAAAAACAATTGAAAATGTTATCAAAGAATTTAATATTTTCAGTTTATTGACAAATTTCGAAATATACCATCTTTTAGCCGTACCCTAAACATGTCTCACTCCGACATATCCCTACTTTGCAGTTATTTTAAGGTTGGGAATTGGGACTCCTAAATTCAATATTATTTCAGTTTTATTATAAAAACAAGTGTTTAAATTATTTTTTTGTGTTTAAAGTTTTTTTTTTATAAATATGTGTTTAATTTTTATTTTGTGTTTAAGATTTATCGGTTAATTATAGTAAAACAAATTATATTATTCAATGAATATTGTTTTTTAATTTCATTTATTTTTTTAATATTAAAAAACTTATTTTAAAAAAATAAAAAAAAATCTCATTCTTTTCATAAACTTCAATCCCATAATTTTATATCTTTAAATTCATCATCTATCATCATCGAATCAACCACCACCTCTTACCTCCTCCGTTGTCAAACTTTACTGATTATCTCACTATTTCGTCCCACAAACTGATGAACGAAGTATCAATTAAACGTTAAACGACGAACACTAAATGAATTTTGTAAACTATGAATGCGATGAACAACGAAAGACTTTGCGGCTGTTGTGACGAGAGGAAAAAAAAATTATTGTTGCGCCGATGACAATGACGTAGTTTCGACAACGATAAAGGATTTAGAAGGTTTGAGGTTGTTTTGGGAAAAAAGATGAACGTTTTTTCTTTCTTTCAGAAATTAGATTTTATTTTAAAAAACTAGCAATCTAGTCCATATCAAACTATGATTGGAGAATAATTTTTTAACGGTTCAACTTTAAAACATTACAGTTCGCACCTATTTTGGCCCCAAAAGAAAACTTTGAACAGCAAAACAAATGTATAGTTTGCATAGTTATTGTATAAGAAAGCCTCAATTATTTATTGAGGATGCCATTTAAAAAAGTTTAAATACACAAAGTAAACTTAATCAGACATGAAGTAGATAATACACATACAGTAACGTGAACAGAAATCATTCCTTCCATTCCACTTTCGGGAATTAACTCCCAAATCCCAATGGATTCTTTGTTGATACGACCAAACTTAAGCTTACTCTTTGTTCATTGTAAGACCATGGTTTAATGCATATTCGACCAGAGCATCCAACTCCTCCTCACTGATTAACCCGTCTTCATTTACGTCGGCACAACGAAGCGCTCTAGAAGCTCGAAAGGCCGAGAAACGTGACTCGAGGCCACTGATGGCGGCCTTGAGTTCCTCCCTACTGAGGTGACCGTCACTATTGTGATCACATCTCTTAAATAGGGTTTTGCCGTAGAAATCGGAGGGGACAGATTTAAAGAAGTGGCTAATTCTATCGATGTCAAAGCGCCCTAACGCGGGCATCGATTGTTCAACGGTGTTCAGCTTCCGGGTGCTGCCTTTGCCTCTGGTCCGTCTGCAGTCTTTATGCACATTGAAGTTATACATGGATTAAAAATCTATAGTAGTCAGTCTATACGTTGTAATCTGGCCTTGTTAGGGCCATGGTTTATATAGAGAGGGACTATTAGTTTTTGTTAATCATCTTCTTTCTTCAACTTCAAGTTTGATACTTACTATTGATCAAGATTGTGAAGAATCAGAATTAGGTTCCTGGCATGCCCGTACTAGTAAGACTCGATTTGAAAAAACTGAATTTTTCTACTTGATTCGAATCTTAATTTCATAAATTCGAAAAAAATCAAACAAAAATTAAATTTTAAATATCGTTCGTCAACTCGATTAATTCAAAATTTATTGACTCGACTAGTTGATCGAGTGCTTAGCCCTAGTTTGATAATCTTCCACACGTAGTGGGATGCTCTGAATGATTATGCTAATTTTCTTTTATTTGATGCACTTCCTTTTCCAGGAATAAGTCATGGGAGTATATATCTAGAACTTTATTTCCCCACTTCATGGATTTGGTCGATACCTACTATTAATCATATTTTCATGTTACAGAGGAATTTGTGTTATTATGACATCATAACAAATTATGATATTTTGTTTCATTGTACGATTGATTTTTATTGTTATTTTATAATAGGAAAATTCTACAACGGGCGACGAAACACTATTAATGATGAACACTGATGAATATCATTATTTTTTTAAAATTTAAAAATTTAAAGGATTAAAATTATAATTAAAATTATCTCTTAAAAATAAAAATCAAATTTAATAGTTATTTTATAATATTTTTTAAATAAGTTAGAATCAAATATACTCAATTCTCCTAAGCCCTAACAAAATCAATCTCTTAAAAAATAGAAATCAATTTATATTTTTTTAATAGATTAAAATCAATAATATTAGAATTGGGTATATTTGATTTATTACACAAATTTATATTGTCTATGGCTATGCAATGCAAGCCTGCGACATGATTCACATGAAGTTGGGCACCAAGAGCGATGAGCAAACTGGGATGTTCCAGGGAAAAGCGTATGACGATATACGCATTTGCATCGTAATTCCACCCAGATGCCTATGACGATGCAAATGAGTATATCAACGATGAAGATGTCGAGTTATCTTTCAGTATTCCAGCCTCAGAATCTTTTATGTTGGACTCAGACTCCTCATATAACGAAGGTAATGATACGGGAGATGATGATTTGGTAGTTTTCGTTGGGATGGATCGGTTTCTATGCTCGCCACCTCTCCAAATTCGCTTGAAATATCTCGCATGTGCTTCAATCTCAATCTTTAAATTCCGTCGAACCTTCATATATGAATTAAGAGAGTCTTAAACCGAGAGAGTAATTTAAAAAATATTATAAAGTAATTATTAAATTTGATTTTTATTTTTTTTAAGAGATAATTTTAATTATAATTTTAGTCTTTTAAATTTTTAAAATTTAAAAAGAAAAATTAATGGTGCTCATCGGTGTTCATCGTTAGTAATGTTCATCAATGTTCGTCGCACGTGGTAGACTCATCCTATATAATAAAATTCTACACGATCCAATGAAATTAATCTTTATTTTGTGATAGATATCTGTGATTTATATATACATATAAAAGAGTTCCCTACACATGAACAATATTGTATTGGGAAAGGAAGAGTTTACCACGTGCGACGAACATTGATGAACACCACTAATGATGAACACTGATGAACACTATTAAATTAATTAATAAAGATTTAGAATTTCAAGGACTCATCATACAATTAATAATTATTTTAAAAAATTCAATTAAATTATTTTATATATATTAAAATTTTAATTTTTAATAAGGGTAAACTATATATTTAGTACCTCACTTATTTCTGTATTTCTATTGAACTCTCATTATTTAAATATTATTTCAATTTGATCCTATTCTTTATAAAAAAAATAATTTAACCATCAACCTAAAACCCTAAACTATTAACCCTTAAACTCTTAAACATATACCCTAAATCATATACCATTAAAAATAATTTCACCATCATCGATTCAATTCAATTCAATTTGATGAATCGTTGAATTCTCCTAAAAATTTAATTAAATTATTTTTTATATATATCAAAATTAATTAAACTAGAATCTCCTAGAAGATTCGAGTCAAAGGACTCCCATGAGTCCTCAACAAATGAGTCAAAGGACTCCCATGAGTCCTCAACAAATGAGTCAAAGGACTCCCATGAGTCCTCAACTGAGTTCAGGAGCTACCCATGCACAAAGTGCTGGTAATCAAGAGGCTTGTCCAGCTAGCCCTCAATTGAGCTCGAAGACCCTTGGCTCAGTTAACAGCATTGCAAATTCTCCCGTGGAGCTCGGTGTTAACAAAAGCAACTCTGTTGGCAATACGTAGCATATTCGGAGCACTCTGTTCGTAAACTAAATTCTCCATAGATATATATGGTGAAGAATGTCTTCAGACCTATCTAATATATTCCATTGAAGAAAAAAAAAACTTATTGGAGATTCAACTGTTCAATGAAAACGATAGTAATATCTAGTAAAAGCTTCAGCCATGCAAACAATTGCCTTTCATTACAATTTGTTTTTATCACCGTAAACGGGGTTACATGTGGCATGTCTAGAGTGTTGCTAAAAGACGGCAAGTTTTAAAATGTGGTTACGAACTAAAAATGTTAAAGTTTTTGATAATATTTTCGGTTGATTTTTTTGTGTTTTTTTATTTCAAGTATCAACACTTATTTTGTAAGTGCCGATACTTTGTCCCGAACAAAAAATTTATCACAAAAAATTAAGTATCGATACTTGAAAAAAAAACTGAAACCAATCAAAAATGTTATCAAAAAGTCTAACATTTTTAATTCGTGAATAAATTTTAAAATTTATCGTCTTTTAACTGTATCATAGACATGCCGCATCCCAGACTTTGTAGTGTTGATTTATACATAGACGCAATTTTTTCGATTGCCTCAAATGGGTGAAATATATAACAAAAGAGGTCATTCACTTTTCAATGAGTCAGTTTAATCAGAGCAATTATCTAAACAAATTTATGAAAAAGCTTATATTACAAATAAGTTATAGCATATGTAGTTTAGTTAATTTTGATATATATAAAAAATAATTTAATTAAATCTTTTAGGAGAATTCAACAATTCATTGAATTGAATTGAATCGATGATGGTGAACTTATTTTTAATGGTATATGGTTTAGGGTATATGTTTAAGAGTTTAAGGGTTTAAGGTTTAATAGTTTAGGGTTTTAGGTTGTGGGTTAAATTATTTTTTTATAAAGAACATGATCAAATTGAAATAATATTTAAACAATGAGAGTTCAATAGAAATACGGAAATAAGTGAGGTACTAAATATATAGTTTACCCTTATTAAAAATTAAAATTTTAATATATATAAAAAAATAATTTAATTAATTTTTTAAAAATAATTATTAATTGTATGATGGGTCCTTGAAATTTTAAATCTTTATTAATTAATTTAATGGTGTTCATCATTAGTGGTGTTCATCGATGTTCGTCGCACGTTGTAAAATTTTCCTTTGGGAAAACATGATTCAAACACAGGAAAAGCCAATAACAAACGGATCCTAACAAACACGAAAAAGCAAAACACCCGAACACATGGGAAAGTTTTAAAAACACACCTAAAATTCGGCCAACATAAATTCTTACAAAAAAATGGTAAGAATTTATGTAGGAATGAGTAAGAATTTTGGGAAAATTAAAATTCTTACTAACTAGATAAGAAAATAAAAATTTGTATAGCTACATAAATTCTTACCAACTGAGTAAAAATTTGTTAACTACATAAATTCCTACCAACTGAGTAAGAATTTATATAGATTTTACAGAATTTGTATTTACTACACAAATTCTTATATTATAACATAATTTTTTATTATTTGGGCAGATTGTAAAAATTTTGTAATTGTACAAAATTTTACCAAATAAAATTTGTGTAAAATCACTTCATTTTAACCGCATTGTAAGGTTGCCTCGCCCTTAAACTACCCCCGAACACATTCCATCAAGAAACAGGGCAAAAAGCTAAAAGCAAGAACAAAGGACAAAATAGAAATAAATACAACAAAACTAAGCTAAATATTGGATGAACTAAGAAAATTGTTAACAAATTAAACCATAGATAAACAATCTAAATGGTCACCCAATTTTTAAGACGCTGTCAATTTAGTCACCCAAACAAAATTCCTTTCAATTGAGTCAATGTTGGTACATATGGAGCCAACTAATCATAGGAGTTAATGTGATGTCAAGGAATTTATACACCGCCAGAAAAAGATGGGAAGATGCGGAAGGAATTCGGAGATAGATAAGAAGGAATGGGGCTCGAAAAGAGGCTGGTTGTAGTGTTATTCGGAGTTTGTGTCCGGAGATAAATTGCATCCTAAATGAGAATTCATAGTCCGTTGCTGCCGTTGCGAATGCACACGAGGTGGCAGTCAGACATGGAAGCTGCACACAAGTGATGCGTGATATTAGAGCTATTGATTAGGCTGATTGTGCTAAATTTGGATCAAACTAATTCCTGTCCGGTTGATTTTCAATTCGAGTCACTCCGGATAAGTTGAAATTTAAACAGACTTGTATGAGAACTTGTTCTAGTATATTTGAAATGTTACAGTGGCATATGAAACCCTTGGCTAGTACTAAGCTGGTTCCTGAACTAGATGGAATGTTCTACTTGGTGGTGCTCGAGGTTTCGAAGTACAATTCTTGCAAAGATTTTAGCCTCGATTGGGGAATTTGCCGCTGCGGCTGCAGCACGCAGAACCCTTGCGGCTCCAGCACCCTGCATAAGAGTAGCATGGTGCAAGGCATGTCGACCACCGGGAATGGTAATCTGCGATTATTGAATAAAAAATATGTAAAAATCTCTTGGTGCAAGTTTTTAGCAATATTATATATATATATATTATGCTTGAGAAGGAATCCATAGATATAAATTACCTGGAGTAGAGCAAATGCAGCACATGTCTTGAGTATCGAAGATGCGTTTCGAAGCATGGAGACAAATCTTCCGATTTCAACCCCACTAAAGATCATAAAAATCATGTTAATTCAGAAAGATGAGCATAACATGAAAGAGAGAGGGCTAGCATCAAAGGGTGACACCGATAGCCGGAACGGAATTTTAATGAAAAAAAGAAGCAAGCGAGCGAGCAAGCAACTAGGTCGTTAAACGGCCTACTTTATCAAGTAGCACAGAGGGAGAAAGATATATCATACTAGGGTTATGTCTTTATAACTTTATTTAAAACAAATCTCATTTCCTTTCATAAATTTACAATTGTGTTTCTTTCTTGACATCTATAGTGGGATTTTCTTCATTAGCAGCAAGCAACTTTCTGCATCTTGGGTTATGAAATTGAAAACATAATCATCTCAAAAGCACAAATGCATCTAGAATACAAACAAGGGTGGGGAGGATGAGGGAAGGAAACCTGCATCTGAGATGTCCTGCTTCTTGAATGCGAGCTTTTTCAGTTACTTGTGCCAATACTGCCGGAGCTGATGAAACAGCAGCTGCTGCAAATGCTTGTGGATTGGAGAATCCGAGTATAAAAGCTTCAATATGCTTCAAAGCCATTCTTCTGGGCACATCCAAGCTCACATTCTTTGAACTGCTTTCCGATGGTGTAGCCATCGGTGCAAACTCATCGGTTCTGCTAAAAGTATCATTCTAAGCAAATTATGATCAAGAATCAAGATAGTGCTGGCCATTCTTCCAACACGATACATACAATATATTAATATTATTTCAAATCTTGCATATGCATGCATGATAAACCACTAATTGCTTGGTGATATAAACCTCATCTATCGGGCCATTCACTCATTCCAGCCCTTCAATTTTTTCCTTCTACCAAATTATAAACACTCAGAATGTCATTACCTCCCATCAAACATGTATGCCAGTGCCAACGCAGCCATGAAGCGTGCCATCTTCGATTCTGATGATGAACAAAGGTGAACAAGTGCAGGAACCCCACCTTCTTCAATTATCCGAAGAGCATTACTATGATTAAAAGCAAGGTTCCAAAGAGCCCCTGCAGCAGTTTCATGAACATCCTGAAAGTGAAAGCATAAGTTAAATATAATCTAAGATACAACCCGAACAAAAATAGATTACACAAGCTGTGGGAGGCTGGCTTATGAAATGCTTACTTCAGCATCGGAACGTGCAAGAGCAATCAGAGGTGCAACACCTCCTTCTTGTCCAATAGCAATGCTGAAAAATAGCAAATATAAACATCAATATTCTGCCTATTAGAGTTCTATGGCATTACGAAATGAAAATATTTTACTCGAATAATGTATGGACTAGCAGTCGCACCATTAACACTAAGAAATTATTTAATCCAGTTCTGCCTATCAACCAGTAAGAAACTTCAATTTCTCATCATGAAGCTTTGGCACCGGTAATCATGATGGTTATTGCCAACTCTAGCATAGGTTTGCATGTCCATATAAAGAATCAATAATTGCCATACCTGTTGGCTTCTGACACTGACAATCCCCAAAGAGCACCAGCCGCCCTCTCTTGAAGACCTGGGGATGCATTTGAACAGGATTGGGCAAGAGTAACCTGCAATACCTTTAAGCTGTAATGAACTCTTTACCAAATGAAACACATTTTACAACGAAAATTTTATTCCCATTGGCTCTACCAAAGAAATATCATGAAGCCGAGAGCATTGTTTCAGGGTTCAGAATTTTGCACCATCTCAACAAAACAACAAGGGGAAATGAATGAAACATCAAAGATGTCTGTCGGAATCCAGGCATATTAAGGTAGATTAAGGCATTAATTCAGTAAACATAACTTAAATCTAGAGAGTTCAATTTTCCCAACCAAAAACTATGTAATCTGTACACCACTAAAAGGTATTGGATACTTGGGAAGCCTTTAAGTAAACCTCCAACAATTATCCACTTTTTGAAAACCAAGATGGAGAAAAAATTAGGGGATAAAAAGAAAAGGAACAAAAAAAGCATACCAAGGCCTCAACACCACCACCAGCTGCAATTGCTTCTCGATTTCTGTCATCAAATGATAAATTCCACAATGCACCAGCAGCTTCTTGCCTGTTTCAATCAGCAGATATCATCATATACATTAGAACAAACCTATTAAGGAAGCAACATAATTTTGTGGGTGGAGAAAGAGAAGTTAAGGTCCATGAATTATAGAGTGGTGTATTATTGTGGGACCAGCAATAAAGATGAAGAGAACTGAAACGATAGTCAGATCGCAAGATGAATGTTGACCCTATGTACAGGCAAAAGCATCTAATAAGTGGTATAGAGATAGAAAGGTGTTCAGCAGCGGAGAATCAAAACTTGGAAGAGGAATTCGATGGAACTAGAGAGAACAATCTATGAAAACCTAGGACAGAAATACCCTTAGCTCAAGCCGAAGTCAGTTCTAAAGCTTCAGGTCATGCTTCCAAATACAGCAAAAATTATAATGAGAAATGCACTTACACTTAGATGTGCAGATGAATGCATTTATGATATAAAAAACCAGCTGGAACATGTAATTTAAATTACCTGACACCTTCATGAGGAGAACGAGTAAGTTCAACTAGTGCTTCAAGAGCACCAGCCTCTCGTCCTACAGCAACATTGTTACTGTTGCTATCACCATGAGCTGCCAAATTTGCTAAGGCACGAGCTGCCTAGCAATTTTTAGACATGACATTAAACAACTGGCAAAAACAGGTTGTATATGTATCAAAAGTAATACTAGAATGCTGAAAATATTATTAAAAAACAGAATATTGAATTTACAAGCTTTCCTAATTCCATGACTAGCAGCATACTGAATGCATTGTGTATTTAGCATTTGTGCACGACAGGATGCTTAGCATCAAAGAAGTGCAGTATGGCATTGATGAGGGTGCTAACAAATTTTCAACAATCTAGAATAATGTGACAACATTTTAGAGACTGTGGTATTAGTTTCTGAGTGGTGGAGATTAGGTCTAATAACAAAGAAAAATCAGATTATTCTAATCATTTCAAAGGAACTTTAGTGAATATATCATGCACAGGCGAAGGTGCCCTCTTAATTGTCAAAGTAATGGCACCTGTTCTTGCACTCCTTCAAATTTGCAGCTGCGAGCAAGCATCACCAATGCATGCACACCACCGGCTATGGCAACTTCCATACTACATTTATCATCAGCTGCCAAATTTGCCAGGGCACCAGCTGCACGTTCCTGAAAAACACAAAGGAAATCATGATTCATGATCCAACCAACAAAGAATAGCCCAAAACCATGTGAGCATCAGATGCTACGTGATATTTAAACATAGTACACATGCCAAACATATTGCATAAAGAGAAACATACAAGAACTCCATCACCACTAGATGACCATTTGAATATGAGGTCAACCAAAGCTTTGACTCCACCAGCCTCGGCAATTGCAGCCTAAATTGTTTAAAATAATGTTGTTAGAACTAGATATTGAAAGCTTATGTTCCAAGGTATTAAAAAAGAATCTGATAGTACAAACCTTGTGCTCTTCCCCGACAGAAAGGTTCCACAACCCTCCAGCTGCCTCCTCGGCAACCATCCTGTTCATGGACCTCGCCAACTCAGCAAGGATATTAATTCCCCCTTCCCGAGCAACAGCTTTTGCAACATTTGCATTCACAGACAAGTTAGCTATAGCCTACACCATTCAAAAGTCCAAATCAACTCATATCAACTAAAGAAAATCGGTTAAAAGAAACGAATATGATGTAGTTGCACTGTGATGACAAAACTATAACCTTTGCAGCCTCTGACTGAAGCCCTTCCCGCCTAGATTTCACTATGTTGAGAAGAAGCCGGATGCCACCATCTCGCATAACTGCTTCAACCCTTCCGCAATCTATGCTAGCATTTTCATCATCAATAACAACAAAAGTCGCAAGTCCAGTGGCTGCCCTTTCTTGAACATCCTCTTGTGAACTTTGCATTAAACTGAGCAATAGTGACGCCCCTTGCTTAAGCCAGAAGTCATCAAAATCTTGCGGGTTGCTCTCAGCAGTACGTAGAAGTGTATGAGATAAGATCCCTTCAAGCCAAGTCATGATCTCATTCAAGTTTTTATCTTTATTCTTTGAGCACCTCCAATCCAAAAACACATTCCTCCCGTTTTTTGTGATGTCGACAAATAAAGAAGATAGTTCTCTAAAAATATTTGAAAAAAGAGAAAGCAACAATTTCCCTTTGGTTGTAATTGTGCTACCACTAGTGTCCTCTTCAAGAACCGGACAATTTAAAGCACACAAAACCTTCAAGCTCTGGCATGACAATAACAATCTAGAAACATCAGTCGAATCAATATCAGTTCTTGAAACATCCAGCCCGATCAATTTAGGCAGCTTGTGCCAGAGTTGTGAAACCACACTCCATTTCATATTTGATGTCCCTGCAACAGAGAGAAACCGAACTGATAAAATATTTCCCAAGGCTGCCTCATCCACGTTTAAACAATCAAGGAACCCAACGTCAACCAGATTCGGACAGTGCTGAGCCAAAGCATTGATTGCATTCGCGAAAACATCCTTTATTCCAGACAACCGAAGTTTCTTCAATTTTGGACAGCAAAAAGCTATTGCTTTTATTGCATCACCAGTGATCCTCTCACAGAAGTCCGGGCCGAGTTGAATACTTTCCAGAATCTCATGTCGAGCAATGATCACGGATAGAGTGGCATCAGTTAATTTCCTGCAGTAATCACCACTTAGTTCACACAAGTTCTTAGCTTGAAGATGAATTATCGCATCAGCAGACTCTGCCCCTCGAAACCTTAGCTCCCGAAGATTCGCACACCTAGAAGCAAGTGAAGTAGCCATTGTAGTATCGAATTTATGAGCACGGAGATCCAATGAACTCCATAAACACTGAGAAGCACCCAAAACCCTCCACGCCCTACATGTCGATGACAAGCTCGCCCTGTCACGGTAATTGAGACACGAAAACAACTGAATCACTGTATCATCAGGTAAGCTTGTCCAATCCACAACCCCATTTCCCTCTGGACCTAAATCCTCAACTGCGTTTTCAGGGTAACTTAGTGATACAACACCGTCCTTCCCTTTATTCACCACCTTGCGCCGCACCCTACGATTCATTATCGATTTGATCAATCTAATAAGAACTCTAACTACAGATTCTGGAATCCTTGCAAGTTGCAACCTCAAAGCAACTTAACCCTATAACCATTCAGTGCACAAATAACAAACTAAATACACAAACCCTTCAAACTCAAATACTCAATCTATAAAACCACTTAAGAACAACAACAAAATAAGCAACAGAATTTGTCCTGAAAAACCCTAACCCTCAAACCAGCAATGGAATTGTACGTATGACACAATCAACAAATCTTGAATTTCGATAATTCACAACAACAATCAAATAACATATTCTTAGAACGATAAATGCATTGCAGGGAAGGAAATCGAACGTTTCTTCTCAAACATACGGGACTTTCACTCCTTCTGGATTGTGGGTGAACCCTTAAAAAGCTTGTGGCTTTCGGATTGCACTGAAAGAAGCTACAATGGGATTACAAATTACAACAAAAATCGTGAAAAAGGCAAAAGAAAATGAACCATCATCCCTTAAACCTCTGTTGGTTTCATTTCCATTTGAAGGAAGAGAGATAAAAAGGGTAAATTTTTACAGCATTTATATTAAGTTACAAGAAATCGTGGTGATGGGCATGGCAGACAAGCCATTTCTTTCCCTTTATATATGCATATCCAGTGCTCTCCATTCCAGAATGTAATTTTGTTCTTGCTACGTTACAGTAGACATCATACAATACATACTTTAATTGAGTTTCTTATTTTAGTATGTTAATTGGTTTTAACATTTTTCCTCTTTAAACCTTTCATTTTTGTACCATTTGCATCCATATTTTATGTACACGTTTTTAATATGCACGTTTGTTTTTGTAAGGTAAGAGTTATCTAGATATTGAACTCGATATCAATTGAAAATTTGATATAAATGTTCTTATCGTTGATTTAACAATATCGATCTGTATTTTTATGGTTTAATGTTAATCTGAATTCAAATATTACAGAAATTTTTTTTATAAGATGATATGAATATTTTTGATCGCTTGATCAATTAATGGATTTCAATATATATGTTTAATTTAGTTGAACATGTACTTACAATGCACAAGTCTAAGAAATTTTTTTATTTTCATTAAAAAATTTAAAATAAGCCCCAGTAATAATTTGGTTTAGTTGGATGAGACATTAGAATCTTTTAAACATTATAAGAAATTTGAATATTGACGGTGTAAATGGAACAACCCAATCTGCAAGGATGGATTGAAAGGTGTTGAGGGCGGTCGCACCCTCTAAAAAGTTTTCTTTGTATTTTTTATTGACAATCTAATTTCGCATTCTCAACATTTTTAATATAGTTTATTAATAGTCCGCATCCCTTACATAAAATTCTATTTGCCGATCCGAATTAATCGACGAATAAATTGAAACCGATAATTATAAAAAAAATCTAAAACAAGCCACGCGTATAAACATTTGGGACAAGCAAAAACAAATGAAACTCTAAGGCCGACCAATCTAACATCACCATCCCAAGCCTGCGGTAAAGAGGAGGTAGAGGGTGATGAATATAGAAAAATAGAGAACATGCAAAATTTCAAGTAAAATATAGAAAAATGTCAATAAACTCAATGTTTTTGATGTATCGTCTTGGTTTTACCAACTATTTTTTTCGTTCCATGTCGTGAATTAAGCGACATCGTTTCGATGAAAGAAATACAACTTACTTGATCTATACAAAAAAGAATATGAGATCATGAGATTTTTTGTGGTTTTAATTAAAAAATGAAAATAAATATATTTTTTATTACATAGTGTGATATGTTCTTTTAGTTAACCTTAAAAGAAAAACAAACATGCGATTAGTTCTTGTAAAGAAAGAAATGATATATTACATACTAAGCTTTTCAAGTGAGGCCTGTTCTTACTTCTTAGGACTTACATGTTCTCAATCACTCAATTGCATACAACATCAGAATAAAAAGCTATGGTTCTCCTTTGACAGTTTTGTATGCCGAGCAATTCGATATCGAAAACTTCAAACTGTTTCGAGCTGAAAAACGTCGAAGGCCCCACCTGCAGAGGGAAACATAATTTCCGATGAATCACATCAAATCCAAATTTCTTAAACAGCGGATTTAGACATCATATAGAATGTTGGTCAAAAATCGAAATGAAAAACAAAGTAATCTCGGTACTGGTCAGAAGTTATGGTAACATTAGAAACACAGAGTAAACGTGAAAACAAGATATCGTGCTAAAATAAACGGAGATAATCACTGACCGGAGGTCCAAGCTCTGGAGGAATGATTATCCTTCTCTTTCCCCCTGGCCTCATGTCCCGAATTCCTTCCTCGAATCCTGAATGTATCATCTATTTCAATCATTTCCGTGCTTACATTACATTATACAGTTCGTTGTTTATATTTTGCAGGGGATGCTATTCACCTGGAACCACTGCATTAGTTCCCATGCGGATTCTGGCTGGAGCACCCTGTATATAGGTGCTATCAATGCGCCGACCTGACTCATTATAACCAATATAATTGAAGGTGACCTGAAAACCTTTTTGTAGTTAGGAAGCATAAACGGATATGGCAAACATATGCGACGTAGCTGCAATAGTCCGTAAAACCGACTTTAAAGAGCAAGGATATCACATGAAATTTTCAGTTTCATAACTTTGGCTGTATGTTTTGGATGTATTCTCTTAATGATACATGACTACTGCAAAAGCAACCAAGATAAACATGTGCAGGTCGATAATGATCCCATCAAACAAAGGAAAGGAACGGATTGTTAAAAGACGACGAAAGAAAAAACCTGTTGACCGGCCTTTGGGCAATCACCTTTACCAACTTCGTAATCCCGGTATATAAGTCCCGAATCACTCTTTTTGTAATTCTCTGAAGTTACAACCTTAACTTCAAAGCCTGAAAGCAAATTTTTGAAAATTAAAGGTGGTTAGGTAGAGATGATTGAGTTCATCCTACTAGATATTACAAGACAGTTTAACTTCCTATCATTGCAACACAAACCTTCTCTAATGAAATTCGGAAAGTCTTCGGGAGCATTGTTCTCTTTTTGTCTCCGTTTATTCTGTTCTAGCAAGCGTTTTTCGTCATACGGATTCTTGCTCTTGGTCTTTCCAGAAGAAGACAAGGTCGGAGACAAGCCTGATGAGACTAAAACGAAAAGGAGAAACCTACGCCTCGAGTTTTCCTTCCGATGAACACCGGCCCTAAACAAAATGTCTTCCACATAAGGGACTAAGCAATCTTTAAAAACATAGGAAAGAAAGAGATTATAACAACTGCCTTACCCATTATCTTTTAAGCTGAAACTCGAGCAGAAAATCGCATTTTTCTTCCTTTGAGTGGAAAAAATTCCTACCCGGGAACATGCTGAAATGTAACATGTCAAAATATACGAACAAGACATAAAAATATATAAAATGTATGAACATAACACATCCTAGTTCATTGCTTGATTGAGAAAAGAAATTCTTGAAGCATCTTAATGCAAGAGTAGCCAAAACCCATTCTAAATAACAGTTCAAAATGAAATGAAAGGCATCACCATTCGATTAGCAGTCCGAAGGGGGATTGAGGCTAGGTTACTTAGACTAGGGTGTGAGTGTCGAATACAATTAAGTGTCCGGCAGAGATATGGTTGGATTCTTTGAATTTTTTTCCCCGGCCGGAAGTCATATCTTCATATTCATATGTCGGACACCAATACTTCAAGAGTTTTGTGCAACTGTGGTTAAGTGGCAGAGACCGACGCACGACTTTATGTTAGGGGGCGAAAATATAAAATTTTAGGGGGGAAAAATATTTTCAATAAAAAATACATAGAAAATTTCTTTAAAAATTCTAAATCAGGTACGAATTTCAAATTTCAGGGAATTGCAATAAACGAAAAAACCAAAGAATTATATGGAAGCTGCCTAGCTAATTTCTTAGTTATTAGAAACAGAGACATGTGACTTTCTTCCAGAATCACCTCATGGGTCAAGTAATTTCCATGGAGAAAGAGCTAAGAAGGAAGGAGAAGATACTTAAAAGGTGAATTCAGAAACAGCCAGAAAATGGAGAGCAAAGAATCTGTTGGAAGAAGGACATTAAAAATTCCATCTTTTTGCAGACATGTTCTTTTGTAAAGATAATGCGAATGTAAAAGTATGTTGGATACTTACAGAGAAACGATGGTTCAGACAGAAGAGGAGTTGAGAGAATCATGGGCATGACTCGTTTTCCAGGCTTAGAGTAGCCCTTTTTGCAGGCATTCTCTCATGTTATTGTTATCCTCAGTTGGGAGTAAAATGTCAAAATATCAAATCACCCCCTGCTGTTTCTTAGTATTTGTATTTTCTATTCAAAAGGTTTATCACATGTTCGATTTAGTAAGTTTCCTTGTTTTCTGTTTTGGATAAATTACTGAATAGATCCTTTTAACTTTACTACTTTGTTCATATAAGTCCCAATACGACACCCCCACTGAAAATAATGCAAAATACGTGTTTGCAACAAAAGCTACAGAGTAATCACAAGGTAACTTCGGATGCTCCAGTGATTTAGCTTTTTAATCAGTACATACCATGTTGCATGGGCGGAGTTAAACAAATTATTTAAAGGGTGTATTTTTTTTGTATTGTAATTAAGGAGTATCAATTATTTATAAATGATTGTCATTTATTTGTTTATTTTAATATTTTTATACATAAAAATTATATAAAGAAAAAAATTTCTAAAAAATTTTGAGGTGTCATTTCAACATCAAGGTTGCAGAGAACAATGTTTTGTTGTGCTGCGCCCTCTACCAGCCTTGCAGTGAAGATGTAGAGCAGAATTACATGATATAATGATATTGGGCCAAAGTCTCGCGTGGTTCATTTTAAGGCACAACACCTCACAAAATAAAACGAATTTTCTAGTTATAGAGTTCATATTATGACCCACATAAGGTATAACGTCACCTACAACCGATTTGTCTAACATGATGAGCTGTTAAGAGTTTAGATTCCATCATTATAAATAGAAAAAAATAGAATTGAGAGGGTCACCCCACCTTGTAAACTCGGTTTGAATTAATCAGTTAATAAATAAAATATTTTTAAACTAGAAAAAGTCGTTTGGCATAGCATTTAGATTATGGCCAAATGATAACTAACAACATTATGAAATATTAACCTTATTCTTAATTGTCTTTTAAAAAAAATTGAGTTAAAAGTATCTTTAACGTCAAAAAGCAATACATAATAAGTAACGTTTCAGACAAAAAGTATATTTTTAATTTGATTTGAAAAATATTTTTCAAAGTTGAAATAGCTTTTAGCTTTTCGAAAAGTATTTTAAGTATTTGTTCAATAATCCTCGTTATATCACTAAGGCTTAATAGGCAAATAGGTGCCTAAACTATGCTCTTTCTTTCAGTTAGGTCATAGGTGTCCAAACTATTTTTCAGATCAAATAGACACCTAATGTTTTATTCCGTGACCATTTAAGAAAAGTTCGATGCTAATTATAAAGCATGAAGTGAAAGTTGTCCTGCAAAATATCACGATCTGCAATAAGATTAGTAGCATTCTTTATTAATATCTTATGGTTTTTATAAATTTATGTTTAGGACATGCAAATATATGATTAGATCCGATGCTTCTACACCCGATAGGGATGATATGAATGACTGATAATCCGACGGTATGCAGTTAGATTGATGCTGATCTGTATTGATTTATATCACCAAAGACCAACCAACACAAACAACTAAATCAACTGCAATCTGAAATGCAAAGATATATACTGATTGATTTAAAATAATTTGGGAAAGTTGAAATCAACATTGCTCGAGGTGAGCACTCACTGTTTTTATTATCAAGGTCGTCATATTTCTTGGTGTTAAATTTCTGAGAAAGATAGTTTTAAATAAAATTTTGAAACTTCATAGGTTAAAATAGAAATTTACTTTTTTTTATTAACGTTTCATGTCACCATATTAACAGGTACAAACGGAGTCTAACACTCAGGTGACCAAAACAATAACAGTCGAAAATAAAAGTGACCAGAATAATTTTTTTCAAACTAGGTGACTAAAATAGAACATGCGCTAAACAATAACAGTCTAACACACAGTTCACACAAAAGCATAAACGAATGAATATATATATATGAATTCAAATAATGGTGTTTAAAAAAGGAAAAGGGATTTTAAAAAATGGGGTGAAATATATAGTAGAAAATCAGAAAAATGAATTAAAAGGATTAGCTAAAAGCAGTAATGATGAAGCATTCCAATTTTGTAATCATGTTAATGTGAATTTAGTTGTTACGATCTTTCAACCTTCAAGCAGTCAGTAGAATACAAGCTTTGCTCTATACGCGAAAACAGCAAACTAAATATCCATAAAGAAACAAAAGCCAGCAAATGATACAAGGCCAGAAGGTGCAACGCCACATTGAGCCAATAGAGGCCTTCCATCCCAAAAGCATATTTCGTTGCGGCTTCATTACATCTGCAAACTGAGAGAAATACATCTATGTTTATCTTACTGAAGAAGCAGAAAACATTCAGGTATGAATATATGCAAAGATGTACGGAAACAGAGTTTTAAAGATTAATCATGTCAGAGAATGTTACTGTAATATTGAATATTTCCAAACAAATTGAAAGATGGAAAGATAAATATGGTAGGAAAATTACCCTGGTGGTAGAGTACCAGCTTGTTGTATCATCTGAGAATATATGCATTCATCAACCCTCTGCTTTGCTAGGGCAACCTGAGAAGAATCCGCAATTGAAACAAGATAAGAAACCTGACAGAATCCACCTGACCCAAGCTTTTTTTTTAGTAAAACTTTTACTAGCTGGTTTTAATATGCAATCTTAGCAAATCAGCATGTACATGTCATTATCCAACATACTGTTCTGAAAGGAAAAAAAACACCAAAAGTGTAAAATCGGTCTATGTCAATAAATCTTCAGGCTAAAACACACTGAATCCCCCAGCCTTTAATGAAAAATAAATACCTGCTGAGAACTACCACTGAACTGAACGTGTCTCACATTTTGTTCTCCTTTCCCACCATAAACCTGCAACAGTAAAACTGATATACTTAGAAGTTGAGCAAGTCACACCTAATTCATAAACATGCGTAATTGACCTAAAAAACCTGAAAGTTAAATCCAAGAATAGCTAAAGATTGAATCGATAGAGCAAGTAAGAACCAACAATCTGCCCACCTTTATAGTTGCTCCAGACTCAATTCTGATCCTTGAAATATTGGAGCCACATCTGCCGATCAATCCACCAATATACGTCTCCGAAACCACCATCTCGAAAGTTACATAATCAGCTGCAAGAGTGGTTGTCCTAAAGATGATGTGGTTATAAGAAAATATTAAAACTTGACAGCCACAGAATGTAGCAGTTGGAAGCTAAAAAAAACTTATGGAAGTTATTGATTAACCTGAAGTAGGGTCCACAAATGGCTGAGGCGGAGCAGGGCGAAGCAAGTTAAAATTATATGCTGGACTAATAGAAACCACTTCCCGTGGTGGGTTTTCCCTAGACATGGAACCAACATAAAAGTTCAATAAACTTCATCATCAAGTATGATAATTGAAAAACTCCACTTATTATACCTGAGTTGATAACCCAACTCAGCCAGAGCCTTCAGCACTGCTGGAAAATCACCTGATATCTGCGTTCAATAAGAATTCAATAATCATTCAGCAACATCGGAACAAACAAACAAACAGTAGAAAACATGACACCGAGTTTAACCATGTTAAAATCTAACCTGAACAACTCGATCAGATTCGTGAGCAGATGCACACAAAGGCAGCTGGTTCGGAGCAAGAATTGTGATAGAAGCTGCAGAGGAAGCCCTCAGTTTCTCAATGTTTTGACCAGACATCCCAATTAGGCAGCCCGCTTGCGACCCAGCAATCAAAAGTCTTATAGTATTTGCAGCAACATGTCCTGCACCGACAGCACCAACCTTTTCTGCTTCCGTACTACCGTCATCTTCCTATTAATAAATAGGATACAAAAGAATATTCACAGTTCAAAAACAATAAGACAGAATTTTGAGTGTTCAAATGTCTTGAAATTCTTCATCTTTGTTTATCAGTTATCAGCACAGTTAAACTGGCAATAAAACAAATATTATGGAGAAAAAAAGGATTACCTTTAGAATTAAGGTAGCTATTTGCTGAAGTGCAATTTCCGCATCAGAAACCATGTTCTCGTTATCTTTGGAGCTTATAATGATGACACGTTCTTCATGTCGCTGCGAAACATTAGAATTAATCAATTAATTAATTAAAAGAATAATCAAATGGGAAATGAAATGTAAAAAAAGTAAAATTCGTGATATTTCTGAACTCACGATGATTGCATCGGCGATTTTGATGGTGGCTTTGGTGTCGTCACGAATCTTTTGGATTCTATGACCTCCTTTTCCGATGACTTTACCGATCTGCTTCGAAGGAACAACGATACGGAAAATGACGTCCTGGGCTTTCGCCTGTCGTTTTGAGGCCGATTCCCCTGAATAGTACACCGCCGTGGGGTCTTCTTCCTCGCGGCGGCGCTTGGCGGTGGATAAAAGATCCTTTTGAGGCGGATGCTGGGATAGGACCGGGTACGGTGGTTGAGCTTCGATTTGGGAGGCGGGTGGCATTGGGGGCTTTATCGGAGTTTCACCGGGCTGAACCATCGCCGGCGGCTCGGCAAAAACAGAGAAGAAGAGATGAAGAGAGAGAAACGAATCCATAAAGAAACTCGAAAGTCAAGGGTTTTAAGTTGTTTCAGAGTGTGGATTTACCTATATACCCCGCTTAAAGGGCATTTGGAACTTCAGATTTGGATCACAAGTCACGAGCCACACAGGACACAGTACAAATCTTCCAGTTAATATCTTTTTGAGTAAATTACATCAATAGTTGTTAAATTATAGAATGTTCTATTTCAATCACTAAATTACTAATTTTATAGATAAAATTATTTAAGAGTAAACTTCACCGGAGGTCCCTTATGTTTAGTGTGTGTTCTATTTTGGTCACCCGATTTGAAAAACGAATATTCTGGTCACTTACATTTTTGACCATTACTGTTTTGGTCACCCGAGCGTTAGACTCCGTTAGCACCTGTTAATACGATGACGTGGCACGTTAATAAAAAAAAGTAAATTTCTAATTTAACCCCTAAACTTTTAAAACTTTATTTAACACCATCTTCCCCAAAGCTTTACCCTAAAATTTTGACCCGAAATTTATATTTCGGATATCTCTTTTCGATGTTCAAGCAGTGTTAGGACTCAGATCTAATGTGCAGTTCTTCTCCAGGTCCGAATCCATCTCTGAGTCCCATTGATTCATTTACAGTCCTTCAAAAAATGCAGTCATATAAATACAGATTCGACCACATTCAAACTAGCGGAAATGAACATCGTCACCAATCCGCATTAATTTCCCAAAAGCAATAAATTCCAGAGTATGATTAATTCGCATATGCTTGACTACATAAACAATTTTAGTTAAAGATTACTACTGAAAATTGAAACATTAACCCATAATATCAATGGTCTAATGCCATTTGACCATATCCTGTAAACAACCAAAAGAGAAAAACAAAATGTTGTCCCATTACAAAAGGGAATAAAAACATACAAAAATCACTAATGTGGGCTTAAATAAGAACTTAATAATCGAGCAAATACATTCTCAACAACAAAATAAAATCTCAGCTTATAATTCAAATACAAGGAAAGAAAGATTTTAGAAATAACCTTGATTCGGTAAAGCTTAGAACTTTAAGGTTAAAAAAACTGGGTTTGATTTTAAAAAGTAAAATTAGAACACTTAAACAAACAAGGCAACAAGAAATCTCTTGATCTTCATAAACATACAGGAGAAATGATGAAAGCGACAAGGGTGAAGACTATATACAATTATTAAAAAAACAGAAACTTTATTTCACTTGCATTTCAAGCCAACGAAAAGTGGCCAAAACTAAATTCGTAGAGAAAATGGGCATAGTGGCATACCCCCATTGTAGATCTTAGAGCGTTAAACTTCATTTATATTTCGGGTCAAAATTTTAGGGTGAAGCTTTGGGGAAGATGATGTTAAATAAAGTTTTAAAAGTTAGGGGTTAAATTAGAAATTTACTTTTTTATTAACGTGCCACGTCATCGTATTAACATGTGCTAACGGAGTCTAACGCTCGAGTGACCAAAATAATAACGGTCGAAAACGTAAGTGACCAGAATAACATTTTTTCAAATTTGGTGACCAAAATAGAACACGCACTAAACATAAGGGACCTCCAGTGAAGTTTACCCATTATTTAATTATTTAAAAAACATCAATTAAACTATTGGTCGTAAATAATATGCATGTATCCTTTTATAAAATTACGAGATTCAGATTAATGGAATTACATGCATGCATGCATTTTTTATACAAATGATTTATGAAAAACGACTAAATTAATATTTTTTAAATATAATATTTTCTATAATTGAGTGACTCAAATATAACATTGTCTATAATTGAATGATCATAATTTAACTATTAATAATTAGGTAGCTCATACGTAACTTTACTCATAACTAAGTGGCCTTTGCAATAGGTTACCCTCTCCTTAAAAGCCCCATCACAATTTATTTTTAGTTATCCATGGTCAGGTCTCGACCCCAAAATATGCCAAGTTGCAACGCCTAAGGGTGCATCTAAAATGCGGCCCTACATAAATTCTTATCATTTTGGTAAGAATTTTTGTATGACTGGATAATAATTTAGGTAAAACCGATATTCTTACTAATTGTGTAAGAATTTGTGTAACTACATATACTTTTATCGAGAAATTATATCATAGGTCCGGCTCGCCACATCATCCATGGTCCCAACCAATAAAAAGCATCCATTTCATTAATTTTTTCCATGTCATTTTTTACGAGTGAATCTTCACTAAGATTTACTATAATTTAAATTAAAAAACATTTTTTTACCAATTGTAGATTCACTTGGTAAAAAGATGATACGGAAAAAATTAATGAAATGGATGCTTTTTATTGGTTGGGACCATGGATGACGTGGCGAGCGGGGCCTATGATATAATTTCTCACTTTTATCAACTGGATAAGAATTTGTGTAGATTTTGCCCTATATTAGAATTTAGAATTTGTTTAGTTACCCAAATTCTTATATTATAACCTAAATTCTTACCATTTGTGTAAAATTTTGTGTAATTACATAAATTTTTACCAATTGAATAAGAATTTATGTAGGACTGCCTTATTTTAGCCACACCCTAAAGGTACCTCGCGGCAAAACTTCCCCCTCGACCACACATAAGAGACACCAATCCTGTCCTACTGGCCATTAAGAAGTATAGATTCAAGTCCTCTATTTGTTACTTTTATTTTCTTTATTTGCGTTGATCGAAATCATTTAATAGTTTAATGATTTAATTTTAAAAAAACGTACTTCAATGATAAAATAGAATGAGACTAATAGTTTGGTAGTTTTGGGACAATTTACTCTTAAAATATCCCTAAAGTTAACCAAAATTTAATTTGACGAATTGAAATTACTAGAGTGTGAATCTCGTCATCCAATGATTAATAAAATATTTATTCAAATATTTTTTTCTGGTCATCGATTCAAAAACAATCAATTCAACATTTTAGAATATAACACGAAAGAAATCACAAGCCACAACCAACATATATAATGAGGTTAGAAGTCACATGAATCATCGAAAAACTCTTAACTATCAGCTTAAAGTTTTCTCAAATCTGAGTACGAAAATATATTATTTTGAATTTAGTGTTATCTTTAAAAGTTTTGTGTTTTTATTTTCGGGGTGAAGGAATAATGAGTTTGATTTTAATAAAGGAAAAGAAAGTATGGAATGGTGAAGAATAAGAAATATTGAAAAGATTTTGTTTGATCAGGAGGAATAACAAGATAAAGGAAATGTGGATTAGAGAGTAAATTAATAGAATATTAGAATGTTGAGGTTTAATTTTTTAGAATTAGGACTAAATAAAAATAGAGTGCGAAAGTTAAAGGTTAAATCTATTATTTTGTTAATTTGAATAACTGAAATATTATCTCTTGTTAAATTTTAATAAAAAAATTAATTTATTAATTTTTAGGTCAGGTGACCAATTTATTATTTTGTTATAATAAGGTGACAAATTAAGAAAATGTCTTATAAAAGCAGAGGGGCCAATGGTTTAGTTTACTCTCCTCGTTCACCATTGCTTTTGAAATGCACTTTTGGGGCTAAAAAGCCTAAAATACTTTTAGAGTCATAAGAAATGTTAAATAGATATATTTTGAAGAAATAATTGCATTTAAAAATATTTTCAACTCAAACGTAAAAATTAAAATTTTTAACTTTTACTGTTAAAAAATTATTTTTAGAAGTCAAATTATAATTTTAATTTTCATATGCTATATGATATTGTGTTTATTTTATAATTTATAAATTTATAATTCTTTTTACCAAAGACATAATTATATGATTATTAAATTATTTATTATTTTAAATATTTTATATATTTTCGGTTAAAATTTTTAAATAAAAATTATTTATTTATTAATAAAAACATTTTTATCGTAATTTAAATTGACATTATAATATTACAGAATTTATATATCATCAAAATATATATTTTTTAATTTATAATATCATACTTAAAATAATCATTTATTAAAAAAAACACTTTTAACTGCGATATAAAACACTAATATCTCTAACCAAAATTTAAAACACTTTATAAGAGTACTTTTCTACTATACTTTCAATGCAGTTTTCAAAAATAATACTAAACTGTCCTAAATTTAATCAGTTTCCAAGCAACAAATTTGATTCATTACGGACAAAATCTAATAAATACCGATTAAAATAATGTTAAAATATTTTGAATTAAAAAACCTGGGTGGTGTCAAATCTATTCAAAAAAATCTTAACCGAAGGGAATACGTGTGCTTCATGCACAAAATTTACTTGCAGATGCTGAGTAGGTAGGATTTTTTTTCGAAATAAGTACACCAAGGAATTCCTGTGGCAACAAATATTCAACCGAATTAAAAAAAAAACTTACCTTCAAAATAGTGAAAAATACATTAGCTTATTATACAAAAGTATTTAATAAAATTAAAGATAAATTA
Organism: Hibiscus tridactylites; assembly: GCA_958450335.1. Classification (NCBI taxonomy): domain Eukaryota; kingdom Viridiplantae; phylum Streptophyta; class Magnoliopsida; order Malvales; family Malvaceae; genus Hibiscus; species Hibiscus tridactylites. The sequence continues at coordinate 15,562,381 of OY288273.1, read as the reverse complement.
TTTAAGAGATCATTTAATTATTAACTCCGTCTTATTTTGACCATTCAACTAAAATATTGAAAATTTGACTATCAAACTATTTAATTGGTCATATTTTGACCATCAACAGTTAAAATCTAACAGAAAAATAACATAATAGTAAAAAAATTGTGTAATTATATATTTGGTCATTTTTAGTCACATATCATATCAATTTAGTCTTAATTTTAATTTTATTAAATAAAATCAATTAACCAATCTAATGACGACATGTGTCATCACTCGATTAGATGAATTTATTCTTATTTTTAATTTAATTTATTTAATATATTTATTTTCTTCCAATTAGCCTGGGGCCTCCGCTTAAAAACTTGGGTCTTTATCACTATGCCACCTTGATCTTATTAAAATAAATTACACCATTATATATATATATATATATATATATATATATATATATATATCTTATAATACAGTAATAGTAAGAAATAAAAATGAATTAGATTAAAGAAATTGCACCGATGTTTGATAAAAGCTTGAAAGCAAGCATTTGAGTACCTTGAGAATAAGAAAGTAATAGTGGCGGAGTCAAAAATTTTATATAATGAGGTTAGAGTGAAATATGACGTGTATAAAAATTTTATAACGTTAGAATAAGTATTGTTAACTTCTTACTTTATTAAATCTCATATTCAAACAAATTAAATGGGATAAATTATACTTTTAAATTTCCATGTACATCCGCTCATGCAAAAGGCTATGTATATGTGGAAGCTATCCATGGTGTTGAGAACTCTGACTTTGCCTACAAGGACATGCTTCCTGTCTTTGTTGATCCATGGATTGTTGAAGTAACGGAAGCCATAGTTTTGGAGACGAAGGTATCTGATGGGGTTCCGAAGTGAGGAACCAACTTAATAAATGGAGCCGGGTGGTTTATTGAAGCATTAACTACTACTAGATTCTTGGAGGTCCCTTTTATACTCTTCTTTGAGTTTGTAGCCGTTACTAGCCGTTGGGGTTGAATTGGAGCCGTTGGAGACTTAACTTCCCACCATAAATGCAGTTCTGCAGCTCCCCGTTTCGAAACACCCGAACCCGTTTCAAAACACTATTGGAATAGAAAGAGTCGTTGCAGTCTGATGCAGCACCCGTATCGAAACGCTCTTGGCCGTATCGAAACGCTTATCACCGTATCGGAACAATCTGCATTTAAAAGGTAGTTGGGAAATAGCCGTTGATGGTTTATGACCGTTGAGGTCAATTCCACATAGGCGTATCGAAACGGCAAGGGCCGTATCGAAACGCTATGTAAAATTTCACCCAGATAAAAACCCGTTTCGAAACACTTTGACACTGTAAAGACCCGTATCGAAACACCTAGGGGTGTTTTGAAACACCTGGATGATTTTGTTCAATTTGACTTTGAAAACACTTAAAACTCTTTTAAAACATCCTCTAAACATATTTTTAAGTTGTTTGAACTTTAGAAAAGATTTTGAATTCTTTTTAATTTTGTCCTAAATATTTTTCAATTATTATATCAAAACATTAGTTCTACAGTACCTTTGTGGGCAATGTCAGGCATGACTCTGTGACAGCTTGTCAATGGGCTGACAGAAGTTGTAGTCATTAAATTTGTCCGGGGTACTCTTTTTATTTTACAATAATGGGCAATTGTTTAATTTTTTAACTATATAAATGTAACTGGTTGTTATTAAAATTCAAAAGCAAAAAATACCACTATTAGTAATATATCTATCATTATATCAAAAAACTCTTAAACACTACTAATATAGTATGTCATCTTCTTATTTTTTTGTTATTAATACTACCTTATTATTATCATTATTATTATTGCTATCAATATTATTATCATATGCTATTATTACTATTACTATTGTTATTATTAACATTACTATTATTACTATCTTTATTATTATTACTATTATTATCATCATTATCATTATTATTATTATTATTATTATTATTATTATTATTATTATCATTATTATTAAGTATATTGGAATAAATCTGAAAATACAAAAACTAATACATATATAAGTAACATCTCATTAACATTAAATAATAAGCCCAAGTTTAATAACAAAGTCTATATTACATTTGAAAAACTCAAAAAAATATGCATATTACGTAACAGAGCCCGTTCGGCCCAAAAGCCCTAATATGACAGCATAGGAAAAACCCTAATTCCTAATCTTTTATTTTTGTGCGCAGCCGCATCTGGATCGTTAGATCAAGGGTTGCTGATCGAACGGTCTAGATGGTCTTTAATCGAAGAAGTCCTAAACCCCCTCTTTTGCCCTGACACCATAAGATCCTAACCATCGGATCTGATTCGCGATCAGACGGCTCAAAATCGAAGCGATAACCTTCCAAATTTCCTACGCGCTCTCGCGCGACCTTTGGTGTATCCCACGTGCGCGTGCGACTCATACGCTGGACTCCTCAGCTCTTCAGACCGTTCAAATTCTCACCATATCGATCGAACGGAGTTGCAGTCGCGCCGATTCTCCAGCCACTGTACCATACTTACATGCACAAAAAAAATCAACAATGTCAAAGCCTCTGAGGATACAAAACAACGATTTCAGGGTACACACACGAATAAAGACAAAGCAAAACGACAATCAATTTTATTTTCAATTTGCATGTAATTTTAAATTCCTTATAATTCAGCTATAAAAGCCGAAAGTAAATCTCATTGTAGACATTCAGAAAAATTGAAAGCAATAGAAACATAGAGCAAAAATAGCTTTGGAGGTAATCTCTCGTTTTTATTTTCTTTTTTGCATAGCATACACGAAAAAGGTTAGGGTTTAGTCTTTTTTTACCTTCGTTGTTTCGGCTCTTTGAGCGCCGGTTCACATCCACTCCCCGTTGACAAGCTGCTCGACCTCTCAAGGTCTTGCATGGTGAAACGGCGGGGTGGTGACCGAAATGAGTTTTAAATTTTAAACAAAAAAGGCTCCAGATTTAAAAAAAAGGGAAACGAAAGGGTTGTTTCCGATTCTGAAATAGGAGAGTTTGTTTGGATTTCTGTTTTCTCAAAGTGAAAGAGGGAAAGAGTTTTAATTTTAGGTTTACAAAAAAAAGTTTCAAAAGTATTTTTTAAATTTTCGGCGCCGACTAACGACGATTAAAACGGCGCAGAGGCGTCGAGAATGAGAGAAGGGTGTGAGGCTGAGGGTTTAGGTTTTGCAAAAAGAGGAGATGAAATGATTTAAACGCAGATTTATAGTGTTTTAATGATTTAAAACTGGTTTAATTCTATTTTAAAACCCTCTACGCCATTTTAATTACGCCCACTAGTCATTTCACGTTTTGTAATCACTCCCTCCGTCCCCGAGAGTTTCAAAATGTATTCAATCAAGTTCTTTTTTCATTTGAACTCAATTCCTTGTTGGTAAAATCTTCCTTTTGATCCTCAGGGTTTTGTTTTCCTTCGAATTTGGTCTTAATTCCAGTATTAAAACCCCTTAATCATGCTTTTTTAATTTTTGTTCTATATTTACCTTTGTTACATTTCAGTCCTTTCTATGATCTTGCCATGTTGATGTATGTATGATTATATTTAGCATGTGGATGATAATGTATATTTTGCTTTGATTTTGTTACGATGGTTGTTATGTTATTGATATAATACATAGATTACACGTATATGATATAGCTTTTAAATGAAACTTTTTTATATAATATATGATATTTATCTATTATAAGTTTTCATATCACATAGTATTCATAAATATGTAGTTATAAATATGTTTTATAATCTATAGTTTTTTAAAAGTAATAAAAATATAATATACGATTTTAATATGCGCTTAGCTTAGTTTTTTTATTGCTCGAATGTTCATACGTGACATGGACCTTTTAATGGTCATTCATATGAGTTTTAATATTCTAATTTGCATGATAATTAATTCTAATCATAAAAAGGAGATACTTATTAATTCGCGTATTCAGGTTGAAATATCCTAGCTTATTGGATATTTTCCGGATATTCGGATTGATTCGCATCGTCTAAAGGTAAATTCGTAAGTAGATAAAACGAACAAGACCATGACATCATATTTTATCTGCTTGCATCATGCATAAAGGTGACGTACGGGATCGAACCCTAAACTAACACAACAGTCAGACTTATATAATGTCGGTTTAGTATATGGTCCGGTGTACCATCATCCTTTTTAATTAAATACTCAATTAATTCTAAAGCCACGATTAGATAAAACACATATCATTTAAGTCGAATTTTCAATTAAGAACACCTAATTAAATTAGCTTTAGATTTTAAGTAATTTCTATTGATTAAAGACACCAAGTATTTTGATACTGATTTCCGGGTGTGATGGGGTGCTAACCCTTCCCCACAAGTAACCAACTCCCGAAACCTTTTTAAATTGAATCTTTGGTTTTGTGGTGTCCGGCTTACCTTAGTGGCCGGTGGCGACTCCAAAATTTTTATCGTTTTCTAAAACGCGTATTTTATAAGAAAACCCCCTTTAACAAATCTTTTTCAAAAAAAAATGACACACTTAAAAGTTTTTCTAGAAAAAAAGGTTGTTACAGAAGTAAATTTAGCTGATGAGACGACGATTATTATTATTAGCGTGTTTTGAAGATCGATGATTTGGGGTTTGCCGGATGTCGACACTTGTGAAGATGTGGAAACATTTATGTGGAAGGCTCTGGGCGGTGCGTAATAAAGATCGAAGGTAGTGTTGGAGGTCGTACGGGGGCGATTTAGCGGACAAATCTTTATAATTTTTATATTTAATCCTCTAACTTAAAAAGCTCCTAAAAAGAGCTTCTTAAAAATTGAGATGTTTCACCCAAATCCGTTGTTACAATCTTCTATTTAACAAACATCCAAATTAACAGATTTAACTAGTCAAACCTTTAAAAATAATTTAAACCTCTAATTTTAGCTCAAAAAGCTGTTTACTAAACATAATCAATAATTACACATAAATATATGAAAATTGTACAAATATTTAAGGTAGGATCAAACCGAGTATTTTTCACTATAAATTTAAGCATGACCATAGTGTTCTATTTTGGAAGCTGAACTTTGGGGGCCTATGTTGGTCTTGTGGATGCTTGGGACAAGGATTTTAGGAAGATTGTTTCGGAGGTAGATAGTTTGAGGCGTTTTGATTTTTGAAGGAAAGGACAAACCAGAGGTCTAGTTCCTCGTTGTTGCCTCACTTAGATGCATTGCATACGAGGGATTGGGTTGTCAAATTTAATCACATTAGTAGAGATGAGATTAAGCTCGCGGATGTCACGTTTAAATTGGTTTTGTTGATATATTTAATTTTGATATAACTCAATGAAAAATGTTTTTGGACATATTCAATAATTCAAAGTTCATAAAACTTTAAAAATATATTTAAAAATATTTTATAAGTGTTTTTACTCATTCCTCAACTTCAAATTATTTTATAAAGTCAAAACTACTTAATTCTTGAAAATACTCAAGCAAAGTTTCTAAACTTCACTAAAAGTTTCGAAACTCCCTCTTACAAGAGTTTCTATAATTTTGCAAAATTTTCTAAACTTTGATTCCAAACAGTTTTCGAGTTTTGAAACTATTGAGTAAGTTTCGAAACTGTGGGCTCCAACGGTCAACATTTTAATTTCATCCTTAAAACTTTGACTTTTATTTTAAATTGGTCCTTAAACTTATGAGCATTCTAATTTCATACTCAAAATATGACTCTAATTCTAAATTGGTCCTCAAACTTTTTGAACACTCTAAATGCATTCCCAAATTATCAATATATGCTAATCATACATTATGTTAATAAAATCGCTATAGAAATTGTTAATTGTCTTTCAAAACCGGTGGTCGTTTGACCCCAAGTTGCATTGGGTAACTCGTTTTGACATGCAGAGTCCGAATTCAGTAGTTGTTTCACTAGAAAATGTCCTGAAACTCACGAATCTCGATATAAACTTTTCGGTTTCCTCACTTTCGATCTTTTTTCATGGATTTCGAAGCACTTTCTGACAAAATGAAGGTCTGGTTCGAACTTAAGAGAGTGAGATAATGTAACTGGTGAAATATGGGACCGAACGACCATCATCTACGGCACCGACGACGAATGGTGGCCGTACAATATGATTTTTTTTTATTTTAAATTATTTTTATATTAAATAATATTAAAAAATTCAAAAAAATAATAAAATATTCGTAAGTGGAAAAAAACGTTTGATGTATAAAATTCAGTTATTAAATAAGAAAAAATGAAAGTTGAATGACTAAAATAAGAGTGAGAAGATTGTTGAATGATGATCTGTGCAATTTATCCAATAAAAATTATACTTTAAGTACTTATTTTGATAAAAAAATATTTTAAATAATTATTTTAATTAATATTTTAAATACTTATTTTAACCAAAATATACTTTAAATATTTCAATAAAATATAATATATTTTAGATAATCATTTAGGATGTAAACCTAAAAAAATACAGATACTTCATTTCCACCTCAGCTAGTACTAAGGTTGTAAACGAACTAAACGTGTTTGTGAACTTTCGGCGAGAAGTTTGTTTAAATTTAATTGTATGTCCATTCATATTTATTATTTTTCATTACAAAAGTAATATATTTAAAAAATTAAATTTATTCACATATACTTGTTCGTTTAAATTTATTTATATATATTATTTTATGTTCGTTTATTATTTTAAAAAGTGAATATAAAAAAAAAATTAAACGAACAAATATAAATATACTCTCATTCGTATTCTAGTAAGTACTACTTCTAGGTACAACCCTCGAAGTTGTGGGCAAACGACAGAACACAAAAAACGGTTTCATACATTTAAAGTAATTAAGCACAAGATGAAAGGGCAAAACCGGAAAAGAAAATCCTTGTAAGGTTGTTCGTAGTTTGAGAATTGAGAATTGAGAGTATCATAATGCATAACCGCTCTCTCTCCTTTTTGGTCCACCAATTCTATCTTTATTCTGTCTTCGCCCTCATAAACTCAGATTCTTCTCTTCTTTTTTCAACTCGATTGTTTCCTCATTTCACTCAGTGGAGAGAAAACGGAGAAGCATTTTCTCTGCTTTTTTTAATCTCAGAAACAACAAACAATTCAAACTCAGACTCAGACTCAGACTCAGACTGTGCTGATGATGGCTTCTTCTTCTGCTTTGAAATCTCAGCATCTTCATAACTTCCAATTACATGGCCTCAAATGGGCAATGAATCACACTCACAATCAACGCCTCCGGAAACTCACCGATTCCGATCAGAGCTCTCCTCTCCGCTGCGAAACCGGTTCCGATCGGAAGAAGAATACGCTGCAGGAAGCTCCTCTGTATAACGGAGCTTCTTCCGGCTCTTCTCTCGACCATAAGGCTGGAAAATCGGAGAAGAAATTCATCAACGGTTCTGCTGTTTTGGTTACTCCGACGGAGACGGAGGGTAGATCGAAGATCTACATACGCCTGCGAACGAAGAGTCAGAAACTTGATGTTGATGTTCCGGAAACTGAAAATCAGAGCTTGAATGTGGAAGACTTTGAGGAATTTGTTCCCAAGACGTGGAATCTGAGGCCTAGGAAGCCGATTACTAAACCGCAGAATCAAAATGGAGGCGGGCCTAAGATTGTAGCTTCGGCTCACGAGAACAAAGCTCGGAGGCCGGAGTCCAGCCGGCCTAGGAATGCAACTGAACCCAAAGAGGCTGAGAAGAAGGCGAAGAGACAGAAGTTCTCGATTTCGCTTACTAGAGAGGAGATTGATGATGATATCTTTGCTATGACCGGTTCGAAGGCTTCTAGAAGACCAAAAAAGCGACCCAAGAATGTTCAGAAACAACTTGATGTAAGCCTTTCGATTTGCTTCATTTTATATCTTCTGAAATTTGGATCGTTTTATTTTTCTAATTCTTTTTTTGAATCTTTTGTAGGTAACAGATTTGCTTCATTATCTATCTTCTGAAATTTGAATTTTGTTTGCTAATTATTATTTTTTTTGAATCTTTTGCAGTGCTTGTTTCCTGGTATGTGGTTATCTTCGGTAACGCCTGATTGTTACAAAGTCCCTGATCCTCCTTTAAAGGTCTGATGATTTGGCTTATTAAAAAAATTTGATCTTTTTAATTACGTGCTAAGTTATTCTGAATAAAGGTTTGATTTTGATTTTTTTTTTTTTGTGATTGCAGGGTTAGATGGTAATGCTGCTAAAACTATGATTTTGGAGGGTGGGAATAAGGATGACTGCTAAAACTATGATTTTGGAGGTTGGGAATAAGGATGACTGCTAAAACTATGATTTTGGAGGTTGGGAATAAGGATGACTGCTAAAACTATGATTTTGGAGGTTGGGAATAAGGATGACTGCTAAACATCTTTTTTGCAGTTGTAGATGAGCTTGTATAGAAGAAAGGGTAACAAATGTGTCTTGTTCTTGTGCCTTTTTGTCGAATCCCTGACGAGGTTAGAGGGATGGCGGGAGACAGTATATATGGAACTTGTTGTGAATAGCTACAGCCTACATATTGTAAATATGACTTCTCAGACTCATAAATAGGGTTTTAACCTTTCAGTTTATGTAAAAGGAAATCATTTTTTATGGTAAATCTTTTAGATCCTTGAGACTTTCCGTACTTGTTAGTTGTTCATGGAACTGGTTGAATATTAGAGCATAATGACTGTTTATCGATCCGGAAAGTTCGGAATGCATACTTGTTTTGACATGCATGTGTTTCTTTCTCATTTTGTTCTTTCCAACTTGCATCGGTTAATGATTTGAACATGTTAAAAAAACAATGATTGCTACCGTTAATTGCTTGGAGAAACATGTTAGCAATTATTGGATAGTAGCTATGAGCTTTGTTAGTTATTGATGGATTAAGTAGATACTACCATGTGTTAGTAATCAAATGATTTAGTAGATATGACCATGTGTTAGTAATCAAACGATTAAGTAGATATGAACACATGTTAGAGCATAATAACGTTTGTTGATGATGACATTTGATTGATTGGAGAAACACATTAGTAATTATTGGATAGAGTTGTGAGCTAATGATGGATTAGGTAGATATGACTGTGCTACTAATCAAACGATTTCGTAGATATGAACACCTGTTAGAGCATAATAACTGTTTATCAATCTGGAAAGTTCGGGATGAGTACTTGTTTTGATGTGCATGTGTTTCTTTCTCATTTTGTTCTAACATGCTTTGGTCAGATAAAATGTTCTCAGTTTGCCGGCAGTTTATCGATTGGAGAAATGTATTAGCAATTATTGGATAGTAGTTATGAACATGTTCTGATTTAGGAAACTGTTATTATTTAGTAAAAGTAATTGGTTCTGTTTATTCTTTCTGTTTTATCCCTAGATAGCGCGAGTGACAAACACACATTGGTTGCCATTCAAGGCAAGATGCGTTCCTGTGAATGGTAAAAGTATTTTTTTTCTCTTTCTGTTTTATCTCTAGATAGCACGAGTGACAAAAACGCTTCAGTGGCCATTCAAGGCATGATGTATGCCTGTGAATAGGTTGAGATATTCGAGTATAATTCCCTTCTAACTGGCTTGCAGGCATTGCATCTTTATATTCTAACATGCTATCGGAAAGCAAACTTATGAGATGGAAAAAAGGTTAATTCACCGGCTCTTGATTGTTTTGAGATGAAGTTCAATTGTTAATGAATTATAAAGTTTTGTCTTGCGAGCCTTTCTTTTTTTGAAGAGATTGCGAGGTAGATGCCTCACCATTATTTCTAAGATACTATTGATCAGAAAAAATTACATGTCATAGAAGCCGTGCATTGTGTGACTTAAATCCTTATCACTGAGTTCAACACTAGCTTTGAAATTGCATTCGTAAAAGTAAAAGTGGTCGGTTTATCTCTATTTACCAGATCTAAGAAAAATGCCATTGTCAATTAGTTTACTTGTTCAATTCCCCAACTAGGAAGTGTTTGTTTGTCTGTATGGAAGCCCACAAGCCAAATAATCAGCTTGATGCTCTTGTGTAAATATTGGCATTCTCTAACTACCTATTTGAAATGTGTGGAAAATTTGTTTGTGTGTAATGGAAAGATGTGGATGACTGATTAGGCTTGGGATTGCATGGAAAATATCAGTATTGGAAACTAAAGAGTTTGGTTACACTATTATGATTGACCTCCATGCTTTTTATGTGTCTGAGAGTTTGTATATTTTCCCTCTAAAGAAAAAAAAACTGCTTTCGGTAACCTCATGACAAGCTTCGTATGGATTAATTGGAGATATCAGTATTTCATGGAAGTGTTATTTTAAAGTTTATCAGACTTGCAGTGTGATTGCTAGCTGTATCAGCTATCGGTTCCTTCATAATCCACGCGTGCACACACACACATCCTAGAGCAAAGCATGGGCCTTAAATTTGTTAGGATGTTTTTTTTTTCTGAGATAAATGATGATTCCATTCTATCTGTTATTTTGATATGTCTACTGGAAGTTTTTGGTTAGCTATGACTCGAATATGTATCTGGTTGGAAACAGTGAATACAAAAGGTGTTTATGATTAGATGCTCAGTTCATATGCAAGGAAGTTCATAAAGTGCCATAAGATTCATGTATTTTTACTTTGTTTTGAGTTCTAATTCAGTGTTCCATAGAAATTGCTGGGTCGTTACTATTTAAAGCTTCATCCGAAAGGCCATGTCATTCCTCCCCCATTGTTGTATCCAACGCATTTTGATGACAACATGGCAGGTATCATGCTCCGTTCTGTTTCCTTCTTTTTTTGGTAGGTAATATTTATTCTGTTTATTCCACTTGATTGTGTCAAATTCAGTTTCCTGCAGATTACAATGAGCTGTCAGACCCACAGAGATTCTCAGACCCACAGAGATTCTGAAATGCATAATGATTTGCACCGAGATGCGATTCAAACTCGAAACTGCTCGATGCTGTTCGGTAGCTTCCTGACAGCATTCTGGTATAAGATCTCATCTCTACAGTGAAGTGATACTATACTATACTATATTACACTATATTGTTGACTGAAACTAAGAACCAGATGAAAATGGCACCGAGCACCCTGCTCGAATGTTGTTTGCTACCAACATGTATGTTATGGGGGGAGCTTTAAAACCGATATCATCGTATATTGTATTTGGAAATGGAATATTTTTCGTTAAATTATCATCCCGAAATTAGGAGTAGTTAGATGATGATGGTGCATTTTCTTTTTGACAAAATGATGGGGAGAAGAGTGGCTAGTAATGTATGAGGCTTAGGTCATGTAATTCCCACTTAAAAAAGTGGTCCACCTTCCAACTTTTTATTGTGTGTTTTCCTTTGTAAATCAAAGGATTTTGTGGTGGGAAAAAGTTCCCATGCGAAACTACCTTTGTGGTAAATGGTGGTCGGCGCCGCAAGTAACATATTTTATGATAATATTGGCCTTGTTTTGTAAGCTTTATTGCTTTTATCAGGGGCGAAGTCATGTATGATCGTGGGCGGAAGTTATTGTACTTATACTTTTTTTTATTTTTGTGTGGAAGAAATCACTCGAATATAAAATTATTATTTTTATTTTACAGGTGCAGTACACTGATTTTGTTTTATTTATTTACTTTTAAAGATCATATGTCAAAATCATTTATGGGTGTGGCTTGTTCCTTGTTTGAACCATCTCTTTAAACTTAAGGGAGTGATGGATTCATGCTGGTTTGATTCCCTCCGGTGCCCTCCTCGACGTCCTCGTGTTGCTTCTCTGTTCCTCAACGCTTCTACCTCTGCATTTGTCACTTTCCGACATTCACGAGGTTGTAGGATAAGTTCTTTTTTTTGGCTTGGATGTAAGGCCATTTACCTTTTTAAGGACACATAATGAGAGATTGTGCATCTAGAAGTTGCAAATGTTAACGTGTTATAATCTTTACCATCTTTATCACAGTAGTCAACCAGTTAACTTTATTATTACTCTGTGATGACTCTTTGTAATCACCAACAGTGCCATTATTCAACGAAAAGGAACCGCTTCCATTGAATGTTTCAAGTCGAATTCAACGTAGAATATGGCAAAATAAGAGTCTGTGAACCCGGTAAGTGTACGACAAGTCGGTCCAATGAGATTCAAAGCATACTGAACATAGAGAGGGGGTGGGGAAAAAACAACTGCAATGCTGGAATATTATTGACTGTAACTTGTGTAATCGTTCCCAGCATATTCTGGTAGGATTAAGATTTCAATCCATGGATCCACCGGTGCTATGTGGTAAAGTTAATGAATAGACAGAAACCTAAACCCATTCACAACTTTAAGGAGAATGGACAAACAATTCTCAATCAAATCTATAAAAATCCCAAACATTTTGCCTCATTCTAGTATAGGTGAGCTACAATTCAACCGGTGACTATGACCTTACCTCGGCTGCCGGTAAATAAGACTCTAGCATTAATTCTGCCCTGGAAGGTGAATTGATCTGAACAATCAAGTAGGTATACTTCCATTTGTTGTCTGTTTTGTCCTTGAACATTTCGGCAAAAACTTTCCCGGCTCCATGGGGCCCACGGATATAGAAATTAACCTGTTTGAAACAGTTAATAAGCAATCACCAAATCAAAAATTGCATATGAGACAGACCTAGGACGCTAAAAATTGCGATAATACAAAGTTGCTTACAAACACCTAAACAAATAAATAATTTTCCCCAACAATACCTCCACATGTTCTACGCCATTTTCGTCCGTGTATATCCTGTTTGGAATACGTTGGCGAGCAGCACGATTTCTAGTTTCTTGACCATAGCCGGTAATAGGATGTCCAATCCTCACCCTAACCTGACAGAAACAAATGTAATAGTATGTGGCATAGAATTAGAATCGCATATAACTCGGCTGTCTGTCAAATATATGCTTAGAGTAATATATAGATGCAATCATGCAAGAAAAACAGAAACATCTAAAATCTCCTTAACATATATCAAGCTAGTATATGCCAGATTCATCTAAATCTGACCTGATAAGTGCAAATAGATTGTACTGCTCATTGTTATTTGTTCTCCGTTTATTTTAATCTCCTTAACATACTCCGTTGTTCTTATTTATGGTAAAATAGGGGTTCTAAGATATTATTTTGATGTTCATGCTGGCTTGCAGATGAATATTGACAGGCTTCTGCCTGAAGATCCACAGTTATAACTTATAATATATGTTGCACTGTTGACAGATCTAGTTTCGATTGAGAACTGATTGACAGAGAAAAACTCCAATGCACCATTTCGGAGTGTTGGTTCAAAGACAAGTAAGCTATTTTTACAAACCTGGCTTTCGTTCTGAATCCTTTCCAGTGCCTGGTTGAATATCTTATACCTATAAAACCATGGTTTTGAATTAGGTTGCATGTAAAGAAGGGAGAAGCTTAGTAACCCCAATCGCCAACTAGGCATTTGAAGCTTACTCTCTTGGTTGAAATATCAGCTCCTTGAAGACAGCATATCCTGCAGCAGCTGCAATCCCGAGCCCAACAAGGATTATGAGACTGTAGCTAGCACCCTCCGTAAATGTCACAGGCTTTTCTGGGATATTGTATGTAGGAGCATCAAACGGATCCTCAACATTAGATAATTCTTTTCTAGTCTGCCAAAGGGATAAAGACAACAACTAAGTGTGACTGATGGTAAGCTTCAAGTAACCATAAAGAGCCCACAGAACTAGGAAATGCAGGCAATCATATGTTGACCAGTATAGCATTTGATGAGTACAGCTCAGAAAACTGAATTTGATCGTTCTTTCCTTTGTTGTAACAATTGCCTTTGAGGTTCCACGAGGACAGATGGAATTTACTTTGTACGAAATAAAATTCAGTAGTGCGTATGTTTTCTTTAATCTTTATTGCCATGCAATAACCAAAGTATGATGGAATAAAGTAAGTCATTCCATGCTCAATTAGGAAAGAAAGATGATAAATCCCACACACTTTCGGATAGATTCCACTTTAGCATCCTTTCGGCATTTGGATATTGATTGCCTCACCATAGAAGAGGATAAAACATGCATTCACTCACACATTAGAATTACATGCAAGCAACATGAGAAGTATTTTTGTCAATCATTTAAAGCCAACAGACACGAGAACACAGAAGGCCAAAAGATCCGAACCTCAGATGTTTCTTTCGACTGCTTTGAAGTTCTTGATGCAAAGGACCTAGCAAAGTAAGGAGACATGAGCTTCAATCCACCCGTTTCTATGTGAGGGGCCAAAGCTTGAAACCTAACCATACAATCTCTGCCACACTGTCCTCTAAACGGAAGAGAAACGCCTGTCGGACAATTGTCAAATAAAGTAGGGAAAACAATATTGGAGAAAAGAAGATAAAAATTATCCTAATGCTAATCCAACTTGAAATTTAACTTTTACACACTTCATAAAGTAGGTCACTTATGCATGAAGCAATATTCTACGCAACAAAGTAATGAAAAGACAGGTTAGGCGAACTTGGAGCTTCTCCATAATAGATAGCTAATGATAATAACTGCAAAGTTAAATTTTAGTAACAACACCAATTACCAATACAAGAATCCCATCAGCCATAGCCTTAAACAACCCCATCGGCCATAACAACACCAATTCTAATAAATTGAACATAAATGTTTCAGGTAAACATAGATGAGAAATAACTTACCATTAGCTCCAAGTACTCCCTGCAGAATGAAAGAAGAAAGCATTAAGTTTGCACTTTGCAGCTATCTAGTGAGAGAGAAACACAAAGTACAAATAGAAAGCACATAGTAATATGCACTCTGCACCATTTAGAGAACAAAAAAAATGTTAATAGAATTAGAATTACTGACTCACCTTTGATATATTATTGGCACCTGTCACATACTGTCTTGCGAAACTAGAATTCAGATCCACCGGAGACTGCGGTAATCAGTATGTTATCAGAAAATAGTTCAACAACTAATACATATAGAACAAATCTAAGAAACACTATTAGAAGAATGTCAAAAACTATAATGCAATCATATTAATCAAGTCAAAACAAGGTTTAGGCTCAGCTCATAGGCCTTTTGCTATACTAATAAGTACCAACTAGAATATAACCTATGCTACTATATTTGATATCCCTATAGTGTACATTTCACTTAACAACTTACTAATAACCATTGCAACTACTTTGTCAGCTGACAACACAAACAAACAGAATAACATGTTCTGTGGGCAAGCAAAAAGAAAACATCAAACAAAGCATTTGAAAGAACAGTAATGACAAAATAGAAAACAACATACCCTTTTAGCAGCTGATGCAAAATCATCCAAAAAAAGTTTAGATTCCACAAATGATCCGAAGGAACCACGCCATATGCTCTTACTAGATATTACAGACCTCCTAATGTTCTGCATCTTCAAACTATAAAAGCTTAAACCTTTTTTTCTTCTACAACTCTATGAAAAATACTTTCTTGTTGGATTACCATTGAAACAACAAATCAAAACAAGAAAAAAAAAACACTAAAACCCAAAAAAATCAATTCAAAACGCATAAAACGGGTTAAGAAAGACGGGATGCAATTGGGGAAACGAGAAACCCCATCGGTAGAGGTTTTATTGAAGAAAAGTGGCACCCAAGGCTCGTGCTTGGGTCTAGCATGAGCCCAGTAGTCGCCTACAAAAACATAAAACACACATCAAGGCCCAGTATCCTGAAGGATATAATCACAAACGTTCCCAACATAGAGGGGGTCAAAGAGTAATTATGAGATATATATTTATTTATCTGCCATGTCTTGTATAAGGTTGATAGTTTACAAAGATATGGTTTTGTCATGTAATTTTACTTTTAGTTGAGCAAAAGCTTGAGCTTTTGAGGTTTCCTGGGAGTAATGATAGAGGTGGAATGGTGAAATAGGAAGTTTTTTTAGTATGGACATTGAAAACATAAAACCATTTGCAGGGTAAATGTCGAGAATCAAACTTATACAATAATATGGACATTTCTGACTATTCGGTCAATTAGTGAATCTCATTTCTATCTTCTTTTGAATGGCATTGTCGTGAACGTTGGGAAAATGAGGTTGTTGTTAGATTCAATCGAGCTAGTCGAGTTGACAATTCTTATATTATAACTCAAATTTTATTTGAAATTTTTTCGAGTCGAGTCAAGTTAAATTGAGTTGTTCGAGTTTCTGTTCAAATTTAATTGTAAACATTTATAATATTAAAGTATTAATTAGTTCCGTATACAATACACACATATATTTCCTCTCTCTCTCTCTCTCTCTCATACATATATCATACGGATTTGAGGGACTCAACTCAAACTTAAAAATCGATCTACTAATTAACAGAGTTGAGAGACTCGACTCAAACTTTATTTGAATTTTTTAAGTTGTGTCAAGTTTATAAAATTACAAGTCGAATTTTATCACATCGAGTCAAATAATTCATTTCTACTCGTGAATCCTAAGTTTTAATCCTAAATTAAAATTCAATTTCTACTCCAACATTAAAAAAAAAATTAAATCTTAAGTTATAATCCTAAATTCTAAAGCCTAAATCCACCCAACACCTTAAAAAATACATCATACACACAATACTCGAAATCCTAATTCTAAATCTTAAATCTATTTTTTAATGATGAGACACGAATAAGAGCACCAAAAAGTAGCAAAACACTTCTACTCGTGATTCCACTAACAAAGATTGTCCATCTAGATTTCATGTTGAAGCAAGAAGGCGGAGATCACCCAAGGCATCTTTCAAGCCAAAAGGTTGATGGTATTCTTGAATATTAAAATAATTGGGAAAAAGATCTAAAATACTATTATAAATCATTGATCTCCTCATTTCGGGGTTAAGAAACTCGGAACCCTAAATTAGGGTACACTGAAATTTCAGTCTTATCCAAACAATGTCGCCACCCGACCAACCAAAACAAACAGCCAACAACATACGATACAACAAAATAAAAACGAGAATGCGACGCAATGGAAACCAAACATCATAGTGATGGAGTGGAGTTCCTCTTAAAAGCTTGACTCTTGCTGAGATCAAACTTCTTGCACCAAAGCGGCTTGCCGTCGACAACGAACTTGATTTCCTTTCTCCCAGACTGAGTTAACACCATTGGAATACAACTTGTCTTAAAAACAACCTTCCCGAACTGCGGCGTTGTGATACTTGTCTCTTTAACTTCCTTGGGTCCGGGCATATGCACGTACACCCTGTCCAAGCAATCTCCATATTTGCTGCAACACACAACAAAACCAAACTCTCAAACTTAATTAAACTATGTAATAAACAATGGTTAAATGGTCATGTATACTTACAGTCTGAAGAATCTTCTGATTTGGTAGTCGGCTATGGGGTGTCCATTGGAGAATGTTACGAACAAGCACCGATCTTCCTCGGGAGCGCCGTCGGTCTTGGCTGACCACTCCTTTGCATTAGGATCCAGTGGTTTGCTATTACCACGGCCGCTGCCACCGCCGCCGGCGGCATGAGGTGTTGTTTCTCCGGTAGACAAAGCCTTGTGTGACTCATCCATGGGGTAGATGGTGATAATGAAGTTTTTTTGTATGGGAAGAGTGTGAGGAGATTTAGAGAAACTGTGGGTTTATATTGAGCAATGGTGTTGGTTCAGGCAGGTTGGCTTTAAAAGGTAAGATTGTATGCATTATTATCCGTTAGGGTTTTTTTTTTCCCGCTTAGGGTCACAACGGTTCCAAAATACAATGTTTGCTTTGCATTTAAAATATAAGAATTGGACTGGTGAAATAAAAAATATAATATTTTTTTACGTTGATTCGAGTTTATGAAATTAACGATAAAACGATATCCTGTCTTTCGTTGACACCAATTTTAAATTTGATTATCAGATAACTCTTATTTATTATGAAAAAAGAAAAGTAACTGACGAATATAATCCGAGTTGACAATAAGAATACATGGTAAGAATATTACCCATTGTTAATATTGGGGAATGGAGCATAATGGAAAGGATTAATGGGGAAATTTGGTGAGGAGAAATGCCAACACACATATTCTACTGTTAATCTTAGTCATTTATTGTAAAACTCACAATTTTATACGTTCTTTTTTATTTATTGTTGGATGAGTGAAATAGAGGGTTGAAATTGACTCTTTACTTCTTCTTTTCTCAAATGAGTAATCTTCAAACATTCTACTATTAATTTCATCAATTCATTTCACTCATCTAACAATTTAAAAAAACGATAAAACTTAGAAACTTTTATATTGCGTAAATGAGACCATCGTTCAACTGCACTTTTAATCCAGATTAAAAGGAAATAAAAACCGGAAACGTGATATCTAACAAGTTTGAGATTCGAACTGTTACAATAAAAATGTGTATATAGCAGCAGAGTTTTAAAGACGAACTGTGCCAACCATGTGTTATAAATGTTGTTTTGAAGGGAAAATGAGAAAAGAATTTAGGGTAAAGGAGCGTAGCTGTTTTTCATCTAGCTTTGTTAGTCTTTATTGGGACTTAAACTGTGATAGTTTTTTATTAATAGTAGTAGTTATTTTATTAATAATAAACCTCTAACGAGGATCCTTAGAGAAAAAGAGAAAATCACAATATCCCTCTATATTTAGCCAAAATACAAAAAATAAACAAAGATTTTCTATATCCGGCCAATTTGTAATTCGTAAATGATTCGTTTAACGTTCGTCTATTAAGTTAAATATACGAGTATGGATAAAATTTTTATGTTCGTTTAATAAATGAACGAACACGGACAAAGGCGTGTTTGGTTCGTTTATGTTCACGAACAAACTCGTTTATAAGCTCATTTATAGGTTTGTTTATAGGCTCGTTTATAGACTCATTTATAGGATATAAATTCTTGTGGATGTATCTAAATACTACTTTTGTTGTTGCTAATGATGTTATATAAGTTCATGTTGAAATGTAAGTTTTATTTTATTTATTGTAAATTTAGTTAACATTCATGAACATATAAACGAACGTATTCGCGAACGAATAAAAGAACACGTTCATGAATACTTAAATGAACACGTTCACGAATAATTAAACAAATACGTTCGCGAACACTAAACAAACGAACATGAACATCTTTAAAAAATAAATAAACGAACACGAACACAATATTAAAATTTTAAATGAACACATTCGTGAACACTAAACAAACGAACATGAACACATTTAAAAATAAATAAACAAACACGAACACAATATTAAAAATTTAAACGACACGAACCAAACATAAACATCTTTAAAAATAAACAAGCGAACACAAACATAATCTTGTTCGTTCAAGATCGATTCATTTACACCCCTATGTATGTGGTGATTGTTAATTTTTGTTGGCGTGCTATTGTATGGTGTGCTCTAGGCATGTTTTTTTGCTCGGTAAATATAATTTTATTAAATTAATCATACAAGTATAAACCTGATTGAATGCTACGTTAAAAATTTACTTAATACTAATTAGAGGAAAAAATTGCACAACAACCAGGATGATACCTCAAAATAAACGCCTGTAGAATAACACTCAAATACAACTCAGAGAATCAAAACATAAATGCTACAACTTAAAATATCAAATCCTAGCCAATCAAATATAGTTTGGTTGGTGCGGATGCGAGTGTATTTGTTAATTTTCAGGAATATGATTCCTTATTATAAAAAAAATCATTTTACTGAGAGAAAAAAAAAAACAACCAAAGATTTTCTAAATATACGACTAATCACCCTCGCGAATATGATCCGTTAGCATGAGTATATGTTTGGAAGAAGACATAGTTCTTTTGGTGCTTTAAGAAGTTAATTTTTTTAAAAATATAAGTACGTTAGTTTTTATTAAAAGATAAAAAAATATGATGAGAGTTATAATTCGATAAATAAATTTGATCCAAACATATTTTTAAAAGCATGAAAATTAGTGTCTTTAAATCATAAACATGATCATACAAAGAAAAAGTAAAAACCTTAGTTCAAAGGTTTGAAATAAAAAAGATACAAACAACATTAAAGCTCGACGATGAATAGTAACCAACAACAAATAACATTAAAAAATGTATATTGCACTAATAAGACACGTTGACAATATGTTCATTACCACAACTCAATCGTAAACAAGAGCGGTGATTGTGAGCTCGTATCTAAATTTATTTGAGGGTCCAACATAGAGAGATCAATAGGATAATTAAAAGTGCGACATTTTAATCAGTCGTAACGATATCCGATTCAACCCTGATAAAAAAATAAATAGAAAAAGACGACCGGTGAAGAGAAGAAGAGCGCACCAAAAAATAAAAGATATATACTAAAAAATAGAAAAAAAGTGTTACAATAAAAAAATTATTAAATTTAAAATTTTAAAAATAAAATACGAAACAAAAAAAAAGTTACCGAAAATCGGCAACAAGAAATAAAACTAATATCTTCGCATGCCACATAAAGATGAAAAAAAATATATACAAATGCTAGAGAGAAAAAGAATGGAGACGGCAGCCAGAGTTTTTGTATTTTTTCCCTTCTATATTTTATTTTAACTCGAAAATATAATGTGTTTGATTCGAGAAAGAGATGATTATTAAGGGGGCGTTTGGTTCACGGAAAAGATTATTACCTGGGGTAACAATCTTTTCTGAATTCTTATTCCCATGTTTGGTTTGTCCTCATTCCCACCAACCCGGAAAAGATTATTACCAACAATAGCATTTTTTGTCAACATTCCAGGAATGTGATTCCCACCCTTCCCTTAGGTATTTGTCAATTCCCGCCACTTTGGACAAAATTACCCTTAAAGTAATAATTTTTTTTTAATTTGGATCCTTTGTAGCATATGTAAATGATGTAAATTTATTAAATAATTTTGTTTCATATTAGTTTGATATTTAAATAGTTTTACACATATTTAAAAGTAGTTTAATGATACGCCGCCAGACCAAAGCAAACAGCCAACAACGTACGATACAACAAAATAAAAACGACAATGCGACGCAATGGAAACCAAACATCATGATGGAGTCGAGTTGCTCTTAAAAGCTTGACTATTGCTGAGACCAAACTTCTTGCACCAAAGCGGCTTGCCGTCGACAACGAACTTGATTTCCCTTCTCCCACACTGAGTCAACACCATTGGAATACAACTTGCCTTAAAAACAACCTTCCCGAACTGCAGCGTCGTGATATTTGTCTCTTTAACTTCCTTGGGTCCAGGCATATGCACGTACACCCTATCTGTTAAACATACTACAAAGGTGGTGAAGGATAATATAAAAGGAGAGAAAGGAAATGATAAACACAGAGATCAAATTCTATTTCATTAAGCTTGAATTACAAAGGAAAGGAGGATTCCTTTTATAGATACAAAGAAAGGGTTTGTTATAATAGCTGTCAATGGTGAAAAACGGTGCAACAGATTTTTCCCGCTTTCCTGGTTTGTTGGGCTGCTTTAACAACCTTCATTGCTCACAGCTGTGTATTCTTCAATATTGTCCTCGTTTTGTTCTTCTTTTACTACTTTAATAGAACCTACACAGAGAAGGTGTCGTAGCTTTTCAAACTGTAGAACACACAGAGGTTTGGTGAGAATGTCGGCAATCTGGGAACGTGCAGGTATGTAGTTGGCTTGAAGCTGGCCGGACATGACCCGTTCACGAACAAAATGCAGGTCAAGATCAACGTGCTTTGTCTTGGAGTGGAGCACGAGGTTGGCAGCCATGGAGACAGTGCTCGTGTTATCGCACCAGATTTTTGGGGCATCAAAGGTGGTGATCTTCATATTTGCTATAACAGATTGAACCCAAACAACATCGGAAGTAGCATCTGCCAAACTGCAATATTAGGCCTCAACAGTGGATCAAGAGATGGCATGTTGCTTCTTGGAGCTCCAGGAAACAAGGTGAGAACCAAGAAAGATGCAGAAGCCCGTAGTGGAACGTCGATCGTCGATGTCACTTCCCCAGTCAGCATCGGAGAAGGCTGAGACGAGAAGAGAGTCAGGTTGTTGAGGAGGGAACCAGAGACCAAAGTGTAAAGTACCCTTTAAGTATCGAAGGATACGCTGAACTGCAGCCCAGTGAACATCTGAAGGATTCTGCATGAACTGTGCAACTTTGTTGACTGAGTGAGCAAGGTCAGGTCGTGTATGGCAGATGTACTATAGAGCGCCAACGACACTACGATAATGCTGAACATCAGAGAGTAATTCACCATCATGGCGGCTAAGCTTTGGATACGCAACCATGGGAGTGGTAGCTGATCTGTGTGAAAGAAAGCTAGTTCGACGCAAGAGTTCTTCAATGTAGGTACGTTGACTGAGAAATAAACCATTGGCATGACAAGTTACTTCAATACCTAAGAAGAAATGGAGGAAACCAAGATCCTTCAAGGAGAACTTGTCATGAAGCTGGGTAATGATATGTGTTATACGAGTGTCTGAGCTGCCAGTGAGAAGTATATCATCGACGTATACAACAATATAAGTGCAGATGTTGTCCGCAGCATAAATGAAGAGGGATGAGTCAGCTCGTGATGCTGTAAAGCCAAGGTCACAGAGGAAGGATTTCAGCTTGAGAAACCAGTTTCGTGGGGCTTACCGTAAGCCATATAGGGCCTTCTTCAACTTACAGACAAGAGGAGTGCCATCAGGTTTGTATTGTTCAAAGCCACTAGGTTGCAACATGTATACATCCTCGAGGAGATCTCCCTTGAGAAAGGCATTGTTTACATCAACTTTTCTGATGCTCCAGCAATTTGTAACAGCAACTGAAATGAGGATATTCACTGTGAAGAAGCAAACAACAGGGCTGAACGTGTCCATCAAGTCAAGCCCAGAGACTTGTGTGAAGCCTTTAGCCACGAGTCGTGCCTTGAGTCTGTGTACAGAGCCATCAGGATTGTACTTGACTCGAAAGAGCCATTTGCATCCTATGGCCTTCTTGGCAGGAGGAAGTTCGACCAAGTCCCAAGTTTCATTATCATGGAGGGCATTGAATTCAGAAAGGACAGCCACTTTCC
This sequence comes from Hibiscus tridactylites, assembly GCA_958450335.1. Classification (NCBI taxonomy): domain Eukaryota; kingdom Viridiplantae; phylum Streptophyta; class Magnoliopsida; order Malvales; family Malvaceae; genus Hibiscus; species Hibiscus tridactylites. Next base: position 15,539,395 of record OY288273.1, on the reverse strand, counting down.
ATTCAGGATGATCAAGAGCCTCTCGAATTGTGGAAGGTACATGTGTGCTCTGAAGGTGGTAAACTTTTGGTTTAAATATGCCTGCTTTTCCTCGGGTAAGCATAGGGTGGGTATTAGTGGTTGTAGAGGATGTGGGATTAGAGGATGTGGGAGGATCCTCAGTGTGTTGGGTAGTAGGTATCTCGGGGTGAATTGAGGAAGTGGGAGGAGAGGGGTTGGAGGGAGAAGAAAATGTAGGAGCATACTGGTCTTGGTCAGTGGAGGTAGGAAAGTTTGAAGTAGTGTTAGGGGTAGAGATGGTTGTAGGAGAATTTTGAGTAGAAGTGGGTTGAGGAGGTGAGGTTGCAGGCTCAGATGCAGGCTCAGGTGCAGGAGCAGATGATAAGATGGGAACTGAAGTTGATCGAAAGGGAGGAGATGAAGTAACATGTCCACTACTGGTAGAGGCAAATGGAAACACATTCTCATTGAACAACACATTTCGAGAGATGTATAGACGACCTGTGTCATCGAGGCATTGATAACCATGGTGTTTTGGAGAGTAGCCAAGAAACAAACACGACTTAGATCGGAAGTCAAGCTTGTGCTGATTGAAAGGACGCAGGTGAGGATAACATTCACAGCCAAACACCTTAAGGAATGTGTAGTTAGGCTTCTGGCCAGTAAGCTTTTCGAAGGGAGAAATATTGTCAAGGCATGGTGTGGGTAGTCGATTGATTAAGTAAACAACACTTAATACTGCAAATGATCAAAACTTCAGTGGCATTTGTGCTTGAGCAAGAAGTGTTAATGCGATGTCCATAATGTGGCGATGCTTGCGTTCCACAACCCCATTTTGCTGGGAGGTGTGTGGGCAAGTAATGTGGTGTATAACACCAAGCTGAGCAAGGGTAGTGTCGAGAAAGTGAAACTCTCCCCCACCATCACATTGTACTGCTTTGAGAGAGACATTAAACTGATTCTTAACCAAAGAATAGAACAAGGAGAAAGCACTAGAGGCATCGGATTTCTTCTTCAACAAGTAAACCCAGCAATTTCTTGTAAACATATCAACAAAGGAGATGTAGTACTGATAACCATTCGATGCAATAGAAGCTGACCCCATAGGTCAATTTCAACTAGTTCAAAAGGATTACAATAAGTTGTAGATGAAGACTGAAATGGTAAATTGTGACTCTTGCCCATACAACAAGCTTGACAAAGAGTATGATGTTGTAGGGTTACATGCTTATTCAAAATAGTAGAAGTAACTGATCGAACAACTGGAGAAGATGCATGTCCAAGTCTGCGATGCCATAGCCAAAACAAATCTGAAACAATGGTGTTGTGGATTGAAGCTGCGATGGAAGGAGAGGAACTGAGATTGTATAAACCACCCGATTGGGACCCTTGCAACAACACTCGACTTGTAGTCTCATCCTTCACACAGCAGGAATCAGCATGAAACTCAAAATAAACGTGATTATCCTTGGTAAACTTGGAAACTGAAAGTAAATTCCTAGTTATGTGAGGAACATGCAGAAGCTCATTGAGTAAAAGAGGCTTAGAAGAAGAAGGGAGAGACGAGTGACCTATGTGAGCAATATGTAACGACGAACCATCCCCAATATGGACAAAACCCTTACCTAAGTATGGAGAGCCATCATGAAAACATGAAGATGTATTGGTCACGTGATGTGTTGCACCGGAGTCAGGGTGCCAAACAGAAGAAGCTCCTGGTAGAACCACGAGATTATTGACTTGAGCTGACTCAACTTCAGGTGAAGAGGGAGACTGATCGGAGGACGAAGATGCAGGAATGTAAGGGTCATACATAGTCTCCACTGGATCAGAAGAAAAACAACAGACATTGGCATGTGTAGGTGGTGAAGGACGCTGAGGAGCTGGAGAGGTAACACCCTTGAAGGATTGATCGAAGCGATGCCAACAACGATCAACAAGATGGCCCAGCTTTCCACAGAGCTAACACTGCGGTTGGGGTCGACCCTTGAATCGTCCACCAGGAGATTGATTGGAACGAGATTGAGGCTCATAAGGTCGAGCAGGTGGAGTGTCAGGGGAGAATCGGGTAGCATGAATGCCGATTGGCATGCAAAGTGGATCCGAGAGCCGTGATTCAGCATCAATGAGTATGGACACATCACCCTCAACAGTGAAGGGAGTCTGACTGGTGGATATAACTACAACAAAAGGATCATACTCCGGGGGTAATCCATTAAGGATTGTGGCAATCTGCTCAACAATAGAGACTGGGTTACCACATGATGCAAGTAGATCGCAGATTTCTTTAATCTGCATGGTGTAGACACGCATAGAAAGAGATTATTTCTTCAACGATCGAAGCCTACAGTGTAGGTGCATGACCTTGGTAGTAGACAACTGGGAAAACAGCTTCGAGATTGTGGACCAGATAACAACAGAAGATTCAGCCCCCACAAGCTGAGGAAGAAGATCAGGGCTGATTGTTGAGAGGAGCCAGGATGCCAAGGAGCTATCCTGTTTGATGAAACGCAGGTATGCTGGGTTTGGGGTTGCAGTACCATCGGTGCCGGTAATCGTCTTCGAGGGTGGCGTGCGAGAGCTGTCAATATACTCTTCGAGACCCTGGCCACGGATCATGAGCATGACCTGTTGCTTCCACAACAGGAAATTTGTGTCATCAAGTCGAACGCTAATGCATTTGTTGGAGAAGATCTGCTCATCGCCTACTGAGAGAGAAGCTATATCATCAGCAAGGCCACCGGCAGAATCAGCCATGACGCAAAAGAGAAACGACGCACAGAGGAAGAAAGATAGTCGGCTCAGGCTCAAATCGAAACAGCTGATACCATGTTAAACATACTACAAAGGTGGTGGAGGATAATATAAAAGGAGAGAAAGGAAATGATAAACACAGAGATCAAATTCTATTTCATTAAGCTTGAATTACAAAGGAAATGAGGATTCCTTTTATAGATACAAAGAAAGGGTTTGTTATAATAGCTGTCAATGGTGAAAAACGGTGCAACAGATTTTTCACGCTTTCCTGGTTTGTTGGGCTCACTACAAGAATATAGACTTTTAGTGACAAATTGGTTGTGACTAATAGTAATTTTGTCACAAATATTAAACTTTTGTGACAGATTTTTTGTGCGATACTATTAGCATAAGTAATTTTGATGTATTTTTATTTAGTCACTATTATAGTAGTAATTGTGACGATTACATTTTTCACAATTAAATTCTCATTGTAAGTCTATAACTGTGACACAAATTTCATTGTCACTAAAACTTTGACACATGATAATGACAATATATAAAGTGGTCACTATACTTTGATATTTGTTGTGACAATGCAATTGTTTGTCACTTGAAATTTTACTTTTGTGTAGATAAATTTTATCACCAATAAAAAAAAACTTAATGACAAGTTATATATTGTCACAATAATAAATTTATTTTTATAATTATAGTAATAATAACAATTATAAAAAATTGAAGTTACCATAAATGCATAAACTAGTTTATCAAAAGGTAAAATAATTCTATTAGTCTCTACACTATGTGTAAATTGTTGTTTTAGTCATTCTATTTTGATCAATTTTAGTCCTTATATTTTTGAAAATTTAAAGCTTCAATCCTAATCCAAACGGGACAATGACAATATGATTGAATTACAGTGACTAAAAATGATTGAACAAAAGAATAAAAATCAAAAGTTTTACTTAACATATTTAAAGACTATCATTCATGTCAAGATCGAAATTTCAAAATTTAAAAAGTACATATTTTTTTGAATAGAAAGTACATAAACTTAAAGTGAACAAATTAAAGTAAAATGACTAATGTGTAATCTTGGCATAATATGTGATAGCAAAATTTTACCTTGTAAAAATTTTTACACTTGATATTTGCTTTAACTTTTCTTGTGGAGGTAAAATTTGCATTGTCAGTATAGTAAATAATTATCACATAAAGGATAATTCTATCAATAATTTAGGTGTAAATCTTAATATTCATATGTTTATATTTTAAAGCCAACTCAATTATTTTTATATATTTTTTTCAACAAACGTATTTCGTATACGAAACCATATAAAAATTAATTAAATTATTATTATATTAATTAATTTTATAATCAATACAGACTTTTAAAATAAATAAAATTAATTTCAATTACAATTTAACCTAAATAATATTTTACTTTTAAAATAATATTAAATTTCTTGTCTAGCCTAGTGGATAGACATTGCACTCTCCCCCTAAAGGTTCCAGGTTCGATCCCCCACGAAATCATGCATTGTATTTATTTATTAAAAATTGATATATGAATATGTCACATTATATATAATTAACCTCCTCGCCATGGGCTAGCAACCGAGCTACCTTGGTGTAAGTGATCTTTTCACAGGCTCATGTAGGCTCTAGGTGTACGGGCCATTGGGACCAAGTGGATGACCTTCTAGGGACCAGTTTGGGGGCAAAGGGCCTCATATCGCGCTCGTCGCAGAAGTCAAGGGTTGTATCTAGCACATTCGCTACGCCCCCACGGGAGAAGATATTTAGTGTGCGTGTTGCTTGACGGATCATTAAACGACGCTATCGAGATAAGTCCTTGGATAATGGACACGCGATGAAGGCTTACTTGTCTAGGATGAGTCCCTTCGAGTGAAGTACGACATGCCCGATCCGGACCTGAATAAGATGGTTGCAACTAAAAAAATATAATTATTTTATTATATTAAAAATGACAATGTACTTTAGACACTATTTCAATATGTATTTGTGATAAAATGTTTGTCACTAATAAGAATAACATTAGTGTCTAAATTTTAGTCACTGTTATTAATCTTGTGTGTCAAAAAGTATAGTCATAAAATATAACTTATTGTGACAAAATGCATAAAAGTTGTTACTAATATAATAGTGACGGAGTTATTAGTGACGACAGGTGACGACTCAGAAAAATAGTCACTGTAAATTTCAGTGACTAAATTTAATATTTTTAGTGACTATTTTTTATGTCACTAAAAATCTATTTTCTTGTAATGGCTGATTTAACAACCTTCATTGCTCACAGCTGTGTATTCTTCAACACTATCCAAACAATCCCACGTGTATTTGCTGCAGACAACAAAACAAAACCCTCAAACATAATGAAACTATGTAATAAACAATGGTTAAATGTTCATGTATACTCACAGTCTAAAGAATCTCCTAATTTGGTGGTCGGCTATGGGGTGTCCATTGGAGAATGTTACGAACAAGCACCGATCTTCCTCGGGAGCACCGTTGGTCTTGGCTGACCAATCCTTTGCATTAGGATCAAGTGGTTGGCTATTGCCACGGCCGCTGCCACCACCGCCGATCGGAGGTGTTGTTTCTCCGGAGGGAAAAGCCTTGTGTGATTCATCCATGGGGACGTAGTCGTAGACAGTGACGGATGTATATGGTTCCTTGGGTGGGCCTGTGCCCACCCTGAATTTTTCAAACCTTATACATTTGGCTTCAATTTTTATAATTTTTATGAATTAGTCTTTAAATTTTATGATTTGTGCCCACCCTGAAATTTTGAGATTTTTATGATTTGTACCAATCTTAAAAAATGTTTTGATTTGTGCCCACCCTCAAAAAAGTTTCTGGATCCGCCACTGGTCGTAGATGATGTATGGAAAGAGTGTGAGGAGATTGAGAGAAACTGTGGGTTTATATTGAGCAATGGTGATGGATAGTTCAGTCAGGTTGGCTTTAAAAGGTAAGATTGTGTGCACTTCTTTTCGCTTAGGGTCACAACAGTTCCAAAATACAAAGTTTGCTTTGCATTTAAAATATAATCACTTTTATGAAATTATCCATAAAAAGATTAAAGATTTAATATTATGTCTTCAGTTGAGTAGTTGACACCGATTCTAATTTTGATTATCGAACAACCCTTGTACATTATGAAAAAAGAAATTTTGAGAAATTAACCAGAGTATAATATAATTCATTAGGTTAATTTATAAGGACAAACTGATAGATATAATCTGAATTGACAATAAAAATACATGTTAAAAATGTTTTCGTTGTTAATTGTTAAAGAAGCCACCGACTTTCTCTATTTTTCTAGAATCATCCCTAAACTAATAAATTAATATAAGCCTTAAACCGACTTAAGAATATTTAATATATAAAAGGGGACTTACTGCGCCTATATATAAGCCTTTGCAATTGCTAGAATTGTGTGTGAAGAGAGTAGAGTGTAAATGACGTGAATGTAGGTGCAAGTTGAAAGAGTGAGTGTGGGTGTGAGTGACGAGTGTGTGCATGTGAAAAGTGGAGTGTGCGTGCAAGTGTAGGGGAGAGAAAACACATTTGAGAAATTTGTACTGAGGTAAGTGATGTAATATTTTGTGTATTAATAAAGTGTTAGTTTCCTTTGTAATTAGAAGTTTCTATGTTAAGCCTCAGTGTAACCCCTCGTCCCGGTCTGGATGACTGATCGGTCCGAGTAGGCTACATGAGAAAAACCGAAGTGAAACCCGCGAAGGCTTCCCTTTGGTTAGCAACCCTAGAAAAATTTCTTTAATTATTATCTTGCCTAAATGGATTAATTTAATCCTACGTGAAAGGACAACAGCGGAAGCAACAAACGAAGCGATCAACCCAACAACATACCAAAAACAGTCCATTTTAGCTTAAACTACAAGCCGTTTCGAAACACCCAAGGTGTGTATCGAAACGCCTTGACTTGGTCAACAGACCCAAGTCAACACGAGGAGACCGTATCGAAACGCTGGTCAACCGTTCTGAAACACCCTCAACGGTCAACTTCTCGTGGTCAACGATACGAAGACCATTCCGAAACGCCAAGGCCCGTTTCGATACTTCAATTTATCGGCAAAATCTCAGATTTTCAGTGGCAAAATCGTACTGAAACGTCCCCTTTGCGTATCGAAACGCCTGGCCTGAAACAAAGGGACCGTATCGAAACGGGACCAACCGTTTCGATACGCCCTTTGCGAGCAGACTGGTTTTAGCTGGTTTATGGCACAAGGCTGTCCCAAAACACAACTAAAACCTCCAACAACCAACATACATCAATTCTAGATGCAAGGCACCCTATACAAACATGTTTAGCACTTAACAAACATATAAGAGCCATACATTCAAGGATCAACATTCAACATAAGAATTCATACATAACATTTAGCATAACATGCCTTAGACAAACACACATAGCATTCATGGGAAGGGTATAAGTCTTCGAACACAAGGCAAATATGCATCAAGTAAACATGGTCTACAATCCACAACATAAAGGCATATACATGACCAACATGAAATCAACAATTTAACATGCTCAACTAAACACAAAAACAAACTAAGGAGTTTGACACCAACTCCAAACAAGTCTACACCCCCACCGTCTAGGCATTATTACAAATACGTAAATCATACTTGAGTCACTTGAGAACTCCAAAAGCTCCTTCCTTGCCCACTTGCCTCCCGAACTCTAACGATCTGCATGTTGGAAATAAAGGAAAGCGTAAGCTAACTAGCTTAGTGAGTGAAGCTCTAAAATTCAACAAGCATGCAATTTTCAAAACACTTTTCATAATTGACAAATAAGTCAATGGATGCACAAATGATATCACAATAAGACTACACATGGTTTGCACATGCACAACCAACATACATACGGTGGGACCACACATCACCGTTCGACTAGTAGTTTTCTGATGGGACCACTCATCACCTTACTCTACTACTAGTCACTACCGGTGGGACCACTCATCACCGTAGTTAAGACAACCATCACGTGAGGCTCGACTTCAACACGACTACACAACAACAACGGTGTAAACAACTTAAGATGCACATGATACCACAACATATAGCCACTCATCAACACATAACAAAAGTAGGAGTAGTAACTTACGCTCAGGTTTAGGTGAACCCTCTAGGTCCCACCCAAACCCTCAAGAGTTCCATTTCGAAAACAAATCAAAGTTTGACATTTCTACTCACCGTTGCTACCCAAATGAAAGCCGAAAATCAAGCTCAAGTCTCCAAATTCTCCGGATTCGTTCCCGAGGCTTCACCAACAAAATTCTTTGCTTCTACTCACCTCAACACAATCAAAATAACCACAAATCAGTCCACAATTCAATGTAGAAAACCCCGGACACAAATCAAGCACCACATACATAATTTCAAGCTAAAGACAATCCCAAATTCCTCATTCCCGAGCAACCCTAAAGCACAACCTAAAACCAATGTTTCCAACACTTATATTACTCCCAAAAGCCTCCAAAACAACCCTTACATATAGCCCAACCATCAGCCATCAAATTTCCACGTTTAACACCCCCAAAACTCAACCTAAAACCCTTCAAAAACCTCCCCAAAACCCAACTTCGGGAAACATCACAAAACCATGTAAAAATCGAATATGTTGGACCTTTTAGGTTGTAAATAACTCATATAACCTCAATGAATCAAAAGCTTAAGTTAAAGGCAACAAAGATGACATTTTTAATCTAAACTTTCAAAACACCAAAATACAAAAACCATGAGCTTTGTGGAAAATAAAGGTACTAGCTTGTAGAGGGAAGGGAGGACAAGTCAAAAATGGTTTTACCTTTGAGAAATCTCCAACAATGAGCTAGAAAGATGATGGAATAGTGATTCCAATGGGGAAAGGGGTTTTTGTCGTGGGATAAGTTTGAAGGGGGGAAGAAGATGAGTTAAAATGAGTGTTTTAAAAATAAATGGGTTTCTATTTTACAAGACCAAGAAATTACAACTTTGCCATTAATGAGATGGCTATCTCAAATATTCCAACAATCCATGGAATTTTGGGTTCTAATTTAATTTAAAATTTGACCCAACATATAAAATGAATTTTTAAAACGAAAAGGGAAACTCGAAACATTATTTTAATATTATTTTCACCCGACCCTCAAACCCGGGTGTTACACTCAGTTTATGTATTTCTTAGTGCACTTGAATTGGTTATTATATGGTCGGCTATGCCGCCTAAATGTTATATGGTCGACAATGTCGCTTGAATAGTATATGGTCGGCACTGCCGCCTAAGGTATTGTGCACTAAGAAATTAGAAGATAGGAAGGCTAACCGACTCAGGGAGTTGGAGTAGTACTAGTGGTCAGTCTTAGGTCCTCTATAGTGGGTGTGTTGGGCCCGTCAGGTTTCACAACAATTAGTATCAGAGCGGACAATCTGGGACCGTTACTAGTGGAGAAAGTTTCAGTAAGCGTTGGACGCTTACATTGGTTAGCGTTGCATAAAGGTGCTAAAAGGAAACTCTGCCAGAATATAGTCAGGGACTGTAAAGCTATTGGTTTGGAACCAAGCTTAGTGGACGCATGGCGTCAGTTAGCATGGCAGACTTTAGAAGCACAAACAATGAGATTAGAAAGCTCAATCAACAACTACGGTTATTAGGAGACATGCATAGAGTCCTATCTACAAGGTCAAGATTTGTGGAAATAGTCGTTGGCACCGATACAACTCCACCACCGAAAGAGATTTTGAAGCTTTGAAAAAATGGAAGAGCAAGGTTGGGAAGGCTTTATATATATTGAAGACCATAATCGAGGAGGACCTATTGGAGCATATTCGTGATGAAAAGACACCAAAGGCAGCCTGGGAAACTTTGGCAAAGTTGTTTTCAAATAAGAATGAAGCACGCCTCCAACTCTTGGAAAATGAGCTCGCAGGTATTTCACAAGGAAAATTCTTTGTTGCTCAGTATTTCACCAAGGTGAAATCTATTCGTCGCGAGGTATCTCAACTTGCACCAGAGGAGAAGGTGAGCGAGAAAAGGATGAAGATAATTCTCATCCATGGCTTAAAATCCGAGTACAATGCATTTATTGCCATTGTAAGGTGATGGCCTACTCAACCATTCTTAGTGGAGCTAGAGAACCTGTTGGCTAATCAGGAGGTATTAGCCAAACAGATGAGCGAAGTAATCATAAAAGACGAAGATGAAGCACTCTTCACTAGCAAGAGGAAAGGTATGTCAAGAAGACAAGGCGTGTCAAATGAAATAAGGACGCAAGATGACAACTTTCACTCGAGAGATAGAAGTAACATTTCAGGGGAAGCTCGACATAGAAAAGAAGACTATCACCCACAGTACGGGAAGAATGACAGAAGACAAAGTGGTGAATTCTTCAATTGTGGAAAGAAGGGCCACTTTGCTCGAAATTGCAGATTGCCGAAGAGACGAACTTTTTAAGGAAACATGACCACCAGAAAAGATGAGGAGAGTGAGGTCATGTTGAAAGCTTCCATCAGCGAGGAAGAATGGGAAGTAGAAGATGAACTTTTTTATTGAAGAAGATTTAATAGAAGACGTGGAGGAACCATCCCTTGTAGCAATAACATATGCAAAGATAGAATACATGGATGAAGAAGAATTTGAAGAAGACATGGAGGACCCATGTCTTGCAGCAACCATGGAATCAAAACTTGACTACGATAAGGATTGGATCGTCGATTCTGGGTGTTCCAATCATATGACCAATGGTGAGAAAAAGCTGCAAGACATGAACGGTGTACAGAAAGGTTGAAGATGTTGTGAACCAACCAATTATGAGTGCTACACTTCAAGGAATGTGATGTTTGATGAAGCTTAATCATGGTGGTCACATCAGCAGAACGAACTTCTGAAATCTCATGTCTTAGAAGAGATTTTAGAAGATAACAAAGAATGAGAAGAGCAAGCATCAGTCCAAGAGAAGAAAGAAAAAGCTCACCCTCGAAAGATAAAAGTATATGGAAGACGATTGTATATCAACCTACATCTGAGGAGCTTCGTCCAAGCCAAATGGAAGTCGACGAGCTTCACGAAGAAATGTTGAGAGTCCTAAATGAGGTTGCGGGTAAGTGTTCACAACAATGTAAGACTTTTTTTAGTGAAATTTTTACCCTCAAAGAAGAGAACGATACTCTAAGAGAAGAACTTAAGATGGTATGTGGAGAATTGAAAGATATGAAGGAGGAGATGGTTCTCTTGGGAAGGCTCTAGCTCATGATGGGGGAGCTACCTCATCCGTCCCAATTCCAACTTCTTCGAGAGTGAGGGTTTCTAAACCCAAGTCTTATAAAGAAGCTAAGAACACGAAAGATGTATATAACTTTCTGAGGAGCTTGGAACAATACATCCAAGCTACAAACATCATAGAGGATGCTAGAAAGATCAATCATGCTAGGAAGATTGACCATGCCTTACTTTATTTGGAAGATGGTGCACTGCTATGGTTATGGCGTAAGCATGACAAAATGAAGAAGGGAGTTTGCACCATTGCTATTTTTGAATCCCTCATAAAATTTAAGAAACGTGAGAGCTCCAAGCAAAAAGAGAACAAAGGTTATGGTGTGGGAAGAAATAAATCTCATATAAAGAAAAGATTGAAGCTGGCTTATAAGGAAGAATTCTTTAAGGGAAAAAGGAACGACAAAGAAGAAAGGGAACAAGTTACTCAACAACAAAGAGATATGAGTATACAATCTCTCCATATCTTCAACTCCATCAAGTTCGATATTGAGGTACCTACACACGAAAAGAAAGAAGTGTTGTTCGAGCTAGTGAAGATTAGAGGACAATTAATATGCGTCTTAGTTGAAATTGGAGCAAAAAACAAGTTTGTCAATGAGATCTTTGAAAAAAATCAAGGAAGTGCCAATAAAGACATATGAACAAGTTACAGATATATTTACGAAGAGTCTTGAGTAAACCAAAGTCTCAGGAAGTTCTTAGAATGATTTGCAAGCCATTTGTGAAGAGAAGTCGTTAAGCGGGAGTGTTAAAGAAGCCACCGACTTTCTTCACTCTTCTAAAATCGTCCTTAAACTAATAAAGTAATATAATCCTTAAACCGACTTAAGAATATTTAATATATGAAAAAGGGGGACTTACTGCGCCTATATATAGGCCTTTGCAATTGCTAGAATTGTGTGTGAAGAGAGTAGAGTGTAAGTGACGTGAATGTAGGTGCAAGTTGAAAGAGTGAGTGTGGATGTGAGTGACGAGTGTGTGCAAGTGAAAAGTGGAGTGTGCCTGCAAGTGTAGGGGAGATATTTGTAGTGAGGTAAGTGATGTAATATTTTGTGTATTAATAAAAGTGGTAATTTTCTTTGTAATTATAAGTTTCCCGGTTAAGCTTCAATTTATGTATTTTTTAGTGCACTTGAATTAATTAATATATGGTCGGTTATACCGTCTAAACGTTATATGGTCGGCACCGCCGCCTGAATAGTATATGGTCGGCACTGTCGCCTAAAGTATTGTGCACTAAAAAATTAAAAGATATGAAGGTTAACCAACTCAGAAAGTTTGTGTAGTACTAATGGTCTAAGTCCTCTATAGTGGTTGTGTTGGGTCCGTCTGATTTCACAGCATTAGTATTATGAAATATAATATAATGACAAGGATTAATGGAGGAATTCGTCAGAATAAACGACAATGAGCCACATAATAAAATGAGTTACTTGATACCCCGCTAATTTTGTAAAAAAAAAAACGTAAGTTTATATAAGATTATTAAAAGACAATTTTAATATCAGTTTAATGAAATATTTATATTATTTCTTTAAAAAAATTAACAAACTAATTTAAAATTTCTGATCGAGCAGAACCTTGAGCGGCATAAGTAACCAAAAATTATATGTCAAAACAAATACAAAATCTAATACCAATAAAAACATCAACAAGATACTTAGCAGGTTTAGGGTTTGGATTGTTACTACAAATATATCTGTGCATATATTAGAGCAATACAATGGTCTTTCTCTTGAAAGCTTGAGTCTTGCTGGGATCAAACTTCTTGCACCAAAGCGGCTTGCCGTCGACAATGAACTTGATTTCCCTTCTCCCACACTGAGTCAACGCCAATGGAATCCAACTTGTCTTAAAAACAACCTTCCCGAACTGCGGAGTTAAACAATTTGTCTCTTTGACATCCTTGGGTCCAGGCCGATGCACGTACACCCTCTCCAAGCAATCCCCATATTTGCTGCAACACACAACAAAACCCTCAAAACATAATAAAACTATGCAATAAACAATGGCTAAATGGTCATATATATATATATATATACTTACAGTGTAAAGAATCTCCTAATTTGGTGATCGGCTATGGGGTGTCCATTTGAGAATGTTATGAACAAGCACCGATCTTCCTCGGGAGCGCCGTTGGTCTTGGCTGACCACTCCTTTGCATTAGGATCCAGTGGTTTGCTATTGTAACAGCCGCCGACATTGCCACCGGGAGGCGTTTCTCCGGAGGGCAAAGCTCGGAATGATACATTCATGGTGTTACGAAATACGACAGGATATTGACAAACGAAGGATCACAAATCAAAATAATAATAAAAAAACGAACACACAAATTTATGTGGAAAATCACTGACAAAGGAGAAATTTTCACTAATATCAAAAAATATAAGAGTACTGCGGATTTAGTTTATTCGGACCTATAGACTAGACCGATTATTTATTTATAGAGTTTATTTCTTGACTAGAAAGAAAGCTTGAATAACAAGAAATCTATTCTAATAAAATTTCCTACTTCTACTTAATATCTATCACGTTTCCTACTATAAACACTACTTCTACTTAATCTATTCCAAGTTTGCTTTGCATTTCCTACTAAAATTTGATTTCGAATTTATAAAATTACATGATTTTAAGTAGATACACATTGGACTCTCTAAGTACTCCTAGTGAAAAAGAAAAATTGTTGTCCTTAAGAGACCTAAATTTGAATAGTTTATTTGCAAGGTGTGCGAGCATCATCAAATGACTAAGAAAAATGAATGAATACTATATAAAATCACACCAGATACTAAAAAAATATAGATACACATCATAGTGTGGGGATTGTGTTTTAGTGATAAACTTTTTTTTTCTAATATTTGTTATTATAGGCATACTCTTAAAATTTTATTTTTTAATATTTGTTATTAGGGGCCTAATTTTTCAACACTTGTTATTATGAACCTAATCTTAAAATTTATTTATTTTTGATTACTTGCTATTAGGGACAAGTATTTAAATAGTTGTATGCAACCACAACGATGACCATTATATGGCGGTAGTGACATAATCTGAAACTGCGGTACATGCAATTGTTATGTCCACAATAGCGTATGTTATTAAAAAATTCACAATTGCGATACTTATAGTGACCGAAATAACATATGTAATGTCCGCAACCTTAATAAACGTAATACGACCACAACCGCAATTTAAATATCTAATTTACAGGCATTTTTTGGTTCGACCTGGACCGGCCGGCCCCGGCTAGCATACTATATATTATAAAACAAACTGCAATCTGACTCTGCAATTTTTGGACCTCCATCATAACATTTATAGCATATTATATTTATAATCCAAACCACTGATAGTTGACAGAAGAATAAATTACAAGTAAAATTCGTATTTTATCATAGCAATCATCAAAGCACACTTTGATACTTAGATGGAAACCTTGAAAGGCTGAAGAGTTAACTCGGTGTCCCCCATCGACGCGAAATGGTAACTCAGAAACTCTCTGTATCGAAAAGGTCTGTACAATGGAGGCACGGCTGCACTGGTCAGAGATTTCGCAGGCTCTATAGTGCTGTCATCGCAAGAACCGATGAACAATCCGACAGTTGTTCGAGCAACCTTCGAGTTGGTCACGACGCGATGTTCGGCACTCTTCAGCTTGTTGTTGCTCACAATCTGTTTAGCCAAATCAACAATCTCATTAGTCTATACGTCATATGCATTCTGGAACTTATAAGCATTAGTAATTAATACGAGCTCTCTACTAACATATCACATGACTATTTGTTGGTCGGTTTTATGACTCGAAGATAATCGAGGAACGGAATAATGTACCCGTAACTGGAGGCCTATGTTAACTACAAGAGCATTAGGCAGAGGCCGAACACCGATCCATTGTCCATCTTTGAAGACTTGGAGTCCATAGGTTGCTCCTTGGAGTAGGATCGTTATGAGATTAGGGTCACAATGCTTAGGTAATCCCAGGGTCAAGCTCGGATCGGGACACGGTGGGTAATGGTTAGCTACTAATAACAGAGCTTCACTCAGATCATCCTCTAAGTACCCGGATTCGAGCCCTAAACCGTCGCATAGCAACTCCAAAATCTTCAACCCCAGTTTCTTTGCTTCAATTGATGAAAATGTCCCTACAACATCTCTGCAAATTAAGGGGTTAAAGGATATTTTACCTGTACCGTGTTTAAACGACTTTCTATAACCATATAGATTTACCTGTACGGTGTTACTGTTAGCTTTTGAGGCCAAAGTTTAATGCAGGCCTCTAACTGATGGCAAGGGTGTTTCAAAACGTCACGCCAAAAGTGATATTTTTCAGTCCCATAGTTTGTGTTGCTTGTGTAAAGCCTGCACACTCTATTCGGATCCTCCGAATAGAGGCTTGCCTTGTCTTCCATCGGCATCTTGAAGAACTCTGCCACGACTTTCATGGTGTCATTCAATATTCTCTCAGAAATTCCATGGTGAACAACCTATTTGAAAAGACAAAACTAAGTAAAACTTGTGAATATTCCGAAAAAAATATCTACTTTGTTCTAAGGTTATCGCAGGAACCTGAAAAAATCCGAACTCGTGGCTAGCTTTGAGAACATTAATAACCGTATTGTTTCGATTTACCGAAGCTTCACCGAGGTTGATAACCGGAATATTGTCGCCGCTAGGAATGGTGATCTTGCCGGGTCTGGTTTCTGGTGGGCAAATATAAGACTGGGGCAAAGCACCATCATTGCACCAGCTTGAAACAAGCCGCTCCATTATTTACTCTATCTTTTTGAATATTTATGCTATGAAGTGAAGATTCCAACAAAGTGAGATATATTAATAATGTTTTAATATATATATATATATATATATATATATATATATATATATATATATATATATATATATATATATATATATATATATATATATATATATATATGCACACACAAGATGCGAACAAAAATTTTCTCCTTTTGCCACTTTTCATGTTATAATATTAAAAATTTAAATTTTATGCCTAATCTTAAATTTTAAATCATAAACTATAAACAATACACATTACACCTAATTCCCTACAACTCAATCCTTGACCTTAATCTTAAATTTTAAACAACTTAATTATTTAATGTAGACGCATAAATAGGGACACAATAAAAAAAATAAGAAATTTCTATTCATAAGATGCAGCGATAGTACGTAATAGACCCTCAAAAAATTTTAAGTTGAGTAATAAAAAAATTGTTATTTAATCTTTAAATCATATAATTTATATTGTCATTGCCTCTCTAAATATAAATATTTTTAAATCATCCTTCAATAAATAAAATTGAATTCTGTCGCCCATAAAATTTTATAATCAAGAGAACTGAAATAGTAAGCCATATAGGCCTTGTTTGGTAAATAGCGGTTTGGACAAAAAAGAGAGGTTTGAGGTATAATTAGAGGTTTGACTAGTCAAATCCGCTAATATTGATGTTTGGTAAATAGCGGATTGAAAGAGCGGATTGGGGTGAAAAAGCTAATTTTGAAAAAGCTCCTAATATGAGCTTTTTGAGATTAGAGGTTTGATATTAGAGTTGTAATGACTCTTTTACCCTTAACAATTACCAAAAATCTCAAAAAAAACCTAAATTAAATAATAATATTTTTTAATATAAATAATAACATATTAAATATTTGACTTATTTGTTGTTACTATTAATTTATATGGTGACATTTGTAAGTTAATTTTATTTTTTTATTATCACATATTTATATGTGCATATAAAAAATTTAATAATTATATAAATAATAAATTAATATATAAATCTTTCAAATATGTTTAAGAAATTTATATTAAAAAATATTTTTTTACAAATCTAATTAATATTTATTAGATACAAAATATTAATAAATGATAAATTATTCAAACAAGTATTAAATATAATCATGTCCTTATATGTCATTTTGCTTGTTTAAATAATCAAACAGCTATCAGCTATCAGTTAATTTTACCAAACACTTGTATACAATCAGCTAATACAATCCGCTAGTCAAATCAGCTAATACAATCAGCTATCAGCTATCAGCTAATGTAATCTGCTATCAGCTATCAGCTATCCGCTAATTGCCAAACAGGGCCATAGTCAGAGTCTCAGAGATAAGTGTGTTCCAACTTCCAAACTGAAATAAAGTAGAACAAAAAAAGGAATAAGGAATCTGATTCTGCAATAGTTGGATGACAATCCTTAACATATTTCACCGAGGACATTGGTTATATAGATATATGCATTACCCATGATTATGACTTACACGTGATAGTTGAACACGTCATCATCCGAATGATTCTTTGGAATCGAGTTAGAAACGGAAGGGAGTTTTAAATTACTGCGAGTTTAGAGTGCGGCTAAAAAATTATAAATTTTAAAATTTGTTCAAAAATTTCAAATATTAGGGTTTTTTTAATAACATTTTAACTTGATTTTTCCATGATTTTTTACAAGTTTCGATATGAACAAAACAAGTTTTGATACTTATTTTTTAAAACATTTTAAGTTCTTTGACAATATCAAATTTGTTTTATAACTACCGAAATTTGTCAAAAAAACACACAAAAAAACAACCTAAAATATTATCTAGCTAAAAGTCTAACATTTTAAGCTTTTAGATAAATTTTAAAATTTGCCGTTTTAGCCCCACTCCAAAATTCTCCTAATATTGTATTTTCTTTTTATATGACTCGAACCTAAAATTTGCCGTCGTGACGATCTGAATCTATCTAATAATTTTTTTAATACTATAAAAAATAAAGTTTCCTTCATAAAACTAAACCAGGGACCAGATGTGGCATGATTCACAAAACAATGGGCCTATTCCCTAACAAATTTGGAACTTAACTTA
This sequence comes from Hibiscus tridactylites, assembly GCA_958450335.1. Taxonomy (NCBI): domain Eukaryota; kingdom Viridiplantae; phylum Streptophyta; class Magnoliopsida; order Malvales; family Malvaceae; genus Hibiscus; species Hibiscus tridactylites. The sequence continues at coordinate 15,521,469 of OY288273.1, read as the reverse complement.
TATTTTGTCGGGCCTCAGATTCTTCACTCTTTTTCCTTGGGCTTCTGATAATATCATTTTGGGTTAATAGTTGATTTGAGGCATTTGGGCTGGTTTTAATAAGTTTATCCCCATATGATTCTATACGAATATAGAAATTGTATACATTCATAAAGTCATTGTTCATAGGAGTGGCAAACGAGTCATTCAGTCTGAAATATTTCGGTTTCGGTTATTTTAATTTTGATATTTTTTGGTTTAGATTCGTTTTCAATTCGGTTCGATTTAGTTCTCATTTTGAGTCGGTTGATTTTTGGTTCGATTGATTTCGGTTCCAGTCAATATAAGATTGGTCGGTTTTAATCGAGTTTTTAGGTCGGCCAGTTTTATATAACCCTATATATGACTTTATAAAGCCAATATATGTTTGACTTGTTGGTGAGTTGTGCGGTTGTTCATATCTCATCTTTTTTTATTTCTATTCATATCTTTTCTTTTATTTCGGGTTGTCTTCAGTTCAGGTTGTTTTCGGTTCGGGTCTGTTCAGTTCGGTTGAAAATCGGTTTGAGTCCATTTCGGTTAAGCTAAAAATCAGGTCAGTTTCGATTCGATTCAGTTTATCTCGGGTTTCGGATCAAATTTTGAGTCATCATATTTAAGTCGATTTCAGATCTCGATTCGAATAAATCGACTCAAGTGTTGAGTCAAGTTTGCCAAGTTTAATTGTTCATAAATTGGGTCAGATTTCAGTTCGATTTTTTTAAAGAAGAAGAAGCAAGTACATGTCTGAATTTGGTTTCACATATTTTGATTTTCGTTTTCATCATTCATATATGTATAAAATATTGTGATTATATTTTCATATCAATATATTTTATATTTAAATTTAAGTTATTTTATCATTGGTTTGTCCAATTCTGGGATGGGCATGGATTTAGGAATGGACATCACTTGCCAGCTTGATTTAGCCTTTTATGAGCTTGAAATTAGGGATGGGTATGGACCCGTATTCGATCGGTTTCGATTTGATATGATCTGATCAGGTCGAAGTTTTTTTAAAATAAAATTTAGGTTTAGATTGAGTGTAAAATTATTAAATGTTGTGTCAGTTTTGAATATATGGTGAAAAATATTTTATCCCACCTAACCTATGTAACCCCTCGTCCCGGTCTGGCCGGATGACCGATCCGAGTGGGCCACACAGGGAAAACCGAGTGAAGCCCGTTAAGGTTCCCCTCGGTTAGCAACCCTATTTTTTTCCCTTTTAACTTAATCTTGTCTAGAGGAACATTAAGTCCTAAGTGATTCACAACAACGGAAAGCATCCAAAGAAAGATCACATTCGAACCGCGACCATACATACTAGTCCATTTTTAAGCTTACAGGGCAAGCCGTATCGGTACCCTAACTAGAGGTATCGATACGCCCTGACCATGTCAACCCAAAGAGTCAACTCCGGGAAGACCGTATCGATACAGCCCTTGAGCGTATCGATACGTCCTTCTCGGTCAAACCTTCTTGGTCAACAGAGTAGACTCGTATCGATACTCGGGAACCCCGTATCGGTACGCACTACTCGTTCCAACTTCTCCAAATTCCAGTAACTTTGGAGGGTATCGATACCCTTAGGGTATCGGTACGCCAGGCAAAATTCGTGACCTTTGGGCAAGGCTGTATCGATACGGCCCTCAGGCGTATCGATACGCCCTGCTCTGCAATTCCACCAATTCCAACTTGGTGACCTCAAACAAGACTCTAGATGCATTTGTGGACTTCCCTAAGCTCATACAACATTCATACATCGAAGATACAACCAAGGATTAGCATACGAGGCATTGAATCTAACAAGGACCATGCAATTCAAATATTTCATGCAAGGAAGGCATACAAAGCATACATGAGATTCATGCCTTAGCAACCAAACACAAAACATTCATATAAGTCAATCTAAGCATGATTTTACAAGCCAAGCATGACATCCCATACCAAACCAACACAAGCATCCAAAAGACATGGCTATAAGCCTCCCAAACAAACACTTAGGCATCAACATAAACATGGTTTACAAATCCATCAACATAAGGCATTAACAACCTAAAGCCAACGCAAAGGAGTCTAGATACAAGCTCCTAAAACACGTAGCATTTCCCATTGCTAGACTACTACATTATTTAATAAACCATACTTGAGCAAACTATCACACGCTTGGACGCCCTTTTCTTGCTCCTTGCTAACTCCAAGCTAAAGATCTGCATTGTCGGAAAAGGGAGAGCGTAAGCATGAAGCTTAGTGAGTGGAGCTCTAAAACATAACTACGACAATGCAGGGTTCAAAGCTTTCTTTAAAACAAAGGTCAACGCATACAAACCATCCAACGACCTAATCCTTCTACTAACATACAAGTTCAACCAAAGGTCAACAATATAGGCATTTATCGTGGAATTACACTTCATGGTATACATAAAGGCATGATCCTAAATTAAAGCAAAACCATAAAAAGGAATGATATAGTGAGATACAACATGAGCAACACATGGCATGCACGAGCATAACCAAAACACACACGGTGGGACTACACATCACCGTTTCGACTAGTAGTTTTCCAATGGGACTACACATCAAAGTACTCTTCTACTAGTCACTACTGGCGGGACTACACATCACCGGAGTCTTATACCACTCGCTACCGGCGGGACTACACATCACCGGAGCAACGACAACCATCACGTGAGGTTCGACACCAACCATGCAACACAATATACAATCACTATCATGCGACATGTACTCACTATATCATGCACAACCAAAACAAGATGTGACAATATCCACAATTAGGCATCACTTACTACTTACAATCTTACCAATCGCAAATGGTCTTACTCACCATTTTCGTGCACAACCTGCACCAACTTACACACATCTTACAAGGTATAACAACGTCACCATTATTACCATCATACATCATTAATGATATAGTAATAAACAACATGCTTCTACTCAAAGTATTTAAATTTCATGCTTAACAAACCATCATCACAAGTAATGAAAACAAACGGAAAAAGGGGAAATTAAAGAGGCGATTCTCATCAACTTACTCTTGAATTTTAAAATTGACTTTTCAAGCCCAACTAAACTCTTTCAAAACCAACCTTGAACCGAAACGATTCTTGAAAACATTTCCACATTCATATGCTTGAACCAATTGATCAAAGCCATTTAAAACATTTTAACCACTCACCTAAGCTTCCAAGCTCCAAGCCAAGCAAGCAACCACTCTTACAAATCCCGGATTTCTTCCCGAAGCTTCTCCAACACAAATTCCCGCTTCTAAACAACCTCAAATACATTTCAAACAATTTCAAATCAGCCCAACATCAAAAGACCAACCCGGAACACAATTTAAATTCAATTTACCATGTTGCAAGCTATGAACAAGTCCCATTTTTAGCCAACTCGGGCAGCCCCAAAACCATGTCCAAAAACCATGTTTCCAACATCCATTGCACCCACAATTGATCCCAAATCAACCCCTAACCATAGTACTATCATTGGGCTATCAATTCCCACCTAAAACAACCCCCAAAACTCACCCAAAACCCTCCAAAAAACCCATTAAAACCCAAATTCGGGATTCCACATAAAACCATGTAAAATTAACTATGTTGGACCTTATGGGTAGTAATCAACATATATAACAATAATAAATCAATAGCTTAGGTTAAAGACCATAAAGTTCTCATTTTTAAACAAAACCCTAAAACTTCCAATTTCAAAATCATGAACAATAATGAGAAATATTAGTACCAACATGAAGAGGAAGACAAGGCTAAGTCAAAAACACAATTACCTTTTAAAAAGCTCCAAAGATGAAGTTGAAAGAGTTAAAATGGTGAAATGAAGAGAAACTCTCTTCTTGTGGTGGAAATGGGGAAAACAATGGGTGGAGAAGAAGATGACAAGGCTTATTTTAACATAAAGGGGGTTTTAAATTTGAAGTCTCTCATAATTACCATCTTGCCATTAATGAGATGGCAAATTCTCCTTTATCATAAAATCCATGAGATTTAATTCTCAAAACAATTTTGATCTAACATAAAATTTTTGATTCGAATATCTAAAGCCCAAAATAATATTTTATTATTTAAATTTTAAAACTAAAACCCGAAACAATATTTTAATATTATTTTCACCCGACCCCTAAACCGGGGTGTTACAACCTAAAATATTTGTATTATTCTTCTATATATTTTGAGATAATTGCTATAATGCTCTTTATATATTTTTTTAATTGCATCCTTAATTTTATCAATAAAAGGAGGAGTATAGATAATTACTATAAATACCTCTTTATTTTTTTATTATCCCTTTATTTTTAATAAAAATAGGGAAATATATATTTTTATTTTTTTCAGGTCGATCGGGTGAATGTCTGATCGGGTGAAAAATATATATTTTCAAATGGGGTTCGAGTTGGCCAAAAACTAAACATGTGTCCATCCCTACTTGGAAGTGGGTATAAATGTTCATCGAGCAGTACGCTACAGCCTACACCCCTCTTGCCTCGTTCCCCACAACTGGTGTTTTGCCTTTAGAATCAGACCAATGTCCCTCAAGATCATAACTAACCTTAACCGTTTATCCACACAGGCAACACCTCTCGGACAACCTCAAATTCTAACTCAGAACATCCAAGCAATAGCCCATCAAATACAACAATGTTCCAATTTAAACCAACTGGAAAGAATATATGCGACCATGATCAAAACAAATGCAAACCAAGACTGTTTCTTATCGAACCAATTCGTCAGCGCATGTTCCTTTTTTCGCCGCATGGATTACGCAATCCTAGCCTTTACCCAAATGCAAAACCCCAATGTTTTTGTATACAATGCATTAATCAAAGGTCTTGTTCATTGTCAATACCCTCTTGCAGCTTTAGATTATTACAAACATATGCTCGGAGCTGGAGTTTGCCCCACCAGTTTCACGTTTTCTTCGCTGGTTAAGGCTTGTTGTTCGGTTTCTGAATTTGGGTTTGGAGAGAGTGTTCATTGCCATGTTTGGAAACATGGGTATGCGTCACATGTCTTTGTTCAAACTTCTTTGATTGATTTCTACGCGAGTGTTGGGAAAATTTTTGAATCCGAAAGGGTGTTCGATGAAATGCCTGAGAGAGATGTTTTCGCATGGACAGCAATGATTTCGGGTTTCTTGAAGGCTGGGGATTTGGGTTCTTCGAGGAGATTGTTTGATGAAATGCCTGAAAGGAGTACCGCGACATGGAACGCTATGATCGATGGGTATGCGAGAATAGGGGATGTAGAGTCAGCCGAGTTATTGTTTAATGAAATGCCTGTAAAGGATACGATTTCTTGGACAACGATGATCAACTGTTATTCTCAGAACAAGCAGTTCGGAGAAGCATTAGCTCTTTTCGAGGAAATGAGGAGGCATAAGGCTAGTCCAGATGAAGTGACCATGGCAAGTGTTATCTCGGCTTGTGCTCATCTTGGGGCACTTGATACGGGAAAAGAAATACATAATTTTTTAATGCAAAATTCATTCGATGTCGATGTCTATATAGGATCTGCATTAATCGATATGTATGCTAAATGTGGGAGCTTAGAGAGGTCCCTTTTGGTGTTCTTTAAATTAAGAGAGAAAAACCTGTTTTGTTGGAATTCGGTAATCGAAGGGCTTGCAGTTCATGGTTGTGCTGTAGAAGCACTGGCAATGTTCGACAGGATGGAGAGGCAGCATGTCAAACCGAACGGGGTTACTTTTGTTAGTGTTCTTAGTGCCTGCACTCATGCAGGACTAGTCGAAGTAGGCCGTCGGAGGTTTTTAAGCATGACTCGTGATTATTCGATCCCCCCTGGAGTTGAGCACTTTGGATGTATGGTTGATCTATTGAGCAAAGCCGGGTTGCTCGAGGATGCTCTCTTCTTGATACGGAGCATGAAGTCGGAACCGAATTCTGTTATTTGGGGTGCATTGTTAGGTGGGTGTAAGCTTCATAAGAATTTGGAAATTGCTCAGGTTGCTGTGGATGAACTGATGGTTTTAGAGCCGTCCAATAGTGGCTATTATACTCTTTTAGTTAACATGTATGCCGAAGTTAATCGATGGGGCCAAGTTGCAAAGATCAGGCAAAGGATGAGAGAATTAGGCGTAGAGAAGCGATGTCCCGGGTCTAGTTGGATTGAAATGGATAACGAAATCCATCAGTTCGCCGCATCTGATAAGTCCCACATCGCTTCAAATGAGATCTACTCGATTCTTGCCGAATTAGATGTGCAACTGAAGCTAGCTGGCTTTGTACCTGCACTCGGGTCTTTGATATAGAAGTTTAATCTTCATAAGAGGAAATGTCATCTAAAACCAACCGCAGATGGTGAAAGTTCAACCCGGGGAAAGTCTCTAGTGAAGCAAAAACAAGGAAGCAAGAACCAGATGTTGTTGGAAGGCTAGCGCAATGGTAAACTCTTGAAACTTGTAATAAGATTATTCCCTTCTTGTTGACTTAATTCTTCTATCATCTTACTCTTGATTAATCATGCAGCTGAAATGGGCTTTATCTCATGGTTCTAATACATGTTATAGGGACTCGGCTGTCAATGCGGACATTAATACGAGGTTTTTCTATGTATTTGGAGGATTTTTAGAGATCAAATATCCATATCTATGTGCCGGACACGAGTGTGACATTGATACTTCAAGATAAATGAAGAGCAAGAGGCAGAGCAACATAGATTCTAAGACTAGAAAATGGTAAGAATGGATTGTTCTTGACTAAGTTCTTTTTGGTTCACACATTAATTATCCTAGTTCCAGGAAATCCTGCTAATACTATATGGTGCTTCAAAATTTAACGAAAAATAGTGACGAATAAAACAAGATGGAATGATATTATAAGGACCAACTGATAACACAATGGAAAATTCTACCATGCTCAATGAACATCGCTGAGCATCATTTTAACGATGAGTATTGTTGAGCACCATTAAATTAATTTATAAAAATTAAAATTTTAAAGAACTCAACATATAATTATAAATTATTTAAACATATAATTATAAATTATTTAAAATAAAATATTAATTAAATTATTTATCATATATAATATTTTTTTTAATATTTTTTAAAAAATAATTGGATCAAATATCAACCTTAGTTAATTTAAAAAAATAAAAAAACCCTAAATCCAAAACTCTAAATCCAAAACCCTACATCGTAAACCATAAACCTAAAACTCTAAACCCTAAAATGAAACTCTAACCATTGAACCACAAACCACAAACCCTAAAATATGAAACATAAACTCAAAACCCTAAACTTGAAATCCAAAACTTGAAACTCAAAATAATAAACCCTAAAACCTAAACTTTAAACCATAAACAATAAACCATAAATATGAAACTCAAAACCCAAAACACTAAAACCTAAACCTAATAATTAAATTTAGAATTTATGGTTTATGGTTTCATGTTTATGGTTTAGAGTTTAGGGTTTACGGTTTATAATTTTTATTTTTAAAATTGACTAAGGTTGGTATTTGATCCAATTATTTTAAAAGATATTAAAAAATATTTTATATATAGAAAATAATTTAATCAATATTTTATTTTAAATATTTTATAATTATACGTTGAGTATTTTAAATTTTTAATCTTTAAATTAATTTAATGGTGCTCAGCGGTGCTTATTATTAATGATGTTCAGCGGTACTCGTCGAGCATGGTAAATTCATCCACAAACAATAAAATAAGTACCTAAACTATGCCATTCTTATTGACCGAAATGTTTTTTTTCCTTAGATAATTATTCGACTTAAAGTGACCAGAAATAATAATTTAAGTACTTGTTTTGACCAAAAAATAATTCAAAGACTAAAAACGAAAAAAAAATATGGTTTAGGGGTTGTTTTTTCATTTAAACCTCAAATAAAGTAAAAACATTTTTTCAAAATTCAAAACTAATATTAAAAGATTAAGCAGTCATGAAAAACCAAAATAAAGGGTAAAATGAAATAATAACCGTTGGCTAAAATAAGTTAAAATCTGAACAGTTGAAGAAAATAAAAGGGGCTAAGGCAAAAGGAACCGGGGAATCCCGGTTATAGGTAAAAAGTTGCTTATTGTGTCACCTTTATGTTTTAAAATTGTCTCAGTTAAAGTGTCACCTTGAAAAATTTAACAACTTTTATATAATGCATTCACTTTTTTATTTTTTAGTTTCTCAACAAAAATAAAACTTAATTTTTTAAGGGTAAACTTGTCATTCAAATTATTTTACACCACACATCTCATATAAACCTTTTCTTTCTAAACTCCATAAAAAGTCAACATGTGACATAAATAGGGAGACGAAGGGAGTATAATTATGAGTAATCTTCACGCGTGCTCCCTTTTGTTTAGCGTTTATTCTATTTTGGTTATCTAAATTTTAAAAAGGCTATACTTACCATTTACATTTTTAAGTTTCTTTTGTTTTGGTCATTGGATCGTCAGTCTCCGTTACTTGACTGACGGATAATTGACATGACACGTCTTCTTTGACCACAGTCATTTTTCGTGTTCATTTTCCCACCTTCTGACAATGCTATATGATTTCTTATCAAGTTATCCAGTATGTAGTTTGAGCTTATCCATGTATCCCATCAAGCCTAATCTTTCTTCCCCCGTTGCCATATTGAGTAGCTTCATCATTTTCGAGTTTTTGTGATATTGTTGCTTCAGTAGCGGTTCCTACAATATTTTTCTCTTTTGCAACTGTGAACTGGGACTTTTTATTTTTAGTACTCGTGGCTCTGGCCATCTTTTCCTCGAACTTAACTTGTAAGCTGGACGGATGTCGGCTTTTAATCTTCTCATGATATGAAAGTTGTTGAGTGAATAAATATTTTATATTTTAACCCCCATTTATCTATATTATTGAAGCATTCAGACATGTTTAGTTGCATTTTAGGATAGAATTTGCATAAACATAAAAAATGGATAATTTTGCACATAAACTGCTGATTTCGGTCAATTCTTGCAAGTACTTGTCGTGGCAGCATCCAGGGCAGCAGAGAAACAGAAAATAACTATCGTGGTAGCATCTAAGGCAACCGAGGAACATAAGATAAATGTCGTGGCAGCATCCAGGGCAGCATAGGAACATAAGATAACCGTAGAGCTGGAGTGAAGGGTTGAAGAAAACCGCCTTATAAATCATTGTCGTGACAGTTGCCGTGACAGAAGTGGCGACAGTGTTTGTAACACCCGGGTTTAGGGGTTAGGTGAAAACAATATTTTAATATTATTCGGGGTTCGGTTTTATGATTTAAATAATGGTCCGGGTTTGGCCTTCAAATTAATTAAATTAATGATAGGCTAAGTTTTGGGATTAAAACCTCAAATGACCAAGAATATGTGCCCTTGTGAATAATCAATTTCATTAAGGGCAAATGGGTCATTGGGCTTTTAAAATTAAAACAAAACAAATCAAAACCCCCATTTTCACTCATCTTCCCTCTCTCTTCCCACAAAAACTCACGGTAAAACCTCTCCACCATTGAAGAGCACTATTCCATCACCCCTCTCCTTCATTTCAACTCCGTTTTGAAAGGTAAGAGTATTTTTGACTTCTCCTCATCTTCCCCTTCGTAAAAGTACCCGTCATTTTCATTTTCATGAAGTTTTTAGAAAATAGAGATTTTGAATGTTTTGATTAAAAATGGTGTCTTTTTGTTGCAAAGTTAAATGTTTTGATCTAATAAGTTTAGTAATGGTGTATAGAGGCCAAATGATACTACATACATGAATTTCAAATGATTTAGGGCAATTTTCGGAATTGGGTTTCAAAGGGGTTTTAGGAGGGTTTTAAAGAGGTTTTGGGGGTTGTTTAAGGTTGGTTTTTGAGGGCTGATGTTAGTATAATATATGAGGGCTGCTTTGGGTGTGTTTGATGGCTAATTGGATGCTTGAAATGGAAGATATTGGTGGGCTTTGAGGGCTACTCGAAAATTCTGTTTTGGACTTGTTTTGGGTGTTAAATGCTTGGTAATGTAATCCGGGTTAGTTTCGATGGCAAGATATTGATTGTGGATGTTTTGTTTGTGTTTGAGAATGATTAGAATCAAGTTCGGGCATCGGTGGGACATCGGAAGAGAATCTGGAGAATTGAAGGTTGCGCTTGCTTGGTCTTTGAGCTAGGAAGCTTAGGTGAGTGGTTAATTGTTTTAAACGGTTTTAAATTGGTTGGTTCGAGTATATGGACTAGGTTGGGCTTGGTAGACCCACCTAGAGTTAGGATTAGGGAGGTAGCCTAATCCTAATCTTGATCTAAGCCTTTGGATGAACTCAAATGTATGAATGTATATGCCTCGTATGTCTGGTGATATGAATGCTTATGTATATTGTTTTATACATGTGAATTGAGGCATGGGTTGTATGGCTTAAAGCATGCATGGTGATGGTTCATGGTTGTGTCCATGGTGAGTACGTGCTAAGCACGGAAATGATTGAAATGTGTGTTGTGGAATGAGTAAAATATTGGCACTAGTATACTTAAATACAAATGATCGATCATTAGGGTGTTAGTGTGTACACATGAGTCAAAGTCGCGCGTGGCCTTGGTGGCGTTGAGTCACCAAGGAGGAGTACGGGTACGCCCGGAAATGGTATCTAAATATAGTCGGTGATGAGTGGAATCCCATCGACGGGGCGTGAGGATGAGTGGAATCCCCTCCGCGAGACCGGTGATGAGTGGAATCCCACCGAGGTAATGTGGTTGTTGGATATGAGTTTCCAACGTGTCTATCCGCGTATTTGAGTCATAACTAGGTGCCAATGTTGATTGATTTATGTAGCAATGTGTTGAGATATATGAGTTGTTTGGATGTTTATATGTGATTGCATGTATGGTAGTATTGAACTCTTAATTAAGGCATACATGTAATACATTGCTCATGCATTTATACCTTGTGGACCTTGGTAAGTGTAAATGGCTTTGGCTAGGTCGTGCTCGGACCCTACAATGTTGAGGTTTGTTTTTAGAGCTTACCCTCGCTAAGCATCCTTGCTTATGCTCTCTTTGTTCAACATTGCAGATCCTTAGTTCGTGGGTTGCTCGGGCAAGAGGAGGGCCTCTAAGTGTGGTTTGGATTGAATTCACCAAGTATGGGTTTAAAATACTAGACATGTAATGGTCGAGCAATGGGATGTGCAATGTTTTGTGATTGTTGTTGGTTGTTAGGAGCATGTGTAGACTCCTTTATATACATTGCTTTTGTATGGTTGTGTTGCCATGATGAATGTTAACTCATGCCTATTTACGTGCTTGAATATTAGCCTATGCCTTAGGAGTTTCTACATGTGTTTGAATGTTGTTGAATGAATACATGTTATGGATTGTTGCTTTGGTATTAGACATGTCTAAATATTGTTGAAGCATGATTGTATGGTTGCTAAGCCTTAGGTTATCTTGTCTTGCTGTTGCTTGGATGTTGTATGATGTTTTGGAGGTGTTTTGGGGCATCCTTGTGCCTCAAAACAGCCCAGAAAAGTCTGCAGACAGGGGGTGTTTCGGAACGGGTCCCCGTGTTCCGAAACGGCCCCTGTGTAAATGGCCAGCCGTTTCGAAACGGATAAGGGTCGTTCCGGAACGTTTTCGCTACTGGAATTTTGAGAAATTGGCGAGATGAAGCCGTTCCGAAACGGGCCTTTGTAGTTCCGAAACGGTCAAATCTCGTTGACCACGAGATATTGACCGTCAAGGTCGTTCCGATACGGGTCACCCCTGTTTCGGAACGGTCCCCTTGTGGTTGACCCAGGCCCGTTGACCAGGTCAGGGCGTTTCGGAACACCCTATAGGTGTTTCGAAACGGCCTGCTGAAAATGAAGTAAAATGGACTGTTTGTGTTTGTTTGGTCGGTAAATGTTTCGTTGATTGTATCTTCCGCTGTTGTGTTTCACATAGGGATTAAATATGCATCTAGATAAGATTAATGTTAAAAAAAATTTTGGGTCGTTAACCGAGGGGAAGCCTTAACGGGTTTCGCTTCGGTTTTCCCCGTGTGGCCCACTCGGACCGGTCATCCGACCAGACCGGGACGAGGGGGTTACACTTGTTGGTATCAGAGCCTAAGGTTACCGAGACCTTGGGCAGGTAAGTGAGGTAAGTTTAAGTTTTTAAGTTGAATTGCACGGTGTTTGCTTGTTCTACAAGAATGGTTGCTTATGTGACAAGTATGCTGATTGTTTTACTTTTAAGCATGTGTGTGTGGGTCCCATTGCTACTATTACATTGAAAAAAAAATGATTTTTAAGTGAGGAAACATACTTGGACACTTGGAAGCCTCGCCTTGCTAACCCAATTTGTATGTTTGTTTGTTGTGGTTGTAGTTAACATCTGTGAGAACAATGTCTAGACCGAGAGGTAGACCGAGGTTGGTTCGTCAGGAACCACGAGTTGTGGCTCCTGTTGAGCCGGTAGTTGGTGCGGGAGCTCACATAGAGGGACCAGGGGCAGCGGGAGTTGGCGCTCCTCCACCACCTCCACCACCACCACCTCCTCCACCGGGAGTTGGGGGCGAGGATGGAGCCGGAGGAAATGGACCTCAAGGTGGCCAAGGTGGCCAAGGTCCAGCTGGAATTGATATGACTCCGCTTGTGCAAGCAATAGCGGGAGCATTCCAGGCCGCAGTTGCGGAAGCCCAGGCTGCAGCTCAGCCTAGGGGTGATGATGCTAGCTTACCGTTGGAGAGGCTCCGTAGCTTAGGGGCCGAGGAGTTTAGAGGATCTACTCCGGAGAGGTCGGAGTTATGGTTAGAGAAGACAGTTCGTATTTTGGCTCAGATGGGTTGTGCGGGCGCACGTAGATTGGGTTGTGTGATCTCACTGCTTCAGGGTGATGCCTACACCTGGTGGGTCACCATCACTACCGGGATTCCAGAGGCCGAGATAGATTGGGATTTCTTTGAGTCTGCTTTCCGGAAGAGGTACTTAGGACCGAGGTACCTAGATGAGAAAAAGAGAGAGTTCATGGCTCTCACTCAGGGAGATGCTTCAGTGACTGATTATGAGATCCGCTTTGTTCGCTTGAGTCAGTATGCCCCAGAGCTGGTTCTTACTGAAGTGGAACGCTGCAAACGATTCCGATACGGATTGAATGAAGAGGTTAAGAGGTACACGTTGGCTTCTGACTACTCAGACTTTGATGTGTTGGTCGCGAGGGCCAAAGATTTGGAGCATAGTTTGGGTTCAGCCAAACGAGCTGGTAGTTCTGGTTCTGGAAAGAGGCATAACCACTTTGATGGTAGAGATGCCAAGAGGCACAGAGGTGGCGGACATCAGTTTGATCAGAGACGTGGCGGTGGCCACCATGGTAGGGGCCATCAGGGCCATAGAGGAGGAGGGCGCTTGCCCGAGTGTGCACAGTGTGGGAGACAGCACACGAGAGAGTGCTGGGGTAACTTTCATGCTTGTTGGAACTGTGGTTCGAGGGACCACTTTAGGAGGGACTGTCCACGTCAGGCAGCTCAGGCACCGAACATAGCTCAGGCTCCTGCGAGAGGTAATGATTTTCAGAGAGGCCGTGGGCGCGGTCGTGGCTACTTCCAGCCGAGGGCTGATGCACCTAGGGGAGATGCTCAGAGGAAACTTGCTCATGTTGTGGCTGTGCAGCCAGAGGCGGGAGGACCAGCGAGGGTCTATGCTCAGAGAGGGTCCGGGAACGACACCGATGTGATAGCAGGTAATTTTGAGTTACAGTCTATGTCCTTGCTTTCTTTGGTTGATTCGGGTTCTACGCATTCCTACATTTTGAGTAAGCATGCACAGAAGTTAGATATTCCTGTTGAGATCTTAGATGTAGGTATGCACGTTACTAGTTCTTTTGGTGAGACAGTTGTGGTTAGACGTATGTATAGGAGGTGTCCGCTGAAGATTCAGGGTCATGTGTTCTCAGTTGACATGATGGAACTTCCCTTCTATGGTTTTGATATCATTTTGGGTATGGACTGGTTGGTTGAGCACCGGGCTAGTGTGGATTTTGAGACAAAGAGAATCTCCTTGAAACTCTCTGATGATTACGAGGTAGTGGTAGTGGGCGAGAACATTAAGTTCTTGTCTAACGTGGTGTCAGCCTTAGAGGCTCATAGGTTGATGGACTCTGGGTGTGGGGCCTATTTAGCTTATGTTATGAATCCGGATATGAGTGAAGCTAGACCGAAAGATATCAGAACAGTGTGTGATTTTCCAGATGTGTTTCCTGAAGAGTTGCCTGGTTTGCCTCCTGACAGAGATGTTGAGTTTGTGATTGAGACAGTTTCAGGGTCTAGTCCGGTCTCGATAGCTCCGTATCGTATGGCTCCGAAAGAGTTGAAAGAATTGAAGAGTCAGTTGCAAGAATTATTAGACCGTGGTTTCATTAGGCCTAGTAGTTCTCCGTGGGGTGCTCCAGTGTTGTTTGTGAAAAAGAAAGATGGTAGCATGCGCATGTGTATTGACTATAGACAGCTGAATCAGTTGACTGTGAAGAACAAGTATCCGTTGCCGCGTATAGATGATTTGTTTGATCAGTTGAGGGGTGCTTCAGTGTTCTCGAAGATAGATTTGAGATCCGGGTACTACCAGTTGAAAGTGAAAGAGTGTGATGTTCCAAAGACAGCTTTTAGGACTAGATATGGTCACTATGAGTTTCTTGTGATGCCATTTGGGCTCACGAATGCACCAGCAGCATTCATGGACATGATGAACAGAATTTTTAGAGACTATTTAGACCGATTTGTGGTTGTCTTCATTGATGATATACTTGTGTACTCGAAGACAGAATAAGAGCACGATGAGCACTTGAGATTTGTTTTGCAGAGATTGTTGAGCAATCAGTTGTATGCGAAGCTCAGTAAGTGTGAGTTCTGGATTCGAGAGGTTGTGTTTCTTGGCCATGTTGTTTCGGCCGAAGGTATCCGAGTTGATCCATCGAAAATTGAGGCTATTGTTGAGTGGAAACAACCTAAGTCCGTGACTGAGATTAGGAGTTTCCTAGGTTTAGCTGGTTACTATAGGAGGTTCGTTGATGGCTTCTCTAGAGTAGCTGCTCCCTTGACTAAGTTGTTGCAAAAGGGAGTCAAGTTTGAATGGTCAGATGCAAGACAAAAGGCCTTTGAAAAATTGAAAGAAGCTTTGACGAATGCTCCAGTGTTAGTGCAACCTGTTTCAGGTAAGGAGTTTGTGATTTACAGTGATGCTTCCTACATAGGCTTAGGATGTGTTTTGATGCAAGATAGGAGAGTTGTTGCTTATGCTTCTAGACAGTTGAAGATTCATGAGAAGAACTATCCTACTCATGACATATAGCTAGCCGCAGTTGTGTTTGCATTGAAAATTTGGCGTCACTATTTGTATGGTGAGAAGTGTATAGTCTACACCGATCACAAGAGCTTGAAGTACTTGATGACACAGAAAGAGTTGAACTTGAGACAAAGGAGATGGCTAGAGTTGTTAAAAGATTATGATCTGACTATCGAGTACCATCCGGGTAAAGCAAACGTAGTAGCCGATGCTTTGAGTAGAAAAGTGGCCGTTGAGCTGAGAGCTATGTTTGCTAGATTGAGTGTGTCCGATGATGGTGGTTTGATCACCGAGTTGCAAGTGAAGCCTTCTTTGATTCAGTTGATTAGAGAGAAGCAGTTGCAAGATGCGAGCCTAGTTCCTCATGTTCAAGACATAGCCGAAGGAAGACCGACTGAGTATAGTTTCAGTGGTGAGAGTTTGTTATGCTTTAGAGATAGAATTGTGGTACCGGAAGATGTTGAGCTGAGACGTCAGATTTTGAGTGAAGCACATTCGAGTCCCTTTTCTATGCATCCGGGTAGTACCAAGATGTACCGAGATTTGAGGAATGATTACTATTGGGTTGGTTTGAAGAGAGATGTAGCCGAGTATGTGAGCCGTTGCATGGTTTGTCAGAGAGTGAAAGCAGAACATCAGGTTCCTTCAGGTTTGTTACAGCCTTTGAAGATTCCGGAATGGAAATGGGAGAGGATCACCATGGATTTTGTATCGGGGTTGCCTTTGTCTCCTTCGAAGAAGAATTCAGTTTGGGTGATTGTTGATAGGTTCACTAAGTGTGCTCACTTCTTAGCGGTGAACACTACGGATTCCTTAGATAAGTTGGCAAACTTGTACATTCGTGAGATTGTGAGACTTCATGGAGTTCCAAAGTCTATAGTTTCAGATAGGGATCCTAGATTTACTTCGAGGTTCTGGAGTTGTTTGCATGGTGCTTTGGGTAGTCGTTTGCATTTCAGCACATCTTATCATCCGCAGTCCGATGGGCAGTCAGAGCGAGTGATACAGATTCTAGAGGATATGCTTCGTTGTTGTGTGATTGATTTCCAGGGTTCTTGGGAGAAGCACTTACCGTTAGTTGAGTTTGCTTACAACAACAGTTATCAGTCTAGTATACAGATGGCACCTTATGAGGCTTTGTATGGTAGACGGTGTAGAACTCCGATTTGTTGGGCTGAGACGGGTCAGAGGTTGTTACCTATGCCAGACTTGCTTAAAGGAACCACAGAAAAAGTGAAATGGATTTGTGACCGTTTGAAAGCAGCTTCCGATCGTCAGAAGTCTTATGTAGATTTGAAGAGGAAAGAGGTTGAGTACTCAGTGGGTGAGAAAGTGTTTCTGAAGGTATCTCCGTGGAAGAAGGTAATGAGATTTGGCCGGAAGGGCAAGTTGAGTCCGAGGTTCATTGGTCCGTATGAGATAGTTGAGCGGATTGGGCCCGTAGCTTATCGGTTGAGGTTACCTTCTGAGTTAGAGAAGATCCATGATGTCTTTCATGTATCTATGCTTAGGAGATACAGATCAGATCCTTCTCATGTGATGCCCGTTGAGGAGATAGAGTTGAATCCGGATTTGTCTTATAATGAAGAGCCAGTTGAGATACTTGCTTCGGATAGCAAGGTGTTGCGTGGCAAGACCATAGAGTTGGTCAAGGTGTTGTGGAGGCATAGAGGTGTGGAAGAGGCCACGTGGGAGAGGAAAGCGGATATGGTTGAGCAGTTTCCGTATCTGTTTCCACCAGGTAATTTCGGGGACGAACTTTCCTTAAGTGGGGGAGAGTTGTAACACCCGGGTTTAGGGGTTAGGTGAAAACAATATTTTAATATTATTCGGGGTTCGGTTTTATGATTTAAATAATGGTCCGGGTTTGGCCTTCAAATTAATTAAATTAATGATAGGCTAAGTTTTGGGATTAAAACCTCAAATGACCAAGAATATGTGCCCTTGTGAATAGTCAATTTCATTAAGGGCAAATGGGTCATTGGGCTTTTAAAATTAAAACAAAACAAATCAAAACCCCCATTTTCACTCATCTTCCCTCTCTCTTCCCACAAAAACTCACGGTAAAACCTCTCCACCATTGAAGATCACTATTCCATCACCTCTCTCCTTCATTTCAACTCCGTTTTGAAAGGTAAGAGTATTTTTGACTTCTCCTCACCTTCCCCTTCGTAAAAGTACCCGTCATTTTCATTTTCATGAAGTTTTTAGAAAATAGAGATTTTGAATGTTTTGATTAAAAATGGTGTCTTTTTGTTGCAAAGTTAAATGTTTTGATCTAATAAGTTTAGTAATGGTGTATAGAGGCCAAATGATACTACATACATGAATTTCAAATGATTTAGGGCAATTTTCGGAATTGGGTTTCAAAGGGGTTTTAGGAGGGTTTTAAAGAGGTTTTGGGGGTTGTTTAAGGTTGGTTTTTGAGGGCTGATGTTAGTATAATATATGAGGGCTGCTTTGGGTGTGTTTGATGGCTAATTGGATGCTTGAAATGGAAGATATTGGTGGGCTTTGAGGGCTACTCGAAAATTCTGTTTTGGACTTGTTTGGGGTGTTAAATGCTTGGTAATGTAATCCGGGTTAGTTTCGATGGCAAGATATTGATTGTGGATGTTTTGTTTGTGTTTGGGAATGATTAGAATCAAGTTCGGGCATCGGTGGGACATCGGAAGAGAATCCGGAGAATTGAAGGTTGCGCTTGCTTGGTCTTTGAGCTAGGAAGCTTAGGTGAGTGGTTAATTGTTTTAAACGGTTTTAAATTGGTTGGTTCGAGTATATGGACTAGGTTGGGCTTGGTAGACCCACCTAGAGTTAGGATTAGGGAGGTAGCCTAATCCTAATCTTGATCTAAGCCTTTGGATGAACTCAAATGTATGAATGTATATGCCTCGTATGTCTGGTGATATGAATGCTTATGTATATTGTTTTATACATGTGAATTGAGGCATGGGTTGTATGGCTTAAAGCATGCATGGTGATGGTTCATGGTTGTGTCCATGGTGAGTACGTGCTAAGCACGGAAATGATTGAAATGTGTGTTGTGGAATGAGTAAAATATTGGCACTAGTATACTTAAATACAAATGATCGATCATTAGGATGTTAGTGTGTACACATGAGTCAAAGTCGCGCGTGGCCTTGGTGGCGTTGAGTCACCAAGGAGGAGTATGGGTACGCCTGGAAATGGTATCTAAATATAGTCGGTGATGAGTGGAATCCCATCGACGGGGCGTGAGGATGAGTGGAATCCCCTCCGCGAGACCGGTGATGAGTGGAATCCCACCGAGGTAATGTGGTTGTTGGATATGAGTTTCCAACGTGTCTATCCGCGTATTTGAGTCATAACTAGGTGCCAATGTTGATTGATTTATGTAGCAATGTGTTGAGATATATGAGTCGTTTGGATGTTTATATGTGATTGCATGTATGGTAGTATTGAACTCTTAATTAAGGCATACATGTAATACATTGCTCATGCATTTATACCTTGTGGACCTTGGTAAGTGTAAATGGCTTTGGCTAGGTCGTGCTCGGACCCTACAATGTTGAGGTTTGTTTTTAGAGCTTACCCTCGCTAAGCATCCTTGCTTATGCTCTCTTTGTTCAACATTGCAGATCCTTCGTTCGTGGGTTGCTCGGGCAAGAGGAGGGCCTCTAAGTGTGGTTTGGATTGAATTCACCAAGTATGGGTTTAAAATACTAGACATGTAATGGTCGAGCAATGGGATGTGCAATGTTTTGTGATTGTTGTTGGTTGTTAGGAGCATGTGTAGACTCCTTTATATACATTGCTTTTGTATGGTTGTGTTGCCATGATGAATGTTAACTCATGCCTATTTACGTGCTTGAATATTAGCCTATGCCTTAGGAGTTTCTACATGTGTTTGAATGTTGTTGAATGAATACATGTTATGTATTGTTGCTTTGGTATTAGACATGTCTAAATATTGTTGAAGCATGATTGTATGGTTGCTAAGCCTTAGGTTATCTTGTCTTGCTGTTGCTTGGATGTTGTATGATGTTTTGGAGGTGTTTTGGGGCATCCTTGTGCCTCAAAACAGCCCAGAAAAGTCTGCAGACAGGGGGTGTTTCGGAACGGGTCCCCGTGTTCCGAAACAGCCCCTGTGTAAATGGCCAGCCGTTTCGAAACGGATAAGGGTCGTTCCGGAACGTTTTCGCTACTGGAATTTTGAGAAATTGGCGAGATGAAGCCGTTCCGAAACGGGCCTTTGTAGTTCCGAAACGGTCAAATCTCGTTGACCACGAGATATTGACCGTCAAGGTCGTTCCGATACGGGTCACCCCTGTTTCGGAACGGTCCCCTTGTGGTTGACCCAGGCCCGTTGACCAGGTCAGGGCATTTCGGAACACCCTATAGGTGTTTCGAAACGGCCTGCTGAAAATGAAGTAAAATGGACTGTTTGTGTTTGTTTGGTCGGTAAATGTTTCGTTGATTGTATCTTCCGCTATTGTGTTTCACATAGGGATTAAATATGCATCTAGATAAGATTAATGTTAAAAAAAAATTTGGGTCGTTAACCGAGGGGAAGCCTTAACGGGTTTCGCTTCGGTTTTCCCCGTGTGGCCCACTCGGACCGGTCATCCGACCAGACCGGGACGAGGGGGTTACAGTGTTGAAGCAAACTGCCTTATAACTCGCTGTCGTGACATCTGACGTGATAGAGGTGACGACAATGAAGAAGAAGAGATGGAAAATGCTAAGTGGAGTTCGACTGATAGAGGATTTCAAGCCTAATTTTTAGAGACCACTCGCATAATTTTTGGAGTCCAGAAGCACAAAGAAGGCCTTGCCCAAAGTTTGAGGAGAAAGTCAAAGCAAGAAGACAATGCGAATTATAGGAAGTCTACTCAGAGATTTAGTCTTTAAATAAATTGTACTTTAATTCGAACTAGTATTCTTGGCCATTAAGAAAACTTACACCCAAGGTCTATATATATGCTTGTATTTCGACCTAGAGAAAGGGAACCTAGCTCCTAGCCGTCTTCCATCATAAACCCTAACTTTTCTCTTCTTCATCATGTTCTAAACCTTCCCAGGGCTAAGGGTTGATCTTGTAAAGTAGTTGTAAGGGTTAAACTGTTCTAAGGATTTTCTGTTCAATTCAATAAAACTTCAAGTTTATTTACTCTGGTTTTCATATCTCATAAGAGTATTGAGAGAGCATTGTGAGGTTATTTATTTACTTAATATCGAGAGAGTTAAGTATACGAAAGGAGTAAATACGAGTTTTTCAGTTTATGGTTAAACTATCTTGACCTAGGGATAGGTACCAGGTTAAGCGGCTAAAGAAGAATCCACAAACATCGGTGTTCATCCTTCGATTCACACCGGAAGGTATCATCCAAGACGTGTTCATCGACAAAACTTGAACCAAGGGATAGGACGAGTCACAACCGGGGTTCTTGCCGAACTTGAAGTACAAAGTTGTTGTTCGCTGCCGCGACATCGACAGATGCTGCCGCGTCAGGCTCGACGACATATGCAACAGAAGTCCTCTGAACAGTGCAACACCTGCACTACTGAACAAATCAATATCAGCCTACTTTCTCAATCTGATTTCTTCATCTATTTCCCTTGTTATTTTAGTTTACCTTCAAGATTACTCAAACTCTTTATTAAATTTATTTCTTTTCTTATACAGGAAAATTAATTCTGAAGTTGTCCCAATCCCTGTGGAGACGATATCTTTTATACTATAACTTGACACGGGTGTACACTTGCGCTCCCATTTAATAGGACTCTTTTACACGCATCAAGTTTTTGGCGTCATTGCTCGAGATTGGTGCACAACTTTGTGTTTTTTTTCATGCACTTATATTTATTTTCTTGCCTTATTTTATTCTTTTTTCTTTTGTAAAAAAAAAACTCAGGTGCAATACAGGTTCAAGGGCATCAACATGTCAGGAAAAACCATTTGAGAGCTGATGTGGGAAAGTTCTTGCAATTACCGTGAAGGTAATCATGCACTCGAAAGTTGTCCTCATTTTTTCGGTGAATATATGGACAACCAACGATGGAACCAACAAGAACAAGATATGTCGCCACAACAGCAACAGGGACAACAGATGTCGCTGCCGCAACAACAAAACTTTTTATGGTATGATCAAAACCCGTAATTTTTTTTTACCATAACAATTTTGCTGCAGAACCCGACATGCCCTGTCAATGTCATCATCCTCAAGAGCAGTCAAAATCCTTAGAAGACAGACTGCAAGCCTTCATGGCACTCACTCAAGAATTGTCGACTTCTATGGACAAAAGAATCGCCAAGGTGGATGCAATCTTGAGCATACCAATCCTCATTCATGCCACAGATGAACCTGAAATCCTGAGGCAAGATGACAAGGATGCCACTGAAAGAGACTGCCCAACACATGATGATTCTGAGCAGCAACTTGCCTTGGTAATTATCGAGCAGCCTGAACGGAACAACGCCGCAACAACACCTAGTGAAGTTGAGAAAAATGTCACGACGGTAACCATTTCCGAGGCAGAAACCCCGATCGAAGCGGCAACCGCCACCTCGACAGCGACTGATGCTAAAGCAGCAACCACTACTGAGGCAAAACCTCTACCCACTGCCTTGGCCATGCCCGACAAAGATTGCATACATCCACCTTCGCCATGGCACTCGCACAACCACATGCAAGAGCAACCTGATGACAATGCCTCGCCAATGGAAAATGAGTAGGTAATAAACGAACCTTTTGAATTCTTTGAAAACTCACCAATTCCATTGCAGGTATTTAAAGAACCAACGCTGGTGGATTTAGAATCATCAAGATCTCTACTGATGGAGACCTACGAGTGGCCAACAGAAATTGATATGGGGAGTCATGGCACTTTCCAATGTCCCCTTGACCTGCAAAGCAACCTGATAAAAGACTGTCAAAATAACTGGCTGCCGCAGCAGCAAACACGACAACAAAGGCTACTTTCCACCATAACGAACTTCGATGAGAATGCGGTAAGTACATGGTTGGATATAGATATAATTTTTCCTAAATATATGTTCATGTGTTCAAGAACAATGCCAAGATGAGAGGACTTTATGGACTACAAAGGAACCAGAAAGAAAGTCACCTCCACCATGATAAAACAAAAAGGAGTAGCCACGAGCACATTGGCTCAACCCTTTTTGGGCAAAATTATAACTCGATGGAGGGTGCGGATGGACCATAAGAAATATCGAAAACAACGCTCCTCAAATTTTATTTAGTTTCAGTTTTTAATTTCGTTATTTTAGGATAAGAGCTTCAATGATTAATTCCCTCTTGAACTCTTAAGTTTTTATTTTATTTGTTTTTCTTATCTTTTCCAATAAAGAACTCACATCAACCTAAAAAACCCAAAGCCATCAAGACATGGTGTTCTCTGTCTCGGCAGTATCTAGTTTCGCTACCCTGGCATCAGAGGAGGTATCCTTTGAAAGATCGGCAACCTAGGCACCCGCCACCCGATAGTACTGATGCTGCCGCCCTGCACCCACCACCCGACAGTACTGATGTTGCCGCCTTGCACCCGCCACCCGGCAGCAGCTGAAAGGAAGAAAGCGCAAATGGACAAAGCTCGAGGTTTTGGACAAAGCTCCAAAAATTTCAACTATCAGAATCCAGCCGGACCGAAAGGCAAATAAAAAGGTAGTCTCATCCTCTCCAACCACGAAGGCAGCACCCAAACTTTCCCAGAAGAAATCCAAAGTAACTGCCCGCCGACAACTTCGTATAGACGACAACAATGTTGGCACTGCAAATTAAGTTTCTTGCTCCTTCTGTTTTTTGTGTTTCTCTTTTCTATTTGTGATGTTTTTATATTTCTGTTTTTATTTGTCATGCATTGAGGACAATGCAACCCTCGAGTTTGGGGGTAGACAATCCTCCTATTATTAATGGACTAATTATATTTTGTGTTTATAACTATTTATTTTTATGTCTAAAAAAATTGGCTTAAGTTTTTGAACTTCTCTTACCTGCCGCGGTCTTCACTGTCGTGACAGTAACTTTAGAATGTTTTAGGAAGTATCTAGAGCCTTACTATAGTTTTGAACTCTTAAAACACTTTTTTGACTTATATGTTGTTAAGACTCTATTAGTAAGCTTAGAATAGGAAGCTTAGCCACTTGAGTTAGAAAAAAAAAATAGACTCAAATTTACTCCTAGAGGTGCCTAACACTGGCTCTAGGAAGAAAACTAGAGGTGCCCGAAATTGGCTCTAGTTAAGAATTATTTTTGAAGTAAAACTCAAGTGAGTTGAGTAACTATTCTGGTTGCTAAAGAGTCTAGGCTCATATTTGTTCACAAAACTTGCACACACTCACATGAGAGTTATAGTATTGCCCCAGATAAGTCCGTAAGCATTCGAAAAGGTATTGATCTTGATGGTGAAGGTACTGTAGGTAATGGTTGTTCATTGAGTTAAGCCAAAACCAAAAAATTTCATTCTTAGTTAGATTGCATTTGCTTGAAGACAAGCAATAATTTGAGTTTGGGGGTGTGTTGAGTAATAAATGTTCTATATTTTAACCCTCATTTATCCATATTATTGAAGCACTCAGGCATGTTTAGTTGCATTTTAGGATAGAATTTGCATAAAATCACAGATGGATAATTTTGCACAGAAGCTGTTGATTTCGGTCAATTCTTGCAGGTACATGTTGTGGCAGCATCCAGGGCAGCAGAGGAATAGAAGATAAATGTGGTGGCAGCATCTAGAGCAGCAGAGGAACATAAGATAACTGTCGTGGCAGCATCTGGGACAGTAGAGGAACAGAAAATAACTATCGTGGCAACATCTAGAGCAGTAGAGGAACAGAAGATAACCGCAGAGCTGGACTAAAGGGTTGAAGAAAACGACCTTATAAATCATTGTCGTGACAATTTCCGTGACAGTAATGGCGATAGTGTTGAAGCAAAGTGCCTTATAACTCGTTGTCGTGACATCTACCATGACAGAGGTGGCGACAGTGAAGAAGAAGAGATGGAAAATGCGAAGTGGAGTTTGACTGATAGAGGATTTCAAGCCTAATTTTTAGAGACCACTCGCATAATTTTTGTAGTCCAGAAGCACAAAGAAGGCCTTGCCCAAAGTTTGAGGAGAAAGTCAAAGCAAAAAGATAGGGCGAATTAAAGGAAGTCTACTCAAAGATTTAGTCTTTAAATAAATTGTACTTTAATTCGAACTAGTATTCTTGGCCATTAAGAAAACTTACACCCAAGGCCTATATATATGCTTGTATTTCGACCTAGAGAAAGGGAACCTAGCTCCTAGCCGTCTTCCATCATAAACCCTAACTTTTCTCTTCTTCATCATGTTCTAAACCTTCCCCAGGGCTAAGGATTGATCTTGTAAAGTAGTTGTAAGGGTTAAACTGTTTCTTAGGAATTTTCTGTTCAATTCAATAAAACTTCAAGTTTATTTACTCTGGTTTTCATATCTCATAAGAGTATTGGGAGAGCATTGTGAGGTTATTTATTTACTTAATATCGGGAGAGTTAAGTATACGAAAGGAGTAAATACGAGTTTTCCACTTTATTGTTAAACTATCTTGGCCTAGGGATATGTACAAGGTTAAGTGGCTAAAGAAGAATCCACAAACATCGATGTTCATTCTTCGATTCACGCCGGGAGGTATCATCCAAGACGTGTTCATCGACAGAACTTGGACCTAAGGACAGGACGAGTCACAACCAGGGTTCTTGCCGAACTTGAAGTACAGAGTTGTTGTTCGCTGCAGCGACATCAACAGACCTCTGCCGCGACAGGCTCGACGACATATGCAACAAAAGTCCTTTGAATAGTGCAACACCTGCACTACTGAACAAATCAATACCAGCCTACTTTCTCAATCTGATTTTTTCATCTATTTCCCTTGTCTATTTTAGTTTACCTTCAAAATTATTCAAACTCTTTATTAAATTTATTTATTTTCTTATGCAGGAAAATTAATTCTGAAGTTGTCCCAATCCCTGTGGAGACGATATCTTTTATATTATAACTTGACACGAGTGTACACTTGCGCTCCAATTTAATATGAGTATTTTACACGCATCAAAAGTTTTGTCTAGACATGATTTGATTTCATTATTTCCTCCTCATCACAATTTAAAGTTTCATCTTCATGTGATTTCAGGTCAATACTGGTTGGTTTGTTCAGCTCAAAACAATTCGAATCACTGCTACTCTGCTAGTAGAAACATCTTTACCTGCACTTACAGCCTCGTTTAAAGGGACAGATCCAAGTGACTTCCTCCGATCCTTTCGTGACAAATAATCAGTACGCTTAGAAACAGAAGTACCAGGATGGTCTCTATTTCAAAGCCTAGTCTGTCGTCCACTATTGAATTTAGTTCAGGAAAATCGGACTGAGCTTCATCTGCATCCGCTCGTCAAGCCATGATCCAAATATATGAAGAATCAAACGATCATGGTCAGCAACTCCTGTCCAATCTTCATCGGATTTCTGTCTTAGTCTATGCACCTCCTGTAGGTAGCTAAGCTTTTTATTCCCCTTGCAAACTCATCGCAAAGATCTTCCAAAACCTTCCTCGATTTCCTTTCCCTTTCAAGATCTTTCAAGGCATTAGAAAGAGAAGCTTTTGACAGACACTTCCCGACCCAAATTCTTGTGTAGATTCTCATATCGTTTTCTTAACTTTCTCTCATCTTCTATTTCATCCATTGCCGACTGCACAGTTGCATGAACCTGGTCCTGTTCTTTACTCTTCCTAACCAATTTGTCTTCGACAATCTGCTTCATCAATTTCGCGTCGACATGCTTGCTGATCTCGTAGCAAATCCTTGATCCTAATACGGGCGTGATCTAATTCCTTCTTCAATGCTTTTATCAATGATATATTGGATGCATGTTGTTCTTCAAGACTCCAAATATGGTTGAAAACCTAAGTGACAAAAATAACATTTTTTAAATTTGGGTGACCAAAATAGAACAAAACTTAAACAAAAGGGACCACAAGTGAAGATTACCCATAATTTATACTTCAAAAACCTATTCCCCGTATTCTTCTCTTCACGAACGCGGGAGTTGTAGGGTGCAAAAGCTTTTCAAAACTTGTAAAACTCCAAACCAACGTTCTCAGTCAAAATCGTCCCGGAATTTGCTTTCATTGTTGTTTAAACTTCCTAAACCCTATTTCAATCTCTATAAGTCGAAGCGTAATCCCCTTCAAGTCAAACCCAACCGTTCACAGCCATTGAAGCTTTGGTAGATTTTTTTTTTTGAATTTGTTTAAGAAATTTTGCTATTCGTTGATGAAACTCGGGTAGATAATACGGCTAGTGAAACTTTTGTTAGAATGGATTCGATCATGGTGTTTTCTTTAACAGGTTTGACTTCTCTGCCTTTATGATCCAAAAATATCTCTACCACTCAGTTTAACTGTATTAGGGAGATCGTTATGTTTCTATAATAGAATTGCTGCTCTGTTAATTAGGATTAAGTGAGTGTTTAGAGAATGTGATATTGTAAACCTTCTGTTTGGATCAAACTATTAGGCTCTTTTCCCTCTCTTTAATATTTATATAAGTCAACTTTGTACTATTGATGGTAGATCTTATTTCCAGTTCATTATATTTATTATAGCCACCATTAAATCGGATGATCAAATGTTTATACCTGTTCGCTGTTTTTATTTTTTTCAGTAAATAAAAAAAAAAAGTTGAGAGAGATGAATTTTAATGATCGTGTTCGGATTGGTTATATAGATTATAGATTTTGTAATGCAACTCTTCAAGTTGAACCATTTGAACCATTGCGACTGGATATGAATCATTTTGTGTTCGAATTTGAATTCAAATCAGTTAAAAGGAATTTGAATGATCGAATTCGGATTGGTTATATAGAATTTTTTATTGAGTTGATTCAAGCTGATCTTCAGGTTCGGATCTAATGCACACATATTTGATTGTTTTAATTTTCTTGCAACTTTTCTTTAAGAAACTGAAAGGATCATTTACTGATGTAGAGATACAAACTAACCCAATGATTTAACACATGAAGTTGGTGTGTTTCTATGTGCTTGAACTTCAAAACCTTTTTAAGATTATTAATTGTTTGGCTTGTTTATCTTTATAAGGACCTCTGATATGGGGGAATAGTTTGTGAAATAAGTTGTTGCTGTTGTTTTTATTATTAATATTAGTTTTGTTCCATTTTGTGATAACAGTTTATTGGTTTCATTTTACTGATACCACATGTCATATTTCAATAATGCAATGCCTAAGATAAATGTTGCTTTTATTACAGGCCATTTCTAAATTCTGCTTTTGAACCTTTTTTTTATAGTTTGGGCTGATTCACAGGATCTTAAGGTTTGCAAAGTCAAGATATTTGTTTATGTATTTACATATATTAGCGTAGTTTATGGTGTGGTTAATGTTTGTTTAAAGGGCATGCGGAGAACATGGTTCAGGCAGAAACCTGATTGACTAACTCGGAAACTGATTGAGCTATTTCTTATTATCATTCTTGAGCACTATATGTCTTATATTTGAGTGATTGACAAACGTGCCTTATGATTGTAGTGAAAAAAGAATAGAAATATGGAAGAAAAACCCTTGAATGATGGTCCAGGAGCTAAGGTCTCTGTATTTGATTATTCGATCGAGAATCATTTTAGGGCAATGGATACAATTTCTAAGCTTTGTGAAGAGCCCAAGAATATTAGTCTTGATGAAACTGATATCCAGAGATTCTCTTCTTCAATCACTTTCTTAAGGTAAATTTATGTTTATCTTTAAGCATTTAGAACTTCCATGTGTTTAAACCAACTTTTAAGCACAGCTGTGATTGGTTGTCTTTTCTGATATTAAGTCTGCTTGTTTCTTTTGATGTTTTAGCTTTACCAGTGTAATATACAAATTTACAATTTCACGTTCCTAATTTTCTATTGAATGTGCTTTTAGGGAATGGAGGCATTTTAATTATGAACCAAGGGTCATTAGGTTTGCAAACGAGCTAAAAGACTCACAGGGTAAAGATGTTTTTGGTGGCATAGAGTTGCCCCAGTTTTCATCATCAACTGTTTCCAAGGTGAAAGCAAAACATTTTTTTTATATTTTGGGTCCTCCACTTGGAGGAATCTTTAATGAAAGCAGAAAATTTTCTGGATTAGTTATTACTTATAATAGCACAATAATCTGTCAATACTGTGTTTTTTTGGAAGCACCAGGACAGAGTATATGGAAGCAATGCATCTGCAGAATCCTGGTTAGATTGGATTTTTGTTTGAGCTATAATAAGTATCCTATATTATTTGCTTTACTTTAGGTGGTAAAAGGAGGATTTGATTTGGGTTAGGGAAAGTTCATAGTTCATTCTTGACCAGCATAAATGCAAATTTATAGACTATAAAACTTCTCTTATTCTATGGGATTTCTTCCTCTCTCTCTCTCTCTCTGTGTGTGTGTGTGTGTTTAAATAAGAAAAATCCCTCTTATGAACAACATGTCGCAGTTGGTGTTTGCTCTTGTTAATCTGTGATGCATATGAATGTTATATGATATGAATTTGGGTGTTATTGTTCCTTTTATTTAAGATCTTTGTATAGGATATACCATATTTTATTTGTGAAACTTATTTAGTCTGAAGCTTTTCTTATGACACCGCTGCAAAATGATATGTTGTATACATTTATTGAGTAACACGATTAAAATACAATCTTCTTGCAGCAAGGACTTTGTGATGTATGTTGGAGGGTCTGTTTGGGCAGTGGATTGGTGTCCTCAAGTTCATGATAATCCAAATAGTCTTGTCAAATGTGAGGTACTTCCCTACTTCTCCCCTCTCAAATCCAAACCTACTTTTGGGAACCTTTCATTTATTTATGTATTTAATCTCCTGTATTTGAGTTTCAATTTGCTTTTGCATTAAAATGTTTTTCTGTCAGGCTTCACATTATTCTAGCCCAAACTTACTTCTCCATATGTATTTCAAATGAAAGAGATAAAGCCTAGATTTGTTCTTAAATAATGGTTTAAAGTTTTCCTGCATGCTTAATAAGGAGGATCAATAATAATTATCACCATCTTATTGCTGCAATCTTGTGAGACCATCCTTGTAGACTGTAGTGACATTTTTGTTTGCCTTCCTTTTCCCAGTTTATTGCTATTGCTGCTCATCCTCCTGAATCTTATTATCACAAGCTGGGTGCCCCACTTATTGGTAGAGGCATCATTCAAATATGGTGTGTGCTAAATGTTAGGGTGAATGAGGAAGCTCCTCTGTCAGAGAAAAAGCCAAAACGTAGATATCAAAATACAGGAGCTGTGGACAAGAGCTCATCAAAGAGGCCTAGAGGAGGATCTAGAAAAAAGCCAATAGATGAGCCTCAGCCTGATCAGGTTAGAAGGCCAAAAGGCAGATCTAGAAAGAAAGCAATTGGTGAATCTCCTAACAGTGATCCAAATGTCCAGCCTTTTGCTGTTCAGTACCCAGAAGAATCCTTTCAGCCTGTTTCTGTGGACAATGTTCCTGGAAATACACAAGAAACTGTTCCAGATAAGAATCATCATAATAAACAAAAAGGTCTTAAAGAGGCAACAGGTATGTCTGATGCAACCCCTAAAACTTATATGAGTAAAAAATTGAAAAGTAAGACACAGGAGAAAACTAACAGTAGTGGTAAAATTCAAAATGAAGAATCAGAACCTTCGTCCACAATCAACCAACACTCTCATTTTAACTCTGGGCAAGATGCTATTCGTTTGAAGTCAACCTGGGTTCTTCTTCTATTCCAGGGGACATTGCACTACCAAGAGCTGTCCTCTGCCTAGCTCACAATGGAAGAGTTGCTTGGGATGTGAAATGGCAGCCATATCATATAAATGATTCTAAATGCAACCAACGGATGGGATATCTGGCTGTCTTACTGGGAACTGGATCTTTGGAAGTGTAAGACATCTGCCTTAGTTGTCTAAGAATCTAGCCTTTCTATTTAAAATTTTTCTTAGTAATTTTCTGGCTATCATGGTTTAGTACTGAGTTATAAAAATAAAAAATTGACTGTCTGTATCATTTAACAAGCCTCCTTTCCCCCTAATCTATTATGAATTTTAGCTTTACATGCCAGCCCCCTGTTTCTTGTTTTAAATCAGTTCCATGTCATTCACTTTTGCATTAGGTTATATCAATTAGTTGATTATATGTTTCATTTAGGTCTATCATTGACAATTTCTGTTGATGATGTGTCTTGATTCTATCAATGTGTTGCAGGTGGGAAGTTCCTCTTCCAAATATGATAAAAAATATTTATTCATCCTCGCCTAAGCAGGGTACTGACCCTCGCTTTGTAAAATTGGAGCCAGTTTTCAAGTGCTCAAAGTTAAAATGTGGTAATATACAGAGGTAATTTGCAAATCTATAGTTTCTCCTTATTAAATTATTCTACACGTGTGTGTGTGTGTGTGTGCACGCTACTCTAATGTTGCAATTCTCTAGAATTTCCATAACATGCGGGAAACAGAAAATTCTTATGATGCTAATTAGGGTTCTTTGCTATGCTTACAAAGAAAATGGAGGGACGGGGGTGGTTGTAGGCATTTGGGAATATGGGCTATTAAGCAGCATGGATAATTTACATATAGGCAGTTATAAGTTATAACACAATACGCAGTGCAGCGTGGCTGGATTATTCTTGGGTGGACTGCATCTGCATGACACATTCCAACTGACTGCTCCCGTGTTTAGAATGATAGAATCCGCTGCATGTGGAATATGTGGGATTTGTTTCCTTGTTAGAGAAGGGAAACTAAAAAAAAAAATATTCATAAACCGCTGTTGAATATTGTACTTTTTGAGACTTTATTGTTAAACTATTTTTTTATTAGATCTTCCTAGATTATCCAGAGATAATTGTAAAAGAAAAGAATTGTTTTCACTTTACACCTAAGCAACTAGCTATAACAAGGTAGTGAATTTTCTTCATTTAATTTGTATAATATTATTATCATTTAGCCTCTTCTCGGTTAATTAATAAACAGTTGAATATAGGATACCACCAGGTTTGACCTTCCTTAATCCTGACTAAATAGATCCATGACAACTTTGAGCCTCTGTACTTGTTGACTTGTTGCAATTACTTTTCATATTGAAGGGATTGAGACAAATAGGTTTTCCCTTCAGATGGGAAAAATAGCGATGAGTGTCTCTGCTAAATTGTTCAATGTTTGACCTGTCCTATTTTTCTGGTAATCTGACTAATTCAGATGCAGATTTATTACTAATTTCACGTAAAATTGGCCCTTCTAAGTGATATTGCATCTTCCACATGGAGAAATTTGATTTTGAAACTTATAATGTAACTGAATGGTTTACCAATTAAAAGCTTTATTTGGTTGCTTCTACAAGCTTGTCCTTTGATCCGTAGAATTATTTACATAAGTACTACGGCCTATTGCTACTTTTGGTCCTCCTTTATGATTTTGTTATGTGTTCAATTCTACTTTGTTTATCACTAATTCAAAGGCTCCTATTTATTGTACAGCATTCCTCTAACTGTTGAGTGGTCAACCTCACCTCCCCATGATTACTTACTAGCTGGATGCCATGATGGAATGGTATAATGTTAGTTAGTTAGTTGATTTATATTCTTTTTCTTATAAATAATTTCACTTGTATAGTATTTGATTTGACTCTTGAGTGAATCAATATCATGCCTTTGCATAAGGATCTTTTTATTTTCAAATTTAGTCTATAATCAATGTAACTTTTCCAGGGAGTATTTGTAAAATAAATTCCTCCCTTATTAATATGTTGATTGAATGTTTATTGGGTTGCTTAGATGTTTCCTATGTTATTACTTCAATGACTAGGGAATTTTTTGGCATCAAAACTGACGTAGTTAATATCAGGTGGTTCTGTGGAAATTCTCTGCAAGTGGTTCACCTAAAATTAATGGTAATACAATAGCAAAAAGTTTTGGTTATTGGTGTGGTTTGAATAAAGTCTTTGATTTTTGGCATCAAACTGATATTTGAACTTTATTCCCCACTTTATAATTATGCAGATACAAGACCTCTGCTTTGTTTTAGTGCAGATACAGTTCCAATTAGATCGGTTGCATGGGCCCCATCTGGAAGGTCAGTGATGTCTGCAGTGTTCCCTTTGCAGACTAAATTTTATATTGCTATATATATAGCTATACTTGCTTGTGTTCATAAACAATATCTTTTGGGAATTTGTTGGCTAAAATGCAAAGGGGACTGGCCTTTGATGGATATTATGCCATCATTTTTTTTCTTTAATTTTCCAAGGTTATGGCAATGTATTCTCTGTTGGACTATTGCTAATGAATTGGAACTGCTTTATTAACCAGTTTTTTTTTTCAGTCAACCAGATTCAAGTTCCTTTCATTAAGAGAACTGAAATATGATCTTGATCTAGTTACAAATGCCGTTAACCTACTCTGCCGACTTGTATGTTTGATTCTGTGATGCTTGCTTATTGTTGTAAATAAACACTCTATTGTTGAATTTCAGTGAGATGGAGAGCTCAAATGTTATTCTTACTGGTGGACACGGAGGTCTTAAGTTTTGGGACATTCGGTAACCTTGATAGCATGTTCTGGTTTAAGTTTGATCGCTTTGTATCATTATTATCTTTGACTTTTGCTTGTCATGTTTCCTATGCATTCATCTCAGTTGAATTCAGATGCTTGGCGGCTTTATTCTGTTTCTTAAGATTGAACTCTTTGACTAGTTCTGAAGTTTAATTGAACTTTAAAATCTTCTTAGAGATTCCATCTTGCATGGCATATATCAATAGTGTAGACTGATAGTTTATGTTTACCATTTAATTTACTATTATGTATTTCATTTTCTTAGGATTCATTTTAAGTGCCATAAGCTTCTGTGATTTAGTGAAGCTTACAGAGTCATAGGAGGTTCAGCTGCAGTTTCAGATTTTATTGACTGAGAAGTCCAACTAATTTTAATTTCTCTCGCCACTAGTGAATGGAGTTTGCTCGATTCTCTTCAATGTTTCCTCTATTCATTTTTACACCACAAATTAGAGTAATGACTGTTGTATCTATTTTTTTTTGGATCATTGATGTAGCCGTTGTTGAGTGGATGATAAATAAATTGGCATGTCCGGTGTTGTCAAGGGTGCAATGCACATTTTAGGTGAATTGCCTGAGGCTCTAGGTCCAAAATAAGCATTTGCTTGAGTGAAGTAAGGCATGATATAAGCCTGTTTATGCATATAAGGCTAGGATAATGGAATCTAAATACTTATCTCGTTTAGCTACAAAACACGAAAAAATTGTTTTTTGTTGGCCATATGCATGATTTCCTTAAGGCTTATGATCCCATCTTTGTTGTTGAGTAATCAAATATTGAGAAGTATAATGTCGCCTTTTTTGCTAGTGAAGGCACAATGAATGGAAAGCTTTTTCTTGGTGGGATTATTTTCGCCTATCGACTTGGGGGAGGGGGGGGGGGGATCTATCCAAGTGAACCAGATTTGTGCTTCATCTGATAGGCTTGAGGCACTTTTGTTATCTGCCACTAAGGCACAACACTAGGCACGTGCCTTGACAACAATGGACATTTCTATTGCATTTTATGCATATTTAGTTGATGAAACTAGCAATTAAGATGAAAAATTATACACATCAATCTAATGCGTAACTTGATCTATAGATGTGCTTGACTTTCTTTGGTTGATCTGGCTTAATTAGGAACTTGCTGATTTTTGCATATTCAATAGTAGTTCAGTTGGCACCACTTTAAGTTCTGAATCATTCAGAGTCTGAGCTTAGTAGTTGAAAAAGAATTGTAATTCTCTTTGATTCCATTTGGGGCACATTTGCTTATGTTAACTGTTAAATAGGTTTCCGTTGTTGTTTTAACGGGAGGGATCCTGAATGTTGGGTTCCTTTCAACTATAGAAGCACTTAAAACGTGTTCTCTTGGTATGTTGTATTGAGCATTTTTCTCTAAGAATTTTACCTGTTCAAGATGCTATGGTAGCATGACTACATGTTCCTTAAAAGCTTTAGTTTGATGATTGTTTGCAGTGACCCATTTCTTCCATTGTGGGATGTCCATCCAGCACCTAAGTTCATATATAGCCTGGACTGGTTGCCAGAACCAAGGTAGGTTGTTGATGGCTTTCCTTTTATTTTCATGGTAATTGATGGTCTTGTCTTCACTAGAATTGAAGCAAAATTTTATGTCTGTAGATGTGTTATAATATCCTTCGACGATGGAACAATGAGACTTCTCAGCTTAGTTCATGCAGCATCTGATGTTCCTGTCACTGGAAAACCTTTTGGGGGGGCTAAGCAACAAGGACTGCACCTTTATAATTGTTCATCCTTTGCTATCTGGAGTGTACAAGTGTCGCGATTAACAGGTATGCTAGCCAGTGATTTTCTTGCATTATTACCTTTTTCTTTCATTATAATAAAAATTGCCGTGGATCTAATATTTTAGTCAGTAACTCAAAGTGAAAAGAAAAAAAAACTTGGTGTGTGGAAAACTGGTAAACTTTTTAAAGAACAAGATGCACTAGCAAAAGATCGTATAAAAGATGGCAAGTCAATGAGTGTATGGTTAGGACTGTTTGACTAGAAATGTGTTAAAAATTGTGTAGGCATGGGGTAGAAAGAAATTTTGCTCCAACCTACAAGGTAGATGTCGTATAACACGGGCCCTACATTCTTTAGATTAAATTGTTTGCAAGCATAAAACAATTCTACTTTTGACTAACTATTTATTATTATTTTAGTTTGTGAGATATTAAGTATTGATATTGTATTTTGCTGCAACATTACATGCCTATTTAGATAGTCATAATTTTTCTATGTATTTTTGCCTTTGCATCAATGTTGTCTAGGGTGCAAGGTGAACTCTAGGCGCTTAAACCCTTACATTGCCTCAGGCGCTAGGCGCAAAAAAAAAAAAAAGAAGCGCTAGCCTGAGTAAAGCTCTAGGCGTTTTCACATTTTTTCTTTTATTTGAGGATTCAACAACAAATATTGACCAATAAAAAATTGCATGTTTCGTAGATAGACTAGACTCCAATTAGAGTTTATCATATTATCCTTTTCTGGTGAATATTATCGTTTTCTTACTAGTAAAGATATATCAATTAATTTCTTACTAGTAAAGATATGTTATCAAAGTTTTATCTTTAAAATTTACATTTGCTAAATATCTATACTTGTGAATATATCAAATAAATTCAGATTGAAGTGAAATGATGAACAACTTGTTTTTCAAATTGTCATTTCCAAATTTAGATTGACTCGTGAATATAAATTGTAGGCATGGTTGCGTATAGTGGTGCTGATGGTTCTGCTACGTGCTTTCAGGTGAGCTAGTTTACCTTTATTTTCAATGCTTGCCATAATTTTCCCTGGACGGACTTTGTTTCCAAAGTACAAATATTTTCTTCTCTTTCTTTCTCCAATGAGAATTGTCTTGGAGACTGGTCAAGAATAATTCATGAGTTATTTTTATTATTTCTGCATTTCTCAAGCAATTCACGTTTACTTCCACTTCCTACATTACAGAGCCATAGCCCTTAGTTTTTGTAAACTGGCAGTGTACAATTATTCGAGTCCTTTCATTGGCTGTATATCATGAAATTCTGTGATGCCTTTAAATCCGCTTGTTGTAAATTCGTAATCTGTTTCTTCTGAATTTTTGCCTCGATTGATGCTATTGTTTTTGTAACCAGCTAACATCAAAAGCAGTGGAGAAAAGATTTTCACGAAATCGAACCCCGCATTTTGCATGTGGATCCTTGACCGAGGAGGATTCTGCAGTAATAGTTAACACCCCCATACCAGATATTCCTTTGCCAGTGAAGAAGCCAAGTAATGATTGTGGGGAGGGCCAAAGATCTATGTGTGCCTTCTTAACCGAGTCAAACCCAGGCAAAAATGCAAAGGATAGTAAGGCAAAAGTTCCAACTTCTAATAAACAAACTTTAGGTAGACTTTCACAACTGGGTTGCCAATCAGATATTCCAAGTTTCTTTCTTAACAGCCAACAAGTTGTTCAATCTGTTGCACAGCCCTTACCGATGACAACGATCCTGGCATGGAATCTGAACCCGAGGAAACATTGGCAGCTCTGAAAAGAAAATGCAAACAAAAATCTAAAAGTGACAGCAAGAAGAAAGCCAATGATGATCCAGCATTGCCACTAAACATTGAAGAAGCAACAAATAAAGAGAAAGAAGAAACTGGAAAAGAAGTTGAAAGTGAAATTGAGACATTTCCTCCCAAGATTGTGGCATTGCATAGAGTGAGATGGAACATGAACAAGGGTAGTGAGAGATGGTTGTGCTACGGTGGAGCAGCCGGGGTTGTTCGATGCCAAGAGATTAGATAGACAATGTTAAAACAACATTATGAGCTTCAACAGGTTATTAATAATTTCATAAAAAGCCTATCTAGTCTTAATAATCTCAATTAATTGTTAATTGCTATTAATATATGTGTTTAACTCCAAACATTATGTTTAATTTCAAGTTTCAATATTCAATCGTGCTTTACTTTCGACAAACAAAAACATGATTACCTAAGACACCGTTAACACTTTTCATTCACTAAAACATGATTATTTCAGGTTCAATATGCTGAAGTTAATCGATGGGGCCAGGTTTCAAGATCGGGGAAACGATGAGAGAATTAGGTGTAGAAAAGAGATGTCATGGAGAACGAAATTCATCAATTTGCTTCATCTGGTAAGTCCCACCTTGCTTCTGATGAGATCTACTTGATTCTAGTCGAATTTAGATGTGCAACTGAAGCTATTTACATGCACTTGGGTCTTTACTATAGAAGTTTAGTCTAGGAAATGGCATCTAAAACTAACTACGGATCGTGAAAGTTCACGCACCTTGGGCATTTACAACTGATGCTTTGCAAGGAAAGGCTCTGGATAGAGCTCTTAGTGAAGCAAAAACAAGCAAACAAGAATTAGACATAGTTGGAAAGGCTTGTGCACTGGTAATATGATTATTTCCTTTTTGTTGATTAATACTTTTTTCCTTTCGTTTTTCGTGGCATACAGGATGACTAAGTGCAACATCTCTATAAAAGCTGAGGAATGAAATTCTTCTCACACCCTGGTAAGCACGCAATTTTTTTCTTCTAATTATCATATAAAATTTCCTTCTGAAGTTTCATTTATGAGATTTGAAATAGAACAAGCATGTGAAATAAGTTCTTCAAAGCATTTTGAGTAGCAGAAATGCTACAAAGTACAAACACAATTTAGCATTGAATGATGACTGGAAATTTTCCACAAGAAAAGTGATTGCATTTGCAAATTGGTTTGAGTCCAAATTGTTTAAATTAGAAAACTCTTTTAAGTTTCTTATTTATGATTTGAGTGTTCTTTTTGTTGTCATTTCGATGATTTTAAAGAACAATATCATTTGCTGTGAGTTGTTTTGTATCCTTGTATTTTTTTTGTTTAACCACTAGTATCCAACCCATTGGTTAACTGATCCGAATTGAGTACTGCAAAGACCCATTACGGGGCGACCCTCCCAACCCAATTTTCTTGATTTACAACGCCAAAATTTAAACCTTTGACATTGTTTAAGGGATCTTGTGCCTCATTTCACTAGGCCAACTGGTTGTTTAATAGCAATTCAAAATGTATTCATGTTACCATATTTGTATTATGTATATATATATATATATATGGGTTAGAATCAACTTACACTGTGTAAAACTCTTTAAGTTTTACACGTTTTTTGGATCGTTGGATGGGGAAAATGGATGGTTGAGATTAACTCCGTGTTTTTATTTTCCAAGTGATAATCTTCACATATTTTACTGTTAATCTCATCCATCCGTTTCACTCATCCAACGTTCCAAAAAACGTGTAAAACTTAGAGAGTTTTACACAGTGTAATTTGATCTTATCCCTATATATATATATATATATATATATATATATATATATATATATATATATATGGGTTACAATCCACTGATTCCATCTAAAACCCACAAAGTTTTACATTCATTTAGCATCATTGGATGAGAGTGTAAATTAATGGTTGAGATTATACCCTTATTGTTTTTTTCGCTTAAAAATCTTACTCATCCAATAGTCTTAAATTAGTGTAAAAGAAAAAAGTTTTACATGGTGTAATAAGATTTTATATATAGGGTATGATTTACTTACACTATAAAGAAATAAATTAATTTTGGACCATTTGATGTGTGTAAAATTATGGTAGAGATTATCCTCTTCTCTTTTTCCCCTTAAAAATCTTCTCATTTCTAACTTTTAATCTTAACCATTAATTTACACTCATTCAATGATTTAAAATCAACGTAAAACTAAAAAAATTTACATCGTGTAACTAAATCTTATCTCAATATAAATAAACAAATGATGACAGGTTTCCCCACCATTACCGACCTTAGCAAAAAGAAAAGGTATGGCTATGCAAGAATTGTTTGGGTAGGCTATAAGCTAGGGTGGTTTCTTTGTCTTAGCATCCAAGGTAAAGTTGAAACCACACGCATCATAAAAAGCAAGCTTTGGTTGATTGCTTGCTTTTAAGAAAGAACACATCTTCATTAATGTACATTGGCATACACTTGGTACCTAATCATTAGTAATTAATTATATTAGGATTATTATACAAATTGGTTCTTGAACTTGTAACTTTTCTCAAATTGGTGGTATTTTAATTTCTTGTCTCAAATTAGTTTTTGAATTTGTAAAAAAGTTCTCAAATTTGTACGAATTTAATTTGGCATCTTAACATCCAATCAAGTTGTTACTGTGATATTGATTGGTTAAAATGATGATACCATTAAGTATCACGTAAACAACACATTAGTCTCAAGCCACGACAAAATCCTTCAGGCAGGGGTCGAGTCCGTGGGGCATAACGGATATACACGGTCGACCTCTTCTCTGTACAAAAGAAAATAGTTTATTTTATTAAGACATAGACAAAGTATCGGGTTACAAGAAAAACTCACCCACACCATCGACCTGTGGCGGTAGGGGCCGCCTCGATGGTGTGCAGGATACATACCTTTACTAATGGATCAGTCCAAACTCTGTCGACTGTCCATCCCCTACATATATGCGAAAACAAATTTATGGAAATGCCCCGAGTAAACGTTAAAATGCTTGAAACCAGGACACTTTTCCCAACCTAAGAAAATACTTAAAAAGAAAACACTTTTCCCTAAAACATTAGAATGACTGAAAAGAGGACAACTTCCTGACTACTCGGTTGTGGCCTTAGACATGGGATGACCACAACATCCTTCCCCACCTAATTTGTCGACGTCCTCGTTGACTACACCGCCTGGAACTCCTCGATCTTCTGTCTGAAAGCCTTCAAATCATGTTCTCTCTCCCAACTTGTATCTTCGGGTTCAAGGCCTTCCCAATTGACCAAGTATTCATGAATCGGCTTCTTTTTCGACACAGTAATGATTCAATCAGCAAGGATCTCCTCCACCCTTTTTTGCGACGAGGGAGGGGTTTGGTACAAATAGGCTCTCTGTTAGCTCGCTTTCGATTTGCATCAACGAGGTCTACATGGAACGACTTTAAATTG
Source organism: Hibiscus tridactylites (assembly GCA_958450335.1). Classification (NCBI taxonomy): domain Eukaryota; kingdom Viridiplantae; phylum Streptophyta; class Magnoliopsida; order Malvales; family Malvaceae; genus Hibiscus; species Hibiscus tridactylites. Next base: position 15,481,557 of record OY288273.1, on the reverse strand, counting down.
CTTACGTAGAACACATGGTGCACTTTCGTCCATGCAGGAGGCTTAATCTTGTAAGAATTGTTTCGCACCTTCGCTACGTTCGGCAACGGACCTTTATACTTCCTCACCAATATGTGATCCCTATTCCGTAGGAATCTGAGTTGCTCAGCCATCATCTTCACTAATACCAAGTCAGCTTTCTCTAGGTAGGCTTTTGCAATACCAATATTTCGCTGCCATTCTTGTGTGAAATCAAAGGCCTTGGGACACTTCCCTCGATATGACTCGAGAGCAGTGTGTAGAAGTTGCGGCTGCTGACCTGTTACAATTTCAAACGGACTTTTATTAGTAGCTGAACTCTTTTGAGAATTAAAACAAAGTTGTGCAATATCCAGCAACGGCGGCCAATTTTTTTGATTAGCCTGAATAAAATGCCGTAAATACTTTTCCAACAGGCCATTAAATCTCTCTGTCTGACCGTCTGTGGAGGGTTACTCAACTAGGACAATGGCACTTACCGATTTATTGAAAAAGGGAGAAAAATGGGATTGGTCGAAGAAGTGCCAAGAAGCTTTCGAAGAGTTGAAAGGTATTATGGTGAACGACCCAGTGTTGGCTTTGCCGGATATCGAAGCACCGTTGGAAATGGAAACTGAATGGGGCAAAAACGCGGTATACATCACAAGAGAAAGAACTTCTAGTTGTAATTCATTGTTTGAGAGCATGGAGGCATTATTTGTTGGGCTCAAAGTTTGTCGTGAGGACATATAATATAGACGTCAGTCATTTTCTTACTTAGCCGAAATTAACAGCAAGACAAGCTAGATGACAAGAGTTTTTAGCTGAATTTGATTTTGGGTTTGAACACAAAGCCGGAAAGAAGAACCAAGTTACAAATGCGTTAATCCGGAGGGAAGATTTGGCTGCTCTTAGGAGAATAGCTCCAATGTCGGCTAGTAAGGTGACCAACAATGTCCAAGAGCTGATAGCCGAGAATATACAAAAAGATTTGCAATCTATCGCAATGGTGAGGAATGGTCGGTCTAAGACATTCTGGGTGGAGAATGGGATGTTGATGACAAAAGGGCCACGGATTATCGTCCCACGAGCGGGAGACCTCAGGCCGAAGCTAATGCATGAATGTCATGATACGCCTTGGGCAAGTCACCAAGGTTGGCGGCGTACCTTGGCTTTATTGGAACAGGGGTATTACTGGCCGCATATGCGTTAGGATGTTATGGACTACACTAAAACATGTGTTATTTGTCAACAAGATGAGGTGGATCGACAAAAAACCGCAGGGCTCCTGGAGCCCTTACCGATGCCAGAGAGACCGTGGGAAAGTATTTCTCTTGATTTTATAATGAGTTTGCCTCGTGTGGGTGATCCCGGTGCCATTATTATGGCCGTGGACCGATTTTCAAAATATGCCACCTTTATTTCGGCACCCAAATATTGTTCTGCAGAAGAGACAACTCGACTGGTTTTCAAACATGTGGTGAAGTATTGGGGTGTTCCGCATAATATAGTTAGTGATAGAGATGGACGGCTCACTGGTAACTTTTGGAGAGAGTTGTTCAAGTTGTTGGGTTCTCAACTAAATTTATCTTCGAGTTACCATCCTCAGACAGACAGTCAGACAGAGAGATTTAATGGCATGTTGGAAGAGTATTTACGACATTTTATTCAGGCTAATCAAAAAAATTGGCCGCCGTTGCTGGATATTGCACAACTTTGTTTTAATGCTCAAAAGAGTTCAACTACTAATAAAAGTTTGTTTGAAATTGTAACAGGTCAGCAGCCACGACTTCCACACACTACTCTTAAGTTATATCGAGGGAAGTGTCCTAGGGCCTTTGATTTCACACAGGAATGGCAGCGAAATATTGATATTGCAAGGGCCTACTTAGAGAAAGCTGACTTGGTATTAGTGAAGCTGATGGCTGAGCAACTCAGATTCTTACGGAATAGGGATCGCAGATTGATGAGGAAGTATGAAGGTCTGTTGTCGATCGTGGCGTAGGAGGGAAACAATCCTTACAAGATTAAGCCTCATGCATGGACGAAAGTGCACCATGTGTTCCACGTAAGCAATTTGAAGTCATTCCATGCAGACCTCATTGATGCAAATCGGGGGCGAGCCAACAGAGAGCCTATTTGTACCAAACCCCTGTCGCAGAAAAGGGTGGAAGAGATCCTTGCTGATTGAATCATTACTGTGTCAAAGAAGAAGCCGATTCGTGAATACTTGGTCAAATGGGAAGGCCTTCAACCCGAAGGGACAAGCTGGGAGAGAGAACATGATTTGAAGGCTTTTAGACAGAAGATCAAGGAGTTCCAGGCGATGCAGTCGACGAGGACATCGACAAATTAGGTGGGGAGGATGTTGTGGTCATCCCCATGTCTAAGGCCACAACCGAGTAGTTAGGAAGATGTCCTCTTTTCAGTCATTCCAATGTTTTAGGGAAAAGTATTTTCTTTTTAATTATTTTCCTAGGTTGGGGAAAAGTGTCATAGTTTCAAGTATTTTAATGTTTACTCGAGGCATTTGCATAAATTTATTTTCGCATATATGTAGGGGATGGACAGTCGACAGAGTTTGAACTAATCCATTAGTAAAGGTATGTATCCTACACACCATCGAGGCGGCCCCTTATGCCACAGGTCGATGACAATCTGATTACTTGTTAAAATTATACATTGACACCAAGTGATATTTTAAGATTTTTTTTTCAAGTTTAAGTTTCAATTTAAGACTTATTTTCAGTTTTATATACCAATTTGAGACAAAAGGTTCAAGTGCCCATTTAAAATAAATTGTCAAGTTCATGTATTAATTTTTATAATAAACCTTATATTCAAAGTAAATGACATCTGAAAATTTAGATTCTATTATTGACTCCACTTTTGGAAGCGAGCTATTTGCACCTATTATTTCAGAAATTAAGCATTCAACTTTATACTATGTCTCTTCCGCGTTGTTGTTTGTCTTCACCTTGAACAAATGAGGTTTTTTTTTAATAATATTTCTCTTTGGTTCTAGAAAACAAAATTTGTTTTCATTTTCCGTTTTCCAAGAAATGAAAAAAATATGTTTAATTGTAAAATTAAAAAATGATTAGAATATAAAAATAAGTGAAAATTTAAAAATATAAAAAAGTGTTTTCATTGCTTTCATTAAAAATGTTTTAGGAAAGTGAAAAATACAAAAATAAAAATTTTTAATTTTAACTTTATTTTAACCTGGTTTAATTCTTTCTAATGCTATTTTTTTTAAATTTTGTTTATTTTCTATTTTCTATTATTATTATTATTATTATTATTATTATTATTATTATTATTATTATTATTATTATTATTATATTTTTAACTATATCTTACTATAATTATTTAATAATTAATTTTTCATTTTTATTTTAAAAAACTAGATACCAAACACATTTTCACTATTTTATTTTTTAAAAAAAGTTTACATCTCTATTAACCGAACATATTTTCTAATTTTTAAAAAATTAAAAATAAAAATAAAAATTATTTTATAAAAATAAAAAAGTAGAAAATGTTTTTTTTTTTTAAAAAAAACAAACGAAACCTAAATTTCTAATTGACTTCAGACATCATCTATAAGAATCAAAATTCATGTTTAATAGGATTTATCTATAAATTCTTCATCATTCAATAAAACTCACAGTTGATACCCTTCTTTCTCCTCTTAGTTTGTGAGTTCAAAATTTAATAAAAATAAATTCCCTTTCCCTAAATAGAAACTGTTAAAAAAATAATAACAATTTTTCATTCATTATTTCTTAATTTTAAAGGATATGTTTCATGTCACTTAATTTAATGGTACAATCTCAGTTATAAAGTATGTTTATATCAAAGTATAAAATAAGGGGAATTTTCTTGTTAAATTTATGTTTTCTGGAGTTAGCTTAAGGTTTAAGGTTTTAGATTGAGTGATTTAGAATTTAGGGTTTAGGGTTGTAGTTTATGGTTGAAGAGTTTAGACTGAAGGGTTTAGAATTTAGGTTTTAGGGTTGTAGTTTATGGTTGAAGGTTTTAAGTTGTATAGTTTAGAATTTAAGTTTTAGGTTGTAATTTAGGGTTTAAAGGTTATGTTTTAGGGTTTTAGGTTTAGAGATTTAGATTTTAGATTTTAAAGTAAGATTGTGTTTTATATAGCAAAGAAAGATTGCGGGGTGTTTGTTAAACAACTTTTTGAAGAGTATTTAGTTTATTTGGGCACAAATAACTTATTGATAGTCAAACTCTTCATTTCTAATGTTTGGCAAACATCTTTTTGAAAGAGTTGATTGTGTAAAATAAGTTAAAAGAAAAAAACGTTGAAAAATTCAGCGAATTGAAAGAGCTGATTTGTAAAATAAGATGTTAAATGACGTACTTGACCCTGTTATTTTCATAATTACATCCTTGCCATAAAACCTAATCTAATGAAATAGTCGTCGTAATTACGTCCTTGCCATAAAACATGAAACTGAAAGAAAAAAATTATAGTGCTGATATTTTATACAAGATTAATAGTATGTATCAATCTCTACAAGGTTAATATTTGTAAATATTAAAAATTTAAAAATATTCACTAATTTTCTTAAAGAATTTTTAATTCTTTGTCAAAAGTATTTTATCTAAATAATTTCACCCCAATAAAGACTAAAGTATTATAAAAACATATATGTACTTTTTTTTGAAACGAAAGCTAGGCCTCATTAAAAACTCCCACTAAGTCTAAATTGGGGGAAAAGAGTGCCTAATGTTTTATTAATAATTAGAAGAAATTACACCAAGTACATCAAGGTCTAAACGCAAAACCTAGCCTTAAGCCAAGGTGACCTTCCCTAAGTGCTTACAAGTTACAACTACACCTCTTAAAGCCAAAAAACACAACAGAGATACAGCCAAATGCAGCAACAAGAAAGAGCTAAAATTTTTACACAGCATCCTCAGATAGATCACTAAGACTGTCGCAAAAATTGACTTCCAACAGATCACTGGTGCGACTGATACCTTCTTTCGCCAACATATCCGCACCTTCGTTGCATACTCTGTTAATATACACCAAGGACCAATGATGATGGTGGATCATCTCCCACACTTCCTTAGCCAACTGTTTTAAATAAATTAGGGCTTTGGTGGGGTAATTGATCAATTTTACTGCTTCCGAGCTGTCTGAACATAAGGTGATATGGCTATCTGATAAATTATAAGACTTACAAAGGTCGCACGCTTCCTTGATTGCCATCATCTCCGTCGGTAGAACATCAAGAACGCCTATGTGTTTTGAGAATTGGATTACCCGTCTACCCTTACCATTACGGAGAATTCCTCCGATGCCTGCATCTCCCGAGACACTGCTCACCGCTCCGTCGACTTCAAATATGTAAGAATTCGAACTCAGACTTGTTATAGCCTTCCGATTAGTACCTGCTGAAGAATCAATAGACCATAAGGAGGGATTCGCTAAGAACATACTTTCAGTGATAAAGATCTTGGGCCAGTTGCTTTAACACCAATGGAAAGTTCTTATTTGTGCAATGTCGAACAGGGACACCTCAGAGCCCCGTTTATTGAAGACGATGTCGTTTCGAAATTTCCATATAGTCCAACAAAAACTAAAGAAAGAAATGCACCAGATTATGTTTGCTTCTTTTTTCGGACAACTATCGCACCAAACGTTAAGGGCATTAGCAGTAGAACCGGGAAAGGTGAAGCGAATGTTCCATTTCTCGCACCATTGCATCCAACACTTCCAACTAACATAGCATGAAAAGAAAAGATGATGTTCGGTTTCATCCTTGTCCTTACACAAGGGACATAGCTGATCCACGACTACCTTAGATCCCCTTTTTACCAGGTTTGCCTTCGTCGCCAACCTCCCTCTCACCAGTCTCCACATAAAGAATTGGACCTTCGGGGGAGTATATTTGTTCCAGACCAGTTTCCATAGATCCGAGGGGAATTTATCCACAGAAGACGCTAATGCACAATAACTCTTGGAGCTGAATTGCCTGCTGGAATCCCCAGCCCATCGTAAAGTATCGAATGAATAAGGGCCAGCTGAGAATTTATTTAAGGTTGATAAGAAAATCTCCCAAATATCCCATTCCCAATCGAACAATATTCTGCGAAGCGGGATCGACCATGTCCATCCTCGATCCATTTTAAACCCATACTCGGCCACCTTGCCTCTCTTCTTTATAGACAATGCATAAATTCTCGGAAATTGAGTATAGAGTGGCGAGTCACCCGCCCATCGATCAAACCAGAAATCAATCGAAAGTCCATCGCCTAACACCGGAACAATATTGCTCATAAACAGATCAGTGGAGTCCGACAAAGGTTTAGCAATCGCCTTCCATATCCAAGAATGTTTTTGCGGATATTGGCTGGGGGGAAGTACTGAGTTAGTACCGTTGTAGTATTTGGCGTTGAGAACCCTCCGCCAAAGACTGTTTTACTCGATGCTATATCGCCATAGCCACTTGCTGAGTAATGCACTGTTTCTTGTCTTCATGTCTGTAATTCCCAATCCCCCTACCTCCTTGGAAGAACACAGCTCCTCCCACCGAACCCAATGAATAGTTTTCTCGTCGATCTTTCCCCAAATGAATTTCGCAACCATTTTGTTCAGATTATTGCTGACTGACACGGGCATTTTAAAAGAAGACAAATAGTAGAGTGGGAGGCTGGATAACACAGATTTCACCAGTACTAATCTGCCAGCTGAAGACAGATTTGATCCCTTCCAACCCGATAGATGGTTCCTGAATTTTTCGACCACCGGATCCCACAAAGACGGGTCGTTCTTGGAGGCACCCAACGGGAGACCTAAATATTTCGTTGGAAATTTCCCGTGAGAACAGTTTAGTGTGGCAGCTAGCTCGCTTACCAAGCAAGGATTGGTGTTGATCCCGAAGAGTTCAGTCTTTTGTAGATTCAATTTCAGACCCGAAACTGCCTCGAAAACTCGAAGAATTCTTTTAACATTCATAATCTGTTCTTTGTCTGCTTCAGTAAATACTATCAAGTCATCGGCGAATTGCAAATGCGAAATACTGACTTTCCCGTCTCCTACCACCACTCCCCTGAACAGATTTTCTTCGGTAGCTTTAACTAAGCATACATTCAACGCTTCTGCTACTAAGTTGAATAAAAAGGGGGACAACGGGCATCCTTGCCGCAAGCCTTTTTTGATTCGGAAAAAGTTTGAAGGTATCCCATTTACCAAAACAGCCATAGACACTGTAGAAATGCATGACCGGATCCACTTACACCATCTTTGACCAAATCCCATCTTTCTCAATACCATGAGCAGGAATGACCATTCAATTGAGTCATATGCTTTCTTGAAATCTGCTTTAAACACCACTACCTGATCGCCTCTTCTTTTAACCAAGTCTACTAGTTCATTAGCTACCAAGGCGCAATCAATGATTTGGCGACCTTTTATGAAAGCGAACTGATTTTTGCTCACCAAATGGCACATAAACGGAGCTAATCTGTTAGCAAGCACTTTTGCAAGGATTTTATAGATGCTGCCGACTAAGCTAATCGGTCTAAAACCATCCACCGAAACCGGATTCTTTGATTTTAGAATGAGCGCAATGAAGGAAGAGTTCAGCTCTGCGGGAAACTGTCCGGTGCTGTAAAAGTTTGAAAATAGCATCATGATATGATCCTGAAGTGTTTCCCAGTATTTCTTAAAAATGACAAATTGAAACCATCGGGTCCCGGCGCCCTAGACCCGTCCGCATTCTGAATAGCATCCCAAATTTCTTCTTTGCGAAAAGGCTTGTCGAGCCACTCTGCAGCGTAATCAGGAAGAGATTTGAGAGAACAATCCCACTTTCGGATATGAATAACATTACGATCCTGAAAACTTTGCTTGAAGTGCTGTTCAAAAGAAGCAGAGATAGAATCCTGATCAGTGCATATTTTCCCATTGAACTCAATCTGATGGATATGGTTATTGATTTTCCGGTTCGTCGCTGACAAATGGAAAACCCGGGTGTTCTTATCCCCTTCCCGGAACCACTTCAACCTGGATTTTTGCAACCAATCCCGCTCTTCTTTCCTAAACAACTTCCACAATAAATTCTTCAAATGGGCTGCTTCAACTAATAGAGCTGCGTCTGCCTTTTTCTCTACAATTTGTGCTTCTACATCTTTCAGCCTCTTTTCCACTGTCGAGATAGAACAAGCCCATTCAGATTGCTGGATTTTCGCCCAGCTCTTGGATTGCACTTTGCATGCCTTAAGCACCTCTCCTATGTCTAATTTCCCAATCGAAGCAACGGTCTTCTTTATCAGTTCCGAGTACCCCTCCATTTCGCCCCAAGAATTAAACCATTTAAATGGTTTGGGGGTGTATTTTTTGCATTCAACCACCAAGGATATTGGACAATGGTCCGATAAGTTCCTGGCTAAAACACTTTGTTGGATGTCAGCCCACATTAGTAACAGGTCTGGAGAAATGCAAAAACGGTCAATCCTACTAGCTTGAGGAGGGACCGACCGCCCAAACCACGTGAACTTGCCTCCCGATAGTGGAAGATTTATGAGATTCAGCCTATTTATGAAGTTGAGGAGTTGCAAGGATGAACTCTTGCAAAATGCAGCACCAACTTTCTCATCAGGGCTCAGTATTGAATTCAGATCACCCCCTAAAATGATTGGCCTACCCACATTTTCCAGAACGTTGGCCAAATGATCAAACCACATCTTTCGATCAGCTTCACAGTTGGGAGCATAGACATTAACGACAACTACCTTCTTTTTCCATGGGATTACTTCGCCCTCCAAAATCAAAAACCGTTGGTCCGCTATTACCTTCTCCACATTGAAGAATTCTTTATCCCATATCGAAATTAGACCCCCCGAGAGACCCACCGCTGGAGACTCGGCAAAATCACCCACCTTCGAACCCCACAGACTTCGAAGAACGTTGATACGGTTCTTTTCCATCTTCGTCTCTTGAATTAGGAGCAGTTTAACCACCTTTTTTCTGCTAATCTTACGAATTGCTCTTTGTTTCAACGGATTGCAAAGCCCACGAATGTTCCAGGAAATAATATGAAAATTCATCAAATAATGAGATAAAGACGGTGGGTTGGGGCTTACCTCAAGAACAACCTACTGATTTGGTCGATTATCACTTTCCTGACTGCCGAATTTCGCCAAAACCTCTGCTCTAGATTCCACGAAGGAGAAACCCAAGGCTTCTGCTACTTCAAGTGTTTTTTCAGCCTCGCCCATAGACTCCGGTTCGAGACAGTTCCGATCAACCGCTCCTCCTAATTGCTCTTTCCCGGCCACTTGCATGTCTAAAGCCGAAATGGGAGTCGGAACGGGGTTTTTGGTAGAGAGATTTTCATGGACGGAGACATTTTGCTTAACTGACCCGGTAATGCCCGCATGTGATCTAGACGAGGAACCAGAAGGAAATGGATCGTGACAGAGAATAGCCCAACCCATTTGATCCCAAGAGGGGATAAGTCTCCTATCAGGGGCTGTAAACGTGTGGGCCTTGAGAAGTCTGGGTCTGATGGTAAAGTAGCCTGTCGAATTATCAAATAAAGGGCCTGAGGAAGAGCTACGATTCGAAGCCTCTAAAGCCGGCCCAAAATCATTAATAACCGGTATATCAAATAGGCCCTCGTCACATGGAGCCTTCTTCTTTTCTATTGCCATCCCCACATTAGGGGGGCTGACACAGTCTGACACCCGATCATTATGTCCACCCACCTGGACGTTACTATCTGTGTACTTTATGGGATCATCATTATCCACTATTTTGGGAGAAGGAATGTCGGCCGTCTCATTTATTGTGTTGTCCCTGCAGTCGAAACGACTATCTTCTTGGTCCCCGTCGGAGGACATCGCCGGATGCCCAACCCTGGTTCCGTCGATCCAACACTTTTCATCCTCAAATGCTGATAACGAAATTCTTAGATGGAATTTTTCGCCGTTGACTATCACCTTTGGGTATACCGGAATATCCGCCACCGAGCTGACACCCACCAAAACTCTGGCCACATCGAATCTGTTTCTTAATCTTGTATCCTCGTCTAGTTTGATAAAGGTTCCCCACTGATTTGCTATCTCTTCGAAGACTTTTGGGAACCAAGCATGTACAGGAAAACCTTCCATGTTCATCCATACCTTTAACTTCCTTTCTCCAGAGAAGTTAGCTAAAGTATCCAGGTCTTCAAACCATGATTGTTTGAGGTTCTGACGGAGTTCCCATAAGATCGGAACTTGTTCAGATTCAAGACATTCGATCACTGCGTAAAATCCAGACCACTCGCTGACTTTCACCTTAAAGCCTTCTGACGTGAGAGCTTGTTGAATCATCTCTACATCATACATACTTTTGATTTGACCTATAAAGCAATTATTAACCCGGTTTTTTTCCTCCATTGACAATGCTATATTGAGATTGCTGCCACCCATCTCGACCGCCTCCTTCCGAGAAGCGGTAAGATCACCGTTGCTGGGAGCTTTGGCAGATATGTTACCAGTAAGAACGTCCTTATAAGTTTTACCCTTTATCACCTGTTGGTCCTTGAAGCTACCAGAGGCGGATCTATTTGCCGCCGGTGGATTAGATTCCCGGTTACCACGAGGTAGGGGGCACGACGATTCTCCATCTGGATGGAGATGTGAGCACCATCAAGTTTACGCCCATTTCCTTCTAGGATAGCTCTCTCCGCCTCTAATAACTTGGTGAAGCGCACAAAGGCAAAAGTGTATCTGGAGGACCTTCTGCTCCGATGATAGTAACCTATGAGCACATGCTTGACTTCCCCATAAACGGAAAACGCTTCCTTAAGGGCCGACCAATGGATTCTCTTGCTGATGTGGTTGACATAAACCGTGAAGCCACCTCTCTCTGCTGAGCCCTTGGAAGCACCCTCCACACCCCTCTTTCTCCCTCCATTCGCTCCGCTACCAAAAGTGCTCTTCTTCGCTCCGCCGCTCACGCCGCCGCCACTTGCTCCACGCCCGTTCCACGCCATGTTTAGTGTAACAAAAAGTCTTCTTTTAAAAATGAGTTTTGGGACCAAAAAAAAACATATATGTACTTAACAACTAAAAGTATCGTACCCTTATTTGTCATTTTACCCATATCAGCTATCAGTTAAGTTTTACCAACCACTTTTATATAAACTATTAATCAAATCAGCTAATAAAATCAATTGGTTAAACCAACCACTGCAATCAGCTACCAGCTATTAACCGTTTGCGAAACACCCCCTATAATTTTGTTTACCCGACTTGTGTATCAAAATGTAACTTATAAAATAAATGATAGTATATATTTATAAACTTATAATAACAACTCAACTTTGTTTTTACTAATAAATAACTATCATTAAAATTACTAATTCCTTAATCTTTATTTTATTTTATTATTTTTACTAAATTTAATTTTTTATAACATTAAATGTCAATTTAATTGTAAGTTTTAACAAGTTGAAACGTAATATTTAAAGAATGGAGGGATTATAAAATTTTCACCATTACTAAAGGGTTACTTTCTTTGGTCAATCTTAAACAAAAAAAAAATGTAATTAGCTTCTCCAGGTTGTCTCCACCTGTGATTAACTTTCTTATCTATAAACTATAATCCGTCTCCACTTCAATCAATTATTTTAAATTAAAACAGACGAGTGGTGTTTATGTTGGTATCGGAATTTAAAACACAAATTTCATAATTTTAATTTTAATGTCAAATATTTTCATCCGTAGTTTAGTCTACATTCAATTAGTTTCACCCGATAGACAATTACAAGTTATATTTTATTAATTTTTTGGGCTATTATATATATCTTGTTTGACAACTAGCGGATAGCTGATACTATATTACATTAGCTGATAGCTGATTACATTAGATGATTTGACTAGCGGATTGTATTAGCTGGTTGTATAAAAGTGTTTGATAAAATTAGCTGATAATTGTTTGATTCTTTAAACTAGCAAAATAACATATGGATCTATATATTAATTTATTTATTATATAATTATTTTTAATACAATTTAATTAGTTATTAAATTTTAATACATATATAAATGTGTGAGAATAAAAAGAAATAAAAGAGATTAGTTTACAAATGTCACAATCTAAATACGTGAGGTTGAAGAATTAAAATAGAAATGATTAAATTTAGGTTATTTGTAGATTTTTGATAATTGTTAAGGGTAAAAGGGTCGTTATAACTCTTATATCAAAACTTCTAATTTCAAAAAGCTCTTATTAGCGGCTTTTTTTAAATTAGAGGTTTTACCCAAATTCACTCTTTACCAAACATCCAAATTAACAAATTTGACCGGTCAAACCTCTAATTTTAGCTCAAACTTGTAATTTTGACTCAAACCTCTCTTTACCAAACATATCAATATATTTAAACTACTTATAAAATAAATAAGAGGATATTATATATGTATATATATATATATATTTAGATTCACAATTTTCAAATTGTTATAATAACAATAATATAAATTAGGTAAAATTAAAAAAAATTAAATCTAGAGGTGGGAATTGAGTGGGGAATATTCGAAAACCGTGGGGATTCGAACCGACGGGAATGGGTAATATTAAGAAAGCTAAAGAACAGAAAGAAGAAGGTTTCATGTTTATTGATTATAGAAGAAAAAATGAATACAAGTGTGAATCATACACAGTGAAATGAGTTACTTATACACAAGCTTCATTAGCTCCTAACCGTATAACAACTTTAGGCTAACAGCTACCAGCTTTGTAACCACCTAACAATATCAACTATAGCACGGTAGAACGCAGCTCCATGATGTAGCTCCATGAACTTCAACACTGCTTCATTCAACATGCTCCCTACTCTTTCCAATCTCAACTTCATCGGCAGATAAAACACCAAGTTTATGACGAAATTCAACAAAGTATTCTTTGGACTAGTGAAGCCATCTGCCACTTGATAGGCAGCAGGAACATAATTCACAACAAGTTTTCGAGCAACAACCTTCTCTCGAACAAAGTGGACATCGAGCTCAACGTGTTTAGTTTTTGAATGAAAAACAGGGTTGGCACTCATGGCAATTGCACATGTATTATCACTCCAGATTACAGGAATAGTGTCCATGGACACCTTCATATCTTCTAGCAATGCTTGTAACCAGGTAACCTCCGAGGCAACATCAGCAAGACCACGATACTCCGCCTCAGTAGTGGATCTGGACACCATCTTATGTTTTCTGGAGTTCTACAGTAACAAATTGTTGCCAAGAAAAACACAATTTCCTGACACGGACCTCCGATCATCAAGGTTCCCCCCTCCCAGTCAGCATCAGTGAAAGCAACCAGCTGACACGACCCTTGTTGAGGAGTGAAAACAAGGCCAAAATCAAGGGTACCATTTAAGTAACGAAGCACTCGTTTAACGACTATCATATGATGCTCGCATGGTGAGTGCATAAACTGGGCTAACTTGTTGACATTATACACAATATCAGGACGCGTATGACAGGCATAGAGCAATGCACCCACCAGACTTCTGTATTCAGTGGCATTCTTCAATGGACTCGCGGCAGTATCCTGGCTTAGCTTAGGAGTTGACACCATGGGAGTTGGTGTAGCTGTTGCATTCTGCATCCCAGCTTTGACAAGCAACTCCATTAAATACTTACGCTGACTCAAAACTAGTGTATCACCATTGCGTCTAACCTCAATGCCTAGAAAAAAACTAAGCTCACCAAGATCCTTCAGTGAGAACTTGTCACTCAACTGTTGAACAACATCATTAATGGCAGCTGTAGAGGGACTGGTGAAAATAATGTCATCCACGTATACAAGCACATATGTAACTTCACCATTGTTATCACGAGTGAACAAGGAAGCATCAGCCCTGGGCCCTCGAAAACCAATACATACCAGGTGATCTCGAAGCTTAGAATACCAATTCCTGGGCGCCTGTCGAAGCCCATACAAGGCCTTCTTCAACCTACACACCAGCTTAGTTCCATCTTCAGCAACCTTCTCAAATCCTGGCGGTTGATCCATAAAGACCTCCTCGTGAAGATCACCATGCAAGAACGCATTGTTTACATCGACCTGACGCAAACTCCAGTTGTTAGACACTGCAAGAGAAAGTATAACATTCACGGTTGTTGGTTTAACGACAGGGCTAAACGTATCCCTGAAGTCTTGGCCAGGCACTTGCGAGTAGCCCTTGGCCACAAGTCGGGCCTTATAGCGTTGAACCGAGCCATCAGCATTGCGTTTGATGCGGAAGAGCCATTTGCAACCCACAGTCGATCGCCCTGCAGGTAGGCTAACCACCTCCCAAGTGTCATTCTTCTCGAGAGCACCATACTCATCTAATACTGCTTGAGTCCAATTATCAGACTGTAGTGCCTGCTGAATCGTGCTGGGCTCAGTATCGTCCTCAGAACTCATAGCAACATAAACTTTGGGCTTAAAGATGCCATTTCTGCTCCTGGTTGTCATCGAGTGACGGCCCACTGTAGATCCAACCTCCCTCACAACAGCAACAGACTCAATTGTTTCACCTGCATCTGAGTGATCCACAGTATTCTCAATGAAGTCACCAACACTTGATCGATGAACAATATTATCAAGTAACTCAGAAGGTTGTTGATCAACATGACCCAGCTCAGATTGCTGACCAATAGGGTCCACACCTAACACACCAGGACTCACAACTTCTTGAGCACTAGGAGACATAGGTCGAGAGTCAGCAGTATGCATGGAGTTGGTTGACATCCCATGCACTGACGTAACAGGTGAATTAACAGGAGACAATGCACTCTCCACAAGATCTGTGACTACCACAGGAGCAAACGAACCACGTGATATGGGTGGCTCAGCATTTACCTTGCAACAAATCTTCTCCGCACCAGGAACAACATATAGCTTTCCAAGAGTAGGATTCCAACTTCTTTGTGAAATAGACCCTCGTTGCTGAAACCCATCTGCAAACGGAAAATGCCTTTCATCAAAGACAACATGCCTGGAAATAAACACACGACCATCAACAGACAAGCATTGATAACCTTTATGAGAACTACTATACCCCAGAAAAACACAAGGCTGAGAACGATAGTCCAGCTTGTGATTGTTGTAGGCCCTTAGATGAGGAAAGCATCTGCTACCAAACACGCGCATAAGACTGTAATCAGGAATCTTGTTATGAAGCATTTCGAAAGGTGACCTGCCATCTAAAACTGACGTGGGCAACCTGTTAATCAAGTATACTGCAGTGGTTACAGCAAACGACCAAAAACGAAAGGGTAGTGATGCCTGTGCCATGAGAACCAAAGCTAACTCAATTATGTGACGATGCTTCCTCTCCACGACGCCGCTTTGTTGCGACGTATGAGGACAAGTCAACCGATGCTTAATGCCACTGACCTGTAACACTTCTGATAGCCCCCTGTACTCTCCACCCCAATCAGTTTGAAACTCTTTAATTGTAGTGTTAAATTGTTTCTTAACGAGGGCATGAAACAGCTGGAAAGCACGAACAACTTGATCTTTGGATTTCAACATATATAACCAGCAAAATCTAGTCTTGGCATCAACAAACGAAATGTAGTATTTAAAGCCATCAGCAGATGTTACATGCGATGGTCCCCATAGATCAGAGAAGACAAGCTGAAAAGGCATATCATAGGTTGTTGTAGAATCAGAAAACGGTAAACAATGACTCTTGCCCATTCTACAAGGTTCACAAACTGAAGAATTTTTATTACTTTCAGAGGAGAATACAACATCAAGTGTTTTACATGCTTGCACAAGAGAATTGTGAGCAGGATGCCCAAGTCTCCTGTGCCATAGATCATAGCTAGTAGATGCAAGTTGAGTGCTAGCCAAGTTGACTTGAACACACGAACTCGAACATTGACACTGTCTCGAACCATCAAACTCATAGAGCCCACCAGCTTCTTTCCCTTCTAACAGCACTGCACCATTTCCTTCTTCACGAACCAAGCATTTGTTCGCATGAAACTCAAAGTATACAAGGTTGTCTCTAGCAAACTTTGATACAGAAAGCAAGTTCTTGGTTAAGGAAGGAACATGAAACAAATCTTTAACTAACAATGTACGAGAAGGAGTATTGAAAAAAGATTGACCAACTTTAGCAATATTTAAAGCATCCCCATTGCCCACAACAAGCTTACCAGGGCCACTGTTAACCTTGCTTGCATCTGGTGTTACATGATTGGTTGCCCCAGAATCAATCACCCAATTACCAGAGTTGTTGTTGTTGTTACTATTCGAGTCTGCAAGTGAATCAGAAGAACCCCTGCAGCAGGTTAGACAAGTTGAATTGTCAAGAGAGCTAACATGAGCACTGAACTGGTTTTCGCGTCCACTACCATGCCCACTGTCAGCAAGAATTCCAGGAAAACTTTGATTAAACTGTTGCCAACAACGATCAACGGAGTGGCCATTTTTTCCACACAACTGACATTGCAACCTTACACGGCCACGACCTCGACCACCAGAACGGCCTCCAAATTGAGATCCATGTGCATAATGCTGCTGACTATGACTGCAATTCTGAACAACCTGAGATTGTTGCAACCGACCCTTATCATCACACAAGAACTATTTGCCATCTTTGCGCATCTGGGCAACATTAGCAAGCAAAGGTAACTGAGTTTGAGTTTGAAAACCTTTGATCTGTGATTCAGCATCAATTAACACCCTTTTGACCCCATCCAACGTGAACGGATCTTTGCTCGATGTAATAACTGCCATGAAAGGTTGATATTCTTCCGGTAATCCATTCAAGATAGTCGCAATCTGCTCAAGATTGGACACAGAACTCCCACACGCAGCCAACACATCACACACTTCTTTAATCTCGGTGAGATACACACGCATCGTGTCTTCTCCTATGGGAAACGCACGGAGCTTGCAATGAAGACTCATGGCAGTCATCGTGGATTTGTTCGCAAAGAACTGCAACACAGTACTCCATACAGAAGCCGATGTCTCTGCACCAACAAATTCTAGTAAAAGACTGGAGCTAACCGTGGATAATAACCACGAAGCCAACGCACTATCTTGTGCAACAAACGTCTCATAATCATCATTAGCCACCATCTGACCATCAGCACCAGCCACCGTTTCTGGAGGAGGTTTGAGAGCACCCGTGAGCAGTTTCTCCAGCTTGTGACTTCTCACAGTCCACAAGACCTGTTGTTTCCACAACAGAAAATTCATCTCATCCAAGACTACACTGATCCGTTTATTGGTGAACATCTTGGCACCAGCGGATAACTCTTCAGAACTGGTTTCAGGCATTGAAACCTTGACCAGAAAAACGAAAGAGAAGAAAGACTAACAAACAACGAGAGCTAGCGGAAGAAAAGCTCCAAGACCTATGGCGAAAGATACCATATTAAGAAAGCTAAAGAACAGAAAGAAGAAGGTTTCATGTTTATTGATTATAGAAGAAAAAATGAATACAAGTGTGAATCATACACAGTGAAATGAGTTACTCATACACAAGCTTCATTAGCTCCTAACCGTATAACAACCTTAGGCTAACAGCTACCAGCTTTGTAACCACCTAACAATATCAACTATAGCACAGTAGAACGCAGCTCCATGATGTAGCTCCATGAACTTCAGCACTGCTTCATTCAACAGGTAATAACTGAAATCTTTACCCATGGGGACGGGGACGGGGACGGGGAAGTTTTATCACCGAAGCTTAAATGGGGATGGAGACGGGGATTGCTATATCCGAACCGTGAGGATAACCGAACTGTAACAATATAAATAACCGTGGGGATCCCAAAAAATATCCGCAAGGATCCCGATATTTTATTAGATTTTAAAAATATGTACTTAATTATCTATATACCCCTAATATATATCTTAATAAAAAAATCTAACTATATTATTATCACTTCAACTTTCTCTCAAACTCAGCAGCACTCAAGTTTGTCAACATGTTTTTATCTTAGTTTTTAGATATAAGCTAAAACCCTTGTCTAAATTTCCCCCAACACAACACCCTTTCAATCTCCACCATCTCATAACTAATTACAATCGAAGTATTCAAAATTTTATATTTTAAATTGAATTTGTCATTTATTTTGGCCAGTAAAATAGTAATTTTATTTATTTTTTAGGATAGAGATTCCTCAAAAATCGTGGGGATCCGCGTGGAGAAGGTATGGGGATAAAAAAAATTCCCGAAACATATAATGAGAATTTCCCAAAACTGTAACCGCAAATGTTAAGGACAGTGTGGGGAATGCAAAACCGTCACCGATTCCCACCCTAATTAAATCGATTTATTGCCCTAACTGTTAAGCTATAACCAAGAGATTATCGGTACCTATTTTGTGGTTTGGACTTCCAAATCTTGCTCCATATTCAAAGTAATTTGCATTTTTAATTTTCTTAATACTTGAATGATTTTATTTTCCTAATAATAATACTTAATAACTTAAATCATCTTAATTATACTTGTTAAAAAGGTAATTATACTATGCACTAACGATGATTTTTTTTTTGTTTCTACGGACGTTTTAATTTTAGGTTTTAAGGATTTAGTTTAGGAGTTTAGATGTTGTGGTTAGAATTTAGTGGTTGTGGTTAAAATTTAGGAGTTATAGGTTAAAACTTAAATCCTTAACATATTACCCTAAAACATAAACCTTAGATTCTAACCACAACCCTTAATTTCTAAACTTATACACTTAAACTTTAAACCATAAACTAAAAACAAAAACCCTAAAAATTTCCATCCCAGTGCGTGGAACATTTTTCCTTTCAAAAATAAAACAAAAAACAAAAAAATAATATGGTTACTTCTAAAAATGAAGCTTTCGGCTTTTGTTTCTCAAATCATCATCAAACGACATTTTCGTGGGTAATGACATCAAATGTTGGGGATCGAAATTGATGTTTCAACGTCTAGAACAAGTCATAACTCACATGAAACTTAACTTATTAAATAAAGAAAATAATCATTAAAATATGAAAAATAATTTGATATATAGGGGGATAAAATTTATTCTCCTATTTAAAAAAATTGAGATTCGACAATCTTATTTGTTTGAGTATCATTTGTCTTATTTACGTTTTAGTGGGTTTTTTTAATATTATGATTTAAAGTGTTAAGATAAGTTTTAAGGTTTAGAGTTTTAATTTAAAATTTAAATAAAAAAATGTACGGTCTAAATCTTACACAGTTTATGTATCAAATAATTTTCTTTAAATATAAGAAAATTATTCAATACATGTGTTGTGTGTTACGGAGACAACACAATCCTTTATGTTTTAGAAATTATGAGTTTAACTTAAAGTTTACTTTACAAGGTTTAGAATTAGGGTTTATGATTTTTATGGATAGAAATTTGATTTTATTTTAAAAGACTAAATATATAGATTTGTATAGTTTTTTTACCCAACGTGTATCACAAAATGAATCTAATATATATAAGTATAATTAATGAAGCTTCGATGGGAACTTAATTCATCAACTTATATCTAACCATGATATTTTGTCCGATACATGACCATAGACCAGTTTTTTAGAAATCATAATTTTGTTACATATCTTATGGTTTATAATTTTATATATTGTTAGTGTAAAAGAACACTAGATTTCTTGCAATGAAATATATGCGTAGAGAATGGCCCCATATGTAACAAGAGTGTCGGATTGACTGGTCATTACAAGAATACAAATGTTAGCATCATTCTCCAACATTGTCTTTGTCCATCACCTAAATCTTGCCCTTACAACACATGTTTAAAGGAGGAAAATGCCGGTCCAAACTCATTGAAAAACTATTTAAAAACATTTTTGGTTTAATCACTTGTATCCAATTCATTGACTGATTAATCCGGTTCGAGTACTGTAAAGGTTTGTTATAGGGGAAACTCTCCCAACTCAACTTGTTTCATTCACAACGTCGGAATATTCAAACCACTAACCCTGTTTAAAGAATCCAGTGCATCATCCTACTAGACCAACTAATTGTCGAATGATGTGAATTTTTTTTTACTATTAATAAAAAATAAATAAACATGTTACTTAATTATAAGTTTGATGACAAACAAGTCATTTTTTAAAAGTAATAATTTAATTATTCAATTAAAATTTTATTACAAACAGATCACTCTGTTGCTAAAATTGAACGATTTAGTATAATAACAATTTTCGTCCCAAAATTTATATATTTTATTAAGTCGATCCTAATTTGACCTTCATATTCAAAAATTCCATTAGTAAAATGCTTATGTCTACTAGCATATAATGTTAAGGTCATAATGAGTCTGTTCCATTAGATTGTTAGCTGTCTAGTAGTGAAGTGAATGTATCTTTTGAGCTACCATATTTGTCGGTTATCGAGCTGATGGAAATTAGCATGGAGTGTGACAACTGGTCGGAGGGTTATCATGAGGGTACGATGTTAAAATTTTTAAATAGAAAGTTAAATTGATTGAATTAGGATCAAATTTATAAAATGTATAAGTTTCGAGGATAAATTTTGTTGTTATAACATATTGTGTTTTAATTTTAACAGTTGAGTGATTTGTTTGTAACAAAATTTTAATTGAGTGATTAAATTAGTACTTTTAGAGAAAAACGATATGTTTGTTATTAAACTTATAATCAAGTGGCTTGTGGTGTATTTTATAAAAATCTGTGATTAATATAATTGAAGAATTGATAATATTTTTTGTCATTTTATTCGTAATTCAATCAATTATATTTCTAACTATATTTGTCAATTTTTTTGTTAATGACTTATAAACCTATAAATAAAAATAATTACATTTTCTTTTTGGATAAGTTGTGGTGTATATTTATCCAAGACAGCAGAGAAAAACCTGCAGCATTTACAACCTATCCAGGGAAGACTCAACAGGGTATCTCCCAAGCAGTATACAAGTACCTATTTACATTTGTATAGCGTGTGTGTTTGTTTTGAATCCTAATCTGTACAGTG
Source organism: Hibiscus tridactylites (assembly GCA_958450335.1). Lineage (NCBI taxonomy): Eukaryota > Viridiplantae > Streptophyta > Magnoliopsida > Malvales > Malvaceae > Hibiscus > Hibiscus tridactylites. Next base: position 15,460,578 of record OY288273.1, on the reverse strand, counting down.
TCTTTAATACTATCAAGTAAGCTAGCAGCAGTACGAGCAGTGCGACGAAATTTCCTGCGATTCCTTTCTTCCCAGATGTGGTAAATGAAAGAGCCCCAGGCTAACCGAAGCAATAGAACCATGAAAGATTTGCCCTTGAGATTAGCGCAAAGCCACTGAAGATCATCCTCCCAGTTGAAATCAGTCCGACTAATGCTGCACAATCTCAGTATCGAAAACCAGACTTGCCTTGAGTATGAACAGTGACCAAAGATATGATCTCGCGACTCCTGGTCCTCCCCACATAGTAGACATCGAAGATCCACAACCATACCCATCCTCTGAAGCCTATCGTGAGTAGGCAAACGGTCCAAAATGGCCATCCATACAATCAAAGCATGTTTTGGAATATGCAATCCAAACCAAACAACTCTGTGCCAAGGGACTTTATGTGTAGCACCTCGCAGTCCATCCCAAACCTGAGTGAAGTTAGAAACACCAGCATCAAGTAACGTAGGTACGTCTAATCTACACTTTAGCATCTTCTTCAAGCTCCAGCTGAACCATGGTTTTATTGCCACAGCCCAGAAACTCTCCCCCTTAAAAACATAAGTCTGAACCCATGCCACCCATAAGGAACCCTCCACAGTAAGCAGCTTCTTAACAAGCATGATAGTACAAGCTTTGTTCCACATTTCCAGGTCTTTAATCCCCAGACCGCCCTCACTCTTAGACTTACAAATAGTCTTCCATCCCACCCGTGCACCCTTAGCCGATTCATCTTTGCCCCTCCAAAAGAAGCGCATACATAATTGCTCTAACTTCTGTATCACAGCTTTCGGGAGAACGACCTGCCTGCACCAATAGTTAGCAATACTGAAAAGAACAGCTTTGATTAGCTGAAGACGACCCGCATAGCTAAGATGTCTATGACCCCAGATCTCCAGCTTCTCACGAATTTTAATAATCAAGGCATTACAGTCACGTTCAGTCAGCTTTCTCGTAACCAAAGGAATCCCCAAGTAACGCACAGGTAGCTTTCCAAGAGCGAAACCAGTAACAGAGCTCCAGAAAGCTTGTTGATTCTGAGGAACACCAGCAATGAACATCTCAGACTTAGCAGCATTAAGTTTCAGACCAGATATTTCATAAAAGACCTCCAATACACTCTGCACGCCAAGAATAGAATCCAAGCTGCCCTTACAAAAGATCAAAAGGTCATCAGCGAAGCTCAGGTGAGTAAGCTTAACCTTCTTACATTTAGGATGAAACTGGAAGACTCCATTAGCCGCTGCCAGGTTTAAGAGAAGAGATAAAACATTCATAGCCAGCACAAATAAGTAGGGAGAGAGGGGATCACCCTGTCGTACACCTCTTCTACCCTTAAAGAAGCCCACAAGACTCCCATTTAGGGAGATAGAGAACCGGCTACCAGCAAAACATGCAATAGTCCAAGAACGGAATTGAGTTGGCAAGCCAACAACTTCAAGAAGATTAATCATGAATCTCCAGTGCAATGAGTCGAAGGCTTTTTGCAGATCGATTTTCAAAGCACACCTAGGGGAAATATGTTTTCTACCATAGCCTTTAACAAGCTCCTGAGCTAAAAGGGTGTTATCGACAATACTCCGCCCTTTTATGAAAGCTGATTGGTTAGGAAGAACCAACGACGGCATTAGACTAGTCAGTCGCTCCACAAGAATCTTAGTAATAGTTTTATACACAACTGAGCAACAAGCAATAGGCCTAAACTCCTTAGGCTGACTAGCATTAGGCACTTTAGGCACAAGAGTGAGAGCGGTAGCATTGAAAGCAGGAAGCAGGGCAGATGATTTAAAGAAATATTGAATAGCAGCAACAAAATCCAGCCCTACAATACTCCATGCCTGCTTAAAGAACCATGAGGTGAACCCATCGGGACCAGGGCTTTTATCCTTCCCTTGACCAAAGATTGCAGCTTTAATCTCATCACTTGATACATCTTTAATCAGACCATCCTTGACCTCATCAGGAATAACCGACTGAAGAAGTCCTCTAAGACAATCCACACTGCACCCCTTCACCTCTGTATCCACAGCACCTATTTGCCGAGTGAAGAACTGAATAAATTCATCAGCAATGCCATCAAAAGAAGTTACTCTATTTCCATAGCTATCAACTAAATGCGAAATAGTATTTTTCTTTCTTTTCATAGCAACTGTGGAATGAAAGAACTTAGTCCCCTGATCTCCCTGCTGGATCCAATCCACTTTAGCTTTTTGTTGATAGAATTGAGTCTCAGCCTTTTCCAAATCCAAGAGCTCAATCTGCAATTGCTTTTCTTTTTCCACAGCTTCAGAAGCAACTGAGCCAGTCAAATTAGAGAGCTACAGGTCCTCCAGCTCCTTCCTCTTCAACTCCACACGCCTAGAAATGTTGGCAAAGTGTGTAGAATTCAGCTCCCTCAATTTAGGCTTAAGTCTTTTAAGCTTAGCAAATAAAATTTGAAGAGGATTTCCCTCAGCAGGTTCCCTCCAGGATGCAGCAACAACCTCACTAAAAGCAGGATGCAAGGCCCAGAAATTAAAGAACTTGAATGGCTTGGGTTTATGAATGGGGGCCTCATCTTGAAACTTCACAATCCCAGGACTATGATCCGAAACCCCTGGCGCAAGAAACTCCACAGAAGAAGTGACCATCTCCGAAAACCAGGCTTCATTAACCAGCACCCTATCTAATTTTCTGGCCAAAAAATTATCACTTTGCTTATTAGACCAAGTGAAATTAGGACCCGAAAAAGGATGGTCACAAATTTCAATAGCTTGAAGACAGCATTGAAAATCCACCATGTCACTTGAAGTAGAAACTAAGCCATCCGAACTCTCAGAAGGATCAAGAACGATGTTAAAATCCCCTCCAACTATCCAAGGATGTGAACCAACCAAATCAGCAACATGCCTGAGTTGCTGCCATAATTCACCACGCAGTCCACTATCATTACTCCCATAAATTGCCGAGATCAAAACAAGTTTACCCTCCAAAGTACCTTTGATAGTGATACTCTGAGATGCAGAAAAAAACCAAGGAAAAATCTAGATCCTTTTTACATAGTATCCAGATTTTCCCTAACTCAATAGAGGTATAGTTACTAAAACAAGTCCATTCCTCAGACAAGCCAGCAAAAATTCTATCAAAATTACGCTCCCGAACTCTAGTCTCCATTAAACACAAAACTTTGACCTGCAGCTTTTCCAATCGAGCTAAGACCTTTCGCTGCTTGCAAGGGTTATTGAACCCTCGAATATTCCAAAATGCAAGACTCATTGAGGAGTGGAAGAAGCCCCACGAAGATCCACAGCCTCAGGCACTTTAGTCTTTATTTTCTCAGATTTCTTAGCCTTCAACTCATTAAGCAAAGATGTAACTCCCAAAGAAGCAACTCTCGGCTTCCTCCCCTCCAAGGAATCAGCCTCAGCTCCTTGGAGAGCATCAAACCTATTCTTCGAGGGAAGCACACCACGGCCCTTACCCTTTCCTTTACCTTTCCTAACCTCCGGGCTCTGCAAAGGAGGAAAGTCAACAGAAACCACCATATTAGGTGAAGAGGTCACCAGATTAGGCGAAGAGGCCACCATAGTTCCCTCCAAATCCACAGGAGCATTAGCATTTACAGCACTATCCAAGCCAGTCTTCGGATCAACCTTCATATCAACAGGGCCTGGATCAGGAGAAGAAGCAGCAACACAAATTGCATCAACAGGAACACCATGGCCTGGATCAGCAGATCTAATTCCAGCATCAGAATTCAAGGCACCAACACAGGATGCAACAGCAGGATTAACAGCACTAGTTGCAGCAGAAGAGGTCGAAGCACCATTACAGGATGTATCAGGCCTATTCTCCGTTACAGCAGTGCCAAGAATGTCAGCAGTAGTTGGAACCTTAGGTCTCCATTCAGTATGCGTAGTCGCACCCACATGCACTTCATTACAGAGCTTATCTGAATGACCAAACAATTTACAGGAGGAACAACTAGCAGGCATCCAGGGAATTTTCACCTTCACCGTAACCACAGACTGATCTTTCATTTTAACAGAAATCAAACGAGGCAGTTTTGAACCCGCAGCAACCTCAACACACACCTTGGCAAACTCTAAACGCTCACGAGAAGCAGTTATAGAGTCCATGTACAGAGGAACACCCAATCCACTAGCAATATAACTCAGACCAAGCCTAGAATATAGCTCCAAAGGAACGTTATAGAGTTGAACCCAAACAGGCATACGAGAGAGATCGAAATCTAACCTCTGTAAGTTTGGCTCCCACTTGCGAAGAATCAAGGGTTTATGTTGAATGTGCCATGGTCCATTCTCCAGCACCCAGTCTCGAGCAGTGGCGTTAAGAAAGGAAAAAACATATAGATTGGTCCCTGCCAAACTAACCCTAGTAAGAACATCCTTCCCCCAAAGTGAAGATACAAGTTTCTTCAATGCCAGAAAATTTGGGGCAGCTCCAATAAACTGTCCAACTAGAGAATACCTCCATTCAGCAAATAATTACATTTAAATACATTCAAAGCAATAATTTCTATGAGAGAGCAACCAAATCAAAACTTAATTAATTTATTTGAAGTCGTTTATGAGTGGGGATGATGATGTGGAGACCAGTCACATGTAATAGGGTCTACTTTCACTCGTGTGGCATGTCAACGTACGGAAAATTTATTAGATAGATTCGACTTATTACGTCATTCGTAATTTTATTTATTTAATTTTTAAGGTAAATTTTCACATTTTTCTTATATGTTAATAAAAATAGATAATTATAATTTAAAAATTAAAATAAAATAGATGAACTTTATTGGTTGGGACGAATGACATGGTCAGACAAATTCCTCAACAAAGTATGATATTTTTGTATAATGTGCACGTGCATCGATATCCCCAATAATTATAATTTATAAATGCCAAATTGTCAATGCCTCTGGTTTCCTTCTCTACTAGAAAAATCACCGCATATAATATAATTGTAAGAAAATACTTCTATAAATATGGACGGTTAATTCCATATTTCCATTAGTTTTAAATTAGTATTTATATTTTAAAAATGTTTAAATAGTTTTAGTCCTTGAGTTTGTCACTTCTTCCAATTTGATATTTTATTTTCTAATTTATCTAAACTTTCATTCCATAACTAATCTAGTGCTTATTTTTGAAAAATTCTACCACGTGCGACGAACACCGATGAACACCACTAATGATGAATACCGATGAACACTATTAAATTAATTAATAAAGATTTAAAATTTGAAGGACCCATAATACAATTAAAAATTATTTTTAAAAATTCAATTAAATTATTTTATATATATATATTAAAATTTTATTTTTTAATAAGGGTACACTATATATTTAGTACCTCACATATTTTCGCTTCTATTGAACCCTCATTATTTAAATATTATTTTAATTTGACCATATTCTTTATAAAAAATAATTTAACCCTTAACCATCAACCTAAAACCCTAAACTATTAAACCTTAAACCCTTAAACTCTTAAACCTATACTCTAAACCATATACCATTAAAAATAATTTCACCATCATAGATTCAATTCAATTCAATGAATTGTTGAATTCTCCTAAAAAATTCAATTAAATTATTTTTTATATATATCAAAATTAATTTTAATATAATTAAAGGAGATTCGAGTTTAATTAAATTGTGGCACAAATCCAAACTGACTGCAATGTTGGTGGAATTGATTCAATACCAGGAGTATACCCAATTGCTTCCTTTATGGCATCCCTAATGTCCTCCAACTTATAGAATTCATCGTTCGGTTTGACTCCTACGAACAAATTTGATCACGTCAAACTCGTTTATCTGACGTTTATATTTAACACATTCGAATCTGAGTAAAAGAAAATAAATTCTGAGAGTACCTGCATTTGCTAACGCATTGAGGAGGTTGGCCTTTCTTTTCAACGCGATTGTCGCTCCGAAGTATTGACGTTGGTCGAGTTCGGATTCGGAGCAAGTCTCGTGCCTGAGCCATTCATGAGTCCAGAACTTGATTCCGTCGTTGCTGGGACAGGAAAAAGTGGGCCATTCCTTCTCCATTGTCCGAATCAGATCTGAAATCTATTTGCTATGTAAATGATGATTGGGTATTAGTGTGGATAAACAATATGTTGAAAGAGTATAATGTAAGTAAATAATTGGGAATTTAAGTGCAATTGGTATAATTAATTTTGATACATATAAAAAATAATTTAATTGAATTTTTTAGGAGAATTCAACAATTCATTGAATTGAATTGAATCGATGATGTTGAAATTATTTTTAATGGTATATGGTTTAGGGTATAGGTTTAAGAGTTTAAGGGTTTAAGGTTTAATAGTTTAGGGTTTTAGGTTGATGGTTAAGGGTTAAGGGTTAAATTATTTTTTTATAAAGAATATGGTCAAATTAAAATAATATTTAAATAATGAGGGTTCAATAGAAATACGAAAATAGGTGAGGTACTAAATATATAGTTTACCCTTATTAAAAAATAAAATTTTAATATATATAAAAAATAATTTAATTGAATTTTTAAAAATAATTCTTAATTGTATTATGGGTCCTTAAAATTTTAAATCTTTATTAATTAATTTAATAGTGTTCATCGGTGTTCATCATTAGTGATGTTCATCAGTGTTCGTCGCACATGGTAGACTCATCCGCTTATTTTTAACATGGATGAGTTCGGAATACATATCACTCTGAAATTATGACATGTGGTAACGTTGACATCATTATTTGAATTTTTTTCCTAAAAATGTAAAAAAAGTAGCAAAACCACAATTGATCGAGATAAGTATAAATCTCTCCATCATTGTCTAAAACTGATTAATATATCGTTAATCCACCAACAACCAGTTAGTCTAGTGGAATGAAGTATTAGATCTTTTAAGCAAGATCATGAATCGAATATTAACATAATAAGCGAAGCAAATTAAATTAAGAATGTTACCCATAACAGGTCACTACACTAGTACTCGATTTGAATTTATCAATCAATAGATTAGATACCAGTGATTAAACTAAAAAATAATAATCCCATAAATTCAATTATAAACACACATTCGTATCTTTTGTATGGTGATGATGGGGTTAAGTGGCCAACAAATAAACATGACTAAAAAGCCATTCGGGCAATGGTGGGATAATGGCTGCTAATGCCATTGCCAATATATAAGGTCGATGCCTTGTCTATGCGTCCACTTGTGTCCTCCGATTTTTCTTATCTAGGGCACCCTTGTCTTACTCACAACCCTTTTTTATTTAAGGGTCGTTTGGCAACTTCTTTTAAATAAAACAGAAAAAACTTTTTTTTCTCGACAATTCCTTTTGTGTTCAAAAAATGAAAAAGAAAATTGCGAAACAAAATTTCCATTTTTCCGGAAACATGCTTTTGTTAGTTTGTGGCACTACTACCATTCATAAGTGAATAATGTCCATAGATTATATATATTTATGAAAAAATATATATATTTATGAAAAAATTATAAATATTATTTCATCTAGAACATGCATTGTTTTTTCCCCGAAATTTTAATTGAAATAATATATTTTGTTTACTGTAATTATGATACGGTGAAAAATCAGAGTTGAGAAGAATAAAATATCATGGGATAGGCTGATTTGGCATTTAGGTCGCATTCTCAAAAATTAAGTCATAGCTTCGATAACAATTTTGGAGAAGCGGGGACTACAATCTAACTCTAAGAAAAGAAAAGGACGTAATACAAGAGTAGATAGGACCTTCCATCATTTTATATTGAAAAGGAGAAGAGTAATAAAATTAAATAATATAATATATTTTTTTGAAAAATTATTATTTAGGGCAGAGTAAATTTATTTCAAATGAGTATTGAATCCACAATCTAAAAAAAAAGTTATACTAATCGAAAACTTTTAACAATATAATTTAGAGATTGTTGGCTAAAAGAACATAACTTAAATATATAAAAATAAAACATGCTAAAATAAACATAACAAAGCTTGGGAAAAGAGAGAGTAAATATAAGATGAAAGAAAAATTATCAAGGGTCGTCGATCAACACAAATCTAATTTTACGGGCGACAACAAAAAAAAAATAAAAAAAAATAAGCTAACATATGAATGATTATATATAACATGGACATACATATGGGTGCTGGAGGGTATCTGCACCCCTTAAAAATTTTAAATTTTCTTATATTTTATATATTTTTTTTTATATTTTTATTAATAATCTAATTATGTACCCCTAAAATTTTATAATTTTGCACTTTTACATTTCTAATATAGTTTCCTGATTATGTACCCCTTACATTAAATTCTGCGTCCGTTCCTGTATAAAGATAAGCTAATGAAAGATCTACTAATTGACCTAGTGGTTAAGGATGTTCATATTGATCCCGTCTTATATGAGTTTAAATCTCGGTATTAGCTAACGGTGATAATCAGTATTGTATTACTTGACAAACCATGTCATTCCCTTTTGTTGTATTTCCCGACTTATATGTACCCTTTTCCTCCAATTAAGTTTAAAGAGGTTTTAATGAGGCAAATAAGTTCGATAGTTTTTTCAATAAAATTCAGATTGCTGAGAAAAAAAAACAAATAAACCATGCCATGCCCAAACCCTTTAAACTTTAACTAATAGACAAATATCAATAATAATAAAAATAAATCCTTCCATTGTCACTATCTTTTGTTTCTTCATTTTTAGAACATATGCTTTTTTTTTCTTTTGCATGATGAATTAAAAAGTAACCTACCATTATATTAATACACAAATACATGGAAAATTTATCCATGCATGTAAAATAGGTTATACTTGATTTCAATAAAAAGGAAAATGCAGCATGATTAGGGTTCCAATTTCACCTGATGATGGGAAAACTAAGTCCACTTTCAGGACCACTATTATTTCAACCCTACATAGCTAGCTGCAATGCTAGATTGTAATCATATCTAGAGCAGCACTATACTATATATAAAATCTTTCAGGTCACCAAAATGAGACAATTTCTTCATAAGAATTCCATTTCTGTAATTATTTATTCTGGGCGTGACTATCTGTGTGTATCATTCCATTATCATTGACTTCTGCAGATTTAAATGCTTCTGCAGATTTCAGACCTTAAATTTTCATATGTTACTTGTAAAATTTTCATGTTGGGTTAATTCTGGATTTGAGTTTAAATCTAAGTTATTAGCTTCATAATGAATTTGGATCCGAGTTCGGGTTTTGTAATAAATTGTTTCTTCAAACTGAAAAAACTGTTTAGACACTACACATAGAGACTTGAAATCCCAATGCAAATAGATATAGTATTAAATTCAAGACATATTTCTTAGTCTGCGAGAGACTGTTAGGAGCTTTTGCTGAAATTGAGTTGTTCTCGATCCAAAACATATGCTTTCATATTAATATAGAATATTGTATGATATACTCGTATTATTGACTCGATAAGGCCCCTAACAACTACAAAGTTTTACTCAAAAATAGCTTGTCTCAACGAATTATTACGAAGGAGAAATAAAATATACAAGATAATTGACATATAAATATGCAAATAGCTTGTTTCAACTACAAAGTTTTACTCAAAAATCCCAATGCAAATAGATATAGTATTAAATTTAAGAAAACCTTTAACCCCTAGAACAAAAAAATTTGTATAAACTAAAGTTTACACAACTTGTATATCAAAATTTTTTCCTTTTACTTTTTACTATCTATATTTAAGTTCAAATCCTCCCTTTTAACCTAATAATCAAACAAAATAATAATAGCATTGGTTTGATGCCTTTTCTTTTGTCGTGTAAGGGTACGAAATTGAATCTCATTTCTTAAAGAGTATAAAATATTTAGAACCCAAGGTTGCAAGAGGGTTATTATTTTTCATTAGAAAAAGGGAAATAAATAAACAATGTAGCCCATTAAGGAGACCAATTGTAATTAAGAATTGATTATTAAATCACCCACCTCCCTCTTCTTCTGGTGTTTATAATCCCCTTTTGATGATAATGCTAATCAGCTCAAAAACTCATTATCAAACAACCCACTAAAATACCCAGATGACAGGATCCAGTTCACCCTGTGGTGCCTGCAAGTTCTTGAGGAGAAAATGCGTTAGGGGTTGCGTTTTTGCACCTTATTTCTGCCATGAACAAGGTGCCACCCATTTTGCAGCCATTCACAAGGTGTTTGGTGCAAGCAATGTTTCTAAGCTGCTTGCTCACCTACCTGTGAATGACCGATTTGAAGCTGCTCTCACCATCTCATATGAAGCTCAAGCTCGGGTCCATGACCCTATTTATGGCTGTGTTTCTCATATCTTTGCTCTCCAACAACAGGTTTCTCCCACTCTTTGACCTTGTTTTTGCAAACCCTAACTTTTGTTTCAAACATGAATTTAAATAGTGGTCCGCAACCGTAGTAGCGGCCGCTATAAGGGATTCAAATAATAGTCGGCTATCTTAATAGCGGCTTTCATATAACGATGGTGGTGCCGTCTGAAATTGTTATCGTGGAAAACAACGGTCTATAATGACTGCAATAATATTTGTTATGCCTGCAGCTGCGATCACAACCATAATTTAAATCTCCGGCCACTATATAGCGATGTGAAGTGGCTATTAGCGGCAATAACGGGCTGTTGTTCCTGCTATGTTTTACAGTTTGCGAATTTAAAACAAAATTCACAACCGTGATACCCTCACCATAGTAATATTAGTTAGTTATGTTTGGAACCGCGATAAATGCAACACGACTGAAAACACGTTTCTAACCGCAATTTAAATCCCTGGTTTCAAGTGGAGATCTAATTGTTGTTGCTTCTCTTCTGCAGGTTGTCAATCTGCAGGCACAGCTTGCTTCTCTCAAGGAACTACAAGCAGCTCAGAGCGGTCTCAATGGCTCTGTTACGGCAAACCCTAATGACAGATACCTTGGGAAACATCATAATCTTCAAGATGTTCAAAGCTGGTTTCACCCAGATAGTTCGAGCATGGCACCGGATTTCAATCCAAATTCATATGGGTTCGTGAATCCAACTAGCTATTCAGGATCTGAAAATTATGGCTCGTTTACTACAGCTTTTGAGGAGGCTCCTCGTTCCATGTCTTCCTTTGACATGCAAACAAACGACAGACAGTGGAGTCATTGCCAGGATGTTGTTGACGAGCTTCAAGCTATTGCTTTTGGCTATGCTCAACATTCATGATGGAATGGAAGGGAATGAACTAAAACCGGTGAAGACACCATTTTCCACCTTCCGGTTTTGAATTGCTTGCTGCATATTTTTGAAACATATATATGCACTTTTTGTGGCTATAAATAAAAGCTAGGAGCCCTAGAAATTGTTCATAAAACCAGAAACCCTAAAATATACCCTATTGTTTGTTTGCTATATACTCTAGTGTAACCCTGGAATATTGATAAAGTTAACGATCAATTTTATAAAAGATTCAATTATCTATGATTAGGACGGTGGGAGAAGCAAATCACATGAGCTCGAAATAACATACACTTCTTAAGTATTTAATCTTAGAAAATAGAGGGACAAAAGTCTAATGAAACTTAAGTTTAAACTGATAGGACTTAAATGCTCCTCCTACTCTCTAAATACATTCGCCCGTTGTGATTGGACTATGGACTATGGAAATAAACATTAGGAAGAGTATGCTTACATCTTTTTCATTATGATCCCAAGAAAATAAATTATTCATGGAACTTAACTTAGTTCGTTGGTTCATCTACACTGCTTGTTTTTAGAGTAAAATAGAGAAGGAGATGGTAGATATTGAGATTTGAAAATAGCTTGTTGAAAACTAATGAATGAATTGTATAGGTTAAGATTCAAATTTTATATCGTTTCCGTCCTTTCTTAGTATATATATTAATATTTGATCTATTGATTGATTAATCTGGATCTGATACTATAAATATTCAATATGGGGCAACCCTCCCAATTTAGTTTACATGCCTAAATTCAAATCTCTGACTTTTTTAGGGATCCAACGCTTCATCCACTAAACAACTGGTAGTTGGTTCGACATTTTAATTCTTCATTTCCATAATGTTTCCCTATAGTGATTTGTAGGAAGTAAAAAAAACATATCCCAAAAGGGAACCATTTCTAGAATTAAGATTGTATGTGGTATATTATCTAAATCTCTTCAGCGTTGCTTGTTTAATGCAGCTTACCTATGGTCATCTCATTATGTCTAAATCTCTAATCTTACTCCATGGATTACTTAAACTTGCAGGTTTATTTGCTATTTATGGCTCTTTTTGGTGGGTATTTTTCCTTTAATATTTGGCATAGGAGAATGTTCATCAAATTAGAAATCTTCTAATTTGAAAATCTAAATATGAATTGAACACAATTGATTCATAATACATATATTTATTTGAGATAATAAGTCTCGTGTATCTAAACTCCTTCATGTATGTTATAAAAAGATTTATAAATTTTGAATGAAGTAGGCATGCTCAGTTCTTCACATTCTTGCTTAATAAACAGCAAACAAATAACATCATATTAGCATATGTTGTATGTTATCATCCTTTACTTTTAACATTCTCCTGAATCTGTATAGATTATTATCGACTCATATCGATGTATTTTTTCATTAAATTTCATGTATTAGTTCACCAAACACACAAGTCTACCGCACATTAACAAGAGTATCTTTTAAAAACAGATATTGTGCCGAGCAAAAAAAAAAACAGATATTATACTCAAACAATACTCCAAATTATACATAACAACAAATTAACAAAATCAAATTTATCTATACATATGTCCTTTACCTTAACATGATTCAAATCGATGTTCATCAACATGCCAATGCAATGGATTAATTGGGTATCAAATTAGTAATAAATGATTAAAACTCAGTTTTAAGAAGGGTAATTAGTGTTATTAAAAAGATGTTTTGATGTTGATAAAAAAAAGGTGTTTTGATTTTTTTATACTTTAACATACTTTAAAATAAAATAATTGAAATTCACTGGTGAATTTATATACAAATATTTTATCACTCTACCAATGCTCATTCGTTGAACAAATATTTATAAATATATTTTATTTATGTAAATGTTATCTTTTACTCACATAGTTGGTGTGACAAAATATTATTTTTTTAATTAAAGCATTTTCAAAATCCATATTTATACTTATTATCAGTCATTGACTGAGGTTGTGCCGCGAGTAAACTAAATGTCCACTCAATTGAAAAATGACTAAATTATCTTTTTACTTTAAATAATAATTAATTTTATATAAAATTTAGGAATTTATCCCCCAAAACTAATGGATTACTTTTCCCTAATCCTTGCGCATCATAGATTTCCATCTCAAAACTGGCCCAAGCAAAATATAATTACCTAAGTAGGGCCCATCCTATAGACCCACTAAGTAAATATGGGTTGCAATTAAGACCGGATTGTTGTTAAGTTATTCATTGTTAAATTTCAACAGATCTCATTAATTAATACAAGAAACTGGAATTTATCAGTGTTACATTATTATTTATTACTTTCAAGAAATTGGAAATCATGCTGAAGGTTGTATTCAGGGACGGATGAAGAATTTTATGTTAAGAGGTGAATTTCTAAAATTTTAGGAGGACGAACTTATATATTTTTAGAGGGAATAGATTTTCAATAAGAAATACATAGTAATTTTCTAAATTATATAAAAAATTTAAACTTTTAGAGGGGCGATTGCCCCCTTCGATCCATCCCTGGTTGTAGCGTGTCTTGAGTAGGGGTGTTCAATCGGTCGGTTCGGTTAACCGACCGAACCGAACTTTCAAAATTTCATTAACTGAATTTTTTTCATATTAACCGTTAACCGAACCGAAAAAAGTTCGGTTAATTCGGTCGGTTTTCGAATTAACCAAAATTTTTTAGAAATTTTTGGGTAAATCACCCAAATGGTCACTAAACTATTTTAAAATAATCTTTTTGGTCACTAAACTTTCAAAAATTATAAAATAACCATTAAACTTATCGAACTATTACAAAATAGTCATTAACTTGCACGTTATAAATTATTGATAAATCATTTTGCGCTAATTTGATAAAGTTTAATGACCATTTTATAATATATCAAAAATTTTAATGACTATTTTATAATTTTTAAAAATTCAGTGACTAAAAATAAATATATGAAATATATAATATATAATATATAAAAATTTCGGTTAAATCAGTTAATTCGGTTAATTAACCGATTTCGAACCGAATTAACCGATAACCGAAGTTTAAAAAAATCATTAACCGTTAACCGACCAAACCTAAAATTAACCGACCGATTAACCGAAAAAATTTCGATCGGTTCGGTTAGTTCGGTTTTAACCGAAGTTTGAACACCCCTAGTCTTGAGGCATAGATGCCAATTGGTTGTAGACTGTTTTTATTTTGGTTTTTCGTGTATTGTTTAATCGATTTTTTGTGTCTGATGTGTGTATTTGTTTAGAACTTTTATATCAATTGTGTTTATAAGTGATTATATTATTAATAAAATAATTTTCTTGAAAATAAAATTTAAAGTTTAAAAGTTGTTGTGTAATGAATTAATTAAAAAAACTTTGATTTTTTTTTTACATTCTTTGAGTTTTTATGTTTTATTTTTTTAGGAGATTTTTTGTGTGGACATAATTATCAAGTTCCTCTTCATACTTTGAGGTGTATTTTGTTATATCTTTTCTTATTTCATTTAAATTCAATTTCTTGATAAAAAAATTATCATATCTTAAAAAATTAGATTTTTTTACATTTGTATCCCTCACTTTTTAAATATTTAAAATTTCCCTTAACTTTAAATTCTGGCTCTGTTTCTAAACTAGACACAATCTTTTTTTAATCTCGATTGTAAAATTTAAAAAAAAAAACTTAGCTAGTTTAACATTTAATTATTTTCATGATGGGAAAGCTCGGTGTGGTGGGTGATTAGGGATCATTCTAGTTCCTGGCTGCATGGTTTTACTAAATTTATTGGTTGTTGTTCAATCGTGGAAGCTGAGTTATGGAGTATTTACTTGAGTCTTGTTATTGCGTGAGATCTAGGCTTTCGGAGCTTAGAGGTGGAATCTGATAATGCTCAAGCTATAAAGCTTATTCATCAGGTAGAGCGTGATGGTTTTGCTCTCGCTATCACTCGTGCTATCCAGGATGTGGTCCAAAGAGATTGGTGTATCTCGATTCGTGCTATCCATAGGAAGTGCAACCAAGTTGCAGATGCTTTGGCAAAACATGCAAGTTTCTCGAATATCGACTTAGTTCTTTTGAATTCTATTCCAACTTTTGTTGTTGGTCTATTACGCGAGGACTTAGTTCCTCCTAGGATGTAATCCTCATATGTTTTGTATATCTTATCATGTGCACTATTTTTCCTCCATTAAGTTTAGGGAGGTTTTTTAACGAGGCACATGATAACGATACCCCTTTCTTATAAAAAAAATTAATTATTTTTATACACTATTAATTAAATTTTCTATTAAATTGATATCACGTGTTAACCATATATTAATTTAATTGGAAATTGAAAATATCATTATTTTAGATAATAATTAAAAATAGGGTAAACTACACAAGTGACTATATAATCATGGGGTCGTTCCTATTTTAATCACTGAACTATTAAAGTGCTTCCAATCAAATCACTCACCGTTAAAATCTAATAAAGAGTGACGTGTCTATTAACGAAAATTGGAATAATTCTACATTTAATCATTGTTACTTACACATTATATCAATTTAGTCTTAAATTTAATTTAATTCAATAAAATTAATCAATGGCTTAAATATACACTTGGTACCTGAACTAGACTCTTCCTCCCATGTTGGTACCTAAAGAATTTTTGCTCCCAGGCTGGTACATGAACTAGATACTTTCTCCCAAGTTGACACTTAAAGAATTTTTGCTCCCATTTTGGTACCCAAACTTTAATTCCATCCACTATTATGATTCTTTTATTAACATATTTAGTCTCCAAAACTTATATGTTCTATCAATTTGGTCCTATTTTCAAATGATTTAATAAATTTAACCATTTCTATTTAAAAACACCATCAATTTAGTTATTTTTTGATACTGTCAAATCAAACAACCCTAACATATTAAAACAATAATGAAATAATTATATTCTACCATAAAACAACATCAAATTATCGTTAAAAAAAATTTATACCTGAAAAGTGATATAACATTTATAGGAAAAAACAAACAATTTAAGGGGAAATGGTTAAAAATTCAGATCAGTGTAGTTGAATACGATTTTTTTATTTCTTCATTTATGATTATTTAAAATAATTTTTTTATAACATAATTGTCTATTTTTTAAAAAAATGCTTCATTCATGGTCCACAATTGCAACTCGTGTGCATATAATATACAATAAAAGTTAAAATTTCAAATGTTCAGATTAATCAATAACAACATTCATTTTATTAATTAATACTTAATAATAAAAAATAAAAAATTCACCCCATTAATTTACAAACTTTTCACATATCTTTTGTCGAAGATCAGAGTCGGAAGTGTTTGTCATGGTTCTAACATCTAACATAAATACAATTAATTAAATAATTATATATTATAACATAAGGGCTCTTGTCCTGCCCTTTTAAGGATAAGAATGTCAAACAGACAGACCATGCTCTCTTTTTATCTTTTGAACCCTTTTTTTTAACATATTTTATTATATAAATGTGTCAGCCTTTAATCTTCCTTTTCTTAAGCTCACATTCAATAATGATCACTCATCTCCAAATTAATTAATTTTCTTTGGAATAATTACCTTCTTTTCAAGTGCGAGTATTAATGGAGTCCAACAAAGGCCTTCTAGAGCTTAATATTCTTTATATTTTTTTGCTTCTTTGTATTTTGTATAATGGAGACTAAATATGAAATTGAAAGGGATAACCGTGGTTTAACTATTTTTTATAATAATCAATATTTAATTTATTAATTAATAATTCATATTGAGTATTGTAAAGACGAGTTATCTTCCAATTTAATTTATCTAATTCACAACGTCATGATTCAAACTTGTTGTACCTCCGCCACACGCCCCCGCCAAACTACCTCCGAGGAAAATACTACCGCTCCTGCACTATATTCCGACAGTCTCCAAAGGCTCACCTCCAAGATTTGCGAAACCTCCAGAGTCTGAAAGCCTCTGAAATTCATGAGCCCCTGTTGCAAAACCTCCGATTTAGTTACTACTATTATACTTTATCCTTTCATTTAAAATTGAACTTTTACTTAATCTGTTAATCATATGTTTACTTATATATCTATATATATATTTAAAAATATAGATACTGAACTTCAATTTTATATATTTAATACCATTTCTTAAAAAATGATGATAAATTGCTCTATGCCTCAAGGGTTTCTATATGGAGCTTAAAAAGATAAGTTTAATTACAATATCCTTAAATAATATTGGCTATATTGATTAGATAATTAAAAGATGGCAAAGCTCTCTTAGCTCATAATCTGTACCCTTTGGATTCAATCAGGGGAACATTTTGTCTGAAAACATGAACACAATGCCATAACCAGCCATAGGTTATTGGTATTAAAATTAGAAAAAGAAACACTTAAAATGTTAGGTAAACCCACTATTTAATTACAAACAGGACCCTGGGTGTGGACCCCAAGGATGCTTCATCAAGTGCCTTGTTGCCACTAATTACCATCCTACCACTCACAGTATCTTCCCCAAAATCCCCTATTTGTGAAGTGATCATAGTTTCTATGTATAATTCCATGTTATCTGAATTTGGACCAAATGAAATGTTGCAATGGATTCCTTGGGAACCCTTTGCTTAATCAGTTTTGTTTCTTCTTTTATGTGTCTAAAGTATTCTAAACAATCATTGAAAAAAAATTGATTTAAGAAATTGATTATCTATGTCTGGTGCTATAACTCGATGACTCAACTGATTGATTATTCTTTTTTTGTTTATGTTATCCGAATTTTTCTACTCCCCTTCAAATATACGAAAGAACTTTAAAACTAACATCTCATTTTAAATTTGGGTAATATAGGGTTCAAAATTTGTATGTGTATAAGTAATCTAGCATTAGTCTAGATAGGTATAGAAAGAGAAATAAACCTACATAATTTATAGGTTTTATTCTTCAATTAACGCTTATAATATATTAAATTATTGATTTTTTTGCTTGGCAAAAAATTAAATTATTAATTCAATTTATATATCTGAATTTATTATAAAATCTCAATCTTGAATCAAACAATAATCTGTTGAGTTAAGTTTTGTTATATTATATATGGGAGTAGAACTAGATTCTCGAAGGAACAAATTATAACTTTTTTTTTTTGAAAGTATAGAGCAATTTATAATTATCCCATAAAATTTTCAATTTTACTATATAAAATAAAGGTAAAAGAATTTTTTTTTTGGGAGAGAGCTAGGGCCCCTCCCAATATAACTAGTATATATTCCTCCTTGATTATACGCAACTTGTAGATCTAAGTAATGTTATTCAATTTTATCCTTTTAAGTTACTGTAATTTTGTCATATCCACCCTGTATTGTTTGGATCAGAACTGAAATTATACGATTTTTCACAGCATATTATCACCATCAACTATGAAACTTCATTGTACCATTATTTAAATTTCTGAAATGAACTATCTCGAGATATATATACATACATATCATTGTTGGGAAAAAGATAACCAGACATGAGATCAGAATCGTACTCAACAGAGAGAAGAAGAAGAAAAACGAAAAGGATGATTGAGTTTAGTTCCTCATCATTCTAAGGGCAAGTGCTTGAAGCTCACCCAGATCACCATTACTGTATGATATATTCTTCTTAGGGAAATTACAAAACTCCTCATCTCTGCTTTGTATTTCCTGCAGGTTCACGCTTTCACCATTGTTGAGTTCAACCGAGTCGAGTGAGCTTTGCGGGGAGATTTGGTTCATATAGCTCGAATGATAACTTGGGTTGGAAGGCACACCACAAAGGTTTCCGTTTCCTTGCCACTGATTTTGAGCTAGTTGAGCCTGCACTTGCATTAATTGAGCTTGCAGACATGCAGCCTATGAAAAACAATCCAATATTAGAATATGAATCTGAAAAAAAATGTTCAGATTACAGCATGAGAAAGGGAAAAATAAAAATGGAACCTGTTGTTGTAAGGCGAAAATCTGAGCAACGCAGCCGTGAACGGGATCCCTTAACCTAGCTTCGGCTTCGTAGGCAATGGTTACGACCGCCTCGCAACGATCGTGAGCCGGGATATGCAGCAATAGTTTCGACACATTGCTAGCCCCAAACACTTTGTGAATGGCTGCAAACCTTGCGGGGCCTTGTTCTGAGCAAAAGTAAGGAGCAAAAACGCAGTCGGAGGCGCATTTTCGTCGCAGGAACTTGCATGCACCGCAAGGCGAGCCGGTTCCGGTGGTAGATGATGATGCCATGGCAGAAACAAAAAGAAGAGAAGAGAAAGATAAGTTAGACAACAAAGAATGTGGAGAGTATAGCAATCATAGAGGAATTTGAGAACACACGAGTACACTAGGAAATGGTGCTATAAAAAAATGGGGCTATTGGGAGGGTACTAAGGGGCAAAACCGAAAGGTTGTAGGGTTATAAGAAGTGTGAATAGGGGAGGAGGGGACATTGAAGGGCTTTATGTAGGGTTCTAAGGGAACATTTAATAATGGTTTTTTTTTTGGCAATATGGGGATTGTTTTTCTAATGGTTAATAGACCAAACTAGTGTATGAGTTTTTAGACTTTGGGGTTATGTTATTTGGGGAAAAAATTGACAAAAGTTTTTTTTCGCGTCTCTTTCTATCTCTCAATATATAAAAAAATAAATTTTAAATTCTAATTTAAATTTTAAACCCTAAACTTTAAAATACATATCATACCTTAAACTTTTTAAACTCTAACCCTACCCTTAAAACTTCAATTTTAAACTTAATTTTTTAGTGTGAGGCATAAAAATACGCATCGGAACGAGAATTTTTATTTAATTTTTTTATTACAAGGTTTGATTTTGTGTTTTTTTTCGCCGATCGCCGCACCTTGAAACTGCTGCTCGTACCACCCTGCCGTTAATGCCTACCGACAACCACTTACGACACTTTTTTAGCGCATTTGGTTAATGTCGTGGTTTAGTCTTTCTTTGTTTAAACCCTTCTAGAACACTAATGAGACTCAAATAAATGTCTGGATTATGAAAAACTAAGAAGTAGAACTCATTTGTAACACACTAATTGAGAAATTTGTGATTCCAACTCCGTGTTCGATCCTATGTAGTTTTTATATATGGGTTTGAACCTAATTTTATGTTGGTTTAAGTCCTGTAATTGTACATATTTAATTTAACTTTAAGTATAAATATATTTTAATTATTAGTCTAATGAAATATTATAATAATTAATTTTAATTATAATTAAGCATATCGATGGAGTTAAACTTAAATTCCAATTTTATTTGAGACGTGAGCATTAATATACTTGCTTTAAGCTAGTTGAGAAGTAAAGGTGAATGCGAGTGAGGCTGCCCATCAAAGCTGAAAGTGTGTAGAAAATTAAAGTCCAAGTGCTTAACAAAGTAACAACCAATCAATTAATTCTCAATTGTTGTCTCGTCTAAGATAAATGAGGATATTAGTTTCACATTAAAAATGAAAATGGAGGTATTGGAGTATAAAAACAGTGATGTTGCACATCCTATTAGACATATCTTTTAAAATGTGAATAATAGTTCAGTTGCAAGTGGTTTAAAAATTCAAATCTTAACTGAACGAAGCAAATTTGATTAATGCATGGACGGACGGGGGACTTTATGTTAGGGGATAAACCTATAAAATTCTAGGAGTGTGAAGTTATAAAATTTTAGGGGGCGGAAATAAATTTTCAATAGAGAACACATAATTTTTTTTAAAATTATATACGAATTTCAATTTTTCAGGGGCGACGACTGCCCCCTCTGGCCCCATTGGTCCATCCCTGATTAATGGACATATGGCAAAACCTCATAATTGGTGTACATATTTTTGTTGGTTCATTATGGTCCCTTAGTACTGAAAGTAAAAAATTGTGGACCATATTATCAATGTTTGAGGCAGATTCATTTCATTAACCCCTTTGGCATATCTTGGTAACTCTAGTTCCACTCCACACACCTTTTGCCTTTGCCTTTCTTGTCCCCTCCTTGTCGGAAAGGTCTCTTTGGGATCAATGTTTGTTGTCTCCATTAATACCAAGATCATACGCTAATGTCTTTCCCATTAATTTGATTCTCAACCATGAGGCAGCTGGAAATACAAGAGCAGGAATGTCGTGGCGTATTGCCAGAACAACAGCCATGCAGCTGCAGCTACTACCCGAGGGGGAAATAGTTAATGGTTCGTCACTGATTGATGGACGAAAATGGCTGTTTGCAACTAAAAGGAAAGCAGATTTTCAATGCAGATAGGTGTGACTTCATATCATATTGGAAGGTGATCTGGGGAATTAAAATGGAAATTAATTACCAACGGGTTGGTCCAAGTGGTAAGTAATTTTGTATCGCTTAAACAGGTTTAGAGTTTTAGGCCTTGTGTATACTGAAAATCTCCGCTGGGAGGCTCATCCATTAAAGTTAAGTGTGTGACACAAGTCGGTCCGAATTAGTTAGGACAAAACCCTAAAAAATCGAAAGAGCGACAAAAAAATAAAAATTAATTTGTGGCCACTCAACATTATTACATGCATTTATAGTTGGGGCATGGAAGTCTAAGTTGCAGCGTCATCCGAGCACATGGTCTCACATGCACTTGCACATCGCAAACTATACCAATATTTACGTCAAATATAAGAATCCTTCTCTTTGAGGAGGTGAGACTGATAAACCACGCATTTACAGCTCGAGATATACCCGTTGGTTATCCCCCGATAGTCAAATTTTAATCGGTAACCAAACTCGACATTATTTATTAAGAAGGTCAGATATTGACATATATTCAAATTAGTAATTAAATTAAATTTTACTATAATTCTAGTGGTTAAGGAATATTCGTTTGTACTAATTCGACCAACGAATTTTATGACTGACCTAACAAATAAAGAAAAAATATTTAGAAGGGTGGAGATTCTTTCACAAAGTTATTTGAAAATTTAAAATCTGGTTTAATATCGGAATTTATGTCACATAAACTATAACTATTAAAGGCTATAAGAATGTTTTTATTTTGTAATGGGTTATATTCTGATACACTTTGACAAAAAAAATTGTACAACCATTCATTAAAATCTAAATTGCTAAACTTAAAACTCAAACCCTAAACAAAACTTTACACCCTAAATTCTAATCATAAATTCTAAATCTTATAATCTAAACCCCTCTTAAACCTTAATCTAACACCATAAATCTTAAAATTAACAAGCTTGTATAAACTTTAATTTACACCGCTTGTGTATTAAAGTTTTTTTCTTTTATAATTGTCACGTTAATGATTAATAATAAAATCAACTGAATATTAACTCAGTAATAAAAAAATATTATAAATAAAATATAAGGCCTAATACCTTAAAATTAAAGATATGAAAACTAAATTTTAAAAGAGTATCAAAAGTTTCTACCTAACCAACAACTAACAATTAGTTGGTCTAGTAAGATAAAATATTGTTAGCTCTTTTAAGTAATATCAAGAGTTCGAATCTTAATATTGTGATGGAAAAATCCTGAGTTAAAAGGGCTGCTCCCGTGTTGGGTCTCTGTAAAACTCATTCCAAATTAATCGATCAATAAATCAAATACCAATAGTTAATTTTTTTTTGCATAAGACATGACAAAACTATTGATGGATTTTGTAAACGCACCAATATTACCTTGGGCTGGAAACGGGGAACAACACTTCGCGGGGCTTACAATAGCCCATTTGATTTCGCTGGTTTTCCCCCTAATTTAATATCCTCTCCATTTTTTTATAATATATATATAATTAATTGACCGACTAATTTAGATCAAATATTATAAAAAATTTATTATCGAAGCATATTTTTCAACCCCATTCACAAACAAAAATTCAAACTATTGATTCACCCAAAAAAATTCAAACTACTCATATTATTTATAGAATCTAATATCTTATTCTGTTGTCAATAATATCTAAAATATGTGGTTGCATAGTTGACACCCTCTTTTTTCGCTTAAATTGTGTTCAATACCCATCAAAAGTAAATTTTTTCTTTCTTTCTTTTTTTTTATGTAAAAATTATTCAAAAAATATTTTATCCGTTAAACCAACTCATGATCCTTTCCCTCCAAAGGTAATAGTTTCCTCCAAATTCTGGGTAGTTCTGCGGTAAGGCGGCTAATATGCGGCTAATATACGGCGTAACCGGATAGAAAGGTGACCGGTTGAAGATAACAAAACCGGTAAAAGTTACCGATTATGTTGATCCGAATATCAATATATTCGGTAGCGCCTAATTTGTTGTGAATTTCGAGCTGACGGGGAGTCGGAAATTTCCACGATAACAAAACCGGTAAAATTACCTATTTTGTCGATCCGAATTTCAATATATTCGGTAGCGTCTAATTTGTTGTTAATTTCGAAAGTATTCATACTTTTTAAAAGTTTATCGATACTTTTTGAACAACAATGTAACTGCGGTTGGAAAAAAATGTCGAAAATATCGATACTTTATGCACAGTTTTTTGTATTGAATTTTAAAAAGTATCGAAAAAACAGAAACTTTTGTAACACTTTATACAATTTTATCGAACAGTTAAATCGTTACCGAATCGTTACCACGTGTCAAAAGAGTCGGTAAAATACAAGCAAATTTAATGTAACCGGTTACATTACTTAAACATAACCGGTTACATTATTAATTCATATAATGTAACCGGTAAATCTTTACCGGATATATTGTTTGGTTTCGATACTTTTTTTAAGAGCGTGCGCAAAAGAATCGGTACAATAGAAAAAATTCTACATAACCGGTTACATTATTAATTCATATAATGTAACCGGTAAATCTTTACCGGATATATTGTTTGGTTTCGATACTTTTTTAAGAGCGTGCGCAAAAGAATCGGTACAATAGAAAAAAATTCTACATAACCGGTTACATTATTAATTCATATAATGTAACCGGTAAATCTTTGCCGGATTTATTGTTTGGTTTCGATACTTTTTTTAAGAACGTGTGCAAAAGAATCAGTACAATAGAAAAAATTAGACATAACCGGTTACATTATTAATTCATATAGTGTAACCGGTAAATCTTTACCGGATTTATTGTTTGGTTTCGATACTTTTTTAAGAACGTGTGCAAAAGAATTGGTACAATAGAAAAAATTAGACATAACCGGTACATTATTAATTCATATAATGTAACCGGTAAATGTTTACCGGATATCTTGTTTGGTGTCGAAAGAATCGACACAATTCAAAAAAGTATCGAAACCTGGGGAATTGTATCAATTATATATATCATAATGATATAACCGGTTAAAAGTATCTACTCTGCCTTTGTATTGCTTGCATTTATAGAAAACCTAAGAGAGAAGAGTATTTGAAATCGACCCGAGTTTGGTTGCTGCGAAATACAAGGTAGGCATTCTTGGAGTCGTGTTGTATCAGAATCGAAAGGAAAGGTTTCGGGTTTGGGGACTTTGAAGTAAAAGGTATGTTGCCGAAACCCTAGTTTTTTGGTAATGTAGTATTGGGTAGTTGGGGATAATGTTTTGGGTTTAGTGATGTTGAAGTAAAATCGAAATTCGGATCGATTATAGGTCGAAATTGTGTAATTATATTTAGGAAATAAATATCGGTACTTTGTTCTGAGAACTTATCGGTAGAAATTCTTGTGAACAACAAAATTCTTGTGTCTTCACATTCCCTTCGCCATCCAGCCGTATTGTTCCTCGACTTGCACTAAAATCATGTTTCATTGCGTATTCCTTGTAAAAATTCCAAGCTTCCTCACGTGAAGAAAAGAGCTGACCTACCAACCGTTCCGAATCATCAACGGTCAACTTTTCATCTTGCAAATTCCCGCTACCATTAACATCGTTGGATGAAGTATCTTCCATTAACATCAGTTGAAGTGGTCCAAACTTTTCCTGCACAGGACTTGTGTGTTGCTTTCATTTTCAGGTACTAAATTCGGTAGGTGGTGGTGGTTGATGGTGGTTGAAAGCAGTAACAACATTTATTTCTTCCTTCCTACAAAGTTAACGTGCAATAAATTGTCGTATATTATCGATACATTTTTCCCCCATTCTGAAAAAGTTTCGATCCTGTTGTAAAATTCCATGATACGTTAGCAAATCTGCGCGAAAATATCGATTTTTTATGTCCTTTACGATAAAAATTATCGATACTTTCAGAAACAAAGGATTCTCATAGGTTATTGAAAATAAAGTTTCGATACATTTTCCCCCTTTCTGAAAATGTTTCGATACTGTTGTAAAATTCCATGATACGTTAGCGAATCTGCTCGAAAATATCGATTCTTTCTGTCCTTTACGATAAAAATTATCGAAACTTTCACAAACAAAGGATTCTCTTAGCTTACTGAAAATAAAGTTTCGATACATTTTTCCCCCTTTCTGAAAATGTTTCGATACTGTTGTAAAATTCCATCATACATTAGCGAATCTGCTCGAAACTATCGATACTTTCTGTCTGTTACGATAAAATTATCGATACTTTCAGAAACAAAGGATTCTCATAGCTTACTGGAATTAAAGTTTCGATACATTTTCCCCCTTTTAGTAAAAGTATTGATCCTGTTGTAAAATTACATGATACGTTAGCAAATATGGTCGAAATTATCGATATTTTAATCCTCTTTGAAAACAATTATCGATACTTTTTATTCACAAATGGATTCCCATTGCATACTGGAACAAAAGTTTCGATACGATTTAGACACTATTAATAAAAAACCCGATACTTTTGAATGGAAATCAATGTTTCCGGTACGAATATCGTTCGAAAATATCGATACTTTTACAAAAATATCGATAATTAACAAAAACTAAAGGCTTCCCATAGCTTACTGGAAACAAAATTTTTGATACTTTTTTCCATGTTTGAATGTAATTATCGATACGTTTGCAAAAACATTAATGTTTCTGGTATATGTTTACTGTATTCATTATTCATTACATCAATGTATCCGGTTTATTATTACCGTTTTCATTATACACCACATCAACTTTGCATTGCAGTGTTATGTCTTTTCACTTGTATCACATGCACCGTTTACTGCTCATCCTGTATAAAGCTGAAACCCTTAATCCCCGGAACGAATCTAATTCTTCCTTTTCAGTTTCGTGTCTTTTCACTTGTATCACATGCACCGTTTATGACCTTCATTTATTGGGTAGTTCTCCTAGTTCTCCTCATTTATTTCTATAACCCCGGAAACGAGGAGAAGAACGAATCTGATTCAACCTTTTCAGTTTCGTGTCTTTTCAATGTATCACATGCACCGTTCTGTTCATGTACCTTCTCCTCATTTATTTCTATAACCCAGGAAATGAGGAGAACGAACGAATCTCTGAATTTGAATCTGCCTTTTCAGTTTCATGCATTATCACTTTCCCTCCCGCTTTCCCTCCCAAACGGAAATTGCCTATAAATTAACAACTCCTCTATTTACTCTTCACAACATCTTCAAATTAATCTACTCAACCCTTTCGTTTACTTCTATAATCAGTTCTCTTTCACAATCTTCTATTACACAATGAGTTCCAGCAGAAGTTCGGGTAAAAATCCTCAGCCTTTTGCAAAGAGGAAGATTGATTTCGAGACATCATCAAACAGTGATGATGATTTCTATATTGATTCTGATTCTGATAATGAGGAACAACTAAGCCACGATGCAATGAAATCCAGCAAATGCTTCAACAAGTTCTTCGAGGCCTTCGATCGAATGAACTCTATCAACGACCCTTCTACTCTATGGCTGTGTCCAGCATGCCACGGAGGTCCTAGTGCCTCTCACAAGTTTCGTGGCCTTCAGTCCCTAGTCACCCATGCAAAAACCAAAGGAGGACCAAAGCTGAAAATTCATCGCCTCCTTAGTCAGATGTTGGAGGAGAAATTGCGAAGAAGGGGTACTTCGGCTACTCCTCAAGGTCAAGCTTCAGGCCAATGGAGTGATCTGAGTAATGATGCTGCTATTGTCTTCCCCCCGCCTTCAAGCAACCAGGAAGCTCATCACCAAATACTCTGGCCACCCATGGTGATGATTATGAACACAAAGCTTCATAGAGATGGAGATGAGAAGGTAGTTATATAACTTCTGAATTATGTTTTCATTAATATTATATTTTAATACTTAACTTCTTATTTCTTTAATTTTCTGCTTCAGTGGATTGGTATGAGAAACAAAGAGCTTCTCGGCTCTTTCAGTTCCTATGGTGCTGTTGCCAAGGCTCGCCATTCATACGATCCAGAAGGCCATCGTGGGATGAGCCTTTTAATTTTTGAGAGCACGACAAGAGGTTATCTAGATGCTCATCGTCTGCATAACCAGTTTGCTGCCCAAGATTTCGGAAGAGATGCTTGGCAACGTTCTTAGGGCTTAATGTATGCTCCATCCAGCCAGCGCCAACTATATGGTTATATGGCTGAAAAAGAAGACATACACATCTTTAACCGCCATCTCCAAAGTTTTCTCTATCATTTTCTTCTATTATTAATAACAAGATACACTTCTGCTCATACTTATGCAAAAAAAAATTGTTCATTAGGCAACCAAAAGGTCAAGTTTGAGATGCGACCATATGCACAGATGGTTGGACAGCAAGCTGGAACAAGTTTCATGGGTGGCAGGGGGACTTGAAGGGACAAGATCCTTTTTACCAGCAACGGAAAGAAACAAGAAATTGAGAAGAAAAAAAAGATTGATGGTCTAATATTTATGTGCAATGCAAAGACCAAGTCGGATTGTTTCCAATATCCCATTACATGATATTGGAAACAATCGGCTTGGTCTTTGCATTGCACATAAATATTAGACCATCGATCTTTTCTTTCTTCTCAATTTCTTGTTTCTTTCCGTTGCCATCTTGTTTTTCGTCACATGTGTTATTCCTCACCGAATTACTGTGTTTTACCTTCTGTTCATTTGAAAGGCCAGGTTGCTAAGAATTTATTCGTTTATTGGGATTGTCATTCGATTTTGTAATTTTTTCCTTGCTATCTGATGCACTTGTATTTTTTTGATTCTTTTGGATCTTCTGGCTCTTCTCTACATGCTTCATACTTTTTCGTAAATATAATTGATATAAACGATTTAATAGAAGTATCCATACTTTTTCGAAAGTATCCATACTTCTAATAGAAGTATCCAAACATTTGGTATAAGTATTCATACTTTTCCTGCAAGTAAAAGAAAGTATCCATACTTCTAATAAACGTATCGACACATTTAATATAAGTATCCATATGTTTTATTTAAGTATCCATACTATCGACCCACAATTGAACCAGTTCCAATGTTTTTATTAAAATATCGATATTATTGTTTAAAGTATCGATTCTTATTGGCTACCTATTACGTTACCCTAGTACCGGATATATTGATATTCAAGTATCGATAAACTTTTAAAAAGTATGGATACTTTCGAAATTAACAACAAATTAGACGCTACCGAATATATTGATATTCGGATCAACAAAATCGGTAATTTTACCGGTTTTGTTATCGTGGGAATTTCCAAGGCCCCATCAGCTCGAAATTAACAACAAATTAGGCGCTACCGAATATATTGATATTCGGATAACAAAATCGGTAATTTTACCGGTTTTGTTATCGTGGGAATTTCCGAGGCCCCATCAGCTCGAAATTAACAACAATTTAGGCGCTACCGAATATATTGATATTCGGATAACAAAATAGGTAAAATTACCGGTTTTGTTATCGTGGGAATTTCCGAGGCCCCATCAGCTCAAATTTATCAACAATTTAGGCGCTACCGAATATATTGATATTCGGATAACAAAATAAGTAAAATCACCGATTTTGTTATGTTTGACCGATAACTTAAATTTGCCGGTTACCATTTTTTTCATGTTTTTTACCAGATACATCATTTCATATCAACATATCTGGTAGCGCTTTACCGAATACATTATATATCTTATAATATTTCTGGTAACGCCGTTTTTTAGTCGTATATTAGGCGGCCGCATACTAGAAAAGTCCCCAAATTCTATTTGTCTTTGTTAAATATTCTCTGTGAAAGTTGATTTCCTTCGCTTTTGATTACCTTTTTCTTTCACTTTCTTCATTCTCATTCTCACTTTTTTTCCTTTTTTATTATGCCTATTTTATTATTTATATTTAGAGTTCATAGTTATCTCTCATAATAACATTACCTTCAATATTTAAATATTACTTTCTTTTTTCTCTTAAATTTTTTGAGTTAATTGCACCGTATGTCCCTAAACTATGACCTTCAGTTTAAATAGATACTCAAACTTTTAATCATTCTAATTTCATTCTCAAACAATGACCTCATTCTAAATTAGCCCCCGAATTTTTGAACATTCTAATTCCATTCCCAAACTGGCTCTCATTTTAAATTGATCTCTCAAACTTTTGAACGTTTTAATTTTATCCTCAAATTATTAGTATATGCTAATCATATTCCATGTTAATAAAACCATCACAAAAATTGTTAATTGTCATGTAAACACTTGTACGTATTAAGTAATAATATGATGTGGCATAAATGATCATTTGAGGATGAAATTAGAATGTTCAAAAGTTTGGGGACCAATTTAGAATGAGAACCATTCTTTAAGGATGAAACTGAAACATTCAAAAATTTAAGTACCAATTTAAACCGAGTGTTATAATTTAGGGACATGCGGTGCAATTAACTCAATTTTTTTTATAATTCATGAACCAATTTTGTTGGTATTAATCGGAACTCATTTAAGTATATAGTAAATTGTAGTCCTCAATATTTTTACATTTTTGTGTTAGATATATTTTTATTTTTTAGTAAAATTTGATCTTCACCGTTTCAAAAAATTAAATTAAATTGATTCTCCTTGAAAAAAAGTGTTGGCAAAACATTAAAACTTTAACAGATTTGAGGTGATATATCACATATTAGCCAATGTTTTTCATGCTAACATGATACTTTTTCTATTAATGCAGTTACGTTAATAAATAATTTAAAATGTAAAAATAAAGAGCACATGAAATATACACGGGTTGCTAGATGGGATGTCATGTCTAGGCCGGTTTTGGGATAGGTTGAATCGGTCGAACCAATTGATCGCCCAAGTTTTATTTTTTTCAATTTTTATTATTTAAATAATTATAATATAAAAGACTTTAAAATTTAATTATAATATTAAATAGAAGTCTTCACTTTGAGCCATAAATAACAAATTAAATAAACAATAATATAGGTCATAAAAGACCAGTAAGAAAACCAAAGATAAAAAATTGTTTTGCATTTTTTTCATTATAACGGTAACTTAAACTCCTAAT
Organism: Hibiscus tridactylites; assembly: GCA_958450335.1. NCBI lineage: Eukaryota > Viridiplantae > Streptophyta > Magnoliopsida > Malvales > Malvaceae > Hibiscus > Hibiscus tridactylites. The sequence continues at coordinate 15,430,056 of OY288273.1, read as the reverse complement.
CCTAATCAACTGAATTCTTAAACTTTTTTAATTTTTCAAATACTCCACTCCATTCTCCGGTCCATTGCAGTATTTTCGATTTATTTCTCTCTAATGTCTTATTTTTTTAAGCTTTAACAAATAATTTTTGTTAATTCAACATCAACTTGAAAGTGCATCATTGGGTATTGGTCATGGGGTTTTGGACAGACGCGAGAGGAGCGACTGTACAGGGCTCCTAAAAAAAAGAGCCCCAAATGAGTTGATTTTAATATTTATAGGGAAAACAAAAGATTTTAGTTTAATAAATGGTAAAAAAATAAAAAAAAAAAATATGACCTTAAAGAGGGCATACAATATATTTTTTACTATGATAAAAATATTAAAAAACTTATATATCTCTGAGATTATAAATGAAAGGGTTTCGTTTTAATAAACTGCACAGAGCCTGTAAACTTTTGAATCGCCCTGAGGTCTTGGCATCACATATCAAAAGGATTGTACAAGAAAAATTATTTTAAATGATTATTTAATACTTTAATTACGTTGATGTACAATTATAGTTGAAATATATATTTTTCTCTCTACATGAGGTTGGTTATACTATTGACAATTTTAAACAAGTATTTTTGAAACTTTTGCTTTTTTACTTTATTGTGTATTTGCGAGCAATTTTTTGTGTGTTATTATTATTATAAATTGTTTTATGTTGTACATTTAATATGATAGTGATTGTCAATGATCTCTAGAGCAAGTAGTTAAAGCTCTCAGTTGCCATTAGGGGTGTTCATTCATGGTTACTCCATATACCGGCCCGTTTTATCCGGGTACCCGATCATTTTTATTTTTTAATTTAAAAGTTTTAAAATATCACACTGTAAACACATAAAATTTAAAAGTTCATAATATATAACTCAAACACAAAAACTAGTGATTGAAGTTAGTTTTAAAATTAAATATTTGGATATATATATATTAAAGTTTATCACCAAAATATTGATCTCGTTTTTTTTCTTTCGAATCCCGGTATTAAAATGCAATACCTCTCTATTTAATAAATATATATATTTTAAAATTTTAAAACTTAAAAGTGCATAATACAAACATAGAAATAATTTAAAGATTTAAATTTAGTTTTATGTGTAAAAATATTAAGAAATCTAAAATAAAAATATAATTTAAGGCAAAAATTTATAATAATAATAATAACATGAAAAATTTTGTGAGTTCAAGACCCAGTAAGAGCAAAATTTCTCTTCCCACCCTTTAGAGGAAATTATTCAAAAAAATTATGGTAGTGATTAAATAATATTTTTAGATTATAACTAAATAAAGGCATCATTTTTATATTTTGCCTGCCTCAAAATAGACATGGCAAATTAGACCCAAGACTCGAACCGATACCCGAAATCGACTCAAGTACGATGACCCGAAACTTGAAATAAACTGAATCGAATCAAAATTGACCTGAATTTTAGTAGACTTGAACCGATTTTCAGCCAAACCGAATGGACCCGAACTGAAGGCAACCCGAAATAAAAAAAAAGATATTAAAATAAGTAAAGAAAGATGAGATGTCAACTGTCGCACAACTCACCAAAAAGCCAAATATACATGATATATAAAGTCATATATATGGTGTAAAAATCTAACTCGGTCTGAAAATTCGACTGAAATTGATCGATCTCCTATTAATCCGATATTGACCCGACCCAAAAATAACTGAACCGAAAGTCAACCGACCCAACACGATACCCGAATCGAAATCACCATAGACCCAGATCGACCCAAACTGAATATAATCATACCCAAAACGACCCTAACCAAAATAAATCGTACCAAATCTAAACCAAACAATTCGTTTATCACCTCTACTAAAAAATGAGAGGACCGGCCCTGGTTATCAATGATCATAATAGTTTAATGGTTTAGTTATATTTTTGTTAAATAATTAGAAATTCAATTCTTTTTAAAAGATTAAAGGTCAAATTTGATTATTTTTATACGTTAGGTCAAATTTAATTCACAAAAAGAACGAAAATCAACTTTGGCACCTCCAACATAAGCCATATGCAATAATGCGCAAATCTTTGCTAAATTTATTGCCTTGTTGACAGGCTCTAAGGCCTAAGGGGTTGATCGGTCTCAACTTTGAGGCAATCACTTCCTATGTACCATAACTCTGTAACCCATAATCACATCAGACAAATCTCAGACCTTTAATTGCGGCCACTAAGTGGATTTAGTTCCCAATTTCAAGAGAAATTATATCATGTCTTTTTTTGCCACGTCATTTTGAGATTTACTAATAAAAATTATTTATTTTATTAAAAAATTTTTATATCATCTTTTTATCAAACAAATCTTCGCTCATATTTACTATAAATTAAATTTAAAAACAATTCTCACCAAATGAAGATTCACTTAGTAAAAAAATGACATGAAAAAAATTAATGAAATAAATGACTTTTATTAGTTGGTCCCATAAATGACGTGGCGGGAAAGACCCATGATATAATTTCTCCAACTTCAAAGCTTGCCTACCCAATAAATCTTCAAGGATTACCGCCATCTTTGGCGATACTAATTCCTTGAGTCGTGTTTTTTGTTGTGATGTTTTGTCGCAGTTACGGACAATAACAAATGTATTGCAATTATTGTGGATGGCTATTTTCCACAACAATAATTTCGAAGAGTGTTTCTATCGCTATATAGCCGCTATTTGAATTCATGTTGCTACTGAACATTCAGACAATATGCACCTTTAAACTGTAATTCGTGACTGTATCTTATTCGTATCGATACTTTTCCACCTTAAGCTAGCATTATTTTTTTTTCTCTTCGTTAACTTAAACATCAAAATGCGTCCCGGAACGTAATTCCGATCCATGTCGAATTTAAGAATTAACGATTCCGAATCATTGAGAAAAGATATAACAACCGCAAGCAGACAAAGAATCATAGAAGATATTTTGCTCAACTGTTTTGATCTTCTGATAAGAAGTGCATAAATACCGCCACTATGGGTTAAAACTTTTGAGATTGTGCCATTGGCATCTGCAGATTTTGCAACTTTTTTATATAATCATTCATAAACAGTGCATGCAATGATACAAAGTTGGCATCAAAAATGGAATCGATTTTATGAACAATCGGTTGGTCTAGCGGGATAAGCTGTTAGTTCCCATAAGCAAAGTTAGGAGTTTGAATTTTGACGTTGTGTATGAAAAAAATTGGGTTAGGAGGGTCACCCCTATTATTAAGCCGGATTAGTCGGCCAATGAGTCGGATACTGTGGTTAAAAAAATGGAAATGACTTGCAGCTGTCAGATTTATGGTGTTGTTCTATCACACTTAGCTTCAAGAATCATGTCATGCTTTTTGGGGTAAACTTCACAGATCAAACAGTGGTAATGCAAACAGATGCGTCCATCATTGAATCACAGTTGAAATGGATGCAAATTCGATCTGGGAACCGAACAAAGTAAAAGCAGACATTCTTGTTGTGTAGGCTACTGATCTCCTGGATGTGGTCATAAGCTGACAAGAAATGGTGGTGCTGTTTTGTTGGATGCCGAATGTGACAAACTGTGAGGGGAAAGCAGTGTCTAAAAAGAATTGGTCTGAGAATTTGTCGTGAAAGACTTTGTTCACGACAGGATGGGAGTTAACCCAGCAACCCACAACCACAAGCAAAAGTCTGGCTTCACAATCTGCTTTATTCACTGGATTTGATTTACTACCCCACTCTTATTTGATTAATCTTCTGTTTTTAGCAGATTTCGACGTATATGTATTCTCAATAATACACTGTACATATATACTTGTTGTGTAGGAGAATGTAATTGCCAGGGCGGATGCAGTGAGCCCTGATCGGAGCATCTATATTTTTATTTTTGATAAAAATAAGTCTAACTTAGTACTATTTTTGGTAAAAACTTAATTTATTGTGTAAAGGAAAAAAAAACAAATCTTTTAACTCTATTCTTAAATTTCTAAACCCATCACAATAATAGCTAACAATATCATCGTTAGAAACCAGCATTACAACGTTATATATATATTGAATTTTCTCGTGTGGTTACCAGATGAACAAAAATTTTCTGCCTCTTTTTTATGCCCAACACTAAAAAAATCTTAAATCCTAAAGCCTAAATCATACACCCTACAAAAATACATCATACTCCTAATTTCTTAAACACTAATCTTAAACCTTAATCATAAACCTTAAATCTAATATTTTAAGACGAGGGCATAAATAGGAGCACCAAAAGGGACAAATGATTTCTATTTCTACAATATAGTATATGTTCATTAACTCTAATCTTTTAATAACACACACCTTACTAAAAATGAACAAAAATCATCTGCCTTTTTTTGGTGGTCCTTTTTATGCCCAAACACAAACAAAATTAAATTTTAAGCTCTAACCTTAAATTTTAAATCCTAATTAAGCCATAAACCCTAAACACTAAAAAATATCTTACTCGTAATTCTCTAAACTCTAGCCTTAAACCCTAACTTTAAATCTTAATCATAAACCCTAAATTTAATTTTTTAGTGTGAGAACAAAAAGAAGTAAAAGATTTCCATTCATTAAAAATATTACGGTAATTCTCGAAATTTCCCTCATCAAATTCATTATATATCGACCAAAATTTCTCGGTTGGTGGCAATTTTCATCGAACATCATCATTGTTACTGAGATCAATTTTTGTAGTGGTGTAAGAATCGAAAATTTATTCATCCACATTTATAAAGTTTGTCAATCTGCAGTAATCAAGTACTGCTAGATGTTGAGCATGAAATATAAGTGATGCAAAGTTTAAAGTGTTTCTAGTGTTCTGTTGTAGTTTTTTTTGCTCTTATAGATTATGTTGGGATTATTTACCTTCATACTCTATTAATGGAGATGCTGGTTTGGTAATTTTTTGTTTTTAGGAGTTGAGTTGTGTGGTGATATTCTCGGTGTTGGTATAGTTTTTGGGTTTTGGGGATATTTGTAGTGTGGCATGGGTGATGAATTTTGAACTCTGATGCGGTGTATTTCTTATGTTGGGTGTACTCTTTTCCTCTAATTAGGTTTAGAGTGGTTTTTAACGAGGCACTCAACATGGGAGCGAGCTTTTAAGCTATTATTATATAACTTGTTTTCCCGAGCAAAAAAAAAGATAATCTTTTTTTTTTCGTTTTCAGTAACGTATTTTACTAATTTTTACAATCGATTCACTTGATTTGATATATTTCTCATATTCATCATTCTTATTGGATGATTCGATTCAAATTCGAGAATTTGACAAAAGTTAAGCTTAGGGGCTAATGTGACCCATAAAAGTTTAAGGTCCAATTTGTCAAGAGTAACTAAATTCAAGGGTTAAATTGTATATTAAGCCTAATAATATTATTCAATCCTGATAAAAAAAAAAGTCGACAAAATAGAAAGCAAAAGTAAAACAAAAAATCAATCCATTTTGTATATGCGGTTACTGCAAATTATTCAACCATTTTGAAATTATAATACAAATATGCAAATCTGAATATTTTCCCCTAGAACACATGTATCTTTTTTTTAAATAAAATAAGAGATAAAGGGAAAACTACACTGTTAGTCACCTAAATATTAGTATGTTTATATTTTGGTCGCCAAATTACAACAACTTCGTTTCGTCACTAATATTAAGTGGTTTAATAATATATGCAAATCTGAATATTTTCCCCTTGAACTTTTGAAAAAAAATCAATTAAACCTCTGAACTTTTTTGCACCTAATTAAGCCCTCGAACTAATAAATTGAATCAGCTAAGCCATTTGACCAATTTTAACCATCATTTTTTTACAGTTGTTTTCTTGAGATATTATTGCCACGTGACACAATACAATTCCGTCATGTGACATTTAAAGATTAAAGATTTGTTAGAAAACTATTTTTTATAATTTTAATAAAATTTTTAGACTTTTTTTTAAATTTTAAAGAATTTTTAAATTAAAAATAAATAGAAAATGTCAAGTGATGACAGCATTGTAATACTACATGTTGCACCAATTGATCTAAAAAACTGTTAGATTGAACAATCAACGTTGGTCAAAGGGGTGAATTGATGAAATTTTGGAGTATAAGGACTTAATTGTGTGCAAAAAAAAGTTTAAACACTTGATTGATTTTTTGTGAAAGTTCAAGGGCTTATGATACCGTTAAGCCTAAATTTTATCATAGTCAACATATGGGTCTTTGTTTTAAATTTTAAATGTTTATAATTTTTTAAGAAATTTTAGTATTTTTTATGTATTTTTATGTATCTTTTGAATTTTTATAGTTTTAAAATTTTCGGAATGATGACTAAATTGACAAAATTTATAAATTTGGATGATTAAATTTATTTAGGATTAGAACCAAATCGACAAATGTGTAAATATTTAGAGATAAATGCAAATATCTATAGTCCAGCACTGTTTGTTTTTCATTTGGATGAATAACAATGAAGGGAAATAGCATATATATATAAGAATTGAAATGAAAGGGCGTGTTTCCAGATGGGACCTGCAGCCAACCTAGGTTTTAATTCAATGGAAGGGAAACGAGCTTAATACATCCAAACAAGACCCTAAATGCTTGAATCCGAGGGTATAGTCTAACCAATAGAAATTATGTACCTTTTTTGATATCCCTATTTATGTCTTACTCTAAAAAATAGGTTTATAGTTTAGTGTTAAGGTTTAGATTAGAGTTTAAGGAATTGAAGTATGATATATATTTTTAAGATTCATGGTTTATAATTTAAAATTTAGAGTTACTGGCTAAAATGCAATTTTTAGTGTAAAAACACGGAAAGGAGCGTGGAAAAGTGCATAGGATTTTTTTCATAGTTTAACCTAACTGCAAACCCTACAGATACAAGTCCCATTCTTCTGAGAAACAAATTAGGGTTTCCTGTAAATTCAATAACTTCACAAATACAAGAAAATAGCTGAAAATCATAGAATAATTTCAATATTTCAAGTTGAAAACTTCACTAAAACATGAAACGACAAAGGGTTTTAAGTACTCAAAGTAGAAGAGCGAATAAAAATGAACTTATCTTACAGAATCCATCTTGCAGGCCTTCCTTACTTTTCTTCTTCTTATTTCCTGTGCTTTATAAAGAATATATATCCACATCTACTATACACGTAGAGAAAGTTCATTATTGGTACTTAATATATATATTATTATACACTATGATCCTCATCCTATGGATCATGACCTAATCGAAGCTCCAAGTCTAATCCATCTTCTTCAATACTTCCATGATCAGTAATCTTCTTGTTTCCAAGATCATCGACACGGCCGGGTGGACCTATTCGCAAGCTAAGGCTCCGATTCGGATGCTGTGAATTGTCTACGAACAATTCAGCCGTGTGTTGGGGTCTAAAACCCCAACCTGAAACTGGGAAAAAAGCTTGGTAACTTACATGTACCTCAGGAGCTATGGAGTAATGTGGCGGATAAGAATAGGATTTGAGGCTAGGGTAATTCTCATCATCACCAACTTTAATATTGCCTGAGAGTAGTATGGGAACTGAACTAGGCCTGCTCTTGGCTCTATCTTTCCTATGGATGTTCATATGCCCTCCTAAGGCTTGTGCTGTGCTGAACCCTCTCTTGCAAAACAGACACTCGTAGGAGCGACTGCTACCTGCTAGGATTAAACATCGAGAGAGGCAAGAGTCTATTAAGCCTTTAATTAATATTTAAGTTAAAAAGGACCTAAAACGTTATTATGCCAGAAATTTAGAGAAGGCTATATATGGCTCCGTCCTTGGCTACCTGTATGTGTATTGCAGACGCTTTGTTCTGATTTATCGGTCTCTTCGCTGGAGCTCTTTGAGTCTTGGAGATGGTTGGCTTCCATGGGAAATTGTTAACTCAACTGTGACTCTCAAATTCTGACCTGCAGGGAGATTTTAGGTTGTTGGAGATGAAAGTGGGAGGAAGAGTTAGATAAGGGAGAAGTAAAAGACATAGGCATTGGGTGAGTGAGTTGTTCCTGAGAGACAAAAGTGTTAGCTATTGTTGTTAGCTAGCCGGCTGTGGTAGTGGATGGAATTAGCTGGCAGTAATTGGTGTTTTTATTTGTTGTTTGTCTGCCATTTTTAAGCTCTCTCTTGTTGCTTTCATCTAACCTTTTTCCTTAAAAGCAGCCTCTCTTTTGTCACCTCTCTCTCTCTCCTCTTTTTTTCATATATTTTCAACCATTGTTTTTTAAGCCCTTGAATTTTTTTTAATTTAAAATGTATCAAATAAGGTTTTGAATTTCTTTTATTCAATTAAATTTTGAATTGACAAATTGATTCAATTAAACTTTTTAAATTTTTTTTAATAATTTCTATTAAGGAAAAGAGAAATTTCGCTCCTACTGAGTTTTAAATCCACAATTTAAGGAAAGGGAAGGTGTCAACTGAAAGCTTTAACAACATTCTCTAGAAATTGTTGACACATTATTGTTTCTTTGATAATTTTGATTCAATTAAACCTTTTAAGTTTTTTTGATAATTTTGATTGTTAAGCTTTAATGGTCTATTTTTTTAAAATATTATTGTCATGTGACACATTATGGTTCTACCACTTGACATATGTTGATTTTTATTTTAAAAGTTTTTAAATAAAAATAAGCTTAAGGGCCACTTTTGCCCCGGCAATAGTTTCAATTTATTGATTTATCCTCTATGTTATTTTCGCATCAATTTAGCTCCTAAAGTAGTCGAATTGCATCATCGTTTGACCCTTGATTGACAGAAGCCAACGTTGATCGTTACAGTGCTGACGTAGAGGTAACGGTGTTGACGTAACAGTTCATGTGTGAATCACATTAACCCTATTTTAGGATCCTTTCTTCCTTACATTATTTGAAGAGAAACAAAACCAAAATCATCCAATTTTTTTATGAAAATTTTTAATTTTTTAATATTTTATAAATATTTTAATTTTTAATTATTGAATAATTTATAATTTATTAGCGTATGATATTTTAATTTTATATTTTTACTTATTTTTAATTATTTTATTTTATTATATTTTTATTCATATATTAATAAATTATTTTTAATTTTTATGTTATTTTACTCATATTTTTTTGCTTAAAATCAATTTCGCCCTTGAACTCGCTTGAAAAATCAAGTTTATCCCTTTGCCATGTCATCTTCACATGTGGACTGCCACGTCAGAACCGTAACGATCAATGTTGGCTTCCGTCAGTCAGGGGCAAACGGTGATGCAATTCGACTACTTCAGGGGTTAAATTGATGTGAAAATACTATAGGGGTGATACTGATAAATTGGGACTACTACATAAGCTAAAATGACCCTTAAGCCCAAAAATAAATACCACGACAACATCATTTCGCGACATGCGTTATCAACTGATCTAAAAACGTTAGATTTAATGTTCAACATTTTTCTGGATAAATAGAAATTTTGATAACAATCTTAATAACAAATTAGATTTTTTTTTCTTGGAAAATATGATTTTATTAAAAATTGAATCATACATGCCTAACACATGCATATGGGTGATAATGAGCCTCACTGGCTCGCAAGCTACTCGGTCTCAGCTCGAGCTCGTGCTCGACTCGGTCAAAGCTTGGCTCGAGCTCGTGCTCGGATTGAGACCTTAACAAGCCGAGCTGACCCAAGCTCGGCTCGAAAAGCTCGAGAACATGCTCGAAATACTTGTATGTTTCAGTGTTGTTAACTTGTTATCATAGTTAAATACTTTAAATTCTCTCATCCTTGTGGACTTGTATAATTTAGAAAATGTACTATGATTACTTGCGGACTTCAAAAATAAATATTATCTTTTCCCAAACAAGCTGAGCTCGACCTGGCAGGCTCGGCTCGTTATCACCCCTACACATGTATGTGTGCCTCGTACCTCCCTACTTAAGTGGAGGAAAAGAATACATCATATAAACAAATTTTTAAATTAAAAATTAAATACAATTGGTCCCAACAAGGCTTGAACTCGTAACCTTCAAGTCATAAGACCATTGCTTTAACCAACTAAACTACAGAACCATTTAATGGTTAATGTTAATCAAAGTATGAACTGATAAAATTTTCAAAGTACATAAATTTAATTGGGTGCAAAAATTTTAAAATTTTAATTAAGTTGTTTAAGAAAATTCAATAACTTATGACCCTCATAAACTTTCATTTCTTCTGGTTTATAAAAGGTTCAGATTAATTGGGTTTGCCTCGTCTTATTTCTGTAATGTTATCTTTGGTATTTTAGGAAAAATTTTAACGAGGTCAAGATAATATTTTCCCCTTATTAATCAAAAAAAAGAGTGCAGATTAGCATAGACTATTCTAATCCAGGGTCAGAGTATACCGCCGGTTTCAAATTTACTGAAAAAGACTCAACCCCTAATGCTACATGCGCATGAACTATCAACTAAGCAAACCAAATCCAACCATAGTTATATACGTATTTGTTAGTACCTACGAACATCAACTATCACTTGTCGAGGAGTCACAGTTTACGAACATATACCGTAAGCGAACGACGATAACATGTCCCTACGAACTCCCATATAGGCGAAGAAGTAGAAACAACCTGCGATAAACAAGCAAGTTGCGAACGTATCCAGGCAAACGACGTTTAGCGACCACGTGTTAGCACACATGATCGCTACCAATAACAAAGCAAACTTAGGACGTCAAGTCATTGCCAGTCCAATCACAACGCCGTGACAACCCTGTTGTGACACATGTCCGAGTAGTATAAAATGACACATGCAACAACAAAAAAACCCACGATCTTCCACTTTAAAATCACTAATACCAAACCGAAGAGACTACACTTGAGCTCAGGCCAATAACCACAGTCAGGACCGCCATCCACCCTTGTTCACTTTACCAATTAACATTATATATATATATATATATATATATATATATATATATATATATATATATATATAATTGAAGCATAAATCTTCATTTCACTTTCTATGTACTAATCATCTGTGTATCAAATAGGGTAATATATGAACCATTGAAAATGGGATTTATTTTGTGTATCAAATAGGTTACCCTATATATGAACCATTGAAAAATTCCTTTAAATCCCATTTCTTCACTTGAAAAAGTAGAAAGGTAAGTGATGAGAATTAAAATTTTCAAAGTTTATATAATATACCTTTATTCATTAAGCATAATAGTGTGTGTTTGTACTTTGTACTTGTCCTTAAGTAAAACCTTTTTCCCACCATAATTAATGGAAAACACATCATCTTAATTTGTGTCACAATCAGCTTCGTTTTACTTGAGTATTCGATCGAATTGAGTCGAGTTGATAAATCCTATTTTATAACTCCAACTATATTTAAAATATGTTTGAGTCGAGTTTATAAAATTTGAGTCATGTCAAGTCAAGTTGAGTTGTTTAAGTTTATGTTCAAACTTAATTGTAAATACTTATAATATTATGGTAATAATTGATTCCAATTTAAGTAGCTTCCTATAACCATATACAGTATACATATATATTTCTTTCAAATTTTTCATATTTGATATACATATTCACGCACAGTTGAGAGACTCGATCGAACTTGAAAAGTAATCCACTAATTATTAAAAAAATTCAAGTTATTTGAGTCTCATTTTACAGCTCAAGCTTTATTTAAAATATTCAAATTAAATCGAATGTAAAGAATTTAAATTAGTCAAAATGAACTTTTTCGCGTTGAGTCAAGCCGAAAAATTCATCTTTTTCAAATCCAATCGAATTTTGCTAGTCCTAACTATCATCATCCTTTTTTTAGGTTTGGAACTGATAATAAACAATCCATAAACTTATAATGACAACTCTGCTAATTAATCTGCCATCGATAAGTATCATCGATGATAACATTAAATTATGTGTATCTCTAGGGATGTTTAAAAATATCTAATATGACCGATCCGATCCGATTATTCGTTGATTCGATCTAAAAATTCATATATTCGGTCTGATTTTTATTTTCGGATCGGATATTTGTTCTATTTTTTTATTTTTCGGATCGGATGCGGATCACAACATTTCAAGTTTTGGATTATTCGAAAATCTGAAATATCCGAAAATTCAAATTTTTATAGATACAAATCTTGTTATATTTAGTAATTTAATGTTTATTATATTCGTAAATTCGAAAATAAAAATTTTCATAGATGTTAATCTTGTTATGTTAGACAATTTGTTAATCTTTGTATTCGAACAACCAAAATCTTCATAGATACGGCCGTCAAATTCGAAAAAATAGTTAAATCAAATTATATATTTGAATAACCAGATATTTGAATATCTGATCCGAGTATCTGATATCCGAATACCTGATTTTTTCATATCGAATACGAATAGCTAGTTTATCAATCTAAAATTTCAAATATTCGAATTTTCAGATCGGATCCAATTCGATATTCGAAAACTAACACCCTACCTAGCTGGCTGTCTCGATCATATATTATCAAAGCATCTGGCGTACGTATGCATTCTTCTCTTCTTGTCGACTTATAATATCTTATGTATGTATATTTCCAGGCCAACAATTTTATATTTAAGATAAAAGAAGTAGGTTAGATGTGTTAATTGGGCAGGTGTTTCTGTTTGGTACAGACAAAGAAACACGAATAAAATTTGTTTGTCTCTTTTTTGTGATATTTTAAATATTTTATCAATATTTTTATGTCACGAGTACCAATGATTTAGTTTTAGTGTTTTATTGATTGTTTCTATTTTATTGATAATACACATGACATAAAATAATAGGTAGGGCATCTAAAAGGACACAGAAAAAAAAAAACAAATTTTATTCGAAAAACACCATCTAAATTTATCTAATGCATTCAAGTTCCTACCATGTTTTTTTTTCTTTTTGATGACTATGGCAGAGTGAAGTTGATTCTGATGAGACTAGAAATACCAATAGCATATGATCAGTTAATATAGTTCGGGGCGAAGCCTTTTTTTTAGAGGGTGGAGTGTGAATTTAAAATTTACGTGGGAGTCAAAATGTAATTTTGTCTGTATTGACTTTTAATTTTAAAATTTTAGAAGGATTGAATCACAACTTTATAATTTTAGGGGGATCAGCATGTAATTTGACCATGTATTTATTTGTAAACTTTTGATTTTAAAAAAGGACTTGCATTTAATTTAATCATTTTAGGGGGCATGACCTCTAGAGTGAACAAAATTCGACTTGACTTGATTGAATCTTAAATTCATAAGATCGACTAGAAAAAATTAAATAAAATTTGAGTCATAAAATAATACTCAAATAACTCGAAAATTTAGTAATTAGTGAATTTATTTTGGGTAAACTATACCAATGATCACCAAACTATAGGGTATGTGTCGATTTGACCACTATATTTTTAATTGTATCAAATATACCACTTAACTATTTAAATGGTTCCAAAGCCACCCGTCGTTAAAAAACAAAAAAGTTGACGGAACTGTTAAAAAATTGGTATAATTACACATTTGATCCTCTATATTTATACAATAAATCAATTTAGTTCTAATTTTAATATATTAAATTAATTAATTATTCAATAAATTGGTGACACGTGTCACCACCTGATTGGAGGTGGAAAATTAATTAAATAAATTAAATAAAAATAATTAAAGAGGTCCAATAAGGTGGTGACACATGTCACCCAATTGGAGGTGAAAAAATAGAGCAACAAAATCACCCCCATCAAGAATCAAACCCAAGACCTTGGAGTACCCAAAGTGTGTGCTTGCTACTGAACCAAGCACACTTTTGTGCTATGGGGTACAACACTTAATATATGTCTTTAATGGTTGTTAATGCCCAAAAAATGAAAGAGAAGAAAATGCACTTGAACGAATTCAAACCAAAGACCTTATGGTGCAAAGCGCATGTGCTTGCCACTGCACCAAATGTATACTTTCTAATATGAAGTACAACATTTAATATATGTCTTATATAGTTTTTAATGCTTGGAAAAATGAAGGAAATGTGGTTTTAGGAAACTCGAACATAATATTCTTATGATGCATAAAAACATCTAAACCAATTAAATAAATCTAATAACTAAATTAAAGTTAAAAACATTTTGTATATATTTTAAATTATAGTTGGTGCACGATTTAAAATAAAAAATTTAATATTAATTTTTTAATTTTTTAATAGAAAAATCATTTTAAAATTTTTATATTTTAAACTAAACTTAATATATTTTTCAGTTCTAGATTTATTTTTATAATTTCACGTATATAATCATTGAATTGATTTTTTTAACTTAATTAAAAATTTAATATTTATTAAAAAATTAATTAAATAATTATATATATATTATATTAAATTCATTTAGTGAATTCAAACTCACAAACATTATTTAATATTCTTAACTTTAATTTAATTATTAGATTTATTTAATTGGTTTAGATGTTTTTATGCATCATAAGAATATTATGTTCGAGTTTCTTAAAACCACATTTCCTTCCTTTTTCCAAGCATTAAAAACTATATAAGACATATATTAAATGGTGTACTTCATATTAGAAAGCATACACTTGGTGCAGTGGCAAGCATATGCGCTTTGCACTACAAGGTCCTTGGTTTGAATCCGTCCAAGTGCATTTTCTTCTCTTTATTTTTCTGGGCATTAACAATCATTAAAGACGTATATTAAGTGTTGTACCCAATAGCACAAAAGTGTGCTTGGTTTAGTGGTAAGCACACACCTTAGGTACTCTAAGGTCTTGAGTTCGATTCTTGATGGGGGTAATTTTATTGCTCTCATTTTTTCACCTCCAATTGGGTGACACGTGTCACCACCTGATTGGAGGTGGAAAATTAATTAAATAAATTAAATACAAATAATTAAAGACTTCCAATAAGGCGGTGACACGTGTCACCAACTTATTGAATAATTAATTTATTTTATTAGATTAAAATTAGGACAAAATTGATATATAGTGTAAATATAGAGGACCAAATGTGTAATTATACCAATTTTTTTAATAGTTCCGTCAACTTTTTCGTTTTTTAACGGCGGGTGGCTTAATTGGAATCATTTAAATAGTTAAGTGGTATATTTGACACAATTAAAAATAAAGTGGTCAAATCGACACCAACCTTGTAGTTTGGTGGTCATTGGTATAGTTTACCCATTTATTTTTAAGTTTGAGTTTTATCTCTCAACTTCACATGATATATGCAATTCACATATAAAAAAAATGAAGAAATATACATGTGGGTATCGTATATGGTTATAAAAATCCGTTTAAATTAAAACAAATTTGACAATATCATTATAAATATTTACGATTTAATTTGAACATAAATTCAAACAACTCAAAAAGTTGATTTATCGTCAACTCAACTATCCCAATTTTTTTACTCGAAATGACCATTGTCACCCCCCTTTGTTATAGTGGTGAAGTTTAAAAAACGGTAAATATATAGGTCATCTTTAGCAATTGGCGGATAGCTGATAGCGAATAGCAGATTATATTAACTGATAGCATTAGTTGATTTGACTAGTCGATTGAATAAAAGTGTTTGGTAAAATTAAGGCATAAAGCTAAAACTAGCCCTTAATGTTTGACCGTTTGGTCACTTTGGCCCTTATTCTATTTTTAGAGCATTTAAGCCCCTTAACGTTTTAGTTTATGTCAAAATAGCCTTATTTGGATGGAAACCGTTAATTGACTAACGATCAACTTTTTTTGCAGATGTGGTGCGTCTATGTGGATTGGGTTGATGATGTGGCATGTCCACATGTAATTTTAAATATTTTATTAAATTAATTATAATCAATATGATGATGACACATGGCATCATTCAATTGGTTTAATGACAAAAGAAGGAAGCAAAATTTGAATAAATAATTAGTGGGAATTGAACCTAAGCCTTGTACATGGAGGGCTAAACATTTTGCCATCAAACTAAGATACTATTTTAAAATTTAATTACCACTTATTATATCTATTCTTATATTAAAAAAATAAAAAAAGTAAAAATAGTGAGTAAGAGGAACCAAACCCAAAACTCTTGATGAAAAGACAAAACAAATAATTAAAATTATTTTTATATCATTGCCAAGTATTTAATTAAAATTAAAAAAACTCAAATATTAGATATTAAAATTTTAGATTTTTTTAATAATTTAAAAGTATTATATTAAAATAATAAAGGTCATCTCATAAATATACTTTAATTTATGCTATAATTAAGATAGGCACAATTTAAATTAATTAAATTTAATCTTTCATAATAACAAATTGAAGGTACTTAATTGGTTTACTGGTAAAATATACTTCAATTCCCTTTACCCGCGAATTTTTATTTCTTCACTTTTAAAATATGAGATAATATATATATATAATAAGTGGTAATTAAACTTCAAAATAGATATTTAGCTTAGTGGTAAGGTGTTTAGTGCTCCATGCATAAGGCTTGGGTCTAATTCTCACTAATTACATATTCTAGTTTTGCTTATTTCCTTTGTCATCGTCAGATTGGTTATAATTAATTTAATAAAAAAATATTTATAATTAGACGTGGACTTGCCACATCATCAATCCAATCCACATGAACGTGCCACATCAACAAAAAAGTTAATCGTTAGTCAGCTAACAGTTTCCATCGAAATAAGGCTATTTTGACATAAATTGAAACGTTAGAGTCTTAAATGCTCCAAAAAATAGAATAGGGGTCAAAGTGGCCAAACGAACAAACGTTGGGGGGTTAATTTTAGCTATATGTCTAAAATTAATTGATAGTTGATTGATTATTTGAACAAGTAAAATGACATAAAAAGACATAATTATGTTCAATACTTGTTTAAATAATTTGTTGGTTATTAATATTTTATATATATATATATATATTAATATTAATTAAATTATGAAATTTAGTATTTTTATATCATTACTAAGCATGTATGAAAGATGTATATATTAATTTCTTATTTGTGAAATTATCTTTTTAATATAATTTCAATAATTATTAAATTTAGATGTATAAATTAATTTCTTATTTATAAATTTATATTTTGAATATCATTTTCTTAAATATTAAATTTATATGTATATATTAATTCATATATTGAATTTTTTATTTATGAAATTATTATTTTTATTTAAATTTATGTTATTTAGAGGAATTTTTCATAATTGATAAGGATAAAAGAGTCTTTGCCATTCTTTTATCCAAACCTTTAACTCAAAAAGTTCTTAAAATGAGTTTTTTCAAATTGAGAGGTTTCACCTCGATTCGCTATTATAATTGTAACCCCCTCGTCCCGGCCTAGCCAACAGAACGAGCCGAACAGGTTACACGGGGAAAACCGAAGCGAAACCCGCTAAGGCCTCACTCCGATTAGCAACGCTATTTTTTTTCTTATTAATTTTGTCTAGATGTCACATTTAACCCTATATGTAAAGGCAACCAGCGGAAGAGCGAACACAGATACGAACCGAGCAGAGGCATACGGTGAATTAAACTTACCAAGTAAATATTAGTCAAGTTTTATGTACACGAGGCAAAACCGTCACAAAGGACACATATAAACTCAACTACGAAGCATACAACCATTAAGGACTAAAATGTAACATTTGGCAACCCTCGAAGATGACTTTTGACTGTTTTAACTACCTGCGTTTCGAAACAGGCATGCCCGTTCCGAAACCCGGGCTTCATTCAAAAAGTAACACCAAGCCGTTTCGGAACGGTCCCACATGGTTCCGGAACAGGAGCCTCCGGTGGCCAAACGTACCGGAACGACCCTACATGGTTCCGGAACATGAGCCTCTAGTGGCAAATTGTACCGAAATGGCACCACCCCCATTCTAATACGGGTGCCCCTGGAGCTTGGCCGTTCCAAAACCATATCAGACGTTCTGAAACGCCTGGACACAGTTTGGCCCAAAAATGCATTTTGGCATCCCCAAACGTTCCCAAACTTACCCTGAAACATCTCAAACCACATGGCAACTTATTATACAAACAATCTAGAGGCAAAACACCTCGAACGCAACTTCATACATGTAAACATGCAGCAAAATGGATCTCAAACCCAAAGCTCATAAGAACACTTAGTTTCAAAAACACCAACAAGTCAAAACGCATAGCAATTTATCCAATGCCATACCAAAGCTCAACATAACATGATATCATCATTTAAAACATGGGAGCAACATTAACAAAAGCCAACATAGGAGTTTGAACACCAACTCCCTAACAACAAGCCTAGCATTCTCATTGCCTAAGTGTTATTACATCTAGTAAAACCATACTTTGAGCTACCCGAGAACTCCAAGAACTCCTCCCTTGCCCCGCTTGCCTCCGAAGCTACTAACAATTTGCATTGCTGGAAAAAGAGAGCGTAAGCTTAAAAGCTTGGTGAACGGAGCTCTAAAACACAACAACAATGCAATTTAAAACATATATCTTAGTTTTTAAAGAACGAAACCACTTAAGGAAAAGATACAATGAAATGGGAGCATAAACGAAGCATGGTTTACACATGCACAACCATCCCCAATGGGACTACACAACAACTAGAATTTTTCTTATGGGGCTACATATCACCGTACTCATCTACTAATCACTACCACTGGGACTACACATCACCGTACACAATAACTAACCATCACATGAGGCTTGACATCAACTACGACAACACAACAACATTAAAAAGAGATAAAAACAATCCACAATTGACACCACAACACACATAAACGTGAACGCCAACAAATCAACTAAACAAAGAAAGAATAAATATACTTACGCTTGGGTCTAGGTTAGCCTTTAAGGCTCCACCCAAACCCCAAGAAACCTTCATTGAAGATATTTAGAACTTCAAAACAGTTTCCACTCGCCGATAGAGCCCAAACGTTAGCCGAATCCCCGATTCAAGTTTCTAAACTACCTCGATTCACGTTCACGAAGCCCAAATTTGTTTCCTCTGCTTTATGCAACCTAAAAATAGAACATTAGGATGCTAATATACCTGCAAACATAACATCAACTCAAAACTCAACAATCTTGCAACAAAACACATCGACATCCAACCCAAACCTCACCCAAATTCGTTCTAGTGAAACCTCAAGCTGAACCCATCATTTCCAAACATCAAAACACACCAAATATCTTCTAAAAACACCCCCCAACAGCAAGGAAACTATCAGCCACGATTTCAAACCAAAATCAAGCCAAAAACTCTACCTTTTCAACCCAAAAATCCCGTTTTAGACCCATTTGCTACTAGCCACTATTTTAGCATTTTTAAGACACCCAAACAAGATTAAAAACACCCTTAAACATGGCATCAAAAGACCCAAACGAAAATCCCACGAAAAAACCCATTTCTCCAACCCAAAACCAAAAAAATGCATCTTAATGGGTTTAAAAGAGGGTTTTCAATGAGTACAAGTCAAATATGTAAAAATCTAAGCAAGAAAGAAATTACCTTGAAAAATCCTTCTTGGATGAAGGGTTAGGAGCAATGGAATAGTGAAGTAGGGTTTAGGAGAGATTTTATGTGAAAAGGGGGATTTTTGGAGAAGATGATGGCTTTTCAAAACTTTTTTTCTTTATTTCATTTATTCAAAATTCCCATTTTGCCCTTTTAAATAAAAGACCCCCTTTTGTCCATTAAAAATGTTTTCATTCAATTAAATTAACCTAAACCGGTTTAACTAAACTCGGTTATCTCCCAAGCCCCAAACCCCGAGCATTACAACTCCCCCCCCCCACTTAAGGAATTTTGTCCTTGAAATTACCTGATGGAAAGAGATACATAAACTATTTTTCCATGTCTTCCTTCCTCTCCCAAGTAGCCTCTTCCACACCTCGGTGTCTCCACAAAACCTTGACTAACTCGATAGATTTCTCACGCAACACTTTCCTATCCGTAGCAAGAATTTCAACATGTTCTTCATCATACGACAGGTCTGGGTTCAACTCGATCTCTTCCACTAGCATTACATAGATGGATCCGACCTATACTTCCGAAGCAACAAAATGTGGAACACATCATAAATCTTCTCTAACTCTGTCGATAGTCTCAATCTATAGGCAACGGGACCAACTCGCTCAACTATCTCATAAAGACCAATGAATCTTGGGCTTAACTTACCTTTCCTACCAAACCTCATCATCTTCTTCCAAGGTGGGACTTTCAAGAACACTTTGTCGCCCACAACATACTCTATCTTTTTTCTCTTCGAATCGGCATACGATTTTTGTCACTCTGAAGCTGCCTTCAAGTATTCACAGATCAGTTTTACATTCTCGGTAGTGCGCTTGAGCAAGTCTGGCATCGGTACAAGCTTCTGTCTGGCCTCGGCCCAACAAATAGGTGTTCTACACCTTCTACCATTCAGATCCTCATACGGTGCCATCTGAATACTGGCCTAATAATTGTTGTTGTATGAAAACTCCATTAACGGTAGGTGATTCTCCCAAGAACCCTGAAAGTCGATGATGCAACACCTCAACATGACCTCTAATACCTGAATAACTTTCTCCGACTGACCATCTGACTGCGGGTGATACGAAGTGTTGAAGTTCAACCAAGTACCCAAGGCACAATGCAAACATTCCCAAAATATGACTGTAAACCTTGGATCTCGGTTTGATACAATCGATTTCGGTACCCTATGCAACCTCACTATCTCACTGGTATACAGATCGGTCAACTTATCTAAGGTGTAAGTAGTATGAACAGGTATGAAATGGGCACACTTAGTGAATCTGTCAACTATCACCCACACTGAATTCTTCTTCGAAGAAGTCAATAGTAAACCCGAAACAAAATCTATGGTAATACGTTCCCACTTCCATTCTGGAATCTTCAATGGTTGTAACAAACCTGAAAGAAACTAATGCTCGACCTTAACTCTCTGACAAACCATACACTTACTCAAAAACTCGGCCACATCTCGCTTCAATCCAATCTAGTAGAACTCTTCTTTTAACCCACAGTACATTTTCGTACTACCCGGATGCATAGCAAACGGACTGTTATGGGCTTCATTCAAGATGATACGTCTTAACTCGACATCTTCTGAAACTACTATCCTATCCTTGAAACATAGGATCCCATTCTCGCTAAAGTAGAAATCTGTAGGCCTACCCTCGGCTATATCTTGCATGTGAGGTGCCAAAAACTCATCTTGCAATTGTTTCTCTCGAATTAACTAAACCAATGAAGGTTTAACCTGTAACTCGGCTATCAAGCCGCCATCCCGTGACACACTCAATCTCACAAACATGGCTCACAATTCAACTGCCACTTTTCTACTCAAAGCATCGGCCACTATGTTTGCCTTACCCATGCGGTACTCTATCGTAAGGTCATTGTCCTTAAGAAGCTCTATCCACCTACGTTGTCTAAGGTTCAGCTCTCTCTGAGTAATCAAGTACTTCAAACTCTTGTGGTCGGTATAAACTGTGCACTTCTCAGCATAAAGATGGTGTCTCCAAATCTTCAAAGCAAACACTACTGCGGCTAACTTTATATCATGATTGGGGTAGTTCTTCTCGTGAACCTTCAGCTGTCTCGAAGCGTAAGCTACAACCTTACACGCTTGCATAAGCACACAACCTAAACCTACATACGATGCATCACTGTAAATCACAAACTCTTTCCCCGATTCAGGCTGAATCAAAATAGGAGCTTCGGTCAAAGCTTTCTTCAACTTCTTAAACGCTTGTTGCCTTGCATCTGACATCTCATACGGAACATTCTTCTAAAGCAATTTAGTTTTGGGGTGCCGCAATCTTCGAAAATCCCTCGACAAATCTTCGATAATACCCCGCCAAACCTAGGAAACTACAGATTTCGGTCATCGACTTCGGTTGCTTCCAACTCACAATGGCTTCTATCTTCTTGGGATCCACACTAATTCCTTTGGCCGAGATCACATGACTTAAGAAGACTACCTCCTTAATCCAAAACTCGCACTTACTCAACTTGGTATACAACTAATTTTCAAGCAAAGTCTGAAGCACTAGTCGCAAATGCTCATCATGCTCTTCCTCGGTCCTGGAGTACACTAAGATATCATCTATGAACACTACAACAAACCTACCTAAAAACTCGTGCAACACTCGATTCATCATATCCATAAATGCAGCTGGCGCATTAGTCAACCCGAAAGGCATTACGAAGAACTCATAGTGCCCATATCGCGTACGGAAAGCGGTCTTCGGTATGTCCCCATCTTTCACCTTCAACTGATAGTAACTGGATCTCAAAACAATCTTTGAAAACATTGAAACACCTTTCAACTGATCAAGCAAGTCATCTATCTGTGGCAAGGGATACTTGTTCTTTACCATTACCTTGTTCAACTACCTATAGTCTATACACATCCTCAAATTGTCGTCCTTTTTCTTCACAAACAAGACCGGAGCACCTCACAGAGAAATACTAGGCCTAATGAAACCTCTATCTGACAGTTCCTAAAGTTATGTCTTCAACTCTTTCAAATCTTTCGGTGCAATTCTATATAGAGCAATAGACACGGGTGCAGAATCGGAATACGTCTCGATAGCAAACTCAACTTCCCTATCTTGAGGCAAACCCGGAAACTCTTTCGGAAAAACACTCGAAAAATCATAAATTGTTCTGATGTCTTGCGGTCTAACCTCATTCATATTCGGATTCATCACATAAGCCAAATATGACTGACAACCCGAATCCATCAATCTCTGAGCTTCTAAAGCAGAAACAACATTGGACAAGAACTTAATGTTCTCGCCCACCACTACAACTTCAAAATTATCCGCAAGCCTCAAGGAGACTCTCTTGGTCTCAAAGTCTACCCCAGCTCTATGCTCTATGAGCCAATCCATGCCCAAAATCATATCAAAACCATAGAACGGCAATTCCATCATGTCAACCGGAAACACATGGCTCTGAATTATCAAAGGACACCTCTTATACATCTTTCTAACTACCACGGTCTCACCGAAAGAACTAGTAACATTTACACCAACCTCTAACCACTCATACGGTAAACCTAAAGACCTTGCATGTTAACCCAAAATGTACGAATGTGTCGAACTCGAGTCTATCAAAGAAAGCAAAGTCAAAGACTGTAACAAGAAATTACATGCGATGACATCCGTATCATTTCCAACCTCTCGTTGTGCATACACCCTAGCTGGTCCTCCCCCCATCGGGCTGAACTGCCACCGCATGAGCTAAGTTCCTCTGACCATCGTTCCTTGGCTAAAAATTACCTCGACCGCGCCCACGACCTCTCTGATGCTCAAACCCCATAGTTGGAGCCTGTCCGCCCCTAGCCGGGTGTGGACAGTTACGCCTCAAATGATCTCAAGAACCACAGTTCCAACATACCCCAAATGTACCCATACACTCGCCCGAATGGGATCTCCCGCATCTAGTGCACTCAGGAGTGTGAACAATAGTCCCTTGGCCCTAGCAGCCTCGTCCATGGCTACAGCCCCTCTGTCTCGAATCGGGCTGATACCTCCTATCTTTGTACCTTTTGGCATGATCTCTGCACCAATTCGCATGTCTCTTCCCAGAATCAGATCCACTAGCACGAGTACTCGAGCCTAAGTTCTTCTCAATATCTTTGGCCCTAGAGACCAAAACATCAAACTCGGTGTAATTAGAAGCGAGCATATAAGTATTCACATCCCTAGTCAAACCATAACGAAAACGCTCACACCGTTCCCTCTCACTGGGAACCAAGTCGGGTGCATACTGGCTCAACCTCACAAACTAAACCTCATATTCTGACACCATCTTACTACCCTGAACCAAGGCCATAAATTCTCTCTTCTTTTCATCCTGATATCGAACTCCAAGATACTTCTTCTTAAAGGCAGTTATGAAGAATTCCCAAGTGACATCTGCTTCTACCATACCCGAAGTAACGGTAGTCCACCAAGCATACGTATCTCCCTGAAGCAAGGAGATGACACAATGCAACTTACGAGCGTCTGAGCACTCCATCTGACCTAAGATTCGTGTAGTACTCGTGAGTCAATCCTCTGAATGCCTCGGGAGTCAAACCACGGAACTCAACTCCACCCAAGCTACGAAGCCTCTCAAGAGGTAAACATGTCCCCACACCCTGAAGTGGTGCTGCAGCATGTATACCGGCCAAAGCTGTCTGAAAAGCCCCAGCTATAGTCTGAATCAAATGAGTTATGTCCGCATATGCCTGACCCTGACCCGTCTAAGCTCCATTACCCCCAACATTTGCACCGGCCTGAGGTCCATTACCATCACCTCCAACATTCACACCGGCCCTAGGCACATTACCTCCGACATCCACCCCATTACCATTGGAAGCATGAGGAACAGGAGGCACATCCCTGGTCACCTGGTCACCTGCTCTAGGTCGTCCTCTCGATCTTACCATAACGAAGATAAAATCTAAAACAACAAACATATCACACACAAAAAAACACTAGGTTAGCAAGGGCAAGGATCATAGTGCTCAAGCTCTTTAAAATCGAAACTGTTGGGTTTTACGGTGCTCGATTCCTTCAACCGTTCTTACTCGCCAAGTGGTGGAGAAGTGAAATTTTGGGTGTAAGAGGCGTAGAGGCTAAAAATATTAAGGACACAATGATTTATAGTGTTTTAACCTTCTAACCAAGGTCTACATCCACTACCTAAGCTTCCCACTAAGGATTTCCAATCAATCCACTATTGACTCGTCCACTTTTCTAGGCTTAGAAGAAAACCCTTACACACCGATCAAGCTTTCTACCCAAAGCCTTGATCAAATCCTCTTTACAAGAGAAAAGATAAGCAAACTCAAATCCCTCTAATAAGTATTTGTTTTCACAATTTAGCTCTCACCCAAAACCTAAAACACTTGAGCAAATCTAACAATTTTGGCTCACTAGTGTTTGTCTATACAAAGAAATGACAAATAAGTACTAAGACAATTTCTTGATCATTTGTTGTTGTCTTATTGATAATAGAAGCATTAACCATTACTAGATGCTTGGATGTCTTTTTTATACTCCTCTTTGAGTTTGTAGCCGTTACTAGCCGTTAGGGTTGAATTGGAGTCGTTGGAGACTTTATTTCCAATCTTTAATGTTGTTCTGAAGCCTTCCGTATCGATACGCGTCAACCCGTCTCGATACGACCTTCATAAAAAACTAGCTGTTGGCACTTGTAAGCCTAAGCGTATCGATACGCTTGAGGGCGTATCGGTACGGTATGACATTTAAAAGATCGTTGGGAAACTAGCCGTTGGGGTTGTTAAAATGGGGATCGGTACGCTTACCAGGCGTATCAAAACGATCCCTCTCCGTATTGAAACGGAAAAGCCTGTTTTGATACGAGTTTTGGCAGTAACCAAACCTGGGCAAAAAGGTATCGATACGGGTTACACTGTATCGGTACAAGCAACCTAAAAATGCAAGTTTGGCTATTTTAAATCATGAAAAATTTTGCTAAAAACCTTTTAAGATCCCTCAAACATAGATTCAAGTTGTTTGGGCTTAAAGACAAGTTTTGAATTCTTTTCAAATTAGTCCAAAACATTTTTCAATTATTATATCAAAACATTATTTCTACAATCTCCCACTTTTTAATATAATAAAACCAACTTGAAAAATTGTCTGGGATTCTCCCCCTTTAAGTTTAATAATGTGAATAAGAGATGAAAATTTTGAAACCAATTTGAGCTCTCCCTTATTCATTTGAAAATTCAATTTTTCAAATCATTTCTCCCCTTTTTTGTTATATTAAAAAGAATTCAAAAGACATTAAGTTCAAAATAACTTAGGAGGTTTGTAAAGATGACAAAAATAAGAATTTTGGTTTTAAAATGGCTCCCCTTACTCAAAGCATCATTAAGAATGTTAGTCCAACATATATGATCATCTAGTCAAATAATGGCTCCCCTTACTCAAAGCATCATCAAGAATTTTGGTTTTAAAATGGCTCCCCTTACTCAAAGCGACATGTTCCTCCTTTTTTTCGCTCGTTTGTAGCGGCTCTTCCCTTTTGCTCTTGGTTCCAGGCTTGATGGGTGCCATTCTTTTTTTCTTTTTTTTCGGATATATGTTTTTGGCTTCTATAGTCATGGTTGTATGTTTCTTTATGATTGAATGAAGCTTTGTATTTTCTGTTAAAAAATTGTAACTATAATTTTTTTATTTAACCAGATCAACTAATTCAAATCAAAATTTGTAAAAGATTTAATATGGGACGACTGTCTCAACCTAAAATTTTCAGTTTACAATGTTCAAACTTAAAGACATGACCTTACAAATAAAGGTGGCCCAGACATGTCCCTTGTCCCGGTCTGGCCGGATGACCGGTCTGAGTGGGCCACACGGGGAAAACCGAAGCGAAACCCGTTAAGGTTTCCCCTCGGTTAGCAACCCTAAAAATTTCTTTTAATTTAATATTCTCTAAAGGCACATTTAAATCCTATGTGAGCACAGCAGCGGAATAATTTGAGAAGGACACGCAACAGGACACAAACCAACAAATAAACAGTCCAATTTTAATTCATTAGGCAGGCCGTTTCGAAACACCCTTGAGGCGTATCGAAACACCTTGACTTGGTCAACTGCCCCAAGTCCACACGAGGAGGCCGTATCGGAACGGAGGTCAACCGTTTCGAAACGCCCCCAACGGTCAACTTCTCGTGGTCAACGAGATATTGACCGTTCCGAAACCTCTAGACCCGTTTCGAAACCCCTTCATATCGGCAATTTCTCAGATTTCCAGTAGCCAAAGTGTTCCGAAACTCGTTTCGGAACAAGGGTTCATAGTGGCCAAACCGTATCGAAACGAGTCCCGATATGGGGTCCCTAAAGCCTTACCCGTTCCGAAACGGCTCAGCCCGTTTCGAAACACTGGCTGTCTGCAACCTTTGAAAACCAACCTTAAACAATTCACAACCACACCAAAGGCCCTAAACGACCCCAAGAAACATACAACACATCCAAGCATGAACTAGAGGCATGGATCCCAAGGCAAGGCATGCTCAAACACACAAGGCATAAGATGAGACTTCCATTCATGGCAATTACACAAGAGCATGCTTAGGAATTCAAAAGCCAAATGGCACAATTCATCACATAAGGGTTTACATGCCAACCAAAAGAAACTTAAACATTCAAAGGCATGTCATCACACAAGCATTCGACAAGACATATCATGTTTTATAATCAAAGTCAATTCATGAACATCAATCACATATATGAATCATACATCGCTCATACAGAACACACTCTTGCCACATTGCTAAACTACCACATTAATTGCTAAACCGTACTTGAGCAACAAAAACTTGGAAGCCCCTTCGCCTTGCTCCTTGCTAACACACGCTAATGATCTGCATTGTTGAAAATGAGAGCGTAAGCTAAAAGCTTAGTGAGGATGCTCTAAAATAAAAAACATCAACAATGCAGGGTTCAAGCATGCAAATCCTTTACCCCACATACAACATACATAGGTATCAACAAGTCAACCTAACTAGTCTTTCAAGAGTCATAATATGGCATATCACATCATACTAAGCTCAACAACAAATATCTCAATTATCAAAACATCATAAACATGAGAGCAAAAATCATTGGCCACTATTAGTTTACCCGGATGTGCGGATTTACTCTCAACAACAACATTACTTTGGTGGGATTACACTCATCACCGGACCTTGCATGGGCGGGATTCCACTCATCACCACATGCCCTACGGATGAGATTCCACTCATCATCACGTAGAATATAAATAAATTTCCGATGGAATATTACATCACCGTACTCCTCCTTGATGACTCAACGACATCAAGGTCACGTACGTTTTGACTCAATTGTGTGCACACTAATCCTAATGATCGATCATTTACACCCGGTAAGTTAATTAGTGCCAATTTCATTAACCACATCACACATCCACCATTTATATCACATTATCATCGCATACACATAGCATGGTATACACATACAAATCAATCCATATTTCTCAAGATCAAATAGGCAAGGCATAAATAGCATCAACAGAAATCAAGGAGTTAAGTTACCACTTTAACTCCCACTTAGGAATGGCCTACCAAGCACATTCCAACACATACACTACACACACTTGAACCAACTTCAAATCATATTTAAAGTTTTACTCACCACCCTTCCTTAGCAACCCAAGCAAGCAAGCAAGCCTCCTAATTGCCCGGATTCGGTCCCGATGCTTCTCCAACGTCTCCTCTTGTTTCCAGCCAATCAAAACACATCCATTACTCACAAATCAATGCTAAATTTCAGTCACCACTCCAATCCATAAACGCAAGCCATACTTCAACAATTTCAAACCCAACAATCACCCAAAATTTCCATTTTCGAGCTCCCTTAAAACCCAGCTGAAAACCATGATTTCAAACACCCAAATGACACCTAAATGGTCCCAAAACACTTTCCTAACATCCCTAAACTATCAGCCCTTCAACCCAACCCTAAAATTCACCAAAACCCAAGTTTTAGACACTTCAAAAATGGCCACAATGACCCATTTCGGGTTTTCACCCAAAATCACCCATTTTAACATATTATGTGTATTTTAAGGAGACTAAACCAAAACCCAACTTAATAATTCAAAACCAAAGGTGAAACCCATCAAAAACTCAAATTTTCTTTAAACTCCAAATTTCAAAAAGATGATAGTTTTCAATTTCAAGACTAGGTAAATGTAGAGGATGAAGAGGAGAGTTCAAATATATAATTACTTTTAAAAATGCCCTTGAGATGAGGAAGAAATCAAATGGAATAGTGAATAGGGTTTGGGGAGGGGTTTTGGTGCTTTTCACGTTGAAGGAGGAAGAAGGGGGAAAGTTGGTACCTTTTTTTTGTTTGATCTTTTACTTTCAAAAAGGTTGTCTACCTTTTAAATTCCTTTGGCTAAATTACCAAAATGATCTCTCCTTTTTATTTAAAACTCAATTAGATCCAAACTAGGGTTAATTTGATTAAAATTGATTTCACCGACTCGAACCCACTCACACGACTAACTCCTAACCCCAAAAACACGGGTGTTACAAGACATCTTTAAACATTTTTATAATAAATATTTTATGGATTAATAATATTTATGTATAATTTAATCAGGAATGTAAAAAAGCACCGATTAAATCAAGAATGTAAATAATACTGATTAATATATAATTCAATCAAAAATGTAAAAAAATACTGATTAAATTAAATTAATGATTGTGTTCATATTCATAATAAATTATACCATTAAAGTAATAAATATTAAATAACTGACTTATTTAATATTTAATAAATGTAATATTTTTAATTAATAATAGTTGTTAGTTTTATTTAAAAAGAGGAAATACAACAATATTACAAGGAGAGTCTATAAAAATTAGAATAGATTGATCACATTAATCAATTATTTTCGCTAAAATCATAAAAAAATAAAAAAAAATTAGCCACTAAATAACTTCAATGTTGGCATGAACCTAATAAGTATTCAATCCTAAAATAAGGGAGTCGATATTTGGTTTGAAAAGTATTTAAACCAACAGTAACAAAACATTAGGCTGTATATGATTTGATTCGATTTAATTTGAAAAATTATTTTCGTGGTCCATTGATGTCCGGTTTGATTAACTCTAATTTTTTTTTATTTTTCCATATTAACTTTAGGTTTTAAGGTTTTTTCGCATTTTATTTTATTTTATAATTTTTAAACATTATTTGATAAAGTTTTAACATCGGTTTTTCATAAATTATTTTTAAGTAAATAAAAAATAATTAATAAATCATATATAATATTTTTAATTTATTTTACTATATAGTATAAAAATATTTTTTACAATATTAAAATTAGGGTAAACTACACCACATACGACTCAATTATGGCAGATGACTCGAAAATGCCACTGAACTTTAAAAAAAATTCAAAACTAGCATTGAACTTTAGCTTGTGACTCGAAAATACCACTCCGCCGTTAACTCTTAACACCCCTCGTTAAGTCAATTATGGCAGATGACTCGAAAATGCCACTGAACTTTAAAAAAATTCAAAACTAGCATTGAACTTTAGCTTGTGACTCGAAAATACCACTCCGCCGTTAACTCTTAACACCCCTCGTTAAGTCAAAACGAGGTCGTTTTGATGCGGCTGTTTTGAAGCCTAATTTAAGAGTTAAATATTAAAGACATGCACTTAGAGGGGTTTGAACCCAATACCTTTAAATATAAGGATTAAGCTTTAACCACTATACCAATATGATATTATATAATGTTTTACTAGAAATTTTAGAGTTTTAACTTTTAACCGTATTTTTTATATGAGAAATAAAAACCGAGGACTTCTCCTCTTTTCTACTTTTTAATAAATAAAGTAATAATAAAAGAATAAAAATTTAATGAAAAAAAAGTAAGACATGTCATTATAATTTAATTTATTATTATTACGAATTAACGTTTTAATTCTCGAAAAATACAAAATGTTTTGAACATTTGAAATTAAAATTTTCTGGGCAAATTATATAACAATTAACTTATTTTTTTTAAGTTTTCACCTAGTATTTAAATTTTTTGGAATATAGTTTTTTAATAGCAAAAAAATCATAAAAAGAATTTATAAAAAATAACGAGATGTTCACGAACTTATCGAATTAAGTTAGGCGTTACTCAACTTGACTTGTTAAGATCTCGAGTAAAACTTAATTTTAAATCTAGTCAATTCGAATGGAACGTAAACCAAATTTTGACGAAATAAAACTAGAATTATTTACAAGCTGCTCAAACATCCTAATTTCGTCCATAATTAAAAGTGAACAAGTCGGAAACAGGTTCAAAACTGATTACCTTTTAAATATGTAATATTAATTCATTTAATTTGTTTAGTGTGCAATGAATTCTAACTTCCGACACACGTGTCAACAAACTGTAGCGTTTAGAGTTGAGATCCTTTGGCGCTTTTAGGCTTTTTACTTTCCTGCATTTCTGGAAAATCATTTCCAATCCTTAATAACAAGATTACGATTTGCATGTCTTGATTTCCCAGATCGAAGATTACAGCTGCTGGGAAATTCATTGGATTTTTCAGAGGAAAAGAAGAAGGAAATGTCAATTCCTCCGTCATCACCATCGACACTTGTTCACGAAATCGACGAAGCCCAAACCCTAATCCCCGGCCTCCCCAACGACGTCGCCGCCCTCATCCTTTCCTTCCTCCCGTACTCTCACCACTGCCGCCTCAAGCCCACCTGCAAGCCCTGGTACATCTTCCTCTCCTCCAAGACGCTCTTCTCCCTCCGCCGACACAACCGCCGCTCCCACCTCCTCTGCATCTTCCCCGAAGATCCCCACATCTCTTCCCCTTTCCTCTTCGACCCCGAACACCTCGCCTGGTGTCCCTTACCCCCCATGCCTTGTAACCCTCACGAGTACGGCCTCTGCAATTTCACTTCCATCTCTCTCGGCCCCCATGTCTACGTCCTCGGCGGCTCCCTCTTCGACACCCGCTCTTTTCCTCTGGACCGCCCTTCCCCTTCTTCCTCGGCTTTCCGTTATAACTTCGTTACTTCCTCCTGGAATCGCCTGGCGCCCATGATTTCCCCGCGCGGGAGCTTCGCCTGCGCTGCGATTCCCAGCGCCGATCAAATCATCGTCGCCGGGGGTGGGTCCAGGCACACCATGTTTAGGGCTGCTGGGAGTAGGATATGTTCGGTGGAGAGGTACGACGTGGAAAAAGATGAATGGGAAGCATTGGACGGGTTGCCTCGGTTTCGAGCTGGCTGCGTGGGGTTTACCGTTAGAGGAGATGGGGAAGAGAGGGAGTTTTGGGTGATGGGTGGGTACGGAGATTCGAGAACCGTCTCGGGTGTGTTCCCAGTGGATGAGTACTATAAGGATGCTTTGGTGATGGAGTTGAAGGGAAATGGTGGTGGGAAGTGGAGGGAAATTGGGGATATGTGGGGAGCAGGGGAGAGGCCCAGGTTTGGGAAAATTGTAGTGGTTGAGGATGAAGAAGGGGGCAATCCTCCTGCTATTTTCATGCTTGATGACTATGATATCCTCAGGTAAATTCTACTCTTCTTTTTGCTACACAGTCTACATTTATGTTGCTATCAATTCATTGTCTTGTTCGGATAATTAGATGTGGTATTCTGGCATGTTGCAACTTGCAAATTTGTGCTTCTTTGAGGATGTTAGAAGGTTGCCGACTACTTCAATGTGTTGATGGTTTTGCTAGGATCCAGTTTTAATGCGTTATACATCTACCATTAACAATACATCTTTATCAACTGAATTCAGATATCGAAACAAATAGCATATTGTGTTTCCTTAGGTATATGAAATATCTATTATAAGTAACTCTACTTGTTTGATTAGTTGCTAGTTCTTTTTAAATTTGATTCGTGTACTGAACCACTTGGGCGAGGATATGACCATCTGGTTTGCAAGATTCGACTTTTGAGGTTGTAAATTCGTATATTTTGATAATGATTAGTCAAATATTTTAGAGTGCCCTGTTTGATTTTAAATTAGACTATAATTTATTTACTCAGATGCTTGTATTAAACTGCATCACACCCTCTAGCATCAACAAAAATGTATTTTATCCAAGACACTCTCTACACTTTTAGTTTCCCTATAGGATTTTATTTGAAGGAAAAGCCAGATTATGAACTTTCTGCCCTTTTCTTTACTTCGAATTCTTATTCTAGGTCTTAGGTATGATGGCTCACTCATCGTTGCTTTATGTATCTGCAGATACAACATGGATCTAAATCGTTGGGAAAAGGAGTGCAGTGTGCCAAGGAGAGCTGCTTGTAGGACTTCATTTGGTTTTATTGTTCTGAATGGGGAGTTGCATGTAATGACAATTGTAAATGGAATTGATTCAACCGAAACTCGACGGTCACGACAGCAGAAGAGGGCAGGGACATTGTTCATGCAGATATATCATCCTAGGAAGAAGAGCTGGAGGTCCCTCATCGCGAAGCTGCCATTCCGACAGCCTCTGGATCTAAGTAGCACGGTTATGTGCCCGATTCGACTGTAGATGTAAGAACATCTTCTTCCTGGTTAGTGCCGTTAAGCGTAGGTAAATAATCTTTGGCCATTCAGTCTATATTTCTGGTTCTCTATTTGTGTTGTGCAGCTTGTATGGTATTTATATACATGGTTATCTAAATAGATGTAAATTGCCTGGTGGATAAAAGAAACAATAATAGCTTATGCAATTGAACTGCTAACTATCCCGCGCTTGCATCTTATACATGTATGTTTATATATGTATCATGTATAAGATATTTTCTATTGTAATCTGAAGTTAATGTTGCCCAACTGGGGTCCTACAGTACAAATAACACTACGAAATCCCCCCAGGAACATGAGAGGTTTCACAAAGTTGACATCTACATATTGGGAATCGGTGGTAACTTTGAAATCGTTCATGTAGCTTTTAGTAACTACAAAGTTCCATTTTGTAGTAGCGTGTAAAATAAACCGCAACTGTTAACCGGTATAACCGTTAAATTTTATCGGTTAATTAACTTACCGTTGAAGTTTAAACGATTACAGTTATCTCAATCGTTAAAAATGATGGTTAATGGTTAACCGTTTGATTAACTGTTATAGAATTATTTAAATATAAAATAAAGTTTGTGGTTAGAGATTTTTATTTAAATATTTTTTTCTTAAAAATTTTAATACAATATTTATCAGAGAGATAATTTTATTATTCAAAAAAATTAGTGAACATTTGAAAAAAAATGTAATTGGTTACAAGTTAACATATAACCAAACCGTTAAGTAGCGGTTAACCGTTTAAAAATTTAATGGTTAACTATTTTTAATGGTAGGTTACGGTTTAATAACTGCTATAACGATTAACTAACCGCTTATGTTAAATGGTACAGTTAACCTACCATGAACACATCTACCGTTTTGTAAACAGTAACACTATTAAATTAAAGAAAAAATGCATTAATATATTATAACTTTTGTGTGGCCTCCCTCGTGTTTATCATAGTGTTATAAACAGATCACTCAATTATCATAGTGTTATAAACATGTCACTCAATTATCATAGTGTTACAAGCAAATCACTTAATTATTATAGTGTTACAAACATGTCACTCAATTATTATAATGTTACAAGCAGATCACTCAACATAGTGTTACAAGCATGTCACACTGGTGTAATTTTGTTTTAGAAAATAGAAAATTTACTCAAGTGAAATTAAGTATTGATAGTGATAATTGTCGTGCAAGTAAATATGAATTTTATATTTCAAAACTGATTTGGAGTTTTAGGATTTTAAAAAAATAACGAAATCAAAATCATTTTAGGTTTTAAAAACTCAAATCGATTACAATTTATCAGAAACAAACAAAATCGAGAAGGAATTTAGGTTTCAAAATGGTATGAACAATAAGAGCTTTTTCAAACGAAAAGGATTACACTATTAGAAAAACGTGCTTATTTGAGAACTAAAAAACATTTTACTAATTTTAAATTTTATTTAAATAAAAATGTAATTGTTTTTAAAACTTTAAATTAAAATTTTAGTTAAATTATTTGACATGAGTGTCAATATGTTTAACCAAGGTATTTTAACGGAACAAATAAATATACTTAAAATAGTTATAGAATGTTAGTTTAGATATTTGTTTTGACCAAAAATAATTTAGGAACTCAAATAATAATAATAATAATAATAATAATAATATTATTATTATTATTATTATTATTATTATTATTATTATTATTATTATTATTATTATTTGATTTTTCATTAAAAATTTACTCAATATTTTTAGGGTAAACTACATTGGTAGTCACTGAACTTTTAGTATGCTTTCACTTTGACCACTAGAATCTAGAAACTTTCATTATAGTTAATAAACTTTCAATTCAATTTTATTACAGTCATTGTCAATAAAAATCAGTTTTGATCATCGGACTATTATTTTTTGTAAAATTGTCACCAATGTTATGTTTTTTTTTTCATTTTTGGTCACTCGTCGTTAAAAAACTAACGGGGAAAATAATTGTTCAGTGTAAAGGTTGGTGACCAAAACAGAAAAAATAATATTAGTAACCAAATTAGGAAAAATGTAAGTTTAATGATGTTTTATAAAAAATAATAGTTTGATGACCAAAATAGAAAAGGAGCAATATGTTGATGACCATAGTAATTTACCCAAAAAAATTAATGGTAGGTCAAGGGTAAGTGTATATATATTTTTTTGATAAATCTTAAATCTAATCTTAATCCTACCTAGATGGTGGATGGTAATTTTAGCGCAAGAAAGAGAAGTGTCCCTGGTGGGTCTAGAACTCACACCTAAAAAAATATGAGAGAAAAATATAAATAGCTTGGCTAACCGACAAAAAATATACTTGCTACTGAATAAGTGTATATTTAAAAGGCTATATAATGTAAATCTCCATTAGTTAGAGATATTGACTTTTCCCCCAAGTGATTAAAGACATTCTTTTAAACATACATTTATTGAGTAATTAAAGACAATATTTATACACGAGATTGACAATAAAATATAATTGAAATAAAAAATATATCTCCAAGAGATTTATCCCCAAGCTCACATTAATGATATTTTCCTTCATGACGCATGCTTTCAACTTATAATCATGTAAAATACCCAACTTTGGTTCCATGAAAATGCACAGATGAAAAAAGATTGGTAGTTCAGACTTAGAGATATTTCGATTCTAGTTACCACCTCATGCAGTTTTATCGCTTGTTCATGGTGATCTTAACTCTTAAGGGATCCTATAATGTGGGTATGGAGGGTTATGAATTGATGATTACCTGCAGCTCTTGTTTAGAGCTTGTCCCGTTATTTTAGTTAAAATTTATTATGTGTATTTTTTCTCTTTTTGACTAGATTTAAATAATTTTTAATGAGACATGTGATATTTATCTCATGTATGATTTTTAATTAATGCAATCATACTTATTTTACCAAAAAAGTAATTCCCCATCCCAATTGTATTATATTTGCTAAAATTTTCGAACAACTTCATGTGGCTGCTGCATGCAGATGTAGTGACCTAAAACAATAACTTTGCTGATGCTTGTTTACATACGTAACAAGCATCACATAATGGACGTATAATTTTATGTTAGAGGGGTAAATCTACAAAATTGTAAGATGAACGCATTTATATAAAATTTTAGGGGTCAAAATAATTTTTCAATAAAAAATACATAAAAATATTTTTAATCTTTTTACGTCATATAAAAATTTCAAACTTTTAAAGAGAACGAATGCCCCTCCATTTTACTCTTAGAGTCTCGGTTCCCATCCCCTTTAACTTATCACACAAATGCGTATTAAATGGAGAGGAAATCAGAATTAAAGACTGAAGATAAAACATAAATGATTTAAAATAAAAGACAAATTTATAAATAATTTATTTTTAAATCTATATATAAATAAAAAGTAAAAAAATTGTACGTGGGCAAGTGCCCCTCCCATATTATGTAGAGTTTCGTCCCTGCATTTAAAGAAACATTGACCTTAACAATCAAAATCACATATACATAGTGTTGAAGGTCTGGATAAGATGGTAGTGGTGAACTTTCAAACTATTCATTTAAAATGGTCTAGACGGTGAATCACGGTCTATCAGGGTGATGAGGCTAAAAAATAACAAGAGAAATAGAGTCTGATGGACCTTTATGCGATATTCAGTTTGAAAGAAACTGATAGATTTATTTGTATATATATATTAGAGAGATGTGAGGATGATATCTAATCTAGGCTTCGTATGATATAATGAACGAGACAAAATAGGCATATCAGTCGGTAGACTTAGTTAGTGGGTCAATAAACTAAACGCATGTCTTGTCTAAGCTAGTATAACTTTAAGATGAAGTTACTCTATATATCTTTAATTTATCTTACTTCGAATGCCCTCTTAACTAGTGTCCGCTGAGTTCGATCAAAAGATTAGTTTCGGAGGATCACCTCCGGATATCTTAGTGAACGAAGTGACGTGATGTGGAAGGATTATTTAGTGGAAATCATAGAGTAATAGGTATGACAATGCTCCTAGTCGAGAAAGTGTTAAAACTAAATCCTAAAACATAAAATCTTAAACTTTAAATTAGATTTTTAAACTATAAAATAAATTTCCTTGTGAAAATTTCTTTTTTTTTTTTGATAAAACAAGAAAGAAACTATCCAAATTAAGCTATGGAAAACTGGTCTGCAACCAGCAATCCCGACACCACAACCGGTGGGGAATCGAAGCAACGGCAGTCCAACGAATCCGCAGGGGCCAACTTGGCCAAAGAGTCCGCAACCTTGTTCGCCTCTCTGCGCTCAGCCTCTCTGCGCACATGCTGAAGAAGAACCTCCCAATCTGCGCACATGAAAGAAATCAAACCGATGGAATTGGCCCTCGTCGTACTCCTATGAAGCAAAGAAATCGATTCCTTGCAATCCGTTTCCACAATGACCTTACGGTAACCGCGAGACCAAGCTTGCGACAAGCCAACAAAAACACCTCATAGTTCCGCCTCTAGCGATGAACATATCCCAATAGACTTAGCATAGCCAAAGAGCCACTCACCACGACAATCACGACCGACACCACCACAAGTGGCGAGCCCTGTCGCAGCCGTGCGCGCACCATCGGAGTTCAATTTCATCCAGCCAGCCGGGGACGTGTCCCATGCCACTGTCGGGTGCGAAGAAACGCCTGCTGGTGCGAACAACGTGCGCGACAAAGCCAACGCCCGCACACTCTCCTAAAAAACAAAACCACTGTGAGCTGAAATATCAAACACACCAGCAGCATCCACATCGAATACACAAGCATTCCGGTGTTTCCATGAGGACCAAAGAACCGCACCGAAGCGAAGGTCCCAATCCTTCGGTTCACGCGCGAAGTATTCCGGCGTCGATAAGTTGATCCGCAACCAATCATGAATATTCATAGAGACAAATTTATTGAGCTTAGAAGGGAGAATCAAACGAACCCAAGCTGGCATCGCCAGGGGACATAACCGAAACAGATGGTCGATAGATTCCACTGACGCTCCGCAAACGCCACAACTAGAACTATCAGCCATGTGCCTTCTTACACGCTCGGCGTTTGTAAGTAACTTGTTGCAACCAAGCAGCCATAAAAAGACCTTAACCCTTTGCAGCCCTCGGAACCGCGAAATACACCTCCAAACCAGCCCCGTTGTACCATCACACTCCCTCGCACGCACCTGATATGCAGATCCAACTGTAAATACGCGATGTGTTGTCCATTTCCAACCCACACCATCCAGCGCTGCAACTTGTTGATGAGACATTGTTGCAGCCAATCGAAGTAATATTTCCCGTGGCAGCAAGTGCGCAAATGCTTGCCAATTCCAACCACCATGTGTTGTTGCCATGCCGGCTACACTAACACGCGGAAGGCTCTCACGATCAGCAACATTCGCCACATGATCAGCCAGTGCCCCGACATCGCTAAACCAAGCATCGTGCCAAAAGTCCACGGAATGCCCATCTCCCACAGTCCACACAAGGCCTGATCGGACCTCATCCCACACTAAACTAATACCCTTCCATAGTTGTGAACAGCGGGGGCGCGCCAAGCTATCGGGTATGGCCACCACCCACTTGTACTTAGACCGTAGTACTTGTGCCCAAAGCTGATCAGAATTCCGGACGATATTAAACGCAAGCTTCATTAAAAAAGCTTCATTCTGCACCACCAACGACTTAAAACCAAGATCACCTTCATTTATATGTGAACAAACGGAATTCCAATTAACAAGATGCACACCCCTTCGACCTTCATCCTTACCCCAAATAAAATTATGTATTAACTTTTCAATGTCACGACACGTACCTTTTGGCAACAGAGATGACTGCATTGCGTAGTAGGGTATCACCGATAAGACCGACTTAGCAAGAGTAATTCTGCCTGCAAGCGAAAGAGATTTGGCCATCCAACCCGAAAGTTTATCCCGCACACGTTGCACCACAAACTGATACAAGGCCCTAGTCACACGTTTATGCAACAATGGCACACCCAAATATCTTCCAAGATCCGCAACTCGACGAAAGCCAAAAAAAGAACTGATATCATCACAAAGGACAGGATCCACGTTTTTAGAAAAATAAATGCTCGTTTTGGCAATACTCACTTTTTGGCCCGATGCAACACTAAAGCGGCGTAACACTTCCTCAATAATTGAAACCTGAGATGCAGAGGCTTCGCTAAATAAAATCATGTCATCAGCGAAAAACAAGTGCGAAATCTCTAGACCACGGCGAACTAACCGAACCGGTTTCCAAGCATCACAAGAGACTTTCTCGCGAATCGAATAAGCCAAACGTTCAATGCAAAAGACAAAATGATACGGTGACAAAAGGGTCACCTTGTCGAATACCCCTAGACGAAACAAAAGTAGCTGAAGCAGAACCATTCCACAAAACCTGAGTAGACACCGACGAAACACAACGCATAATTAAATTACAAAAATCCACCAGAATCCCAATCTCCACAAGGATATCCTGAATAAACTCCCACTCGAGCCTATCGTATGCCTTCTCGAGGTCAATTTTAATAGCCATTGAACCCACTTTACCCTTCTTCATTCGCATGGAATGTATAACTTCTTGGGCGATAATAATATTATCGGTAATGGAACGCCCAGGGACAAAAGTCGTTTGGCTATCAAAAATCCAACAAGGCAACAAAGGTTTGAGTCTATTCACAATAGTCTTCGTGATAATCTTATAAAGCACCGAACAAAGGCCAATAGGGCGAAATTGAGAAATTGAATCCGGGCTACGCACCTTTGGTAGTAAGACGAGCAGAGTACGATTCAGAGAGGAATCGAAAGGTTTGCTAGCAAACACTTCCCGCACAAAACGACACACCGAGGGACCAACAATATGCCAATTGCGTTGATAAAACAA
Organism: Hibiscus tridactylites; assembly: GCA_958450335.1. NCBI lineage: Eukaryota > Viridiplantae > Streptophyta > Magnoliopsida > Malvales > Malvaceae > Hibiscus > Hibiscus tridactylites. The sequence continues at coordinate 15,390,141 of OY288273.1, read as the reverse complement.
CGCGTGCAAGCCGTCCGCCCCAGGGGCCTTCAATGGTGCCATTTCGAAGACAACAACCTTCACCTCGTTATCTAGCACTGGCCGAGACAAACCCCTAAGCAAAGCGTCATCAACAGCGGGAAAACAACCCATACTCGCAAGGTTAACATCAACCCCATCCGACGAAGCAAATAAGCCCTTGTAATAGTCCACTGCCAACTGTTGCAAAACCCTTTGATCCGAACACCACCTACCATCGGGCAACTTAAGAGCTTGCACAAAGTTTTGCCGACGACGTTGCATGGTGCAATTGTGAAAATACTTTGAATTCTTATCACCGAAACGTAGCCACTGCTCTCTAGATTTCTGCACCCAAAGGCTCTCCTCACGGAGGAGAATTGAGTCTAGCTCAGCGCGAAGTGAAGCATCAAGTTGAACAAGAAATTCGGAGTGCGCCACCCTAGGGGCTTTATCAATCCCCCTAATTCTCGCAAGTAATTCCTTCTTCTTCTTACCGATATGCCCGAAAACATTTACATTCCAATCCTGAACGCTAAGCATAAACTTATCCACATTGGCCGCGACATCAAGTGCACTATCCCAAGTGCTGCGCAGAAAATCATCAAAAGCGGGATGATCTTGCCAAGCCGCGATAAAACGAAAAGGACGAACACTAACCGCACCCTCCTGTCGTTGTGCATGAAACCAAAGCGGGCAATGGTCCGACCCAACCCTATCAAGATGCGAGACTATAGCTGTTGGAAATAAACTAGCCCATGAATTATTGTAAAGGCATCTATCCAAGCGCTTATGAAGGTCACCCCGTTTCCAAGTGAAATCTGAGCCTTTATACTCCACTTCTAGTAGCCCTAAGTAAAAAATAAGCTTTCGAAACAGTGTGCAAACGCCATTGCCCCTAGCGGACCCACCAAATCACTCCTCTCTACGCAAAATAGTGTTAAAATCACCTCCTAACAGCCAAGGTTCGCCAGCGCCCGGGTTCAAACTAGCCAAGAGAGACCACAAATGTTTCCGAACAGAGACAGTCGGACTAGCATAGACTGCAGTAAAGAAAAACCAACACAAGGAACCAGATTCACGAACTCTCCCATGGACAAACTGATTAGACACTCGGAGAATATCAACTTGTACCGAATTCTGCCAAAGTACCCAAACACCACCACTAAGACCTCTCGCTTCCACCCTAAAGGAGTTAGGAAAACCTAGACGAGCAATAACCCTATCTGCCGTAACACCGCTAATCCGAGGTTCAAGGATAGCAACCACCTGAGGACGACTAATCCTACAAAAATCTTTAAAATGACCACGAAAACAAGGGCTAGCCGCGCCTTGCCAATTCTAAAATAGAAAGCTAATCATCAAAACAACTAGGAGATAGGAAACAAACAGCAAGCTAATTCAACGGATTAGCAATCACATCCTTATTACTGCACTCACCAAGAGGGCGGCTAACCTCGACAAAACCAGGGCCCGAAGTGGAACCTGCTGCCACAACCGACCCACTCGAAATATCATTTATTCCACCGACCCCATCCGGGAACGAGTCGGGTGCAAAAATTGGCATCCAATCCGAGAGACAACGGGTTGTTGGGACACGATTTTCCTTGCCCTTCCGAGAAGCAGAACCTTTCCGAATGCCAACCGGAATCAGATTCTTAGGGCCTTTACTACCCCTTTGCGAAGCCCTCACACGTTGTTTTTCATTAATAGCCTCAACAATTGAAATCGCTGCATGCTTTCCACCCATCGGAGACACATTGTGTGCCACAACCTTAGGAGCCACGGTGGCGACTGAAGCCACAACCTCCACCGCACCCGGCTGCGGCCCCTGATGAGCAAAACTTTTATCTGGCACAACAGGTGGCAGCACATGCGAGGAGAGACGCTCCTCAACAACCCTATCCGCGAGCGAACCGACCTCAACTCCCTGTGGCGCAACACCCTCCAAAGGCTTATCCGACAAACTAACCTCCCAAGTAACCCCCTCGTCAATCACCACAACCTTATTCGGAGCAGCTGGAGCAACAACCCCCTCCCCACGACCAACCTCCTGAAGCACAAAAAACCGTGAGCCTCCCTCACCAACCGGACCCGGCTCCATACCCCCTTTGCGAGCTACAACCTCACGTCAAGGACGCCCTCTTCTCTTTTCAGCTATCATCCATGGGCCATAGATAGCATCACGACCCTGAGCCTCCTGAATTACTCCCTCTGGGGCACTATCCGAATTATACGAAGCAGCTCGGACGGTTCCACCCAAATAAATCCCACAGGACTCCTTTACGTGTCCATATACCCCACATTGAAAACAAATATTTTGAAGGCCTTCGTACTCAAGATGTTGCATGACGCCATCAATTTGAATGCACGGAATCAACGGCTTACCCAAGTCGACCATCACTGCGAGCCTTGCAAAGCGCCCCCTATCCCCGCATGAGTACTGTAATCAATCCGAATAACTTTGCCGATCAAATTGGCAATGTAACAGAAAAGAGCCTTTGAATAGTACCGATAAGGGAGACCCGACAATCTCACCCAAACCACAACCTTCGAAGGATGGCTCTCGGATGTAGAGAACTTCCGATGCCACGGTTGAACCGTAAGGTAACATCCGAAGATTGTCCAAGAGCCCTCCGTTAAAACATGGACATAGTCCGCTTCCATGGAAAATATTACCAAGAAATACCCGTTCTCCAAATCCACTACCTGGAACTGTCCCTGCAATTGCCACAATGTGTGAATCCTCCCCAACAAAGTACGACAGCCAATAGACCTACCCAACATGCGGACTATTACCGATCGTTTCATGCTTTGATCTATCTGATCATGAACCTTATCCGAGAATGTCACTGACGGGAAAGGACCACTACGATCAACAATCACGTCAGAATCATCCACAACGACCGTGTCTAATCCCGGTAACGGTGCTAAATCCATGGATTTTTTTTCCGAGCCCCGCACAGCCCCTGCGTAAGACAGCCGAGATTGAGAGCGCCCCGCCCCAACATCACCAGAATTGCAGTCCGCCACAGCACTACCATCCCCAACGTCTACCATCACTGAATCACCTTCTTCCTTACAATCGGCTTCAAAGAGAGGATTCACATGATCATGTCTTCCTTTTTTTAACGCACGACTCTCTTCCACCGAAATTGGCGATCCCGGCCGCTCTAGTAGCGGAGGGAATTCAAAAACAGTCTCACGGGACACGACCTATACAGACCGATTAGGGGGGACAGCCAGCGGGACCAGAGTCGGGTCCGTCGGTGAGACAAAAGTTTGTGTAGGGTTTCCGGTAGGGTTTCCATTAGGGCACGTTTCCATTAGGGCTAATTGAATAAGATCTCTTTAAAACCAAATATTTGGATCAATCAAAATCTTATTATTTCTTTTGATTCTTTATCACTTGTAAAAAAAAAGTAAGGAGTTAATCTCATTCATTTATTTTACCCATCTAATAACAATGAGTTAGTATAAAACTAGTTGAATTTTACACATAGGTGAATCCTAAGTATATATATTATATGGAAAGAATATGGTGTGGGCAGAGTCCATCCACCTCAAAACACACACCAATAGGCCTTAGTGTTAAAGCTGGGCACCCACCTAGTGCAATATGGGCCGTGAGCTTCTTCATCGCCCCTGTATAAGTTGGCTTCACCCTTCCCTTCAATTTCCTTCTATAAGTTCTGCCTAGCCCTCGCCTCTTCATGCTTCACCAAGGGGAAATCACCCCAAAACAAATCAACCCAGTACATCTCACTGAATAAGGATGCAAAATTCGCCTTTATGTACATGTTCCTGAGACTCGGCATCAGTTAGTTAAGTTATTTCCCAATGAAGGGCTTCTGGCGACCCTTTGCTGTAAGATTAAAGCCATTCTGTGCTTCACTGGTTTCACTTAAAAACCTTCATTTCTTGTTGAGAAAATGCCTGCTGTTTTTGGGTTGATTCGAAGATTGATTTTTTACCCTTCTTTGTGCAGAGGCTTGGTGGTGTTAGGAGCTATTCAGTGTTAAGCAACGATCAGCTGAGAATTAAAGGGGTTAAAGATGTGATTGCTGTAGCTTCTGGTAAAGGCGGTGTTGGCAAGTCTACCACTGCAGGTAAATCTCTTCTTTTTCATATTCATGAATTAGGAATACCATTTTCCATGGATTTTTTCCCACTCATTTTAGTTGATTTGCGATCTTTGCAGTTAATTTGGCGGTTGCATTAGCTAACAAGTGTGGATTGAAGGTGGGTGTGCTTGATGCAGATGTGTATGGACCATCTGTTCCAACCATGATGAACATCCACCAAAAGCCGGAAGTTAATAAAGGTAATGTTTATATCTTCCAAGACATGAGCTTTCTTCAGTCAATGGAAGAACATGTGAAAGTGTTCTGTTCTTTTATTGATTAATTATCCATTAGTACAAAACATGTTTGAAGTAGTTCCATCTGTTGGTGCTGATTGTGTTTTCGTTGCAGATTTCGATTGTGTTTTCGTTGCAGGTTTCAGTTGTATATGAAATCTTATATGGCATGTTCATCTTCTTGAAACTTTCTTTTACTGTGCCTTTCATCATTTATCGTTTAGTAAATATTCTCTTAGAAATTAGAATTGCAGCTAATATAGAATTGATGCCAAATGTCCCATTTGTTACCTATGATATATGTTTTGAATGGTCTTTCTCTCTCGCACGCATACAGATATGAAGATGATTCCTATTGAGAACTATGGAGTGAAGTGTATGTCGATGGGATTTCTGGTGGATAAGGATGCGCCAATCGTGTGGAGAGGACCCATGGTATTTTAATTTATATAGGTTCTATGCTCTTATTTTTCTTTTATTCATTCTGGAACATGTCTCTTTATAGCTTCTGTTTACAGAGTGGCTTGATTTTAACAATCCTGTTGTCCATATATCTCACCCAGAGCTGAGAAAAATATCATGTTGCCGACCTCTTAGATTCAAATCCAACCTTTGTTGACTTGACTTCCCTATTTTATATGATCTACATATTGTGTACAAGTCCCCATTGCTTCTTTTGAGAGTTTGTCCTGCAAATTGAATTCGGTGTCTCCATCATCTGCGCACTTGCTTTGTTACTAATAAAAACCCGTGCCGGAAAAAGAAATCTACAATGCTCATAATAAGTTTTATCTTTATAACAATTGCAGTCACTAAGCTTAAGAATATTGCATGCAGCGTTTATTCTCACATTTTAAATTTACATGGTATTTATGATAAGTTTATTTCAGGTGATGAGTGCACTTCAGAAAATGTCGAGGGATGTTGATTGGGGAGATCTCGATATCCTTGTGGTGGATATGCCCCCTGGCACAGGTGATGCACAACTAACTATGTCCCAGAAGCTTCAGTTGTCAGGTAGATAATTAAATTTCAGCTTTCTTTTTCTTCCCTTTCCCCCCACTTTTGGGAACAAAGCGTTTGGTACTAAGCTTGAAAACTAGCATCTATCAAAATCAACACGAGCTTGGACTAATCATAAGATGTGAAGTAATTCTATGGCCGGATAGGTGTTCCATTTACTATGTAAATTCAAGTTCTATCTATCATACCTCACAAATATCACTCAGATCATTTGTGCCTATATATGCTTTTTAGTTGATTTCTTTGATAAAGTTGAAATCATTTTGAAATCATGATAATTTGAATGCAATAATAAGGCTGGACGGGATACATTCTGGAAGGGGGAAAGGGAAATGAAGGAAAACCTATCTTACTTTACTTCCCCTATCTGATACATTCGTTTACTTCAAAAATTTATGTTTGATGTTGTTTTTTCTTAGGTGCTTTAATAGTTTCAACCCCGCAAGATGTTGCACTGATCGATGCTCGTAGAGGAGTTAGAATGTTCTCTAAAGTTCAAGTTCCTGTAAGTTGTAATTTCCGCACGTATTCTCTTAAAGCTTGTTGGTAATTTTTGTATGGCACATAAATTTGGTGGCCGTATGAAGTTTTTAACTATGATTGCTTTCGACTGCATGTGGTATTACTTGTTTAGCCATCAGTTAAACTTTTGCAGTTTCTTTTGCTAATGACGGAGTTAACAAAAACTAACAATTTCTATTACTTGCAACTTTTAAGTAACATATCTGTTTTTATAGATTTTGGGATTAATAGAGAACATGAGCTGCTTCAAGTGTCCGCACTGTGGTGAACCTTCTTTCATTTTTGGTGTGGGTGGAGCACGTAAAACAGCCGCCGAGATGGATTTGCAACTTGTTGGTGAGGTAAGAAGTTGATTAAAGTTGATATTGTCAATTTGTTATAGCTGTTAACTCTATATACTTGCTTGTAGTCGGTTGAGGACTTTCCTTGGCCTTCTCGATAGCTAAATGTTTATAGTAAAACGTAGCTGTTCGATGTTCAAAGCTGCAAGTATATATGATCCCTTACCAAATACCATCTCAGATACCCATTGAATTGGACATTAGGAAAGGCAGTGACGAAGGCACACCAATAGTTGTATCAGCACCGGATTCTACTGTCTCAAAAGCTTACCATGACATAGCCCAAAAAGTTGTGGTTAGACTCGAGGAGCTGGCAAAGGCATGAAAACATACACGAGGTTGACTAGCAGAGTTTTCTCAGGTAAAACCATCTCCATTCCCGTGTTTTCTTGACGGTGTTTTTGAGGCTCATCCTGATATCAATAATTTCTAAGTTTGAGCATTCTTGGGCCACGCGGTGACACTATCAAGTATCTGGGAGCATCCCAATTGACAGAAATGTTTTTGATTATTTCATGTAGATGTATTGTTTACGAAATTAGGTGACACTGAAATGATTTAAAGCTTCGAAATCCAAAGTAGTAGAGAAAATTTTGACACTTGTGCTCTGAATTGTTCAAACAGGCAAAGTTGTTGAAATGATGAGCATATTTGCCAATGAAAAATCACTGGTACATTTGTTCTAGAAAGGTGCTTAAGATTATATATTGTTGAAAACTTAACCTCTTAACACAGGCCAGAAATTTTTCAAAAAAAAAAAAACAGTCCAGAAAGGCAATTAGCATCTATTCAAAGGTCTTTGAAATGAGAACCCAAATCTAATAGTAATAAATTATCATGGAATTAACCTTATGGACAATGTTCGAAACTGCATTACAAATTTGGAGTTCCTTCATCACCAATCCGGCGGCGTTTAATGAGTGTTTTGGAAGATTAATGAACCTCCATAACATCAACTTGAGTGCCTACTTTTTTTTTTTATGAAAGCTAGTAGTATCTGTTCTAAATATACTATCAACGCTTAATTACCTTGCTGTAACTGTTGGTGCTCGAACCCGTGACCTCTAGGAACAACAACCGTTTCTTTAACTACTGAGACACTTTGGTTCGTGCAACTTGAGTACCTACTTGACTCATGACTCTGGGCAAAAAACTATATCTAATATACCAGGTCGGGTTGAATCGGAACTTAAATTCGACCCCAATTCAACCCTGACACTATTCTTCTCGTCTCATCTTGAACTCGGGTCGGGTCAAACTCTGTCATATCCGAGTTAAATTGTCATTTTTAAATAACATGATCCAAATGTACGAGTATATTTTCTTAAGTTGGATGATCATCTTGTAAATTTTGATAATTGTGAGATCCGATACAAACAGTTGAGATTATTTATCAAATTTACCCTTAAAAATATTCAAATGATCGGCTGGTCTAGTAGAATGAGACACAAGGACATAGGTCGAATTCTTATATTGTGAATGAAGTAAATTGGATTAGAAGATAGTACACTAATTAAGGGTGGAAAAAACCTGACTCAAAAAAATTAAATTATTTGACTCGACTCGATGTAAAAAATACTCAACTCCCCTCGACTTGTAATTTCATAAATTCAACTCAACAAATTTTCAAATGTGAGTTATAAACCGGAAACTCAAATAACTCAAAATAATTTAAATTTTCTAGAAATTAATGGATCAATTTTTAAGGAGTTAATCTCATCCATCCATTTCAAATATCTAATGGTCATGAATTAGTGTAAAACTAATTAAGTTTCACATAGAGTAACCGGATTCTAACCCATATATAGAGATTTGATCCAGTTACACTATGTAAAACTCAACTACTTTTACACTAATCCATGACCATTGGATGAGTGAAATGGATGGATGAGATTAGAAACAGGATATGTGAAGATTATCACTTGGAAAAAAAAGTAAAGAGTTAATCTCATCTAGGGGTGTTCAAAAATATCTGATCCGATCGATCTGATTCGATTATCTGTTGACACGATCGAAAATTCGGATATCCAATCCAATTTTAAATTTTTTGGATCGGATACAAATCACAATATTTCAAGTTTCGAATTATCCGAAAATTCAAATATCCGAAAATTTAAAATTTCATGAATATTAATCTTGTTATATTTAACAATTTGGTGCTTGTTATACCCGAAAAATTAAAAAATCAAAATTTTCATATACGTGAATCTTGCTATATTTAGCAATTTATTGTTTGTTATATACGAAATTCCAAAAATTTCATAAGTACAACCTCCAAATTCTAAAAAAATAGTTAAATCAAATTATATTTTCGGATAATCGGATATTCGAATATTCGATCTGAATATCCGATATGCGGATATTCGATTTTTCTGAATCGGATACGAATCACTATATCATCGATCCGAAAACTTTGATATCGAAAAAATCAAATCCGATCCAATCTGATATCCGATAATGAACACCCCTCTCATCCATCCACTTCATTCATTAATGGACCATGAATTAGTGTAAAACTAGTTGAGTTTTACACAGTGTAAGCGGGTCCTAACTCATATATATTGTATATAGTTTCAGTCATAGAGAAAACCATTTAAATTGAAACTAATTAGTACATAACATTATAAATGTTTACAATTAAATTTGAACATAAACTCGAACAAGACTCGACTTGACTCAATAATTTTAAAATAATTAAAATAAGATTCTTAAACTCAACTCAATCGAAATTTGTTGACTCGAATCGATAGAACACCAACCTCTAACAATAATAGACGTATGTAGTGTCATATCCGAATTAGTCGATCAATAATTAGACAGAAATATTTATAAAAAAATATTTTAATTTCAATTTTTTTAAAAAGCTCATCCAATGCGGGGAGTAATTCTTGCGTACATAATAATCAAGTCAGTTTCTTCATTTCTTGCTTACCGGGCAATACAACCGCTTCAGCTCCCGCCATAAGCTCATCTAAGTGATTCTACCACTTTTAAATTTGAAATCAAATCAATGTGTGTTTTGAGTAATCTTTTCTTTCTCCTCTCTTCGTTAAGTAAACTTCCCTCTAATTGCAGGTGTTGCAGAAACTGAATGCCCAAACCCTCTTTCTCCGAAGGTAAGTAGTTTTCTTTACTGCTTGAATCCAATTTTCCTAGAGACTATGAAGGCGTCAATCTTTTTGATTTCCATTGCTTTTGTTATGATAAGCTCCGATAATGGCTGTTCTTAGCTTCTTTAACAATAACTACTAATAATACGTTATTCTTCTAGCTCTCTTTTAAGTTCTTTCCTCGATCTGTTAGAATATTTTGTTTTATATTCGTTTGGAGTACCTGATGCAGAGCGCAGGGATTCGCACTAGTTAAATGTAAATTCACAAGAAAAACATTCGTATAAGCTTTTATTTATTTATTTTCTTGCCTCAGATTATTAACAAGAGAGTTTGCGAATGGATTCATATTCATTGAAATCCGTGCTCCATTTACCGGAACCTTTCCGTTCAACTTTTAATTTCAGGTAAATGTACTTTAACTTGAAATTTTTGCACGTTAAGAGTTTGACTATAACTTTTTATGGATTTTGCTTGATTATGAAGGAATTTAGCACCCTAGGTCGCTGAGATTCATAATGTTTATAGTCATGTGACTTTTATTGTGTTTTATGCAGGTACTTTAATTCACTGCAAAGTGAATGCTTCCCTGTTTGTTTCCTCTCCGATGTAAACATGGTTATTTCAGCTCCTACCGGAAGTGGGAAAACCGTACTATTTGAGCTCTGCATTTTGAGGCTTCTCTCAAGGTTTATATCTGGTGATGGAAGGTTTGTCCATATAAAGGGAACACTAAAAACAGTTAAGTACTTAAGTCTTCAGCACTAATGTTAGTGCTGAAGAAAATGCAGTCAAGCGCCTATTATCTCTTAATTTACTCTTCAGCTCTCACGTTGAAACTATTCTTATTTTTTTGTTTTGTTTTGGTTTAAAGATCTACATAGCCCCATCTAAAGCTTTAGTACAAGAGAAGCTGCGCGATTGGACTCATAAGCTTGGTTCATTGGGGATAAATTGCCTGGAGTTGACAGGTGATAATGAATCTTATAGCACAAGGAATATTCAAGAAGCAGATATCATTTTAACCACGCCTGAGGTGAATACATTTTCTCCTAAGTAATTATTTTATCAAACAGACAAGCTTATTACAAAGGTGCAGCACCCATTATTAAAAATGCCACAAGAACTCTCAAAGCAAACTGGGAATTCACGTCCATAAACCAAACAAACTAGAAGAACACTAGAAACAATAGGAAAGTCATGCAACCATGCCAATTCCATCAACAAACCAGAAAAAACACTAGAAACATCTCTGCAAGAGCATCCATCATTTGATATCCTTCGAGGAGCAAATGAACAAAGCAAAGAACAGAATTGCTGCTCACAAAAACAATAACAGCAAAATTACCACCACTGTCCGACATTACCGTTCCAACACCAAATAACATCCTTCAATGAACCGCCAACTAAAAACCAAACAAAAGCACCAGCTATTGTGATTCCTTAGCAAAATCTGTCTAAAGGCAACAAAAATATTGAAATAACCTTCACTCCTTCAATAATTGTACATTCAAAGTAACAGGTAATAATAAACCAGGAGCAACATTAAACCATCAAACATATCACATCCTTAAAGTTTTGCCAATATTAGCTCACGTATGAAAGATTCACTTTCCCCTGTTATGAAGAAAACCAAGCAGTGAATTACTCATTTGTTGCACTGTGATACTCTTTCTAAATGACTATGTTGAGACCTAAGTTGCATGATTTAGTGGTTTCCTTTTACATAGAAATTTGATGCTGTGACTCGGTATCGCATAAAGGATGGAGGCTTGAGCTTTTTCAGTGACATAGCACTTATACTTATTGATGAAGTTCACCTACTGAATGATCTTCGTGGGGCAGCTTTGGAAGCAATAGTTAGCAGAATAAAAATGCTTGCTCGCAACCCAGAAATGAAATCCAGTGCTCTGGCTTCTGTTCGGTTTTTAGCTGTGTCGGCCACTATTCCAAATATTGAGGACCTTGGTAAGTTTTTCCTCTTATATGTGCAAAGAGTTAGTCTGGTTTTATTTGAAACTTCTATTTTCAAAAGATGGAAAGTAATTTAAGTTTTTTTATAACATTCACACCGCATAACAACAAGCGCAGCTGAATGGCTCGAGGTCCCTGTCCAAGGAATCAAGAGGTGATTTATTGTTGGGATTGCTGCATTATCTTCTCTTAGTTTGCTGTAGAGTTATATCTCCTTTATCTTCCTAATGTTTTAACAGGTTTGGAGAAGAAATGAGGCCTGTAAAGTTGACCACTAAAGTTTTTGGTATACTTTTTCCTTTAGATGTTCCATCTTCAAAACTGTCTTTTCGTAGTTATTTCCCTCTAGTGCATTTCTTTGATAAATGAAAATACCTTCCTTGCAGGATATGCCTCGGCAAAAAATGACTTCCTATTTGAAAAGGCAAGTAATTGTATTTGATTATTAAGTCATACACCTTTTTACTTAGAAGGATTTAGACTGTAAGGGAAAAATATAAGAACATATATGATATATCATTGGCCAAAAGTTCACATTCATATAACATTTTTTTTGGTATGACAAATTAAACTAACATTAGTCATTGTCTGTATGTGTCATCATCCAGCGCCTCCAAAATTATATTTTTGGTAAGATTCAACTTCTTGACTTATGTCTTATTAAAGGTTATTGACTGCTTCTGTTGTATACACTTGAATAACCTTTTATGATAAAACAGCATATGTATAACTATTGCTAGGAACTGATTGCAGATATTCTGATGCAATATTCAAGAGGAAAATCTGCTCTAGTTTTTTGCTCAACAAGAAAAGGGGCACAAGAAGCAGCACAACGCCTCTCTCAGATAGTAATGACCTTTGGTTATTCAAATCCATTTATTAAAAGTCATGAACAACAGGAAAGGCTAAGGGAGGCTTCCCTGTCATGCAGTGACAAACAGATGCAATCTTATATTCTTTATGGAGGTAAAGGGTGAACTTATTCTGCTATAACACATTATTTTGAAAATTTGCATGTCAAGTTGATGTCACATGGTATTTTTGCAGTTGGTTATCATAATGGCGGGCTTAGTCTTAAGGATCGTAATCTCATTGAAGGTCTTTTTCTTAGCGGTGATGTCCAAGTTTTATGCACCACAAATACTCTTGCCCATGGAATCAACCTACCTGCTCATACAGTTATAATAAAGTCAACACAACATTTGTATGTCAAACTGTTCTCCTCAAGTAAACTATTTATTATCTTTAACATAAGAGGACAGAGCATCTATGGTATCTAATGCTTCAGAAGTTTTATTTTATTCAGCAACAAGGAAAAAGGCCTTTACATGGAATATGACCGATCAATGGTACTACAGGTGTGTTATTATATGATGCTTCAATATTTTCATTTTATTCAGCAACAAGGAAAAAGGCCTTTCCATGGAGTATGACCAATCAATATTTATGTTTATGGTTATATTTACAACTGTTTTTTGTTCTTCAGATGTGTGGGAGGGCGGGTCGGCCACCATTTGATGATACAGGGATGGTTATAATCATGACTAGACGAGAAACAGTAATTTAAAGCTGTGTTTTGTTCCTCTTCCATGCATTTTTCTTTTACTACCTTTAATTTAGCCATGCTTGCTTGATTCCTGCTATATTCTCTTTTATGATTTCACACATGATCTCAGGTCCATTTATATGAGAATCTCCTGAATGGATGTGAAATGGTAGAATCACAGTATGTTCATAACTTCTAAATCAATTTACTATCTTGTTTTGACTTTTTGTTTTTCTTGATTTACTCGTGTTCGGAAATTTATCTGACATGGTTATATGGATATAATTCAAATACATGAAAAGACCTAAAAAAGTAAACATATCCATATTGGACACTTATTGACACTCAAAGTCATTAATGATTTTCTATAAGATTTTCTATTCTTGATTTCTGCTTATAGTGTTTGCCTTCTTTCAAAATTGGGCTATATCTTCTAATTGTGTGCTTCACATTTTTCTTACCAATGTAGATTGCTCTCTTGCTTGACGGAACACTTAACTGCAGAAATAGTTCAACTGACCATCTCCGACATCACAAAGGCAATTGAGTGGATGAAGTGCTCATATTTATATGTGAGAATGAAAAAGGCATGTATATAAGCGTTTTGCAATCTTTTGAATGATATAATGTTCTTTCTTTTACTTGAAATTTGACACCTTGAATGCACAATCAGAATCCTCAGAATTATGCAGTTAAAAAGGCAATTCGAAGAGAACAAATAGAGAAGCATATCCAAGGTATAGTTCTTTCCATTTTGATTTATTGAATTTCTTTTGACATCATATTACTCATGAACGCTGTTTAAACCAGAGATTTGTGTTCAAAATGTTAATGAATTGTCAAGCCACCAAATGATTCAGACTGATCAAGATGGTTTTGTCTTGAAGCCACAAGGTACTTGAAATTGTTAAGTACTCTCTTAGCTTTCCTGAAGTATAAACATATCATTAATTCCTACCCCTTTCTTTTTTTATCTTCAGAACCAGGAAGATTAATGACAAAGTACTATTTGAAATTTAACACCATGAAACACATTATGCAAGCACCATCAAGCTGTAGTTTGGAAGATGTACTACAGATTATATGCCATGCTGAGGAGATTGCTTGTATGTATGCCTATCTAGTAATAATTGATTTTTCCTATGTGATTCGACCTCGGGTGTGAATATTGGATATGGATTCCGATATCTATGACTGGTAGACATGAGCACTTAAGGCAAAATGAAGAGAAAGTAATCTTTTGTACATGTTATTCTAAAGGAACTATAAGAGTGATGTATTATTTTCTGGAAATGAAGGGATACAGCTCAGACGCAATGAGAAGAAACTTTTGAATGACATAAATGGAGATAAAGATGGCCGCCTCCGTTTTCATGTCAGCGGTGATAAAGGGAAACGGAAAAAACGCATTCAAACTAGAGAAGAGAAGATATTTGTTTTGGCAAATGACTGCTTAACTGGGGATCCTTTAGTTCATGATTTATCTATGAGCCAGGTTTAATGACCTCAATTCCATTATCTTTTTACCTCAACTAATAGATATATCTTCTTTTTAGAAGAATTACTTTAAAGTTGAACTGATGAAATTATGAATTGGTTTGTTTGCTTTAGGATGCAAATTCAATATGCTCAAATGGGTGCAGGATTGCTAAGTGTATGAAAGAGTATTTTATATACGAAAAGAACTACAGAGGAGCTCTGAACTCGTCCCTTCTTGCAAAGTCATTATATCAGAAACTCTGGGATGACAGTCCATTCTTGCTGAAACAATTACCTGGCATTGGAATGGTGACAGCAAAGGTTTTTTTTTTTTTTTTGACGAGTATTAATTTGCTTGATAATGCGACATTTATTCAACTCTATTGCTCGGATGCGGATATAAGTGTTAGGCATAAATGTAGATCCGAGGGACATGCTATTTTTTTAAAAAGTTTATAGATGTATTTTTGAAGGATTCTTGGTGGGTTATATCCTTGTATCCATCAAATATGCATTGGACATAGATATAATACATGGATACCTCGAAAAAAATAAAAAGAAGTCCGAGCAACATAGGTTTCTAAATATTCGTTTGATTCAATATCCTCACATTATACTCCTAAGCTAATGCTTTTATTCAGGCACTGCATTCAATGGGAGTTAAATCATTTGAGACACTAGCTGAAGCTGATCCAAGGAGAATAGAGATAGTTACTGGGAGAAAATTTCCTTTTGGAAATCATATCAAGGAATCTCTCACCTCTTTGCCTCCAAAAGTTGACATTAAGCTCGAGGTAAGTGAATGCCAGAGGCAAGGAAAGTCCAAATTAGCAGTAACATTGACGAGGTTATCATCCCAAGGAGCCCAATCAACAAAGCGACACTATGCAGATATGGTACGCTATCCAGAATGTTTCTTCATATTTCTTATTTACTCATTAATGAAATCTAAGGTACTAAAATTTTCTCTTACAGATTGTTGCTTCTGAAGAAGAAAACCTAATTCTTTTCCATGAGAAGATAAGGTGCTAATGCTATTACATTAATTTATAGTCAGTGTTTGGGTACTTTCATTTTGAGCTATATGGGTGTTTCTGTCAAAACATATTTCTTATTTACTCAAATATTTTAGTCAAATAGAAGTGGGGAAGACTTTTTTTCCAATTTTTTTCCTGAATGGAATTGGTTTATCCCAAATGGTGAACTTTGGTGGCAACCTTAATTCTAAATGCTATCTGTGCTTCATTCCTCTATATCATGCTCTAACTTTATCTGATTCGGCTGCAGCAGAGTGGATGAGTTTTTAAGGTATGCAATCTTCTTCTTGAACTCCTTAGTTTATAAAGATCAGCCTAATGATATTTTGAAACCGGTTTTTGCCAGACATTGCCATTTATGTTTTATGATTGTGTTCAAAGTATTATAGGTTTACATAAATTTGACATGTTTATAATTCATGTTATATAAATTTTGATACATTTATGTTTTCAGGTTTTGTGCTATTTTTTTCCAAGTTCAAAATTGCTAAGTTACGAATTGGATTTGTCAGATTAGATGAAGATGGAAATACATTCCCTCAAAACCAATGTTTTTTCACAATAGTTTCTTCCTAGTTCCAATAGACTTATCAAAATTACAGAGCCGATAGGCATTTCTGCTTGAATGAATTTAGCTCACTATGCTCGGTCATTAGTACTAGTTCCCGCTAAGTATCATCTGCTTAGTTCAGAATGTTTGATTAGCCACTTCTTTCCCTTTTACTACCGTTTGAGTCAGATGTGTTTGGTTATCCATGCAGCCCCTACAGCACGACAATCCTCGTGTCAAACCCCCTGGAAAAAATAACCATAAAGGCTGATCTTGTTTTTGAAGAATACAGCTAAGTTTCTAACAGTCTTAAATACACTGTGCATAAATTCCAGAGGCTTTGGACTCATTTTGTGGTGTTATCCATGCAGTTGGCCTTGATCTCCATGAGAAACTTCTATTAGTTAAGGAGAGCGATTCAACTCCCATTCCTAAACGTGCAAGGAAACCAGCTCAGATTTTTGCTCCTCCTCAGGAAGTTTATGTTATAGAGGATGACAAGGCAGCCAAACATCAATCTCTGGCCCAAAGACCTCGCGGTTCGATTGAATCTAAAATGGGAAGTTCTTCAATGTGAGAAACAGAGTATTCTTCTAGATTTCAAGTAGCTCATTCCATTTCACTTCACCCTTTTATCTTGTCATATACTTCTTTTCTATTGCAGGCCCAGTTTCAACCTCTTGGATGAAGAATCTGGAGAAGGTATGGAATTAAGCTGTGATCTTCATTACATATCTTGGTATCTTTTTGCCCATTTCAAGCTGCATTTCCGCCTCAAATGCTGTAGGAGAACTTGCTTCTGGAACTGAAAAAGATGACTGTAAAATCATCACCGAGCAGTCGATATTTGACCATATACGAGAAAAAGCCAAGAAATTCCCTCTCTTGACTCCATCGAACAATGCCTATTCTCCATCATTTGGAGGCTTAATTCTCTCAAGAAAGCACACTTCTGACCGAGAGAGAAGCAAAATTCCTCAACGGATAGTGCTTGATCCTTTTCCGGAATCCACTGGGCCAGAACAGATTACCGATCGCATCAACAACTATCTAACCGGAAAGCATCATATTACTGCTGGGAGCTCAATTACAATTGATCTCACAGATAAATCAGGTGCATTTTTTATGAAAGTTCCGTATGTAAACTATCAGTCTTTTTTATTTTAGTTTGGTGTTAACTGTTACTTCTCCCGTTCAAGGTGATCTTCCACTTGGACCTGAAACATTCTCGTTCAAAAAACCGGCTGAAGAAACAATATTTGATCACATAAGGAAAAAATCCAAGAATTTTCCAGTAATCAATATGCCAAAGGTCATCGAGTCCGACTGTTTCAGTCTTACCAAGGAACACAACTCAGAAAATCAACCAGGATTTGGCAGTGCTACATTTGGTACATCAAAAGACGCAATGGTCATTTCAGAAATGGAACACAAGGAAGCCAATGGAGACTTGTGTGGCACCGCTGGCACAAAGACGAAGAACAATGCATTCAACGGAAGTTCCAGCGGAGCAAATGATGAATTGGCTGTTTCTCCCAAAGTTTCCATAAAAAAAGCCGGTACATCATCTATTAAAATGCTGTCCTTTGATATTTCAATGGTTAGGAACAGCAAGCATCTAGCCGATCTTGGGAGCTCCACCGAGGATGGCCGGAAGGACAAGTCATCTCCGAGTGACTCAAAAAGGCAGTGCTGCTCCTTTGCCTCCACAGACCAAACCAGGGAAGTAGATTCATTTCTTGGTTTTCAGAGTGTTTTCTCATTTCTCTGATTTTCTCCTTTAAAGTAGGTAAGTGTTGTTTACTAAGTACTCACTTCCATCTGAAATTTTGCTGTATTTCGTTGCTCTTTCTTTCTACGTTCATTTTCTTTAATTGGACTGAAATCTGATACCTGAAATTTTACTATCAAATCATACCAATAGTGTTTTAGTTATATGTGATAGCCAAGAATAGGCTAAGGTTCAGGTTGGTTTGTTTTTAAATCAAATAGTAGAGAAACAAAAATGCCACGAAATATATGCATGATAATATTGGGATTTCAGTTTTGGATCAATCGATTGATTTCAAGAGGACAAAAATAGATTTTCAATATAAAATATAAAAAATTAAAATTTTTACATTATATATGAATTTCAAATTTTTAAGGGGCGGCCGTCTCTTCTAACCCACTCGGTCCATCCCTGTGATCGACAAATCAAGAGATTTGGGCTTGATATCTGCACTTATGTGTTTGAAGATCAATCATCAGTATAGTGTCATCTGCATTTGTGTAATAGATATTAAGATTGTTTAATATTAAAATACAATAAAAACAATAATAAGAAAAAACAACAACAATAAAAAGTTGCAAAACATAAACCAATCATGATCAAAGAATTCTGACCTATGACTTGAGATTATAAAGCCTCTAAGTAGGAGATTAGAATTGAATATTATTTAACTAATCTGTCATTACATTCATGATTCGACTCCAAATTTCATGTGGAGTCGAGTTTAGAGATTTATAAATAGGGGTAAAGTAGGTGCGGTCAAAAAATTAGCCCGGCCCGCCCATGCTCATCCGTATTCTTTTATTATAGTATGGGGAATGGGATGCATGATATATGTTTAATCCGGCATAATGATTCCTTTTATTTTCTTTTTCTTTTTTGACCATTTCAACTTAGAGAAGAGTAAGAGGAAATTTGCTCCTAATGAGTCTAGAATTCACAATCTAGGGGAGGGAAAGGGCAAATTTGCTCCTAATGGGTTTAGAATCCACAATCTAAAGGAGGGGAATGTATCAACTAAAAGTTTTTAACCACTTGCTCTAACAATTGTTGATCTTTTTCTTTTAATTTTAACGTATTCGTTTCTAAAAGAATGTCAAGTTGTGAACTCGAGATTTATATTTGTATAATGATCCTAAAACTATGTAATTTTTTATATGGTATAAGTGAATTTTAACTCTCTCTTTCTATTTATATAGATACGTGTAAAATTTAATTAGTTTTATATTAATTTACATTATATAAATTTATATGGTGGAAATCCACACGTAACAATTGTGAGAAATGATAATACAGTTTCCTTTGCTGGATCTCATAATTGTTTAAATTTGATCAAATTGGCTTTGCCTTTCTTATCTGATTCACATCCATCCTTATTGTAGTTCACAATTCATCTTGATGTTCCACTGTAAATTTAATCAAACTTCGCCTAATAGTACGCATCCAAGAAATTATATCCGGTTTAAATCAACAGATTATGGTATAGGGTTATCATATCTTTTTGGTATAACTATTGTTATCTGATTCATTCAAAGATTAATTTAAATCAAGTATTGTAGAGACTCATTATGAGGATGATCCTCATAATTTAATTTATTGTATTCACGACACTATAATTTAAATTCTCGGCATTATTTAAAAGATCTAATGTCTTATCCTATCAAACCAATCAATAATCAGTC
This sequence comes from Hibiscus tridactylites, assembly GCA_958450335.1. Taxonomy (NCBI): domain Eukaryota; kingdom Viridiplantae; phylum Streptophyta; class Magnoliopsida; order Malvales; family Malvaceae; genus Hibiscus; species Hibiscus tridactylites. The sequence goes on along the minus strand of OY288273.1, from coordinate 15,370,749 downwards.
AAGACACAGATTAATTCAAAACTGCAACTGACTCCCTTTTAACATTAATGATTCACAATTATTTATGGTTAGAAAGATTTATCTTCAGTAACAATTAGTTGGTCTAACAAGATTAGACGCTAAATTCTTTAAGTAAGACTAATGGTCCGAATTTTGATGTTATGAATGGAGCAATTGGAGTGAGAGGTTACCCCACAATAGACTTCTGTAATACCTAATTTAAATTAGGGTAAAGTACCTGAGTGACCACCCAACTATTGGGTCCGTCTTATTTTGACCATCCAATTAAAAAAACTAAAAATCTGACCACCGAACTATTTAATTGATCATATTTTGACCATCAACCGTTAAAATTTAACGGAGGTGTGGTGTAGTAGTTAATTTTTTTTGTATAATTACACATTTAATCCCTATTATCACATATCATATCAATTTAGTTTTATTTTTAATTTAATTTATTTAATATAAAAGAAAATTAAATGGGGGGAGATGGCCTTGTCATAAGTTGAACCTAGGACCTCAAGGTTAAAATCCCAAGCCTTTACACACACAAGTGAAAATAGTTTAAAGCATACTCAAACCTTGGCCACTTGTGATGTTTAAATTCATACAAATAATTGAATCAATTCAAATCATTAAATTAAAAATGAAAATATTTTAAATAATAAAAATGAAGATATTTAATAAAAAATTAAAATTATTATTTAAATTAAATAACCCGATTCAATATTATGTATATAAAATTATTAAAATAAATGTGTAAAAATATTCAATTTAATTTAAAATTATAAAAACTATAAATCCATTTTATTTTAAATTTATTAATGTAAATGTGTAAAAATATTCAATTTAGTTTAAAAATATAAAAACTATAAATTTATTTTTATTTTAAATCTTGATTTAACTATACGTTAAATATATTTAAAATATTTCTAATTTTAATTTAATGATTTGAATTGATTCAATTGTTTGTATGAATTAACACATCATAAGTGGCCTAAATTAGAGTCTCCTTTCAACTATTTTTACTTATTCTCCTAACATTTATTGTATTTTATACATGGGGTGTAATTTATATTAATAAGATCAAATTACCATGGTGGTAAAAAGCTTTGGGTTTTAACCTTGAGGTCCTAAGTTCAATTTAGGCCAAGGCCATCTTTCCCCTTTAATTTTCTTTTAATTAGGTGGTGATATATATTGGATGAAAATAAATATATTAAATAAATTAAATTAAAAAATTAAGAATAAATTCATCTAATTTAGTGGTGACACATGTCAACATCTGACAAGTCTCATGACACATGTCGTCATCCAATTGGTTGATTAATTTTATTTAATTAAGTTAAATTTAGGACCAAATTGATATGATATGTGACTAACATGGACCAAATGTGTAATTATACAAATTTTCTTTAACTGTCACGTCACCTCTCTGATAAATTTTAACGGCTGGTGGTCAAAATAAAACGAATCCAATAATTAAGTGGTGACCCAAATAGTATTCAATAAAATAAATATCGATGAGTATAAAAAATAATATCTTCTTTCCTAATATAAGAAAAACCTTTAAATATGGGTCATAATGTAGGCAATTGCCTTAATGGGATTATCAACTTTTTCATTGTGATTATAGAAGATAAAAGAAGCTTTTGTTGGGAATGATTCCTTTTATAAGGTGGTAAATAAAAGTTATTCATATATGTGGTAAATTACATCGCGAATCATTAAATTTAGTTACCCCAATTTTTTTTCTCCAAAAGAATCATAATCCAATGATTAATTCTTGAAAGATTATGTAAGAAAGGAGAATATTAAAAGAAAAACAAGTAATCAATCTGATATTATTAACAACAAGCTTGAGTATTTATACAGACTTGGTGACCTTAGAGGTAATCGTTATTAACAACTCAATGATAGCTTAACAGCCGTTAAAACTGAATTACAAGACACCTTATCTTGACTAACAAACCAGAGCTATATATATCTATAGCTCTAACATACTTCCTATGTCTTTTCTTTCTTCTTTTTCTGAGCTATTTTGACCTTTAAGATAAAAAAGTGGACAAGAGTCTTAATTCATCTGCAAAAAAAACTTTGAGTTGTTCTTGAAGTTGAACAAAAAAGAAGGCAAACAACGGTTTGGTAAGAACATTGACAATTTGATTAAAGGCTGGTACATAATTAATCTAAAACGAACCATCAAGATTTTCTCCTGACAAAACTGAGATCAAGCTCCACATGTTTCAACTTGGCATGATGTACATGATTGGCAGAATGAGAAATAGCACTGGTGTTATCACACCAAATGATAGAAAGAGAAGTGGGATGAATATTTGACTATGTTAACAAGGATTTGACCCACATGGCTTCACACATAGCGTTTGCTATGTCTCGAAAGTCAGCTTCAGTTGATGAACGTGAGACTACTCTTTACTTTTTTAGCTCCAAGCAACCAAATTTTCTCCTAAAAAAATGCAATATCCAAATGTGGACCTTCTATCGTCTGGACTGGTGCCCCAATTAGAATCAGTATAACCAACTATGTTGGAGGCTGAAGACTTTGCACTGAAGAACAATCCACGTCCTATTGTGCCTTTGAGATATCTAATAATCCTTCTAGTAGCCTTCCAATGTTTGTCAAGATGAGACTGTATGAATTGGCTAACTTTTTTTACTGCAAATTGTATGTCAAGTCTAGTTGTACAAATGTGTTGTAACGTGCCTACAACCTGCCTAAATAAAGTGACTTCAGATTCAGAGTAAGGACTCCCATCATGAGCAGACAATTGAGGTGTAGTGACCATAGGTGTAGGTGTTGGTGTTGCATCAGTCATTGATGTTTTCTCAAGCAACTCCACAATGTGATTCTTTTGACTAAGGAGGATTCATTGTTCAACATTTTACACTGATATTCCTAGGAAAAACTCTAATTTACCATGATCTTTCAATGAAAAAGTTGTACTAATGTCTTTAATAACTAGATCCACATCACTAGCAACATTTCATGTCACCATAATGTCATCTACATATACCATAATAAAAATTTTGTTGCCATTGACATCTCTGAAATGTAAAGATGAATCTGCTAAGGAGGTTGTAAAATGAAGAATAGAGACAAAATGAGTTCTAAACTTTTCAAACCAGGCTCTTGGTGCTTGCTTGAGCCCATATAAGGATTTCTTAAGAAGGTAAATTAACTTATTTTCACTTTCATCAAACTGTTCAAATCCTGGAGACTACTCCATATAAACTTCCTCTGACAAATTGTCATTTAAGAAAGCATTATCAACATCAATTTGCCTTAAGGTCCATCCATTATTTAAAGCAACACTAAGCTGAATTCTGACAGAGACAAGCTTAATAACAGGACTGTAGGTTTCCCAATAATCAAAACCTGCTTGTTGTGAAAAGTCTTTAGCCACAAGTTTTGCTTTATAGCGAGCAATGCTACCATTCTGCATTACGCTTAACCTTAAACAACCACTTACACCCTATAAAACCCTATATGCATGCAAACTAACTAATTGCCACGCGCCTTTTTGAATTGAAGCTCTAAGATCTTTTTCAACAGTTTCTTTCCATTCATCTACTAACATAGCATGATGTATACTCTTAAGTTCAGACATAGCAACCTCAGCATGAAATACTTTAGGCTTAAAAATTTTAAATTTAAATCTGGTTACCATGGAGTGAGTAGACTTCAAATTTGTATTCTAAAAAGAACTTTGAATTTCAACTGCACCCTGCTCACAAGCTCGGGCTACACTTTGATCACCACGATTTTGAACTGTAGGAAGATCTGCAACTAGATTTTTGACTCCCTGAAAGATCACCACTCTGAACTTCTTCAGCAGGAAGATTATCATTCTGAACTTGTTCAGGAAGGTGAGCATGCTGAACTTCTGCAGGATCTGCACACTGCACTTAGCCCTCAAGAAGGTCTACATTTCAATCTGCAATATGATGAACAAGAGAGTACTGTGGTGTGAGAGTATCAACACTACTCAAGGTATTGGTATTGGGTGAAGAAGCAGTTGAACTAGGAATGGAAGCTTGTTTAAAGGTTTGAACATTACTTAGAATAGGTAAGATATGACCACTACTTGAAACACTAGGAGAAGAGTGTACCCCATTTGAAGCTAAGCTCGAGAAACTAGAAGAAACTTCTCTACTAGAAGTGCTGAAAGGAGATGGTTTTCTAATGTATGCTCCAGAAAACTTGAATGTAACACGTTCTGAATGTTCTGTCTAAGTGTTGACTTTAGGAGAATGTTTTTGAAATGAAAATCTGCTCTCATTAAACTGAACATGGCGAGAAACATACACATGACCATCTTCACTCAAGCATTTGTAACCACGTTGATGTGAGCTATAGCCAATGAAAGTGCAAGGTGTCGATCTGAATTTCAGCTTATTCTTATTGTATGACCTTGTCAATAGGAAGCATTAACATCCAAAGACTCGGAGACAACTGTAATCTGGTTTTGCAAACAACTTCTCATGTGGTGAGACACCATTTAATACCTTAGAAGGTAATCTATTAATAAGAAAAACAGACGAGAAAAATGCATCAGACTAATACTTTAAAGAAACTGAAGCTTGTACCATAAGAGTGAGACCAAGCTCTACAATATGCCTATGTTTTCTTTCAACCATGTCATTTTGCTCAAAAGTATGAGGACAAGTGTTCCTAAAAACAATTCCTCGTTGTTGGAAATAAGACATCCAAAGTTTAAATTCTGTACTGCAATCAGATTGTATTATTTTGATCTTGTAATTTAACTATTTTTCAACCAGCTTGCGAAAAGATACAACCACATTATATACATCAGATTTGTTTGCAATAAAATAAACCCATGTATATCTAGAATATACATCTACAAAGCTTATATAGTACCTACAATTATTAGAAAGTAAGGGGGTTGGACCCTAAAGATCCATATGTATCAGTTGCAGGGGTTGATCATAGATAGTAAGAGAAGGATTAAATTTTAGTTTATGACTCTTTCCCAACTTGCAAGCTTCACAAAAGAAATTACTTTTATTACTATGAAAGGAAATGTTACCATGAAAGATTATGAAAGAAAGAAAAATATTGAAAGAAGAACAACCAATCAATCTGATATTATTAGCAATAAGCTTGAGAATTTATACAGACTTGGTGACCTTAGAAGTAACCGTTATCAACAACTCAATGACAGCTTAACAGCCGTTACAACTGAATTATATGACTCCTTATCTTGACTAACAAACCAGAGCTCTATTTATCTATAGCTCTAACAATTCGTTCACGTTTTGTTAGAACATATAGAAAACATACGATAATCATAAGCTTTAAAGCTACTCAAGGTGAGAATCGAACTTTCAACTATTGGTTAAGATAAGAGAGATTTGTACCATCTCACTTAAACCCGTGATTAATGACCCCATTTTTCAATAAATGTAGCCATTTCTCTTTTATAAGAAAGATTGATTTTTCAGCTATGATTTAGTTGAACTATACCAACCGTATTCATGCTATGATTCTTTGTACCTGTATATGTATCAGTGAATTATGTTTTAAGATTTTCCATATAAAATTCACCGCTGCTTAGGTGTTATGATAGCAATGTTTTTCAGACAGATGTAGGGCTACTTCACCTTGGTTTCTCATGCATGCAACCATAAGCTAAAAGCTTCAATAAAAAGTAGACATTATCATAGTTGGTCATATGTATACAGAGTTTCAGTCCTTCACAGTAACCGGATAAAAGCATAAAGTTGTCTGCATGTAGATTAGGGGAGTGCAATTACAGCAGCAAATATGACATTTAAATAAAGGAATAAAAAGGGTCTTTTAGGAATTTTTTTATAATCACAGTATCTAATTCATTGATTGATTAATATGAATCGAGTATTACAATAATTTATTAAAAATCAACACTTTAAACTTAATTTTTTTAAAAAATACTTCAAACTTAATTTTATCAAGTGTCTGATTGTAACGCAGATACTGTTTACATCTGTGTAGGCAGATCTGCCATAGTTGTTTCCCAATAGGCTACTACATATACACACACTTTTGTTTCTAACAAATTCAAGCTGTCGGTTGATCTTTCATTTTCTTTTTTGCTTTATGAAAAGTGACTTTACATTCTCTAACATATTTTCACTTTTGAAAATGAATAAATTTATTCTTTTAAAAATACACTTTAATTTTATTAATTTTGAAATCAAGTAATTTATTCTTCTAAATTTATTCTCCAAAAATGCCGTCTCTAAAGTTTGAATGTAACACCCCGGTTCAGGTCCGAAGTACTTAATTCGGATCACCCAAAATCGACCCATCAAAAACTTCCATTAAAAATCATAAGGTTATCCATTTTCAAAATATCAAATCATCCATAAATCCATGTAATTAAATAAGCAATATAAATAAGTTTACAAAACAGAAGCTCCAAGTTTAAAACACCGTATATCAAAATAACAGTTCAATAGAGTTTATAGAATCAATAACTCGTAAGGTCCTATGAATACATAAGCCCAAAACTAAATAATAAGCATTGTACTCTGAAGTGATGCGATGCTGAGAGATCCCTTCTTGATGTGCTCTTCGATCATGATCAACCTACTAACCTACGAACGAAAACAATAATTCCGAACGCTGAGCTTACAAAGCTCAGTGGTACATTTCTACTCTACCACAATTTGTGATTATCATAAAATAAGCATGCAAGATAAATATAATTTAGAGAGCATAGATAAGGCTTCACTATCTATGAATCTATGAGTTATCATCTAGCCTACACTAGCTAGAGTTCTTAGATCACTTATCTCAAGGCATCACAAGTCCAAGAAGTCATTCATGTTCTACAAAACTTTTCCATACTCGAGATCACAGAATCTATCGAGTTACTTGAGCTCACTCAGTCCATCGAGTTAATACATCCATAAGCTATTATCCATGGCATCCACACATCATACATAAATGATCTACATAATGGCCAACGAAGCCCTATTTTATCGTGTTCACACAGTCGTTGGGTTACCCGAGTTTTCGAGTCAACGTATGGGTGTTGACTCGAGTTATGGACATACATGTTGGTTTGGGTCGTTGGACCCTTTGGGCTAAGTTGGACCTTATTAGATGAGTTTTAAGCAATGGGCTTGGCAAGAGATCATTTTGAAAAAGGTGAGTTAAGGGGTGGGGGCAAGATAGCTTTTGGTGAGGTCACCATTTCTCACCCTTTGTCTCATCTTTCTTCTTCACATTTTCTCTCTAACACCCATTGAAGTATGTTAATCTCTTCTTCAAGGGCTTCATAAAAAGTGTCTCCTCTTCTCAAATAGGTGAGTTAACCATTCATGGTTTTTTGAAAGATTCAAGCTTGGAAAGATTTATGGAGTTATTCTTTTGTCTCAAAGGTTGTATTTTCGTAGTTAATCTCCTCGTTCATGTTATACTAAGCTTTGGTTCAGATCTCTTGTTTGTATGGCTAGTGGAAGAGGTTGGAGGACTTTTGCAAGCTTGAGACAAAGAGGGAAGTCCAAAGGAGGCTAGTGTAAGAGCTAATTTCAGGATTCTTGTTAAAGGTCAGTACATCTCTGACTCCTAATATTCTTCAAGAACATAAAGTGATTGCTTTGTTTGGTTTGTGGTTTAAGATTGCTAGTTTGGTGTTAAGGTAGCTTAAAGCCTTATAAATGGTAAATTTCGGATTAAGTGTTAGCAAGGTGTAAAAATGGTAGTAAACCACCCTAAAAAATTTCCATACGATGTGGAATCAAGATTATGGGTTTAAGGTTACGTTGTGGGGGCTTGGGAAGTGATTTCTCGAGCCTTGGAAGTTATTTCTGGGATTCAGTACCGATATGTGGGGAGCTTGTATCGATACCTTGTGTTATGAAGGATGAACAAAGGCATTTTATAAAGGGCGTATCGGTACTCTTTGGTTGGGTATCGGTACCCCCTCTTTCATCAGAATTTCAGTAGCACAAAAGTGTACCGATACTGAAGGGTTATTGGTACACGGCCCCCGTGTAAGGCTACGGGGTGTTGGCTAAACCCCTTACGCATTTGAAGCCGAGTATCTATACGCTTGGGTGACTATCGGTACCTAGAGAGTAGTATCGATACTCTTGAGTGGGTATCGGTACCAACTGGACAATCTGCTTGTAAATGTTGTAATTGAATTCGAGGGGTTGATAATTCGGGGACTATGGTCCAAAGGTCTTCTAAGGTAATAAAATGAATTGTAAAATTGAGAAATCGAGATTTAACCCTAATGGATGAGAGTAACGTGTAATAACTTGGTAAGTGATGAACTAAGATAATTAGGATGGTTAGTGTTATGCCTTGGAGAATTTATTCGATGGCTTGGCTTGGTGCCACTTACCTCTTCGTGAGGTGTATGAATACTCGAAGAGCATGTATTGTTTTTTTATTGTTAAAAGGGAATTTGGATGTCCTAGAATCAGTACTACAATACTTATATAAGAGGATGTGTACTTCGGGCTGAGTGAACAAGTACATCTGATGTACCCACGGGCTGAGTGATCTGGGTGCGGTTAGAAACCTATTTGTGGCTAGGGTGATCCGAATAAGGTATTAGCTCGATAGGCTAAGTGAGCTCGAGTAACCTGATAGGCTGAGTGACCTCAGGCAAGGACTATTTGGGCTGATGTGATCTAAGTATGTCTAGGACGTATTTGTGGTTATGGTGATTCGGATATGGTCCATTAAACCCGATGACTATGTGAGCATGAGTATGTAGGGCTTCGTTGGCCATTTATGTAGATGATGTATGGATGTATTTATGTATGTTGTGTGGATCATATAAGACTTCTTGTAGACATATTGATGCCTTGAGATTGGTGATCTAAGAACTCTAGCTAGTATTGGCTAGATGATAACTCATAGATAGTAAAGCCTTATCTATGCTCTCTAAACTATATTTATCTTGCATGCTTATTTTATGATAATCATGAATTGTGGTAGAGTAGAAATGTGTCATTGAGCTTTGTAAGCTTAGTGTTCAGAATCGTTGTTTCCGTTCACATGTTAGTAGGTGGATCGTGCCCGAGGAGCACACCAAGAAGAGATTTCTCAGTACTGTTTTGCTTCATAGTACAACGCTTAGTATTTAGTTTTGGACTTATGTATTCATAGGACCTTACGAGTTTTATATTATTCAGATAAAATAATATTATTTATATGACAAACTACAATTGGGAATATATATTATTTGTGCTAAAACTAATTCAAAGATATTAGGTTGGCTTGGTGGTTAAGAGGTTGTTTTTGATGCTTAAGGTCCTAGGTTCGAATCTCATTGAGTGCACAATTTTATATATTTTCACTAGCAAAACGACGTCGTTTTGGGTCATTTATTATCAAAATAACGGCACCAAAACGACGTCGTTTTGGTGCAGCGTCCATGTCATTACGGAGTTAACGATTTAACGGCAGGGTGATATAAACGAGTCGAAAAATAAAGTTTGATGGTAAGTTTGGACCAATTGAAAAGTTGATGGTAAAAACAGGCCACACCCTATTGTTTGGTGGTACATGACATACTTTACACAAAAAATTATTTACCAAACAAGGCCAATAACCGATTTACCCAAAACAATCTCGATTTTTATTTTCATAATTATTTTGAAGCTGGGATCTTTTCTTTGGGTTTGTAAGGCCTTCACTCATCCTTGTAAGATAGGCCAAATTACTAAAATACCCTTAACAGTTAAAATGACCAAATGTCCTCACTAGTAAAATAAAAAAAATATTATAATGGTGTGCCAAATTACTAAAACACCCTTTTAAGCCTAAATGACCAAAATAACCTTAAAAAACCATGTTTTGACTTTCAGTACCTTTAAACACTTCCTTGATGTGACGAGTAAGCCACAAATAAATATCAGTTTGGTTAATAAATAAAGCTTGATATGAACTGTGGTAATTTTTAGAAGGAAAATTTTACGACGTGCGACGAACACCGATGAACACCATTAATGATGAACACCGATGAACATTATTAAATTAATTAATAAAGATGTAAAATTTTAAGGACTCATCATACAATTAATAATTATTTTAAAAAATTTAATTAAATTATTTTTATATATATATATATTAAAATTTAATTTTTTAATAAGAGTAAACTATATATTTAGTACCTCACCTATTTTCATATTTTTATTGAACCCTCATTATTTAAATATTATTTTAATTTGACCCTATTTTTTATAAAAATAATTTAACCCGTAACCCTCAATCTAAAACCCTAAACTATTAAACCTTAAACCCTTAAACTCTTAAACCTATACCCTAAACCATATACCATTAAAAATAATTTCACCATTATCGATTCAATTCAATTCAATGAATTGTTAAATTCTCTTAAAAAAAATTCAATAATCAATAATTTAAAGAAAAAAAAAGTGATGATCAAAGTGAAAAGTAAAGCTATGGTTTTTGGTTGATTGAATCACCGAAAAGAAATAAACTATGTTTGATTTTTGGTTGATTGAATCACCGAAAAGAAATAAACTATGTTTGGTTTTTGGTTGATTGAATCACCGAAAAGAAATAAACTATGTTTGGTTTTTGGTTGATTGAATCACCGGAAAGAAAGAAATTATGTTTGGTTTTTGGTTGATTGAATCACCGGAAAGAAAGAAACTATGTTTCAGAGGTTAGGAACGATTTAGGTCTTTTTCGAAATGGAGACCGGTGAAGCGATGCCGTTAAAGTTGGTCCTCTGGATATAGGCTGCGTAAATCTCTATTTTTCACGGAGAGCTATAGAAAGAGAGAAAAAGGCTGCTTTGGATCATGAGAAAAGTAGAGCTGGAAACGTTTCTTTTGTGTTTTTAAGGTCCGTTTAATTTTAATCGTCCCTAAGAGAATTGTTGAATTCTCTTAAACTTATGCTCTAAACCATATACAATTTTTTCTGCAAATTGTTGATTATTGAATTTTTTAGGAGAATTCAACAATTTATTGAATTGAATTGAATCGAATCGATGATGGTGAAATTATTTTTAATGGTATATAGTTTAGGGTATATGTTTAAGAGTTTAAGGGTTTAAGGTTTAATAGTTTAGGGTTTTAGGTTGTGGGTTAAGGGTTAAATTATTTTTATAAACAATAGGGTTAAATTAAAATAATATTTAAATAATGAGGGTTCAATAGAAATACGGAAATAGGTGAGGTACTAAATATATAGTTTGCCCTTATTAAAAAATAAAATTTTAATATATATAAAAAATAATTTAATTAGATTTTTTAAAATAATTATTAATTGTATGATGGGTCCTTGAAATTTTACATCTTTATTAATTAATTTAATAGTGTTCATCGGTGTTCATCATTAGTGATGTTAATCGATGTTCGTCGCACGTGGTAGACTCATCCTTTTTAGAAACAATGCTTTGGTCCTTAATGTCTCTAACTATCCGGGTTATGCTTTTTTCTTAAACAAGTCGTTTGATAATCCTTTCGATAATTTACGGATCTTGTAATACTCATGGTAAGAAATTGTGGACGATATAATATGTTTTGAGATTATGGTAAGTTTTTAAGATTCTTACATAGACTTTATTTAATAAATTCATCATCTTATCTCACTAAATCAACTAATAATTAGTTAAGTAGACATCGTTAAAAACACGATAAATGTCTTACATAGACTTGTTCATGATTATTTATTTAGCATAGATTTTAACTTACATAATAAATTTATTTGAGTGTTTTGAATCGACTTGTTCATGTTAATTTATTTTGTTAAAAATGGATATAAATAAATATAAATAACTCAAAATGTTTTTGAATAATCCATTAAACAAAATTGGTTTTTATTTTATTATAAATAGTGAAGGCAAGCAAGTGCCTAACACTCTTTTTGTCTCTAGCAATTATAAAAGCAAACACACTGTCTTGAACTAGGTATCCCAGGAATATTTGTGCAAACGCCATAACCTTCTTTAGGCCCTCCGAATTGACCTCTACATTCTTGGTCACAACAATAATCGCCGCAATGTATAGTGCATGGTCCGATTCCAACATTGCATTGTTTGTTTTTCAGCGATGAGTTCACCTTGTCATTGTTGTATCGTGCACCACTCGTTCTGACTGTTCGTCACAAAGTAAAAATAAAATTACAATTAGTCAATTTAAAATTTTAGATTTTAACAAAAAGGGTCAAAGCTGATTTGAATAAAAATTTTTGCTGATTTGAACTCAATGAATAGTCCTAATGCAAGAGAAGATGATGTTATATATACAACTCGGATTTAAATAATTTTATTTGTATAATATGTGAATTTTATCTGGTGCCAATTAAATAAAATAAATACCAACCTGAGGCGAACAGGAGAATGATGGCAAAGACATAAAATACTTGGAAGAATTTCATCATTTTCTTCTAGAATATTTCAATTCTTTTTGTTTTGTTTTCAACAAGTTTGATGGAAGTTCTTTTTATAGGCAGAAAAGAAAATTGTGTTCCTAAAAATTAGAAGAAATAATCTTACGTGGCAGTGTAGAATGTTGACAAGTAGATCCCTTTTTTGCTTGAAACATTTTAGGAAGAACAATTGTGTGTAAATGGTAATTTTGAAATTCAAAATAAAATAAAAGGAAATTCAATTTGTATATAGAACAAATTCAGAAAAAAGTAAAGAGGCATTCATTACATTGACATATCTTCTATAAAAATTAATTAGGGGTGATTATTGAGTTGAGCAGCTCGCAAACAGCCGAGATCGATTCGGTCAAAATTTGATTAATGCTTGACTTGAGTTGACTCAATTTGAACTCAAACTCGATTCGTGATCTTAATGAGTTGAGTTGAGCAAGGTCCAGCTCGACTCGATAAGTTCACGAGCAACTCGTTATAAATTTTTAATGATTTTTTGTGTTACCTTAAAAAATTATGTTCCAAGAAGTTTAAATCCTAGCTGAAAACTCTAGAAAAATTTAGTGACTTGCTAGATAATTTACTAATTATATATTTAATTTCAATTTTTCAAAAGCGTTTTATATTTCTCGAGAATTTCAAAAGTTAATTAGTATTAATAAGAAATCAAATTATATTAATTAGTCTTTTCTTCTTTTTTATTAAAACATTTTTATGATATTATTTTATGTATAAAAGTTGAAAAAGAAAAAAAAATATTTAGTTCTCATACAAAAAATACGATTGAAAGTCAAAACACCAAAAACTCGAATGCATTCTCTCCTTTTTAGTTCATCGAAGATTGTTGAGTAACTAAAAAGAGTTCCACACTCGAATATCGACTTCATCTCTAACTCAATCATGGCATGTTCTTTTATTTGTCTTCTCAGTCCTCACAAATTTTTTTCTTCTTCTGAATTTGTATTAAGCTCTAATAACATCACTAACTTTTACCTATATTTTTAAAAAATAAGGTAAAAATTTTGGTGAGCTTAACGAGCAATGAGTCGATTCGAGCAACAAGATTTTTTAATGAGCACGAGTCAAGCAAAATTTTATCGACCTTAACGAGCAACGAGTTGAGTCGAGCAACAAAATTTCTTAATGAGCACGAGTTGAGCATTACTTAACTCGCGATCGACTCGCTCGATAAGCACCCCTAAAATTGATTGTATATGTACAACAGTTGTAATGCCCCAGGTTTAGGGGCCGGAAGATAATCGAGTTGGGGTTAAATCAGTTTGGATTAATTTAATTGAAAGAAAATATTTTATTAAACAAAAAGGGATTTTTAAGAAATAATGGCAAAAAATTTTTTGAGGATTCTTTTAAAAGAGGATTTTTAAAATATCATCATCTTCTCCAAAATTTTCTTTTCACGTTACTTTTCTCTAAAACTTCTATTGTTATTATTCCATTGCTTCAACCTTCACCACAAACAAGTTTTTAAGGTAAGCTCTCCCTTATTTCGATTTTTTGTTTCCTTAAGATTGTTATTAGATAATTTTTCCTTAAAACCTATTATTTAGAGTTATTTTAAAAATAGTAAAATGAAAGGATTTTCGTTTGTGTATTTTGATGCCATGTTTAAGGGTGTTTTTAATCTTGTTTTGGTGTCCTAAAAATGTTAAAATGGTGGCTAAATGTAGAAAATTGAAACTAGTAAAAAGAAGGGGTTTTGGAGTTGAAAATGTGGGTTTTTGGGTTGTTCTTGTGTGGAATCTTGGGCTGATGATTTGTAGACTTTGGGTTAGTATTTTGAATGCTTAAAGAGGTAGTTTTGATGGTAAATTTATTGGGTTTTGGCTGCTAGTTGTTTTGGGACGTTTTGAGGGTGTTTCCAAGTGTTCCGGGTGTGAATCGATGTGGTTTTGATGTTGAATGATGAGTTTCTGTGTTGCTGCAAGTTTGGAGGTTTGTTTTGGGTCTAATGCATCACTTTTGGATTGACTAAAAATAGGGGAAACAAATTTGGGTTCTTTGGACGCGAGATCGAGTAGTTCAGAGGCTTGAATTGGTGTTTCGGCAATCGTTTTGATTCTATCGATGAGTGGAAATGTCTTGAGAGTTTAGGTTGAGCTTAAAAGGCCAACCTAAGCTCAAGAGTAAGTATTTTAATATTTACGTTTTACTTTTCCGGATTTTTAATTTTTAAATCTTGTTATGCTTTGTGGATATGAGATGATTGTGTGAAATCAATTTAGGAATGTAGTATTGCTATGTTGGTTTATGCGATAGTTGAGTATTGACAAATATGTGAGTCTTACCGAGTATAATTGGTCGACCATAGGATTAAAGTGCACTTGTAAAATTCGTGTGTGGCCCTAGTGATGTAAGATTCCATTAGGGAGGAGTACGGTGATGTAAGATGCCACCATAAGCTTTATTGTAGACCTCAGTGATGTAAGAAGCCATCATGAGTCTTGCTGTTCTTATAAATTTGATGATGTAAGATGCCATTGAGTCAAATCCGCGTATCCGAGTAACATAACCATAATTGTCATAATACTCTTGTGTTGGAAAGTTGAATGATAACTTGGTGAATATTAAGAGTCATGCTATGTTGTTTATGTTGTTGCATTGCTTGATGTAAGATGCCAAGCGTGTGTAAGATTGTTGATATTTATGTTGGTGAAATTTATGCTTGTGGCCTTGTTTTTAATTTATCAATGGTTTTGCTAAAACTGCATTGTTGTTGTTGTTGTGGTTTTGAGCACCGCTCACTAAGCTTTATGCTTACGCGCTTCTTTCCAACAATACAGATCGTTAGTGTTTCGGAAAGCAAAGGAAGGTGAGGAAAGGCTCTGGTGATCGTAGCTTAAGCTCAAGTATGATTCTTAAGTTGTAATAATGATTTAGCAATGGAAATACTTGTTTTGTCTTTGGGGAGGTTGTTGTAAAATCTCATGTGTTAGACCATGTTGCTACATGTTTTAAATGTTGATATTATGCCATATTGAGGCCTGTTTAGGCTTTTGGTCATTTGCCATGTGTTTTGGCTTGTTTGCGTTTTTGAGATTGAGTGTTCTTATGAGCTTTTGTGGTTGTGATCCATATTTGTGTGTATGCTTATTTGAAACTTGTTTTGTAACACCCAGAAAATAAAATAAAGGATAATGTAAGAAAGAAAAAAATTTAGAGGGGAGGTGAGGGTTGTGGGAATCGAACCCACAACCTTTGCTTCTTTAGCCGGGTGCCCAGCCACTAAGCTAAGACAGCTCTTGGCTCTAAATTTTCCCCATGATTCTTTTAAACCATGTCATTTGAAATAAAATAATATTAAATTCAAAATATCCTACCTACCGTCTCAGCGGGAATTAATTAGGCATGTTTGAGAGAAAATTGGAGAACCCAATTCCCTTACCGTCGCCCCTTTTCGCCCTTACCCTAAACGAACCGCCGCCGTCCGTCCATCGTCACCGCCGCGCCGTGCTCTCCACCGCCACCGCCATACAAACCACCTTGGTGTCCCAAACAAAACCCCTAAGGTCACTCGCGTAACCGTAGCCGCAATCGCTGGCATTCACGCGTTTAACGTTCGACGAACTGAGGGTTTGAGGCCGATCGGTTTTTCGTCGATTACGGCCGTTGTTGACGTCGGTTCGCCGCGCCACCACCGTCGTTGGGTTCCCCGTCCCGAGCTGAGCAAAACCCCTAAGACTTCACGTCCTATCGGTGCCGGAAAGGGCTTGGTCGGAGCTACGTATTGTCCGGCGATATCAAAGCTTTAAGGTGAGTTTTTTCATCGGTTTTAGGCTTTGTTTCGTGTTTAATCGTGTGAGGTAAATTGCTTGTCTAAAAATCTAGGTTTTTCCGGCAGAAACGACGCGAAAGGAGCTTTCCGGTGACCGTCCAGTGACCTTCAGTTTTTTTTAAGGTAAAAGGTCGGTCCGTGTGGACCGAACCGGTTGAACCGGTCAACTCGGTCAAACCCGTTGACCCGACCCGTTGACCTGTTGACCCGACCCGTTGACCTGACCCGTTGACCGAGTCAACTCAGTGAGTCAACTCGTCCGAGTCAACTCAGTGAGTCCACTCGTCCGAGTCAACTCAGTGAGTCAACTCGCCGAGTCAGCATTGGACCAGTGACGTCAGCGTTGACTTTGACCGCTGACGTCAGCGTTGACTTTGACCAAAAAGTCAACTTTTCCCGAAAAGCCCTATTTTATGTTTTTCGACGTCCTGAGTCTGATTTTGAAGCCCGTTTCGCAAAATTCTAACCCGAAAGCCTCTAAATTAGACGTTGAACCTGAACATGCATATGTATAAGTTATGTCTTTCAAGAAAGATTGATGATTGAGGACTGATAGTGATTTTCTGATTTAATAGGTACTCGTGGATCTCTCGACCGTACCGACGCCCAGCCCAGCTCGTCCCGATCTGTACCGCCTCGTGATCCTATCGTCACTCGTACGACCCGAAAACTTAGTATTTTATTACGATTAAGGTGTAAATCTGTTAGTAACCATAATCCCTGTCTATTTAGGTTCCAGTACTGTAGCGGAGCGTGATCTCGGTGCTCGATAGATCTTCTGACCAATCTCATCTTTTGAGGTGTGTTCCCTGTGTGCTATATAACCGTTTTAATATTGTTTTACATGATGAAAGTATGATATTAAATTAATCACATGCTCATGATTGATAAAGTGTTTTTGCATGATTATGATATGAACTTTAAAATAAGCATGATTATTTCATATGTGTGATACATCGTAGTTTGATTGAACAATATGCTCTCTGATTACCGTTTTATGGAAAATTCATGTCTATTTTACATTTACCGAAATTACAGTTGTTATTGATAATCGAACTATTACATAGGTTGTTACTGGGGTACTTGGGATAGAATGTGAAGTGACCGCAGGTTCAGCTCTGATCCAGCTGGTAATTCCTTACCGTTACAGGTTCCTATGCTTCGGCTAGGGTAATTCCTACTTTACCGTACCGTTCCTAAGGTATTCCCTTAGGTTGGCACCTATGCCCATTGGGCACTAGTTAATGCCTTTGACGCAGTTTTGGGGAACTGCCTCTTGGAGTATGGTTGGAGGGTAGATAAAAGATTAAACCGAACCGTATTGTTACTTGAACTTAATGTTTTTGAACTAGAAATGAATACTATACTGTTGATGTACATGTTTTACTTGCACTGTTGGAACACACTGAGCTTTCTAGCTCACGCCCCAAATTCTTTCCCCTTTCAGATATTTTGGATAGGCCACCCCGTAGCCGACACTTGGAGGATCGACACATTTGGTATTCTTTTTGAATGTAATGTTTCTATCCACCGTTTGTACTTTCAGGGTGACATGTGCCTATATTTTGTTATATATGGTATTAAACTATAAGTATTTTGTTATGCTAACTGATACTTATTTTGTAACTATCATATGATGGGTTTATTTAAGAAATCATGGATGCTTATATTATTTATGAAGTCTATGTTGCGAATGATTTTGAAAAGTATTACTGCTTGACGTATTAAACAGGTTCATTTTACTTGATTGTTTTCTTTAAGTCCTGCCGTTATGCTGTCGAAATAAATACTTAATTTGACAACAGGTTTTCCACTTGAGTTTAAACTTTGATGTGCCTTACTAGACTTGGTCATTCCGCATAGGCCGGTCTAGGGGGTTACATTTAGTTGGTATCAGAGATTTTGGTTTTAAACCCTCGGACTGTGGAAAAGCCCTTATAATGTACTGTTTTAAAAACATTTTTTTTCAAAGTATTGTGAAAAGAGGCCATGTCACCCAATTTTACATGTTTAATTGTGTTCGATTCTCCAGTGTCACAAACTGATCCTAAGTTTTATCTTTGTAGAGATTCTCTGAGATGAGCACCAGCAGGGGTCGTCGACCCGCTCGTAGGCGAGGTCGACCCGTTAGATTTGCAGACTCGATTGATGATCCAGTGATTGCTCCATCTACTCATGTTGATGCTCCTGCCCCCGTAGATCCTCCACCTTCTACTGAGCCTTCTACCCCTCGTGGTCCTTCAGTTTCGACCACCCCGACTGCTCCGACATTTGTCCCGTCTACTCCGTCATCTGCTCCTAATGTTGATGTGGCTACTCCAGTTAGAGGAGCGACGATTTATGGGCCCGAGCCTACGATTGGGGTTACTGATGAGAGTTTGAGTAGACAGTTTCTTTAGCTGATTCAGGGTGTAGTTAGAGCATCGGGTGTCGTTCCCGAAGTCCCTATCTCCCAGACTTTGTTTGCTAACGGGATCAAGACTTTTTCTGGATCTCTTAGCGGAGCACCGACCGAGGCTGAAGAGTGGTTGTATGATATCGAGCGACGTATGACATAGATGGGTTTTGAGCCATCGAAGAAATACTTGGGTGCTGTATCTATGCTGAATGGGAATGCCCGCACCTGGTGGGAGTCTATTATGAGTAGCGTTCCCTCTGATCGGTTGACATGGGATTTCTTTAAGGAGCGTTTTAGGAACCGTTATCTGGGCGAGCGGTTCTTGAGGGAGGGACGTCAGGCATTCAAGGACTTGGTGCAGGGTTCTATGACAGTGGCCGAGTACGAGATACAGTTTCTAGAGCTACAAAAGTATGGTCTTGGTTTGGTTCCTACCGAGAAGGATAGATGCGAAAAGTTCGCAGAGGGCCTCTGTATTGGGATACGTGACAGAGTGGCTACACATCATGATGAGGTATTTGAGAATTTAGTAGATCGGGCTAAGACTGCGGAACATATGAAGATTTTGGCAGCTAGTCAGGGTGGCAGGGATAGAGACCGAGATCGGGGTCGAGATCGAGGCCGAGATTGGGATCAATCTAGGAGACCTAGTCAGGGTGAGTCCTACGGACGTCCAGATAAGAGAACCCGCACCGCTGACTCTCAGAAGAGTAATACGAGTTCTAGGCCTTTAGCGCCTTCTGTCCCAGCTACCAGTCGAGGTGATTCTTTGGGTTTTTCATCTATGCCTGCATGTGAGCACTGTGGTAGGAAACACGGAGGAGAGTGTTGGAAGATGATTGGTGCTTGCTTCCGGTGTGGGTCTATGGATCATTTCCTCAAGGATTGCCCACGTTCACCTTCCACGGGGGTGTCCACTCAGACTCCTGCCCGTACTCAGACACCTGCTCGTTCACAGACATCTGTACAGACTCCGGCTAGAGGCCGTAATCAGGGTAGAGCTTCTAGGTCTGCTGTTAGATCTGAGAGTAGAGGTCGATCCTATCAGAGTGGGGGACCAGCTATGACCGAGGCTAGGCAGCCTGCACTTGTTTATGCCACCAGACGTCGAGATGACAGAGATGAGCCAGACGTCATTGCAGGTACATTTACTATGTTTTCTGTTCCATATTTTGCATTGCTCGACAATGGTTCTACCCATTCCTATGTATCGAGATCTGTGTCCCGAGACCTCCAGATTCCTGATGAGACCACCGAGAATACAATTACCGTTATGAGCCCAGTGGGCCAGTCTGTTGTTGTAAATAAGGTTTTCAGGCGATGTCCCCTCGAGGTGCAAGGGGAAATCTTTCTAGCTGACCTTATGGAACTACCATTAGAAGAGTTCGATCTGATTCTTGGCATGGATTGGTTGACTGAACATCGAGTTAACTTAGATTGTGAGTCCAAGAGAGCAGTTTTGAAGACTTCTGATGATCGTACAGTGGTTCTTGTTGGTGAGCGCCGAGGGTATCTGTCCAATGTGATATCTGCTTTGGCTGCCGACAAGATGATCCGGAAGGGCTATTAGACTTTCATCGCCTGTTTCTTGAATACCAAGGGTTCCTTGTCAAAGATTGACGAGATTCTCACTGTTAGCGAGTCCCCTGATGTCTTTCCTGAGGAACTACCTGGATTACCTCCGGATATAGATGTTGAGTTCGAAATTGAGACTTATCTTGGATCTGCACCAGTCTCTATGAACCCTTACCGTATGGTCCCAAAGGAACTTAAAGAGCTGAAGATTTAGTTGCAAGAGCTCCTTGACCGAGGTTTCATCCGACCTAGCTCTTCACCTTGGGGAGCTCCGGTCTTGTTTGTGAAAAAGAAGGATGGTTCCCTTCGGTTGTGTATTGACTACCGTAAGCTGAACAAGCTGACAGTAAAGAACAAGTATCCTCTACCCAGGATCGATGACTTGTTTGATCAGTTTAGAGGAGCCACAGTTTTCTCGAAGATTGATCTTCGTTCCGGGTACTATCAGCTAAAGATAAAAGGGTCTGATGTAGCAAAGACGACCATTCACACCAGATATGGGCATTACGAGTTTTTAGTGATGCCGTTTGGTCTAACTAATGCTCCTGCCGCTTTTATGGATCTGATGAACCGTGTGTTTCGGCCCTATTTGGATCAGTTTGTGGTGGTGTTTATTGATGACATCCTAGTCTACTCCCGGACTGAAGTAGAACATGTTGAGCATTTGAGGATTGTTCTGCAGACTCTTAGAGAGCACAAACTGTATGCCAAGTTGAGTAAGTGTGAATTTTGGCTCAACGAGGTGACATTTTTGGAGCATGTGGTATCGGTTCGGGGTATTTAGTTTGATCCGAGCAAGATAGAGGCCATTGTGAGTTGGAAGCAACCCTAGAATGTTTCCGAGATCCGTAGTTTCTTGGGTTTAGATGGGTATTACAGACGTTTCGTTGAGGGTTTTTCTATTATTGCCGCTCCCTTGACGAAGCTGTTGAGGAAGGATGTCCCATTCATCTGGACAGATGCTCAGCAGGATAGTTTTGAGAAGTTGAAGACAACACTAACACAAGCTCCAGTCTTGACGCAGCCTGAATCTAGGAAGGATTTTGCAGTTTATAGTGATGCATCACGTTCTGGGCTTGGATGTGTTTTGATGCAGGATGGTAGAGTAATAGCTTATGCGTCTCGTCAGTTGAGACCGCATGAGTGTAATTATCCTACCCATGATCTAGTGCTGGCCGCTGTGGTCTTTGCCCTGAAGATTTGGAGACACTATCTCTACGGAGAGAAATGTTATATCTACACAGATCACAAGAGCCTAAAGTACATTCTTACACAGAGAGAGCTTAATCTGAGACAACGCCGTTGGATTGAGCTTCTTAAGGAATACGATTGCGTGATTGAGTACCACCCAGGGAAGGCTAATGTTGTTGCTGATGCTTTGAGTCGTAAGGCTATATCAGACTTGAGATCCTTGTTTGCCAGGATGAGTATATACAGTGATGGCACTTTTCTAGCCGAGCTGCAGGTTAAACCGACATTGGCCGAGGAAATTAAGGCCAAACAGCTTCTAGACAGTTCCTTACTCCCTGTTATGCAACAGGTTGAGCAGGGATCTACTTCTATCTATGCTTTTGATCAGGATGGGATTCTGTGCTTCAAGGGTCGTTATTGTGTACCAGATGATGCCGAGTTGAAGCAGACTATTCTTAGTGAGGCTCATAACAGCCCTTATGCTATGCATCCCGGTGGGGACAAGATGTATCAAAACCTTAGGCAGAGATATCGTTGGGAAGGTATGAAGAAGGACATTTCAGATTATGTATCTCGGTGTTTGACTTGCCAGCAGGTTAAGGCAGAGCACCAGCATCCTTCTGGTTTATTGTAGCCCATTAAAATCCCCGAGTGGAAATGGGAACGTGTCACGATGGATTTCGTTACAGGGCTTCCTCTGACACCTTCTAAAAAGGATTCGATCTGGGTGATTGTTGACCGATTCACGAAGTCAGCTCATTTTATTCCAGTTCGAGTCACCTACTCTTTGGAGAAGCTGGCTAAACTGTACATCTCTGAGATCGTCAGACTACATGGGGTACCTTTATCTATCATCTCTGATCGGGATTCGAGGTTCACTTCTCGATTCTGGTTGGCCTTGCACAGTGCCTTAGGTACCTGTCTGAATTTCAGTACATCCTTCCATCCGCAGACAGATGGACAATCGGAGAGGGTAATTCAGATCCTTAAGGACATGTTACGGGGATGTGTGATTGATTTCTGTGGTAGTTAGGAGGATTTCTTGCCCTTGGCTGAGTTTGCATACAACAACAGCTATCAGGCCAGCATCCGCATGGCACCGTATGAGGCTCTGTATGGCCGTAAGTGTCGTACTCCCATCTGTTGGACAGAGTTGTATGAGAAGAAGACTTTGGGCCCTGATTTGGTTCGAGAGACCGAGGAGACCGTCAGATTAATCCGCAGCCGTCTGAAAGAGGCTTTTGATAGACAGAAGTACTATGCTGATCGGAGGAGGAAAGACATTGAGTTCGAGGTTGGTGATCAGGTTTTTCTGAAGGTGTCTTTATGGAAGAAAGTTCTGAGATTTGGGCGCAAAGGCAAATTGAGTCCAAGATTTATCGGACCGTACCGTATTCGGAAGAGAGTCGGGCCTGTTGCTTATCAGCTTGAGTTACCTTCTCAGCTTAGCCGTATTCATGATGTATTCCATGTATCTATGTTGAGGCAGTACCACCCAGATCCGAGCCATGTTATTCAGGTACAGGATGTAGAGTTAAGACCAGATTTGTCTTATGAGGAGGAACCTGTCCGGGTCTTGGATCAAGACGAGAGAGTTCTAAGGAATCGACGTATTCCTATGGTCAAAGTACAGTGGAGTAATCGAGGTTCTGAAGAAGCTACATGGGAGACTCTTGAGTCGATGAAAGAGCAGTTTCCGCATCTTTTCCACTCAGGTAAATTTCGAGGCCGAAATTTCTTTTTAGGGGGGGAGAGTTGTAACACCCAGAAAATAAAATAAAGGATAATGTAAGAAAGAAAAAAATTTAAAGGGGAGGTGAGGGTTGTGGGAATCAAACCCACAACCTTTGCTTCTTTAGCCAGGTGCCCAGCCACTGAGCTAAGAGAGCTCTTGGCTCTAAATTTTCCCCACGATTCTTTTAAACCATGTCATTTGAAATAAAATAATATTAAATTCAAAATATCCTACCTACCGTCTCAGTGGGAATTAATTAGGCATGTTTGAGAGAAAATTGGAGAACCCAATTCCCTTACCGTCGCCCCTTTTCGCCCTTACCCTAAACGAACCGCCGCCGTCCGTCCATCGTCACCGCCGCGCCGTGCTCCCCACCGCCACCGCCATACGAACCACCTCGGTGTCCCAAACAAAACCCCTAAGGTCACTCGCGTAACCGTAGCCGCAATCGCCGGCATTCACGCGTTGAACGTTTGACGAACCGAGGGTTTGAGGCCGATCGGTTTTTCGTCGATTACGGCCGTTGTTGACGTCAGTTTGCCGCGCCACCACCATCGTTGGGTTCCCCGTCCCGAGCTGAGCAAAACCCCTAAGACTTCACGTCCTATCGGTGCCGGAAAGGGCTTGGTCGGAGCTACGTATTGTTCGGCGATATCAAAGCTTTAAGGTGAGTTTTTTCATCGGTTTTAGGCTTTGTTTCGTGTTTAATCGTGTGAGGTAAATTGCTTGTCTAAAAATCTAAGTTTTTCCGGCAGAAACGATGCGAAAGGAGCTTTCCGGCGATGTTTCGGTGACCGTCCAGCGACCTTCGGTTTTTTTAAGGTAAAAGGTCGGTCCGTGTGGACCGAACCGGTTGAACCGGTCAACTCGGTCAAACCCGTTGACCCGACCCGTTGACCTGTTGACCCGACCCGTTGACCCGTTGACCCGACCCGTTGACCCGACCCGTTGACCCGACCCGTTGACCTGACCCGTTGACCGAGTCAACTCGTCCGAGTCAACTCAGTGAGTCAACTCGTCCGAGTCAACTCAGTGAGTCAACTCGTCCGAGTCAACTCAGTGAGTCAACTCGTCCGAGTCAACTCAGTGAGTCAACTCGTCCGAGTCAACTCAGTGAGTCAACTCGTCCGAGTCAACTTAGTGAGTCAACTCGTCCGAGTCAACTCAGTGAGTCAACTCGTCCGAGTCAACTCGCCGAGTCAGCATTGGACTAGTGACGTCAGCATGACGTCAGCGTTGACTTTGACCGCTGACGTCAGCGTTGACTTTGACCAAAAAGTCAACTTTTCCCGAAAAGCCCTATTTTATGTTTTTCGACGTCCTGAGTCTGATTTTGAAGCCCGTTTCGCAAAATTCTAACCCGAAAGCCTCTAAATTAGACGTTGAACCTGAACATGCATATGTATAAGTTATGTCTTTCAAGAAAGATTGATGATTGAGGACTGATAGTGATTTTCTGATTTAATAGGTACTCGTGGATCTCTCGACCGTACCGACACCCAGCCCAGCTCGTCCCGATCTGTACCGCCTCGTGATCCTATCGTCACTCGTACGACCCGAAAACTTAGTATTTTATTACGATTAAGGTGTAAATCTGTTAGTAACCATAATCCCTGTCTATTTAGGTTCCAGTACTGTAGCGGAGCGTGATCTCGGTGCTCGATAGATCTTCTGACCGATCTCATCTTTTGAGGTGTGTTCCCTGTGTGCTATATAACCGTTTTAATATTGTTTTACATGATGAAAGTATGATATTAAATTAATCACATGCTCATGATTGATAAAGTGTTTTTGCATGATTATGATATGAACTTTAAAATAAGCATGATTATTTCATATGTGTGATACATCGTAGTTTGATTGAACAATATGCTCTCTGATTACCGTTTTATGGAAAATTCATGTCTATTTTACATTTACCGAAATTACAGTTGTTATTGATAATCGAACTATTACATAGGTTGTTACTGGGGTACTTGGGATAGAATGTGAAGTGACCGCAGGTTCAGCTCTGATCCAGCTGGTAATTCCTTACCGTTACAGGTTCTTATGCTTCGGCTAGGGTAATTCCTACTTTACCGTACCGTTCCTAAGGTATTCCCTTAGGTTGGCACTTATGCCCATTGGGCACTAGTTAATGCCTTTAACGCAGTTTTGGGGAACTGCCTCTTGGAGTATGGTTGGAGGGTAGATAAAAGATTAAACCGAACCGTATTGTTACTTGAACTTAATGTTTTTGAACTAGAAATGAATATTATACTGTTGATGTACATGTTTTACTTGCACTGTTGGAACAGACTGAGCTTTCTAGCTCACGCCCCAAATTCTTTCCCCTTTCAGATATTTTGGATAGGCCACCCCGTAGCCGACACTTAGAGGATCGACACATTTGGTATTCTTTTTTAATGTAATGTTTCTATCTACCGTTTTTACTTTCAGGGTGACATGTGCCTATATTTTGTTATGTATGGTATTAAACTATAAGTATTTTGTTATGCTAACTGATACTTATTTTGTAACTATCATATGATGGGTTTATTTAAGAAATCATGACTGCTTATATTATTTATGAAGTCTATGTTGTGAATGATTTTGAAAAGTATTACTGCTTGACGTATTAAACAAGTTCATTTTACTTGATGGTTTTCTTTAAGTCCTGCCGTTATGCTGTCGAAATAAATACTTAATTTGACAACAGGTTTTCCACTTGAGTTTAAACTTTGATGTGCCTTACTAGACTTGGTCATTCCGCATAGGCCGGTCTAGGGGGTTACATGTTTTTAGGGTGTTTTGCCTCTAGAATGTTTGCTTGACATGTTGTCATGTGGTTTGTGGTCTTTCGGGGTAAGTTTGAGAACGTTTGTGGATGTCAAAATGCATTTTTGGGTTAATCTGTGCCCAGGCGTTTTGGAACGTCTGGTATTGTTTCGGAACGACCAAACTTTTGGGGCATCCGTATCGAAACAGGGGTGGTGCCATTTCGGTACATTTTGCCACTAGAGGCTCCCATTTTGGAACCATGAAGAACCTTCCAGAACGGCCTTATCTTAGCTTTTTGATGAGAACCCGTGTTTTGAAACGGCCAGTCCAGTTCCGAAACACATGTTGTTAAAGTGGTTAAAAGGGCATCTTTGAAGGTTTCCAAATGTTACGTTCTAGTTTCTAATGCTTGTATGCTTCCTAAATGAGTTTATATGTATCATTTGTGATGGTTTTGCCTCGTGTGCGTGAAACTTGACTAATAGACTACTTGGTAATATTAAATTACCTTTGTGCCCCTACTTTGTGTGGTTTTTGCGAAATGGTCCTTCGTGACTGTTTGTCTTCAATTGGACGTCCGATTGAGATGTTGTTCTCCCGCGATGACCCCTAACACCATAGGGCCGTTAAATTGCATTTAGACAAGATAAATTTTAACCTAAGGTTGTTAATCGGAGGGAAATTCTCAGATTTTTTTACGGTTATTGTTGGGATGTGTGGGGCTCGATTCGATCAACCAATTAAGCTCACCAAGTGGTGGAGAGGTGAATATTTGGGTGGAAGGGTTAAGGAAGCTAAAAAGTTTAAAGACACAAAGATTTATAGTGGTTCGGCCTTCTAACAAGCACCTACATCCACTACCTTAGCTTCCCACTAAGGATTTCACAATCAATCCACTAATTGATTCGTCCCCTTTTCTAGGATTAGGAGGAAACCCTTACAACCGATCAAGCTTCTACCCAAGCCTTGATCAAAACCCTCTTTTACAAAGAGATAAATGAAAGCAAACTTAAACCCTCTAATAGGTGTTTGTTTGCACAATTAAGCACTCACCCAAAACCTAAAACACTTGAGCAAATTTGACAATTTTGGCTCACTAGTGTTTGTCTATACAAGAATTGACACTTAAAGCACTAAGACAATTTCTTGATCATTTGTTGATTGACAATTGAAGCATTAGTCTTCTCTTGATGCTTGGAGGTCC
The DNA here is from genome assembly GCA_958450335.1 of Hibiscus tridactylites. Taxonomy (NCBI): domain Eukaryota; kingdom Viridiplantae; phylum Streptophyta; class Magnoliopsida; order Malvales; family Malvaceae; genus Hibiscus; species Hibiscus tridactylites. The sequence continues at coordinate 15,343,693 of OY288273.1, read as the reverse complement.
CTTTTATACTCCCAAACGAGTTTATAGCCGTTTAGGACCGTTGGGGATGAAATGGAGCCGTTGAGGACTTTATTTCCCTTCATTAATGCTGTTCTGCAGCTACCAGTATCGATACCCGTGGAACGGTATCGATACGGCCTTCATGAAGAAATAGCCGTTGGGCTTTTGCCAGCACAAGGGTATCGATACACGTAGAACGGTATCGATACGGCCTTCATAGGAACTAGCCGTTGAGCTCTTGCCAGCTGAGGCGTATCGATACGCTTGAGGGCGTATCGGTACGGCTGCACATTTGAATAGCCGTTGGGAAATAGCCGTTGGGGTAGTTGAACAGGGATCGGTACGCTGACGTGGCGTATCGAAACGACCCCGGTCCGTATCGATACTCTAAACCCTCGTATCGATACGGGTTTTGACAGTGGCCAAACTGAGCCAAAAGGGTATCGGTACGGGTACAGCCGTATCGATACTGGTGACTTGAAAACACAAGTTTGACTGTTTAAAACATGAAAAATCTTTGCCAAAAACCTCTTAAAATACCTCAAACATAAATTCAAGTTGTTTGGACTTAAAACCAAGTTTTAAATTCTTTTCAAATTAGTCCAAAACATTTTTCAATTATTATATCAAAACATAAGTTCTACAATCTCCCCCTTTTTGATATAATAAAACTCACTTGAAAAATTGTTTGGGTTTCTCCCCCTTTAACTTTAAAAATGTGAATAAGAGATTAAGTATATGAAATCAAATAAAGCTCCCCCTTATTCATTTGAAAATTCAATTTTTTAAACCAATTTCTCCCCCTTTTTGTTATATCAAAAAGAATTTAAAATGACATTTAAGTTCAAGATAACATAGGAGGCAAAAAAAATTTTGACACACTTAAAATTTTGGTTTTTAAAAATTGGCTCCCCCTTACTCAAAGCATCATTGAAATGTTAGTCCAACATAAATGATCATCTAGTTGAATTTAAATTGAATTAAACAAATAAAAGCAAAAACAACTAGAATTTTACCAACACTTGAATTTAAGGGAGGATGTGAAGCCTTCCTTCTCCAAGTGTTCTTCCTTGTGTGTATGGAGCTCCCCCTCAAAGTTTGACTTGTTGAACATCACCATCACACCTACAATAGACAATCAAGTAACTTTTGGTATCCAAATTGCTTTGGATCCATAAACGTTAGTTGCACAAATTTTTGACCCCTTAGGAATCCATTTTTCAATGTCATCCTTTTTAATTGAAGTGGTTAGTCCTTTTGGGACCCAAACACTTCTAAAACATTTTCCTTTAATAAATCTAGGGGCACTAGATTGTCTAACATAAAAATTTGATTTTCCAAAATTGTTCTTCTTTTCAAGCTCTTTGGAAATCAAATCCTTTTCTACTTGAACATTTTGAAGCAATTTTTGTAAATCAAGACATTTTAATTCAAACTCTTCAAGTTTTGCTTCAAGTTCAAGTTTGGTTTTAGAAAGCAAATCATTTTGAATTTTTAACTTTGAAATCAATTTATTGTTTTTCAAAATGTGGCTTTTAAAATCTAAAACCAATTCATCATAGGCATCTTGTAATTCATCAAAAGTGTAAGAACATGAAGTAGATGAATTAGAAGTTACCCTTGAATCTTCTTCGATGGATATAAGGCAAAGGTTGGCTTGTTCATCGTCGGTGGAGTCCTCATCACTCCAAGTAGCCACATGTGCCTTCTTCTTATGGCTTGAAGTGCTAGCCCTCTCCTTTCTTTTAGGTTCTCGTTTAAGCTCTCTCAAGGCTTTCTTCATGAAAGGGGCACACTTCTTGAAGAGATGAACTATCTCTTCATCTTCATCCTCTTCACTTGAGTAGACATGATGGCAAGTGGAGGACTTGAGAGCCATGGCACTAGCATTGATGCCAAGCCCTTTGATTTTCTTCTCTCCCATAGCTCGAATTTCTTCCCTCTTCTTCTCATCCTCCTTGTTCTTCTTCATGATTTGATGAGTAAGAAGTGACCCCATGAGTTCATCAAGCTTCAAAGTCTTCAAATTTTTGGCTTCGATGATGGCGGTCTTCTTTGAGTCCCAAGACTCGGGAAGTGAGTAGATGAGCTTTCGAACAAGCTTCTCCTCCGGGATGGCTTCTCCATAACCTTTAAGACCATTGGTGATGGTGGAGAATCTATCAAACATCTTCTCGATGTTCTCTTCCGGATCCATTTTGAAGTTCTCATACTCCAAGGTTAGGAGCCCAATCTTGGTCTCCTTGACTTCGTTTGTCCCCTCGTATGTGACTTCAAGCTTGTCCCATACCTCCTTGGCACTCTCACAAGAAGACATCTTCTCATAGATGGATGGACCAAATGCACAAAACAATATGTGCAAGGCTTTGCAATTAAGCTCCATCTTCTTGCGATCGTCGGCACTCCACTCCGCTTTACTTCTTTTAGGCACGAACGGACCATCTTCAACTACATCCCATAGCTTGTAATCTTTTGATTTGATGAAGAATTTCATCTTTGTCTTCCAATGGGCGTAGTGGTCTCCGTCAAAGAAAGGCGGTTTGTCTATGGATTGCGCCATTTGAGCCGGTTGATGAAAAAATGATCGAGCTTGCCGGATCTTCTCAATAGGATGTGAATCCTCTTCGATTGAGCCAAGCTCTGATACCAATTGTTGGGTTGTGTGGGGCTCGATTCGATCAACCAATTAAGCTCACCAAGTGGTGGAGAGGTGAATATTTGGGTGGAAGGGTTAAGGAAGCTAAAAAGATTAAAGACACAAAGATTTATAGTGGTTCGGCCTTCTAACAAGCACCTACATCCACTACCTTAGCTTCCCACTAAAGATTTCACAATCAATCCACTAATTGATTCGTCCCCTCTAATAGGTGTTTGTTTGCACAATTAAGCACTCACCCAAAACCTAAAACACTTGAGCAAATTTGACAATTTTGGCTCACTAGTGTTTGTCTATACAAGAATTGACACTTAAAGCACTAAGACAATTTCTTGATCATTTGTTGATTGACAATTGAAGCATTAGTCTTCTCTTGATGCTTGGAGGTCCCTTTTATACTCCCAAATGAGTTTATAGCCGTTTAGGACCGTTGGGGATGAAATGGAGCCGTTGAGGACTTTATTTCCCTTCATTAATGCTGTTCTGCAGCTACCAGTATCGATACCCGTGGAACGGTATCGATACGGCCTTCATGAAGAAATAGCCGTTGGGCTTTTGCCAGCACAGGGGTATCGATACACGTAGAACGGTATCGATACGGCCTTCATAGGAACTAGCCGTTGAGCTCTTGCCAGCTGAGGCGTATCGATACGCTTGAGGGCGTATCGGTACGGCTGCACATTTGAATAGCCGTTGGGAAATAGCCGTTGGGGTAGTTGAACAGGGATCGGTACGCTGACGTGGCGTATCGAAACGACCCCGGTCCGTATCGATACTCTAAACCCTCGTATCGATACGGGTTTTGACAGTGGCCAAACTGAGCCAAAAGGGTATCGGTACGGGTACAGCCGTATCGATACTGGTGACTTGAAAACACAAGTTTGGCTGTTTAAAACATGAAAAATCTTTGCCAAAAACCTCTTAAAATACCTCAAACATAAATTCAAGTTGTTTGGACTTAAAACCAAGTTTTAAATTCTTTTCAAATTAGTCCAAAACATTTTTCAATTATTATATCAAAACATAAGTTCTACAGTTATCCATGTGTAACTCTCCCGATTCGGTCTTGCGACTAGACCAAGCCGAGGGGATTACAACGATTAGAAATATTGAATCGAATACAATAATTAAATGAATTTAATATTATACTATTTTCTAAAAGAAAATTACATATTAAATATTAAATTTTATCACATTCATTATAAAAAAGTTCCGAACATTAGTCTTTGCAAATACCTTACTAGCCTTAGGAGTAAAGGACTCGGGCAAGGTTAAGGCGCGGCACGCTTATGGTGAAGCTAAAATGAATTTATGTAAGATTGGATAAAAATTTCTATCGAACCGAAATTCTTACTAACTGGGTAAGAATTTGTGTAGTTACGCAAATTCTTACCAACTGAGTAGAAATTTATGTAAAATTCACATTAGTTAAAGATTTTTTGTAATTACACTAACACAAATTCTTATGTTATAATCTAAATTCTTACGATCGGGTTAAACTGCACCTTAGGGACTACCCAAAGGACTCACCAACATATTCCAAACCTTTTTTTTGCCTCGGGCCTTGTAAAATTCTGAAAATGTCATTCTTCAAGTTCATAACATATCTCATGTAAAAGTATTATATAGGTCCATATACTATGACGCGGATTGCATATTAATTCTAAGGATGGTAACAGATCAGTTCGATTTTTGTCTTGTTGAATTCGACCTGATATGAACTCAGTAGTAAAACCTGACTCTAATATAACATTAAACATAATTTTATATTATCAAAAAAAATTGAAAATCAAATCTCTACCGAATTTTACATGTTTTCAGTTTTTTTTAACATTTTTAAAATAGATTTTTTTTGAATAAAATTATTTCAAGTCAATAACATAAAATCAAAGAAAATTAATTCAATGCTACAATCCTTATCCTTGTACATTATGTGCCAACTTTTTTACATGTTTTTTTTTTAAATAAAAAATCTAACTAATAATATATATGAAAAGGTAATTTCCTAATTATCTCGTGGCAGGCGGTTATTTTTTTAAACTCAAACCTAATTTAAACCAGGTTTAAACGTATAACCAACTTAAGCCTAAAATTAAAAATAATCGTATCAGTTTGGATCGAATCGGAACCCATTAACTTTAATTTTTTTGCCATCCCTATTTAGTTCCTATACTTTTAAAATAGAAAAATGTTTATGGCGGAAATAGAAACAAAATGTTCATCTTTGTAATAGTTGGGGGAAATGCTAATCTTATGAGGTGGATTTAGTTTTTCTTTTTATACATCAGCCAAATAATTTTATTGATAAAAAAAAGTAAAACAAGAGTATAACATATAAAAGGTTTCAAAACATCCAAAAACAAAAAGTGAATCTGAAAAGACAAGATAAGTATTACACCCGTCAGATTAGACAATTTTTCTCTACACCAAAAAATATTTCTACAGTCCATTGTAGGAATGGTTACTGAAAAATTGTCAAAACAGATGAAATCATTAAAATCAACCACCACCTTTCACGCCTATTCCCAAATACGATGATCCGCTACACGGTTTGATTACATCAATTAGCAACCCAAAAAGATTAAATTATTCAAAATCACCGACAAACACGAATAAAAAACAAATACGCAAGGGTTGTCGAAAGAACACCAAACTCCTCCAAAAATAACCATAAAGTATATTATAAAGCAGAAACGTATCATACAAACATAAAAATGTGTCATGAGGTGAATTTAGTTGAATAGTGTAGTATTAGTTAAAAAAAATAATGTTCGGTCGAGTATGGAATCAAACCGAGTTAACAAGTGAATCAAATTGAGTTGAAAGCAACCGATAGATGTTTTGAAGTTGCATTAGACCGAGTGAACATGCTGTGAAACTTAAACAATTCACATCGTATTGATTTAATGCAACGGTCATTTAGCTAAGTCCATCTCATAAAATTAATCATTTTCAACCCTTACAAAAATATCATTTTTTCTTCTTCTAATATACAATGACTTTTTAGTAGGGTGTTCATCTTACTAAGTTAACCGACTATACTTAAATTTAGTTCAATTAACCAGTCAGTTAATTTAAAGTTAAATTAGTTAACGAATAAATATATTTTTTGCATATGCTGGTGTAATACAAGGGTAGCATCTGTTCAAGCTTTTTTAGTCTTTTTTAATAAGACACACACCGTGCAAAATTAGTGCTCGAACCCGGGTCACCTGGATGAATTACATCATCCGATTAAAGATTTTTTTTAAAGTTTAGTTATCAGTTAATCTAGTTTGAATCAATAAATTAGTTGAATTAACAAAAAATATTACATTTAATATTAGGATTAATATCCTATACACTGGCGGTAAAAATTTTTTATTTCCACAAGCGCCTCAATTATAGGGTTTAGGGTTAGGGCTTAGGGTTTAGAGTTTAGGGGTTTTAGTGTAAATGTTTAGAATTTAGGGTTCATGTTTAGAATTTAGAATTTAGGGTTAGAATTTAGGGTTTAGGGTTAGGGTTTAGTTTTAAGGTAATATGGGTAGGGATTTAGGTTTTAACCTATAAACCCTAAATTTTAACCTTAAACTCAAAATTCTATCAACAATCCCTAAATTCAAAACTACTACATTTATACCCCTAAATTTTAAACCCTAAACAGAATCCTTAACCCCTAAAATTAAGACGCTTGTGTAAAAAAGTTTCCACAAACGCTTGTGTATAGAACAATTACCCTTAATATTATATATTACATATATTTTCAATCAAACTTGTTAAGGTTTCAAGATCCAACTAACTTTTAACCCAAAACCCATTAAGATTTCAAGACCCAGCCAATTTGTAGCCCAAGTAAAAAACACTCAAATTAATTTAATCTACCTAAAGAAAAATACGGGTTAAATTGAATTGAATGTTCATCGTTATTCCAATTTTTGGTTAATTCAAAAATTGATCGAATTAACCAAACTTAGTTTGGTTCAATTAATATTTTTCAAACAATTTTTACTTGGTTAACGGTTAATGAAAAAAAATATTAATTCAATTTATTTAATTTAATTCGATAATCAATCAAACATACCGATTGAATACAACTATTTTTAGCTCATTTAAAAATGTATAAATACCAAAAATATAATTCATGCTTTAGTATAATATCTATACAATGCTTTTACCTAAACCAATATAGAATTTTTTTAGCAATCATAATTGTATTTTATTAAAAAAACAATAAAAGTTATCACAAATATAATGCATCTAAAAAGAAGAAATGGGAAATAAGTCAACGACAAAACTCATACAAAAATAAAACACGAAACCCAAAGTACAAATACATGTAAACTTTTCTTTTGAGATTGGCGTACATCGTCAAAGAATTCAGAAACTTTCATGAAACTCATTGTCTCTATCCAAACAAGACGCTTTACGAGGTAAAAAGAGAGTGGTGAGTGAACCAAAATTTCAGACAGATTGTTATGCTACTCAGTTCCGATTACATTGGCAATCAACCACTAATAGGGATCAAACTTTCTATGACCGCCACAAAACCAAATAAAAAAATAAGCATCGTGAGAATCTCTGTACGAGCATAAACAACCTCTAAGGTTTGCGAAAACTGTGCCAAACGACAGAGAAAATGTACCACAAAAGCAAAGGATAATGTACCACAAAAATAGAAGAAAAACATGCCAAAAGAGAAGATATTTTTATTAAAAATCGAATGAACTTAAGGAAAAGAAAAAAAATAGAATATGAAAAATCAAGGGAAATAATGAACACAACCGATCGACAACCATCATTAAAACTGGTCGCCGCTGACCAAATAAAAAAGGATAAAATATGTAAATCATCACTGAACTTTGCTCTCAAGCCTACTTTGGTCACTGAAGTTTCAAAAAGTTCAATTTATTCACTGAAGTTTAGACATTGAACGTGTAACACCCCCTTCCCGGCCTGGTAGAGAACCGGGTCAAAGGGCGTTACTAAAAAACAGAACGGTGAACGGAGCGATAAATTTCAATTTTTTTTTTCTAATTAATATTCTTAAGCCTTTTTGATCTTAGAAACATTATTAATCAATAAAACAAATCTAATTATTCTAATACGAACAATGTGTATTCAATTAGGACCAATTTATAACTTTTACAAATTTAGGGACTAAAACATAAATTTTACCAACTATAGGTCCTTAGCCGAAATTCATATTATTAAACTGTAACTAAGCTTACTAATTATTAGCTTGCAAAAATTCGTTATCAACCAAGGTCGTTTACGTATCCGATAAGACGTTACAATATTTTAGTGACCCTTTCGTAATTTGTCTAAAACTATTTTTATTCGAACTAACAAAGTATCTTAAACACTTAAAAATTTATACAAAACATAGGTAACGTATACACAATAGTAGGGCCACAAGACTAGTATAATTACTTTAACTACTTTGCCACCATACTAGGAGTTCATAAAGACAAAAACACATTACTCTTTACTTGTAGTGACTTGTCGATCCTTTGACTGCTCCGATCTCGGACTGAACACTTTGTTAGCCTGAAATATTATGCAAATGAATGCATTAGACTTACATAGTCTAAGTGAGGTAGTCAATAAATGAACATATTATGTCATGTAGCATGCTTCCAAAAATGATCATAACGCTAATTATGCAATAACATGACATACTTCATATTCATAACAAAGCATAATATCATATCATGAGCATAGCATGGCATAACGTATCAAACACATATTATATTGGTACCATTAGATACGCGGATTCCCTGTACACCATGTCATGAATCATAAATGAGCCGTAGCCCTGAGCCGTAGCTCCATGTATCCCTTACACTTCCATTCTTTTATCTCCCACATATAGGCTGTAGCCCTGGACCGTAGTCCTCCCTTACATGGTGAGCTCGAATAATCCTATGGCATGCCAATTGTATCCAATGTCCATAAATACACAAATTCACATATGTCCATAATTTTCATATCATACCAATTATCAAATGAGCCGTAGCTCCATGTCAAGTAATATATTATTTTCATATATGTACACAGACAACATATCATAGCATATCCAAATAATGCAGGGTACTTACCAGATGCAGATAAATTCATAATTAATGCAACGAGGCAGCACCGAACCTACCCCTGACACGACTACACTCACCTTGACAGACCGGTGCTTTATTTTTATTTCTTGGACTTGACGGTTGTTCCGAATCGACCTCGTGTACTACGATAGTTAATAAGAACTAATTAAAATCAATAAGACAGTATCGAATAAATACGGAGATACTAACCGAATTCGGTACTGAATATTAAACTAATCAAGGGTTCGAGCTTACCTTAAAATTAGCAGAGATTCCTATTCGCTATATCAAACTTTATTGAACACCAATTCTACACTGAACCTTACTAATTTTTCTTCTTTAACTCTCTGCTTCACCGAGCCTCTCCAATTTTCATTTTCTTGCGCCCCATCCCCACATATATATACTTGCTGCCCCTCCCTTATCAAAATCCAATTGGATTTCCTATACACGTATTGGCTATTGTGGCCAATTTTTATTGCCCAAATTTGTGGCAAATTGTCACATCCCATTTGCTTTGGCCGCGTGGCTTAGGCGTGGCTCTCATGTGGGCAATTCCTTCAATTTGAAGGAATTTGCCACGGCATCTTCTCTTTCTTTTTTTTTTCCTTTTTTTTTATAATAATAATAATAATAATAATAATAATTAACTAACTGTTTAATCTATTTTGGGTACCAAATCGAACACACCTTTAATGGAAACGAAAATATTCGATTACTGGAACTTGACCCCGAATTTATAAATTGACCCGAATATTCTAATAAGATCGCATAACTTGTAGAATCGATATAAAATATTCGGTCATCGGAACCTAATTCCAACTAGACCGGTTTTCGGGGTGTTACAGAACGTTTTTTGTCACTCTTCAGTTAATTTTTTATGACTTTCATTTACCAGTGAACAGAGAAATTTCTCCAAAATCTAAAAGGTAGAAAACTTCATCAGTACGAGGAAACAATATATTAAGAAACAGGCTTTATCCGATAATGCATGAGGGAGATTGGCGAGAGAGACACATAAAGGTTTTTGCTTGGTTTGTGGACTTCGGTGCACTTTTCGATGAAATATAGGTTGGATTCGAATTTAGGGGGCGAGGTGAAGCGAGTGGGAAATTTGGTACCGAACGATGGAACATCACCACCGATCAAATAAAGACCTGTGTCGCCGCTGACCAAATAAAAAAGGGTAAAAAATGTAAATCATCATTGAACTTTACTCTCAAACTTATTTTGGTCACTGAACTTTCAAAATGTTTAATTTACTCACTGAAGTTTAGACATTGAATTTTTTTGTTACTCTTCTATTAATTTTTTATTGCGTCTATTTACCAGCAAACAAAAGAACTTCTCCAAGATCTGAATGATGAAAAGCTTTATTGGCATAAGGGAAGCAATATACTTGGAAACGAGCTCCACCCGACAGTGGAGGAGAGAGATCGTTGAGAGAAATCAAAAGGTTTTTGCGAGGTTCATGGACTTCGGGCACTTTTGGCGAAATGAAGGCCGAGTTCGAATTTGGAGTACGAGACGAAGTGACTGGGAAAATTTGATATCGAACGAAGACAACAATAAGCGACGGAGTGACAAAAAGCGTTCAATGTCTAAACTTCCGTGGGTAAATTGAACGTTTTAAAACTTTAATGACCATAATAGATTTGAGAATAAAATTCAGTGATGCTTTATACAGATAACCCATAAAAATGAAAAACAAAATAGAATCCGGCGAGGGAGAGAAAACTTATGCCCACGAAGAAAACTTCAGATATAATTACGAAATGATTGTATTTATCATATGAAAATATGATATCATATACTTCATTGATGGCGAGAGATTCACGAATATATATTCGTTGTCATTTGTTTCATTTGCTGATTAATCTGAATCGAGTATTGCAGAGATCTATTTTGTGAAGACGTTTTTAATTCAGTTTGCTTCATTTACAATGTCAGGATTTAAATCATTAAATTTACTTAAATTTAATTTAAAAAAAATCTTAAGAGATTCAACGTTTTATCTCACTAAATCAACTAATGGTTGATTAAAAGATACCGTTAAGAGCATGATGTTACATAAACTTGTTCATGATTATTTGTTTAGCATAAATTCTGGCTTACATGGTGGATTTGTCAGAGTGTCTTATATAGACTTGTTCATGATTATCTATTTAGTTCAAAAAATAAATATAAATAACTCAAAATGTTTACGAATAGTTCATCGAACAAAATTTATTTTATTTTATTAAAAATAGTGAATGCAAGCAAACTCCCGATACTCTTTGTTTCTAACAATTATAAAAGCAAACGCATTGTCTTGAACTAGGAATACCAGGAATATTCGTGCAAACGCCATAACCTTCTTGGGACCCTGGGTATTGAGCCCCGCAATTTCGGTCACAACAATCATCGTCGCAATGCACGCTGCATGGTCCGAATCCGACGTTGCATAGTTTGTTTTCCGACGACGAATTCCCCTTGTTATAGTTGTATTGTGCACCACTCACTTCGACTATTCGTCATAAAGCAAAAAAATTATAATTAGTTAATTTGGAATTTTGGATTTTGACAAAGAGTGTAAATATAATATTTATGATAATTGGAATCAAATAAGTAATTTTAATGGAAAAAAGAAATAATGTTATTTTTATGTGATCTGAATTTAAACAATTTAACATGTAAAATTCATGAATTTTATTTAATATTAAAAAATAAATATTATTATAAGACCACGATCTTTGGAGAATAGTACCTGAGGTGAATAGGAGAATGATGGCAAGGATGCAAAATACTGGGAAGAGTTTCATCATTTTTTAGGATATTCAATTCTTTTTTTTCCAACAAGTTTGATGGGAGTTCTTTTTATAGGCAGAAAAAAGAATTGTTGTCCTAAACATTAAATGAAATAATCCTACGTGGCGGTGTAGAATGTTGACAAGTAGATACCTTATTTGCTTGAAACATTTTAGGAAAAACAGTTGTGTAAATGGTAGTTTTGAAATTCAAAATAAATTAAAAGGAAATTCAATTTCCATATAGAACAAATACATAAAAGGTAAAGAGGAATTCAGTACATTGACACATCTTCAGGCAAATAGATTGTATATATACAAATTATAATAATTAGAAATATTTAATTGAGTACAATAATCAATAAATTAAAGGGTAAACTATGTTAGTTACCACCGAATAATAGGGGTGACATGTTTTTACCACCAACCTTTCAGTTGGTCCAAACTTACCACTAAATTTTATTTTTTGACTCGTTTATATCACTCTGCCGTTAAATCGTTAACTCCATGATGACATGAACGTCGTTTTGCTAGAGAAAAATATGTGAAGTTGTGCACTCAATGAGATTTGAACCTAGAACCTTAAGCATTAAAGACAACCACCAAACCAACCTAATATCTTTGAATTATTTCTAGCACAAATAATATATATTACAAACTGTAGTTTGTCATAAAAATATTCAAATATTAGTATACATATATTAATACATAAATAATAACTAAAATAAAAATATATAAATATGTTTATATTATAAATAATATTAAATATATAAATAGATAAATATATTATTATAAAAACTAAAAAGACAAATTATCAAAACAAAATTTGTTTAAAAAATCCAAAATTCGACAAAATCTTAATCCCTAAAACTATAAACCCTAACCCTAAACTATAAACTTTAAACCTTAAAATTTTATTCGTAAACAAATAATATTAAAATATATAAACAAATAATATATTATTATAAAAACTATAAAATTAATTTAAAAATATAAAATTTCCAAAATTTACGAAAAGACCTAAAAATTCACCAAAATTTTAAAGCTTAAACCCCAAATCCATCTATTTTAGTTGCTAATGGGTTTATGGTTTTAGGTTTTAGTGGTTAGAAATAAATCTAAGATATTAGGTTGGCTTAATGGTTAGGAGGTTGACTTTAATGCATAAGGTCTCAGGTTTAAATCTCATTGAGTGCACAATTTCACATATTTTTCTCCAGCAAAACGACGCCATTTTGGTGTAGCATCCATGTCATCACGGAGTTAACGATTTAACGACAGGGTGGTATAAACGAGTCGAAAAATAAAGTTTGATGGTAAGTTTAGACCAATTGAAAGGTTGGAGGTAAAAACAAGTCACCCCTATAATTAAGTGGTACCTGACGTAGTTTACCCTAAATTAAAATTTTCAATATTTTATAAAAAAGTTGTTAAATATTAAATTTTAGGGTAAATTACATAAATGGTCTCCGACTATGATCCAATTATCTTTTGCGTCCCTCGACTATCAGAAGTTACAAATTGATCCCCTAACTTAAAAAAGTAACAAATTGGTCCAACGCCGTTAAAATTTAACGGCCGATGACGCGACAGTTAATATAAATTGATATAATTACATAATTAGCCCTCAAGTTCTACACTTATTTTAATTTGACCCTAATTTTAGAAAAAAATTAACTCAAAAATTTTAATATTCTATCAATTTAGTCCATCTTCCTTATTATTTCTCCTCTCATTTAAATCTTCAATTCATTTTCATCCAAGTTGATAATCTGGAAAATGAGCTGGAGAAACACGAGGCACATGTTGTTTCTTTGGAGACACAAGATGGTCAGCTGCGAGTCATTGTAGAGGACAAAGAACAACTTATCCTGCAATATAAAAAAGGAAAAGAAGTTGGAAGTTCAATTTCCGAGGTTCACGAAACAATGATAGAATATGTAAATTTTAAACTTCTATGCAGTCTTCAAAATAAATTTAAGTTTTTGTATATTTCTGCAGAATCAGGCAATTCCAGCAACTGCTGAAAGTAAACTTGTAGAAGCAAAAACTCAGTATGATGTGATGCTAAAAAGTAAGCAGCTCGAGTTATCGAGATATTTGAAAGAGATATCTCAGAGAAATGACCAAATATTATTTTTCCCTTCAATGTGATGTGAATCCTTAAAGATGAACATCAGATTAATAATTTTGAGAAGTTTGCACAGGCTATTAGTGATATAAGGAGGAAATATGACATGGAGAAGCTAGAGATTATTAAACTAGAAAAAGAGAAAGTTAGCCCACGATTGTCATGTATTGCAATACGCAGAAAATGTTGTTCTCACTTACTTAATCTTTCAAGCTGACAAAGTTGTTAGAAAATTTTAACGAAAATGTGACCAGAAGGTTGCAGAGTACAAAGAAGAATTATGGTTGTAGTTGTTGAGCATTCAAGAGGAAAATGATATTATAGTATGGCACTGGAAACTAATGGAAACATAAGATCAAGTTGTTTGTTATCTATGATAGTTCAGGCTATGAATTATAATGTTTTTCTTGTCTTGTAGACCACTCGTCTTCAACAAGAGCATGATAAAAAGGAATAAAATCTCAAAGCTGACCATCAAGAGGAGCTAAAACGTGCCCAGCTTCAGGCAAAAGTTGAATTGAGAAAGGTATTTAAATTTTCAAGCCTTAAGGTTGAATTATTTATATTAGTATCAGATGTATCTAATTTGATTATAGTTTGATAATTGATCTAGAAAACAACTTCACTTAGGAATGAGCAGAAAGTTCAGATGAAAGCATTGAAGTGTCAATTTGAAGATGAGTGCAAAAAGCTTCAGGAAAAATTAAATCTCCAAAAGTTCAAGTACGTATTTCCTTCCCCTATTATTTAAATGGCACAATTTGATCTCTTATCTTTATTAATATGTTGTTGGAAGACAGGCAGAGAACTCTTTTATAACTACAGTGGAAGGTGGTGAGTGATAAACCACAAGAGGAACAAGAAGTGAATTCGAGAAGATGGACTAAATTGATAGAATATTAAAATTTGTGGGTTAATTTTTTAGAATTATGGCCAGAGTAAAATAAGTGTAGAACTTGAGGGATAATTATATAATTATATCAACTTATATTAACTGTCACGTCATCGGCTGTTAAATTTTTAACGGCGTTGGACCAATTTGTTACTTTTTTTAAGTCAGGGGGACTAATTTGTAATTTCTAATAGTCAGGAGACTTAAAAGATAATTGAAGCATAGTTAGGGGACTATTTATGTAGTTTACCCTAAATTTTATCATATTCACAACAGGTGAAAGTTTTCTAACACCGGCGTTTGCAAATATCGTAGTAAAGGAAGCAATATATCCCAAACTTATGTGGGGTGAATTCAGAATCTACAGGCCATATTTTCTTGGAATACCCCCTTTTTAATATTCTTTTGTGCATAAAGAATATAGTCAGTATACCATCACACAATAAATGTATAGATATGACTAATACGATTAATGCTAACCTTTGTATAGCTTGAGAATTAAATTAATTTTTTTAATCTGTCTTAAGGCTCTTTATATTTGATAGCAATTTTACTGTTTTCTTGGATAATAAGATACACATCTATCTAAAAACAAATATCCTACACCATTGTGTCTCGGGCCTTGTAAAATTCTGAAAATGTCATTCGCAAAGCTCATAACATACCCGATGGTAAAAGTATTATATAGGTCCCTATACTATAACACATATTGCATATTAATTCTAAGATGGTAATAGTCTAATAGACCGGTTCCAGTCTTGTCTCGTTGAATTCGACATGATACGATCTCAGTAAAATATGACTCTAATATGACCTAAACTATAATTTTATTTGACCCACAATTTCAACTGAAAATCTAATCTCAATCGAATTTAACATATTTTTTACATTTAAAAAAAATGGAAAAACAATTGAATAAAATTAATCAAAGTCAATAACATAATATCAAAGAAAAATTTGATTCAATATAATAATCATAGTACAGTATATGTCTATTTTTTGCATATTTATTTTACCAAAATCAAAGTGACTGAACAATTTTTCCTAAACTCGAACCTGATTTAACTAAGTTTAAAATTTTATTCGACCTAGCATTAAAATTAAAAAAAACATATTGATCCGGTTTGGAACCCATCAACTACATGTTATTTTTTGCCATCCCTATTTAGTGTCGAGATAAAAAATAATTAACGTTAAGTGTCAAATTGTGCATTAAGCCTTTACAAAATAATATTTTTCTTGTTTTTATAATAAACATGAACCTTTTAGCTCATTTTAAAAATATAAATTCCAAAATACAATACATGCAATAGTAAAGTATTTATACAATACTTTTACCTAACCCTGTCGAGTTGTTTTTAATACATTTTTTGAACTATACTTCAATCTCAAATCTCGACTTAATTATATTTAACTAAGTAATGAATTAGCCATTCAAACTCTTAATTTTAAATAGGCTTAAAGTATCATAAGCCCTTGAACTTTTTAAAAAAATAAGTCCCTAAATATTTTTGCACCTAATTAGTTTTTTATACTCTAAAATTTCATCAATTCACTCCTTTCACCAACGTTGACCGTTAAATTTAACAGTTCTTTTACACTAGTTGATGCAACATGTCTTGTTCCAGTGTTTTCACTTGACATTCTCAGAATTGTTTAATTTTATTTAGAAAATTCTTGAAAAATTCTAAAAAAAACTTATAAAAAAATTATGAAAAAATATAAATGTCGCATAATAGAACTATAGTGTGTCACGTGACAATAATATCTTAAAATATGCTACATTTATCCTAGTGTTAGAATCAAATCATAAATTAATATGAAACTTAACCTAGGATCTATCATGTCAAATCATCAAGAACAATAAATCAAATAATCTGAATGCGGAAGCGTACCTTAATTAATCGATAGATTGAAAGCCTTGAATCTTGATGTAGAAAACCCAAAACTTTGGTATTGATCTTCCAAGAAGATAGGTTATCTCTTGAAGTAAAACTCTCTGACGGGGAAGGAGAGAAAAACAAGTTAACCTATTTCTTGGGGACCACTACCCCTTTATATAGTTGATTATTAAATCAAACTATTAAATATTTATAACTCTGCCCCTCATTGAATTATAAATATATCTTATGGTATCTACACTTTTATTTCCATGACATTTTAATACCTATGACACGCTTAACTTAATTGGTCACTTTATTTTGTGTCATACTTTGTAATAGCAACATACATTTTACATATGTGCCCACAATTGCGGATTTTAATCCAACAATCTCCCACTTGGGCAACATATGTTTCCTGATAAATGTACAACCTTATGAGCTCAAAATTTGCTATTATATAATAGGTATTCTATAACAATCTCGTCCATCAACTATATCCACATAGGATCAAAGCGATCTTCGTCATATCAATCATGACTGGACCCATCAATGGTCACGTATACAAATATAGTCAAATGACATAGATCAATCATGGATGTGTAGCATGGAAAATTACATGAAATGTGAACCATACATGTCTATTTCCAACTGGTCCTCCTAAACCTTAGTGAGATCAAACTTTACTGAATTCAGAGTGTGCATAAACCAAAAGAACTTTATTTCTGCAGAAAATAATCTTAAATAACTTTAAACTGAAGTAACTGAAATTGTGTCTAAACCGAATGAGCATTATTTCAAAATTACAAACTCCCACTAAAACCGAATATCCTTAAATAACATTACACCCATATGAGTAGTGTGCTCATGAAAGACCTAGGGTGACAGTTTCTTAATATGCGCGCAATTATGGAGTTTGTACCAACATGCTTTATAGACACACAACCACTCTGAATTTTCTTTAACAACTAGGAACTTAATATTTATGTGCTTTAAATTTGAAGTGTTCCTATTGTTTATAGAATAAATTAATGCATATTTATTGTCACAAAATAACTGAAGTGGTCTTTCTATTCAATCTATAAGTAGCAGTTCATGTGACAGAATTCTTTTGCATCAATATTCAAATAGAATCGAAGTCTGTAAACCTGATGATCTCTAACTTACCAGAACTCCGACATGTGAGCAAGTAATTTTTTTTATTGTTCTCTGAAGATATCTCATAACCCCATTGGCTGTTATCCAATGGTCTATAATATGATTCCTCAAATATCTGTCTAACATTCCAACAATGTACACAATTTCCAAATGCATACATACTTAAGCATAAATTAGATTCTCAATAGCTTATGTATAGAGAATCTTTTGGATTTTTTTTTTAAATTTCAAGGTTACTTTTAGGGCATTGAGTAAGATAATACTTATCTTCTTTAGCAATATGAGTGTCACTTGGTTTACTCCCACTGAACCTGTAGTATATACAAGTGTCAACCAAATTTATCTCAAAACCGAATGAGATAATCAACACGAAATTTATAACTTTATTAATAAGAGTCTTACATAAGCTTATAGATAGATTTCTTTAATTTACATATCATTGATATTGTATCATAAGACACAACTCTATGATTGTACCATATAAATAATTTCTTCAATGTTGCCATTGAAAAAAACACAAGCTTAACATTCATCTTATGTAGCTCAAAGATTAAAATAAGCAACAAGCGTCGTGATTATCCTGAAAGAGTCTTTCAATAAAAACATGAGAGAAAGTCTCTACAAAATTAATGTCTTCTTTTAGAGTATATTATTTACATACAAGACGTGCTTTATACTTATCCACATTATCATTTTCATCCCTATTGGTTTTAAATATCAATTTACAACCAATTGGTTTGCACCTTAAGGTAATGAGACAAGTTCCTAAACTTTATTGTCTTGCATAAAATTATACTCTTCTTGAATGACATCAATCCACTTTTGAGAGTTAAAACTTTTATGGTCTGATAAAAATGATTGAACATTTTCTATCATTCCATTGTTACCTTATTTTCTTGAAGAAATACAATATAATAATCTGGAATAGTATTTCATCTTCCTATCGTGAACCTCTTTAATGACACTTGTTTTTTTTAAGGTTGTTGAGTTTGTTCTTCTGAAACAATTACCTTATCTTGAATGGGACTTGTTCAACATTGTTTTGTTGAGGTACTTGATTCACTTCTTGATTAATGATAGGTTGAAAACCTAAACATTGTCAAAAGTGATAGTAGGAATTAAATTATAATTCAATTCCTCCTCAATAACAATGTATCTAACCTTATTTCTCCATCCAAACTCAACATCCTAAAAAAATTATAAATCTCTCCTTAAAATAATCTTAATTGTGGGATCATAAAAATTACAGTCCATGGATCACTCAAAATAACCGAAGTAATTGCTCGCTTTTAAAGTTTAATTTCTTTACATGTGTCCTAACTTATACAAAAGAATCAACACTGAAAAACTTATTGTCGTTTCTTTTGGCTAGAACCCTTAGCAACTTTATTTAAATATTTTCTTTATTGCCCCTATTCTTAAAGACACTAACTAAATGAGCACTAATAAAATAATTATTTTTATACTTATAATGCTTCAACCTTTCTTCCTCTTGAACACGATGAGAAATGAACCCAAATAGAGTATATTTCTCCCTTTGACAGTTGTAACTTGAATTGGTTAAATTGTATAGGAAGCGATATCAAAACCATAAGAACAAACAATTGTTAGAAAGTTCGATCTTATGTGCCTTAAATTTTGAAGCAATATAAAGAATTTTTATAATCTACTCTCTCACATTTCCTTGACCCTTATACTTCATAGACATCAAAGAAAACATAAGTGATGTCATCTTAACCTTAATGTTTTAGGTAAAACATTTCTTAATTTCGTCAAGGAAACCCTTAGTATGAATAATCTCTTTAGATTTGTGCTCCTAAAGACATCTAGAATGTTGTGTTTTATGATCATTAGACTCATGCGATTCGAACGATCTCACCTCTCAAAATACCTTTTATGAGTGCTTACCGCTGTGAGAGGTGCAAAATGTTATTTCCTTAGTGCAAAGTCTAAGTTCATACAACCAAATACTATATGTAAATGTCTTTACTTATTCCTTGAAATTAGTTTCACTAAACATGAGTGTAGAATGCATTTAGCAGATATTGTGATAACAAAGATAAATTATCCAAATAAAGAACAAAAAAATAAAATAAAATAAAACAAGCTCACATAAATATTCATAAGTAAACAAATAAATTCAAAATAATGGCTAGTTCCCCTCAAGATACCAAGCACAACATTAATATCAAGTCTTTGGACAGTAATATTAACTGTAAGCGGTACTCTTGTTGTAGCAATCAAACATTGACAATAAACAATGTCAAACAATAGGCTAATCTTTGGACTAACGTATTGCTCACATAAAATACCTTATAATTGTCACACATTTATCGCCACAGTTGTCGTTGTAATTCTGCCAAATATTAACTTTCCTTTGGGCCAATTAATAAACGCATGAATTACAAAAACCCATAATCATCTTAATATTTTAAATAAACTAATCTACACAAAAGCGGTCACTTTGGTGACATTATGTTTCAATTAATCCATTAAAATATTAGACATCTGAAGCCAAAATATGAATTTAATTGTTTCAAAATGTTTGTCTTAATTTTATCTTTCAATCAAATTAAAAGATAACCAAAATAATAATAAATTTGAATAAAGGTAAACATCATATTAAGATATCGGACACTCCATTAATATTTCATCTTTGGACAAAACATTAACTTGCAAGTGATATCTTGGTACAGTAATCAATCATTGATAATAAGAACATGTCAAACAGAAATCTTCCTTTGGGCCGATTTATTGGTCACATATAAAACTGAATAATTATCACATGTTTATTACCACAGTTGCACATGTAATAATGTTAATTATTAACCTTCCTTTGGGCCGATTAATACTAACATAATCCGACTTACATGCACAAAACCTTCTATATTTTAAAATAAAATAATTTCTACAATAGAGGTCACTTTGGTGACTTAATGTTTCAATTAAATTATTTTAAAATATATACAATAAATATACCGATATCCAAATTTAAAATTTTGTAACAGTCAAAACTGAAATTTCTGATAACACTTGAGTTTTTCTGAAATAACCTAAAATAAGATTGTCTGAATGGGGCTATCAGAAATCGAAAAACATAAATCTTTGACTGTATCTTTAAAAAAAATGTCTTAAACCTTAAACATGCATTTATCAAAATCAAAGTCGAATTCTAAACATTCAAACTTTAACTAGAAGCGAAAGTCAGAAGTATCATACAAATGAATAATTCATATAATGATCGCATGAAACTTTAATATATCCATAATAACCTAATAACCAAAATTAAAAATTTTGATCAAATTGATTCAAATAAAAAAAAATATAAGATTAATGGTATTGCGACAAATAACAATAAACCTAAAATAATCTAAAGTCAAAACCGAAATCATGCAATCAAATGCCCTAACATATTTATAAAACTGTAGCATATTGTACAACACAATTAACTGAATACTAAACCCACATAAATAAATTGCGATGAACGCGGATTCAAAGTACAACATGTCAGTCCACAATTAACTGGAATCTTAAGAAACCACCCATATTAATATATTTCAATTAATTGCCAAATACCAAAACTTAATTATGAATTCATGAGAAAACAATTTTCATATGTAATTCATAAAACCAAAACTAAAAAATTGAATATTTATGATGCATTAAAGTTTCAGTATAAACCCTACGAAGATTTTAATGCTAAGAAACCCTTTTATTATACTTTATTAATGAATTCTCAAACAATTTTGATAAAAAAATGGCACGAATATTAATGGTATTATAAACTCAAAATTCATGAAAGGTGAACCATATAATAATACCAACTGCAGTAAGAATTTCAAAAACGACAAAAATTGCCATGATTCGTTAGTTCATACGAAACATCAAAGCCCTAATAATTTATTCCTTATACATACAAAATATCATAAAACCTAAAACTTAATTTATAATTAACGAAAATAATATATATACATAACCAAAGCACCGTATCAATCACCAGATTTTTTTTAATTCTGCATTAATCTTTAATTGGAATACCAAAATAATATACAAGATCACAATATCTTAAAGAACGAATCAACCCGAAAAAAATAAAAAATTGATTTATCTCAATGATTCAACATGACGAGGCTCTGATACCACTTGTTAGAACCAAATCATAAATTAATATGAAACTTAACCTAGGATCTATCATGTCAAATCATCAAGAACAATAAATCAAATAATCTGAATGCGGAAGCGTACCTTAATTAATCGATAGATTGAAAGCCTTGAATCTTGATGTAGAAAACCCAAAACTTTGGTATTGATCTTCCAAGAAGATAGGTTATCTCTTGAAGTAAAACTCTCTGACGGAGAAGGAGAGAAAAACAAGTTAACTTATTTCTTGGGGACCACTACCTCTTTATATAGTTGATTATTAAATCAAACTATTAAATATTTATAACTCTGCCCCTCATTGAATTATAAATATATCTTATGGTATCTACACTTTTATTTCCATGACATTTTAATACCTATGACACGCTTAACTTAATTGGTCACTTTATTTTGTGTCATACTTTGTAATAGCAACATACATTTTACATATGTGCCCACAATTGCGGATTTTAATCCAACACCTAGCGCCCAAGTACTGTTCTGCCGAGGAGACAGCTCAGTTAGCTTTTAAACATGTTGTGAACTACTGGGGGATCCCACAGGATATTGTCAGTGACAGAGATGGTCGATTCACCAAAAAAAAATTTAAAAGAGTTGTTCGAGCTGCTGGGATTGAAACTTAATTTGTCATTGAGTTACCATCCTCAAACAGATGGACAGACCGAGCGTTTCAATGGGTTGTTGGAAGAGTACTTAAGGCATTTTGTCCAAGCCAACCAGAAAAACTGGCCTTCCTTGTTGAATGTGGCACAACTTTATTTCAATTCAAAAAAGAATTATGATACTAATAAAAGCCCCTTTAAAATTGTGACAGGTCAAAAGCCGCAGCTTCCTCGTACCACTCTGGAATCATACAAAGGGAAGTGCCCTCGAGCTTTTAACTTTTTCAAGGAGTGGCCAAAATACAGAGATCACCCGAGCTTATTTAGAGAAAGCTGCAAAACATATGAAAAAGTGGGCGGATCGTGGTCGAAGGGATAAACAATTCAAAATTGGCGATCTGGTGCTTGTTAAGATGATGGTAGAGCAACATCGGTTCTTACGAAGTAGAGAACGACAGTTGGTGCGAAAGTATGAGGGACCATTATAGGTCGTGGCCAAAGTCGGGAACAATTCTTACAAAATCCAGCCGCCCTCATAGATGAAAGTTCACCATTTGTTTCATGTGAGCAACTTGAAGCCTTTCCATATAGACCCCTTGGATGCCAGCCGAGGATTGAGTGATCGGGACCCCATCTGTACCAAACCCCCATCACAACGTCGAGTTGAGAAGATCCTTGCTGATAGATTTGTAACGGTGTCTAAGAATAAACATGTTCGCGAGTACCTAGTCAGGTGAGAAGGTCTCGGGCCATAAGAGTCGAGTTGGGAGAGAAATCATGACATAAAGGCGTTCAAGCAGAAGATCGAGGAATTCTTTGCCGCACAGTCGACGAGGGCGTCGACAAATTAGGTGGGTGAGGATGTTGTGGTCATCGCCTTGTACCGAGTTTCAAAACCACAACCGAGTCATTGTCACTGTTCCCTATTTTTTAAACACACCAATGTTTTAGGAAAAGTTTCTTTGTTTTCAATTATTTTCTAAGTTAGGAAAAAATGTCCTCATTTCAAACAATGTAACGTCTCCTCGTAAGATTTCTATAATGTTTATTTCGCATATATGTAGGGAATGGACAGTTGGCAGAGTTTAGACTGATCCATTGGTAAAAGTACGTATCCTACACAACATCGAGGCGACCCCTACCACCATAGGTCGATGGTGTGGGTGAGTCTTCTTGTAACCCGATACTTTTTTCTCCGTTTTAATGAAATAAATCGTTTTTCTTTTTATACGGAGGAACAGGGGGTCGACGGTGTGCATCCGCAATGCCCCACGATTTCCCCCTTACTTGAAGATCTCATTGTGACGCGAGACTAATGTGTTGCTTGCTTATTTTGGACAGATCTATCGAGAGAAAAGGCTAACTTGATCGAGAAGAGTCTTGTTCAAGTGCCGCACGACTTAACGACCGGGTGAACTAAAGGCTAAGACCGTGACACGTCTCAAGAAAAAAAAAAAACTGTCAAATTTGATGGTTAAAGAGCTTAATTGATTCAATTTATTAGTTTGAGGGCTTAATTAGGTGAAAATAAAATTTAAAGAATTAATTGATTACTTTCTTAAACATTTTAAATATCTCTAACAACATTAATATCAACTAAATTATTTATTGATAGATGGGCATTATATACTTAAGTTTAATTTGTAGAACTCACATTTTTATTTTATTTTTCAAGGTATTCACGAGAGCTATCCCACTAACTAAATATTCTGCGTTTTGTTGGTCCATGAACAATAAATGTTAAACTGTAATATTTAAAGTTGGTTTATATCTAAGACGAAAATTGGAAAAATTATATTCAAAAAAATTGAAAATATTTTTGGTTTAACCACTGATATTTGACTCATTTGGTTGACTAATTCAGATCAGATTTTGCAGATGTCTAATATGAGGGTGATTTTTCCAAATTAATTTTATCCTTTCACAACGTAAAAATTCGAATCCCTAAACTACGAAAATCGAAATCTTAACCGTAAAGTACAACTCATAATTTTAAGGATAAATTATAGTGTTGGTCGCTTATATTTTATATGTGTCCACTTTTTCTCACTAAATTAAAAAAAGTAACATTGTGATCACTTGCGTTGTCGGTTTATAAAATTTTGGTCACTGAACGTTAAAAGACCGATAGTTTGAGGACATGACATGTTAGTAAAACTGTAAAAGGGTTAAATTTTAATTTGACACCTAACTTTAGATAGAATATTAATTTGACCCCTTAACTTTAGATGAAATATCATTCCAACCCTTAAACTTTAAATAAAATATCAATTTAGCCACTAATTTTTATCAAAGCTTGGCACTGCCGGCAGCCACTCACCGTCGCCGCTTACATCACAATTTGACTGCAGAGTCGAAATGTTGTGTATTTTCTGACATAATGAGTGAAAATTCAACAAGGAAAAAAGAGAGGAGAGTAAAGGAGGGAGAAATCTAAGAAGAAACCAATATGGTTGTTGCAGCAAAGTGTTGAACGTAAGCATTGTCCTCAAATGATATTATTCTATTCTATATCAGTTGTTGCAGCAATCATAATGGACATTCATTATTTCAGGAGCATGAACAAGTCCTGGTTGATGCAATTGCAAGACTTGAAGATGCATCCGATGGTGAAAGTGGTAACAAGTAACAACTAATTGCTTAAATACATTTGATTCAAATGAAACTTGTCATTTATTTCCCATTTTTCTCCAATACATGTCCAAAATACAGTTTGGGTAGCCATAGTTTTTAGTTTTTATATATTTGTTTGGCTTAAAAGCAGATGGAGACGGGAATGGACCGAGGGGGCGATGGCCCTGAAAATTTAAAATTCATATATGATTTAGATTTTTTTTCTTATGTATTTTCTATTGAAAAACTATTTCGCCCTCTAAAATTTTATAAGTTCGTCATCCCAAAAATTTTATAGGTTCTCCCCTTAACATAACATCTTGCGTCCGTCCCCGGATGGAGAGTGTCCATTTCTCACATGGGCAATCAATGGATCAACCAAGGGCAACCAGGAAACCGCAGTTTGATGAGAATGATTAAAGGATCTAATCACTAATGGCATAAACATGAGATTTTAGGCAGCTTTATATATCCAGTCGCAGAAGCTTTTGTATCTTGTTTTGTCCTTTACTTTTCTATCAGCTAGGCTAATGCCCTTTTCATAGTACATATTGGTTTCTTAAACCTTTGTTCATCAAAAAGTGAAGATAAAAATGGAAAACTAAAGTGAGTTTATGGCTAAAATTTTAGCTAAACTGTGCAATTTAAACAGCAAAGGGTGATGTTTGGAGTTGTTTTGCTTGAAGTTTTAATTGGAAAGAAATCAATGGATGAAATATGTTTTGAGAAAGGAATAAAGCTTGTAACATGGGTAATTTTGGGGTCCAAGGGTCGTTGACAACGGTGGCCGATGGTGAGTAGATGTCGGTGACGGGAGACTTTGGTGAAATTCAGGGATCAAATTGATATTTTACTTAAAGCTTAAGGGTCAAAATGATATTTCATTTAAACTTAAAAGGTCAAATTAGTATTATATCTAAAGTTTAAGGTTCAAAAATGATATTTCATCCAAAGTTACAGGTCAAATTAAAATTTAACCACTTTTACGCTACGTCATCAAACTAACGGCCTTTTGATGTTCAGTGTCTAAAACTTTATAAATTGATAACGTATGTGACCACAATATTATTTTTTTGAATTTGATGAGTAAAAGTGTACACTTATAAATCAAAAGTTGCCAAAGCTATAGTTTACCCTAATTATAACCACTTGTGGCTAACATGCATGCATTAGCTCATATTTGTTACCGTTGAGTGCCATAATAAGTAGGGTCCCAAGCAGAAAGGAATTCAAACTCGTATTAATAATGTTTTGCACTGAAAAAGCGACAAGGCTTTGATAGTAATTAATTACCTCCCAAAAAGCCCATGCAAAGCTGAAATTAAACATAACCCAAAGTTTAAATTATCTTTTAAAAAGTTTGGAATTTTCATATGGACCAAACTGTATCTCCATCCCTAATTTATTGGAAAACTTTAATGGCTGGGCCAATTTGCTTAAACTTTACCTAACATTACATAATATCAAATCATGGACAAGCCAAGCTTTTAGAATCTTTGATGCTGTGGGGCTGGCTTCAGTCATGTGCCCTTGCTCCTTGCTATATACATCACTCTCTGTTCATGATTTAATTGTTTTTCTTATCTTCCGTGCTCGTTTTATGGTTATGTTTAAGTTTGTAATTTTCTTTTAACGTCTTTTTTAAGATTTAAACCGTAATTTTCTATTTAAAAGTGTAGTATATCTTATCACTACACCAAACACTTACCGGTGATTTTACTTTTGATCTATACATGTATTCTACTTTTATTTTTTACCTTCTTAATATTTAAATTATCATTACGTCCCAATTTGTCTCAAACAAAATTAATGACGTTAAAAGAATGTCAGTGTCAATCAACAACTATACGAGCAGGTTTGTCTTATCTATTTTATCGATTATGTCATTAGTCAAGTGTCATATTTTATTGGTTGACGTTACTATTTTTTTAAAGGGTAAACTACATAAATGACCACCATACTATTGCAAAAGTCGCGATTTGACCACCTTACTTTTTTTTGAAGCAATTAAACCATCATACTATTAAACTAGGTGCAATTTGACCACCAGCCGTTAAAGGTTAACGGCAGGGTGACGTGTCAGTTAAAAAAATAAGGGTATAATTACACATTTGGTCCTTACTACTTATACATTCTTTCAATTTAATCCCAATTTTAATTTAATAAAATAAATTAATTATTTAATTAAGTGGTGACACGTGTCACTACCTTATTGGAGGGATTTAATTGTTTATATTTAATTAAATAAATTTATTTTCATTCTCCAATTAGGTGGTGACACGTGTCACCACCTAATTAAAGGAAGAAATGCAAAAACTCACAAATGCACAATGGGGGAATCGAACCCACGTCTACTAGCAACCAAGATTACTGGTTTACCATCACACCAAATGATATATTGTGATATATCTTCTGCAATATATTGTATCTAAATAAACATAAAAACTGAAAAACTCCATAATTGAACTCACATGGTTGATTTTTGTTTTGGTTAAACTAGTATTCAATTACCCAACTAGCCATACGGTGGATGAAGTGAGTTCAAGTGACTACAGTTCGTGCACGGTGGGCAATGCCATCACAACAGATAACAGTGGAGCCACCACCGTCGCTCTCAAGAAGGCCGGGACTCATTACTTCATTTGTGGTGTAGTGGGGCATTGTGGCAATGGCATGAAGCTTGCAGTTAAAGTGGAGTCGGGTTCGGCACCGACTCCAGCACCGGCACCGTCCAAGTCCAAGTCGTCTAAGTCACCATCTTCTTCCTCCGCTTCCTCACCGACTTCCAGCGATACAACATCGACCACCACACCATCTACGACTACCACAACCACCAAAGCCCCGGATTCTTCATCATGGAGCCTCTCCCCATTAGTGGCTGTTGTGACAACGTGGGTTGCGTTGTTTCTTATGGTCGTTTCATGATTGGGCTTCTAGGGGGAAGAGGCAGTGCTGCTGATCTCATTTTTTTAATAAAAAGGACTCCATTTTGTATCTTTCTTTGTTTGTATTTGAGGTGGTTGTGGTTTCTGGAGTTAGATAAGTATATCATATAATATCATATGTAAGTTAAGGTTCATTGTTGTATCGTGTTCGATTGTGAACATATGAATAATAAGCTATTGTCCCTGGGGCTGGGATGAAATATCAATGATAACTTTAAAGCTGCAAAAACAGAAAAACTAGACGCTAGAGCCAAAAATGTTCCATTTTTACAAATAGAGCAGGGGAAAAAACAACGCAAAAATTGGTGATTTTCATCCCAGGGGAAACAAAGGGGATGTAGATTCTAAGACTAAGTTTATTGCTGGATTATCATTTTTTTTCAAATGTTTTTGGAACTTGAAAGATCAACAAAGAATTGCATTCAATCAATTATGGAGTTTTTCAGTTTTTATGTTTATTTACATACAATATATTGCAGAAGATATATCACAATATATCATTTGGCGTGATGGTAAACCAGCAATCTTGGTTGCTAGTAGACGTGGGTTTGATTCCCCCATTGTGCATTTGTGAGTTTTTGCATTTCTTCCTTTAATTAGGTGGTGACACGTGTCACCACCTAATTGGAGGATGAAAATAAATTTATTTAATTAAATATAAACAATTAAATCCCTCCAATAAGGTAGTGACACGTGTCACCACTTAATTAAATAATTAATTTATTTTATTAAATTAAAATTGAGATTAAATTGAATGAATGTATAAGTAGTAAGGACCAAATGTGTAATTATACCCTTATTTTTTTAACTGACACGTCACCCTACCGTTAACCTTTAACGGCTGGTGGTCAAATTGCACCTA
The DNA here is from genome assembly GCA_958450335.1 of Hibiscus tridactylites. NCBI lineage: Eukaryota > Viridiplantae > Streptophyta > Magnoliopsida > Malvales > Malvaceae > Hibiscus > Hibiscus tridactylites. Next base: position 15,314,933 of record OY288273.1, on the reverse strand, counting down.
ATTTAATAGTATGATGGTTTAATTGCTTCAAAAAAAAGTAAGGTGGTCAAATCGCTACTTTTGCAATAGTATGGTGGTCATTTATGTAGTTTACCCATTTTTAAACAACGTTAACTTTTTTTTAGGATAAATTGAAATAAAATCATAGAAAGAAAAAAGAATTAAGTGTCAAATGAGAAAATAACTATAATTTGAGGCTAAAGTGGATATTATTCCATAATAATCTATTGGTAATCTCAATATTGTGCATTCCAAATTCAAAAATTGGAGTTTAAGTTTTATTTTTTTACAACAATCTATATTTGATATATTAATCAATCGATTTAAATTAGGTAGTATAGAGTTTCATTATGAAATGGTTATTTTAATTAAAATTACTCTGTTTATAATATTAAAATTTAAATTTTTAGCTTTATTTAAAAGAAACCGACGCTTTATTCTAACATCAATCTTTTAAAGTATGGTAAGTCTGGGGTGCGGCTAAAATACGACAATTTTCAAATTTTTTCAAGAACTGAAAATGTTAGAATTTTTTATAATGTTTTAGGTTGAATTTTTCTTGTTTTTTACAAGTTTCGATACTTACAAAATAAGTTTTGATACTTAATTTTTTTGATAATATTTTAAGTTTTGAACAAGTATCGATACTTACTAAATAAGTTTTAACACTTGCCAAAAAACATAAAAAAAACAACCTAAATTATTATAAAAAAAGTTTAACATTTTAATTTTTCCGACAAGTATCGAAACTTATTGTCTTTTAACTGCACTTTAAAACTCCCCCATTAAAGTAAGTTTTACTCATTTTCTAAGTTTTGAAGGTCCCAGTAACATGGTCATCAGCTTTTTATTCTTTACTGTTTTCTATATAGTGTTTTTTAAGGGCTTGATGAGATCTTAAGCAAAAGAGGTGTGGCACTGTCATTGTTATGTGGTTGATTGGAATGGTGCATCATTATGTCAGTCCTCTGCTTTTTTTTTTGGAGATGGCTAATTTTTTCTTTACTCCATGGATGAATATAATAGATAAAGGGTAAAAGTATCTTTTATATCCTTGTATTATAAACTTTCTAGTTCCTTCTTTACATTGTTTCGACAGAAGATCAATGTTGTATGTCTTTCTGAAATTTTTTCAGACGAGAAGAAAGAAGTAGTGAAGACGATAGCATGAAAAATCAGCCAACATCTCTAGATTTTTCCATTTGTTAAAAGCTTGTTATCCAGCTGTAAACATTTTGTGCATGGCTAGGGTTTGTTATATTGTTGTAACAGACTTTGTTGATGTGACAAAGTCTCTAGAACGTCTTTGTATGGGTTTATAAACCCTTCCTTGTTAATGAATAATTCATGCTTTCTGTGCTCATCTTTTCTACATCGTTTGTAAGCTTCCATATCATCCATCACTGGAAGACTAAATGGCGAGACCGAGGAGCTCAATAAGACTGCAACAACGGCAGCTAACATGAACTTCTCTTTCTCCTCTGCAGCTCTGCTATTTCACAGGTCGTTCTTGAACGCATCATGTCACAAACAATCTGTAGTATACATGGATGCATGTATGCTTCTTTTGTGTGCTTTGGTGATTTGTTTTATTATATGTGTATAGTTAGTGTCGCCATTAACGACGGGGAGGCTTTCTCACGGTAGTGGACCTTTGTTTAAGTGAGACACAGATTACGGGTTATTCAAGTTTGACTTGGTCAAAACTTAACTCGATTGAACTCGAACTCGGCTTGAGTTTTTAACAAGCCGAGCTGAGCTATTCGGTATTCAACTCGAAAAGTTCGCGAACTACTTGAAAATATATACTAAAAGTTTTAAATTAAAGTGAACTAAAATGTATGTTGTTGGATAATAATAATAATAATAATAATAATAATAATAATAATAATAATAATAAAAGATTCTCTCTACTTTGTCATTTTAAATTATTGCAGAGGAAAAATATTGTAAAAGAGGACGCGCCCTCTATAAAAAATCCTCAAATCTAATGTAAAAGGGTACGACTCATTTCCCGAATCAAATATCGAAGTTATTATTATTGTTGTTGAATAAATTCACTCAACAATTATTATTATTATTATGGCTAGGGGTGGGAGAAAATACCCGACCCGATTGACCCGACCCGAAAATTCGACTACCCGAAACAAAAATACCGGGTAATTCCCGAAAAAAAATTACCCGACCGGGCCGGGTACCCGACCCGGCAAATTTCCCGGGACACGGGCCGAGAGTTTTCTCTTACCGGGTACCCGACCCGACCCGATAAAATTTAATATATATTTTTTATATTTAAAATTATATTTTTATTTTATGTTTCTTAATATTTTCACTCTAAAATTAAGTTTAAATCTCTATATTTTTTCTATGTTTGTATTATATTCTTTTAAGTTTTAAGTTTAATTTTTTTTAAAATATTTTTGTGTTTAACATATGATTTTTTTTAATTTTAAAATAACAAAAAAAAAATATGAACCGGGTACCCGGTACCCGATTACCCGGGTACTCGAATTTTACAGGTACCCGAATCTCGGGTACCCGAATTTAATGGGCCGGGACACGGGCCGTTTAAAGAGGTACCCGGTTTTCCGGGTACCCGACAATTCCCACCCCTAATTATGGCTTAAGGGTACCAAAGGCCCCTGAACTTTAAAAAAAATCAATTAAGCCCTTAATGTTTTTTTGTACTCAATGTCACCCTCAAACCTCAAAATTTAACCAATCTAACCCTTTGACCGACGGAATCCGTCATTGACCGACGGAATCTGTTAAATTCTTAAACATGAGCTGTTTATATGCCACATCACCTGCCAAATCTCAAACATTTATTTATAAACTAATGACGTGGATTAAAAACGCTGACGTGGATTAAAAAATATTAAAAAAAATAAAACACTTATTAAATCCTAACCCTAACATTATATCCTTCCAAAATTTGAAATCCAAAAAGTGAAATCTGCAGGTTTAGGGAACACCCATTTTGATTGTAAGATCTTAATAGGTGAGTATTCAAATTTCATTTTTTTCCTAATCAATTATCTCTCTCTCACATCTCGCGTCTATCGCCATTATTGGGAAATACAAGTTTTGAAGATGACGATCTCTGCTAGTTCATCAAACTAAGGAGAAGTTGTGTTTTGTGATTGCGGTCTAAAATTTCGTATGTGGACAACATGAAAAAGGAAAAAATTACAGTCAGAATTTTTATAATTTGAACAACCGAAGAATCTTCTTCCAGCATTTTTCCTTTTTCATGTTGTCCACATACGAAATTTTAGACCGCAATCACAAAACACAGCTTCTTCTTAGTTTGATGAACTAGCTGAGATCGTCATCTTCAAAACTTGTATTTCCCAATAATGGCGATAGACGCGAGATGTGAGAGAGAGATAATTGATTAGGAAAAAATGAAATTTGAATACTCACCTATTAAGATCTTACAATCAAGCCAGGAGAATTTCACGATATGCAAAAAAAAAAAATCAAAATGGGTGTTCCCTAAACCCGCAAATTTCACCTTTTGGATTTCAAGTTTTGGAAGGATATAATGTTAGGGTTAGGATTTAATAAGTGTTTTGTTTTTTTTAATATTTTTTAATCCACGTCAGCGTTTTTAATCCACGTCATTAGTTTATAAATAAATGTTTAATATTTGGCAGGTGATGTGGCATATAAACAGCCCATGTTTAAGAATTTAATAGATTTCGTCGGTCAAAGGGTTAGATTGGTTAAATTTTGAGGTTTGAGGGTGACATTGAGTGCAAAAAAATATTAAGAGCTTAATTGATTTTTTTTTAAAAGTTCAGGGGCCTTTAGTACCCTTAAGCCTATTATTATTATTATTATTATTTTTATTATTATTATTATTATTAAGGTTGTAAATGAGATAAGACAGATCCAACTCGAGCAAAGTTCAGTCAATACTCGACTCGAGCTTGTATTCTTAACAAGTCAAGTTGAGCTCAACGCTACCGAACTCGATTTGAGTTCAAACTAGACTCGAGTTCTTAACGGGCCAAACTGAGTCGAGCTCAACACTACTCGAGCTCGGCTCCTCATTTACACCCAAGGGCGGAGCCACCCTTTAAATTGGGGTGTCTTATGACACCCAAAATTTTTAAGAAACCTATTTTTTCTATATAATTTGTATATAAAAAATTAAAAATATAGACAAATGACACACCTTTTATAAATAAAATGACATCACTTTATAAATAATTAATACTCTTTAAATATCTTTGAAAAATGACACCTCTTAACTATATTTCTAGCTCCGCCTTGTTTACACCCCTAGTCACTCCTTCGGTTTCTTGAAATCTAAACTAATCTAGTTAAATTTCCATACCAACAATTTCATTGATAAAAGGAAGAAGCAAAGAAAATCAAGGAATGAATGAATTATTATGCAAGCAAAACAAAATCTTTACAATTCCTTCAACTATGTGGCACTTGCATGTCCTGTTGTTAACCATCCGCAGCTCTGAAAAGAGTAAGCAACGCCATGAAGAGATTAATCACGTCAAGATAGAGAGACACGGCAGCCCAAATATATTCGTCGTAAGTGTAGCGTTTGATCAGGTTGTCGGTGTCGTAAACGATGTAACCGCTGAATATGATCGCGGCAAGGCCGCCGTAGATCATCACTGATAATCTGCCCAGTGGGAAAAAAACCTGCAGCAAAACACAAGGATTTCAACAATGGGAAATCATCAAAGGTAGAATGAAGATGGGAAATACCTGGATCAAAGCAAAAACAATGAGAACAAGGAGAGCAGCGAACAAGAAAGGGCCAAGGAAGTTGAAATCGTGGCCTCTCTTTGCAGCCCAGAAGGTGTAGAGGGTCAGAGATATAACCACCACTGCTGTTAGAATCGCTGCCTCCAAAATAACCTTCCCTGTTTGCCAAAAAAAATTGCCACATAAATTTATATTAAGATTAATTATTCCATGCACAAGCGCTTGTGAATTTTTTTTTCTACAATCATCTTAGTTTTAAGGTTTAGGGTTTAGAAATTTTGGTGGACGTGCTTTGAATTTAGAGGTTGTGGTTAGAATTTAGAGTTTATAGTTAAAACCTAAATCCCTAACCATATTACACTAAAAGGTAAACTCTAATCTCTAAAACCTAAATTTTAAATCCTTATACTTAAACCACCTAAACCCTAAAACTAAAGCACTTGTGAATACTTTTCGTTTCCGCCACAAGTACATCGAATATTTTCTCTTATATTAAGTACACTTGTGTCTGATACATAATCAAAAAATTAAATTAACAACTTCATTTGCATTAACTTAGTATTGTCTATAATCAATTATATTATATATATTCAAAAAAATAGTTAAAATATTCATAAAAATTATATATAATAAAAAATTAATATAAATGAAGGACGTTGCTGATTTAACTTGCCTTTCAAAAAAGCAAAATCGAAAAACTCATTTTTCAAAAATAATGTTAATTCTAATAAAATAATAATATCTTAAACTGCACAATATTTTAACTATTCTAATTGAATAATTTTTTTTCAAACTAGGTGTGCCACATAAGAAAACACATCCAATTAAACATACTTTTTTTTTGAAAACATTGTTCACTGGACACACCTTACCTAATGTGACTCATGTAATCAATAGGGATGCGCATAATTGTACATTTTACAGATTAATTAATTTAACCGTTAAGATTAAATAGTTTCAGTTAACCGAAACGTTAAAAATAATAGTTAATGATTAATTTATAAATATTTTTTAAAATAAATATGAAGTTTGTGTTTAAAATCTCTATATTAAAATATTTTTTAATATAATATTTAAAATATAATTTCATTGTTCTCAAAATAATAATAATAATAATTTCTAAGTAAATTAGAACGGACATATAATTACATTTGGGTTAACCTTACTCATAATTAAGTAAATAAAATATAAATACTCATAATTAAGTAATCTAGTTTACCCTAATTTCTAATCATGTCGAAAAGAAAAACAACATTCAAAATATTCATATGCGTACCTTTGGTAAAAGCGCACGATAATCCAACTGAAAACGCGATAGAAACAGTGAAAACTCCAAGCAGAAGATAATTCCATGGATGCCTCTGGTGACATAAATACAATGGACAAAGGGCTGCGAAACGGCAAACAGGTTTTTTTTTTCTATTTTAGTCAACTAAATTAGATACAAATTACAAACACCGAAAAAGAGAGAAGGCAAGCAGAAACGCACTAATGAAAGGCGTGATTAGTATGACGATGTAAAGAGCTAAGCCGGCGGCGGTACTGACGAAGAAATGAGCGATCGGATGGACAAAAACAACGGTGGCGGAAACCGCGATTGTAGCCAACAATTGAAGGGAAATGATTGAATAAACTTTCCGAATAAAAGCCCACCTAATCGCCGGCGGCTCTTGCATCATCGGATACAACGGCCTGGGTCCGGCCTCCACGTCACTTTTCCGGTCCTTCTGATTATACATCATCCTATCCTAAAAATTGAACCACGAATTGGAAGTATGATTCAAAAATCGATGGTAAAAAGAATGGGAAGTGCTTCTAAATTTCGTGCTGGATTTCACGATTTCCTTTTTCTTTTTGGGTTTGGACTTTTTCAGTTGCGAAAAATGATGGGATTTATATGAAAGCGGCGGTTTTGGCGAGCTACGAGTGTTATTGTTACGTCTTGTTCTCTATAAATTACTTTTAGTCTAATTATTAATATCGGAAGTCTAACTTACAACAGGATTACTCTAAGATTATGGTGCGACACTAATTAAAAAATTACAAAACATAAAATTTAAAATATTATTCATTAATATAAAATATAATATTTTTTATAACATTTTAAGTTTTGTAGTCTCACCACAAGTATCTATATTCAAAGACAAATTTCGATATTTAACATCAACCTAAAATGTTATCAGAAGTGGCGAATATCAATACTCAGAGCTAAGTTTGATACCTAACCATCAACCTAGAATGTTGTTATAAAAAAGTGTAACATTTTAGGTTGATGAGTAACATTTTAAGTTTCGTGTTTTGTAATATTTCGTTGGTGTCGCACCGTAACCGTATCGTAATCCTGCTGCACACTTAACTCACCCATTAATATTTGATTTTATAGATTCAATTGTTTTAAATCATGTATTGTAGAACTTCTTAAGTGGTAAAGATGATATTGTTTCTCATAGGTGACCCGAGTTTGAACAGTGTAGACTGTAGATGTGTGTGAGTTTATTTAAGTTTATAACCGGATTAAAATACTATCTTGCGATTAATTAGAATGCTCAAAATTCTATTGTAGAGACAATTTTCTCAATTCAATTTGAATCGTATATTGTAAAATTCATTGAATGGTCTCGGCGATGAAAGATTGTATTCTTTCTCTTAGGTGATTCGAGTTCGAGCATTGTATCTTCGGGTGTGCGTGAATTTATTTAAATTTGTAAATAATTTTAGTATCTTGTAATTAATTTAAATGCTAAAAAATCTATCCTAGAGTCATTTTCTCAATTCAATTTATATATTTAGTATGTCAAAATTAAAATTTTATAGTTTTATTTAAAAAAAAATCAACGTATCACGTCAATAAAAAATTTATTAATAAAAAACATTTTAAGGATTAGGGTTCACTGTCCAACAAATCTTAATTAATTATGCATCATATAATTTGAATAGAGAGTGACATGTAAAGATGGCTTTTACACTTGGAATTGTCTGCCCATTTTTCCTTATTGTCTAAGCATAGAGTTAAATGCTTGTACGAAACTTTTTGCAAAGACTCCAAGTCCCAAGAGAGGTTTTATTTATCGCACTCTAAAAATAATTCATTCCAGAATATCAAAATCTACAATATTAAGAGTTCTGTGTAAGACTATCAAAATTAATAATTTTAAGGTGATTACAATGGGTATTTATTTATATATATTTTTAGTTTTTTAATAACATATATTTTATAGATAAAATATTCGAATTGGAGTCTCATAACATCATCATATTTATTGAAATATTATCTAACACATAAATGTTACAACTGAAAAATGAAAGTATGTTAATGTTTTCAATATGTAACATTTATATTTGACCCGACAAGTTATAACGACTTGTTTGGCAATTAACGGATAGCTGATAACTGATTGCATTAGCTGATTTGACTAGCAAATTATATTAGTTGATTGTATAAAAATGTTTGGTAAAATTAACTGATAACTGATAGTTGTTTGATTATTTAAACAAGCAAAATAACATATAAGGACATAATTATATTCTATATTTATTTGAATAGTTTATTAGTTTTCAATATTTTGTATCTATTTATATTAATTAGATTATGAAAAATAATTTTTAATATAAAACTACTTAGTATATTTGAAGAAACTATATATTAATTTATTATTTATATAATTATTTTTAATATAATTTAATTAATAAATATAAATATAAATGTGTGAGAATAAAAAGAAAAAAAAGTATTAGTTTACAAATGACACAATGTAAATTTGTGATGTTGAAGAATTAAAATAGAAATGCTTAAATTTAGGTTATTTGGAAATTTTTGATAATTGTTAAGGGTAAAATGATCCTTATAACTCTTATGTCAAAATCTCTAATTTCAAAAAACTCATATTATGGCCATGTTTGGTAAAGAGCGTCTTGGGTAAAAATTAGAGGTTTGAGGCATAATTAAAGGTTTGACTAGTCAACCCCGCTAATATTGTTGTTTGGTGAATAGCAGATTGAAAGAGCGGATTGGGGTGAAACCGGTAATTTTGAAAAAGCTCCTAATAGGAGCTTTTTGAGATGAAAGTTTTAATATTAAACTTGTAAAGACTCTTTTACCCTTATTAATTACAAAAAATCTCCAAATAACCTAAATTAAATATTTTCTCACCCTATTTATAAGCTAGTCCTATTTATTTTTCCTTTTTTGTTATCGCATATTTATATATGTATTTAAATTTATTTATTAATTAAATTATATTGAAATAATTATATAAATAATAAATTAATATATAAATGATTCGAATATGTTTAAAAAGGTTATATTAAAAATAATTTTTATAAATCTAATTAATATTAATTAGATATAAAATATTGATAACTAATAAACTATTCAAACAAATATTGAATATAATCATGTCCTTATATGTCATTTTGCTTGTTTTAATAATCTAACAACTATCGGTTATCAGTTAATTTTACCAAACATTTTTATACAATCAGCTAATACAATCCGCTAGTCAAATCAGCTAATGTAATCCGCTATCAGCTATCTGCTAATTGCCAAACAGGGCCTATCAGTTTTTTCAAAATTAGAGGTTTCACCCCAATCCGCTATTTCAATTTGCTCTTTACCAAACATCCAAATTAATAAATTTAACCGGTTAAATCTCTAATTTTAGCTCAAACATCTCTTTACCAAATAAGACCGTTTAAATTATTTTATTTTATTTTTGAATAGAATGTCTACATCATTTTAATCCCAAATTAACGATTAAAGTGACGGAAAGATCTAATTAATGTAATAATTATATTCAAGAGTTCACTAAAAGGTTTTAAAGTTTTGGGATTAAAATCTATCATCGTTTTTTAGGTTGCCAACGAAGACATTAGTCTCGTGTTGGTTGTCGGCCGGTGATCATTTTTTTATTTTAATTTTTAATTTTTAATGAGAATCACCTTTGTATTGGATTCTTCATTTTCACATGCCTTGTTGCATTATTTAGTTTACCTTGTAGTACAATTTTTTTTTTTTTGTGGTAAAATTCTCATCTATTTTTGTGTTAGCTTTGGGTTCATGTGACGACCATCATGACATATATCTTTGATCAAGAAAGTTTTACAGTCTAATATGATTAAATCTTTTTGTAACAATTTACCGACGTAATCAGAACTATTAGTGGAACATATTTGCAAGATTAATGTTATTCATCACTTCACTTATATTACTACATAAGAGTCTAGTTAAATAGAGACAAAAAAATTCAATAATGATTGTTGGATTCTAACGAAGTTAAAAGTCATGTTCAAGGAAGATTTTGTTTTATTTTTCTTATATAAGTTTTTTTGGTGGAGATTGTCTCCAAATTTCTCTTTATGTTTTGAATGTGTTTTATTATATATTTTTTAATGAAATTTAACTTCTGTTTTTTTAAAAATAAAATTGAGACATTTAAAATTTATACTTTACTTTGAAAACGTCTAATGCAATTAACCTTTTATTATAATATCGATGATGATTTTTACAACACGACCATTCTTCAGTTTGTCAAGCATTCCATGCCGGTCCAGTTCTTCACTCGTTTCAACAAGGACAAGACCCCAAGGGCATATTCACCGAGACACACAAACATCTTGTCTAGGTCTAGGGGTGGAAATTAGGTGAGAAATATCTGAAAATCGTTAGAATTCGAACTGACGAGATATGGAATAATCGAAATTTTTACCTATGGGGATGAGAACGTAGATTACTATATTTGAACCGTGAGGATAACCGACTGTAAAGGTATAAATAACTGTGGGGACCTCAAAAAATATCCGCAAGAATCTTTATATTTTAAAATATATACTTATTTATCTATATTCCCAAAATATATATATTCATAAAAAATCTTAGTTATATTATTATCGCTTTAACTTTCTTTCAAACCTATCCACACTCAAGTTTCTCATGTTTATATCTTTGTTTTTAGATATTAGCTAAAACTCTCGTTTAAATCTTCCCCAGCACAACACTCTTTCAATCTTCATCATCTCGTAACTGTTTTCAATCGAAGTATCCAAACTTTTATATTTTAAATTGAATTGGTCATTTATTTTGGTTAGTAAAATAGTAATTTTGTTTAATTTTTGTGGGGACGAGATCTCTGAAAACCGCGAGGATCCGCACGTAGAGGGTATGTGGATGAAAAAATCCCCAAAGCATTTAATGGAAATTTTCTAAAACTATAACCGCAAGTATTGTGGACGGAGTAGAAAATGCAAAACCATCTCCACCCTACCCGATTACCACCCCTAACCTTATCGACAAAGGTGGTGAATGGCTAACCAATACCTCTGAGTCGTGCTCCATCGTGACAGCACTGATCGCGATGTGTGCAGCATCAACCAGTGTGCTAGGTGCGATGATGTTCCCGTCGATTAATGTCTCGGTACCAAGAAATAGGTTTCGGTATAGATTTGTCTCAGAAGCTTTTACTTGGACTGGGCAAAATTGGGCATATAGGGGGTTATTTTTTAATTAGGATTATATGGTACGTTGGGGGAAATTTGGGGAAATAGGCCAGATTCTACAGGACCTCGCCACCTCCTCCTGGCGAGGTTGGACAACGCCACCTCCTCCTGACGAGGTCAGGCTGTCACGTTGCATCCGGCTGCCACGGCTCATCCATGAGCCTCTGCACGGCTCTGCACGGCTGTCGTCTTGCGCAACAAGTCTGCATGGCTGAGGGGGTGGGACCTCGCCATTTGCATATGGCGTGGTCCTATTCACATGCAGAAATTCACGTGAAAGCTGGTGGCTGGCTGGTTTAGGGTTATTTTGAATTTTTTTACATTATTAAGTGAGTGTATAAATAAATGGAGAGAGTTGTGTGTAGAGAAGAAGTTAAATGAGTGTTGTATGTTAGAGTGTAGGAAGAGTGTGTAGAGAAAGTGACGAGAAGAAGTTGAAGCTGTTCTGGTTCTGATTGTTGGTTCGAACAAAAAGAAGCTAATTTTTCGATTTTTTAATCTGGTAAGTGCATGTAATTTTTTAATCTGGTTTTTTAAAGTTAGTTTGTTACTTTGTGTATTAGTCACACATTTTAGGTTTAATAGCTATCACGTGGTTATTTCTTGCAACCAGGTTAGAGGAAACACACAATTTTCGGGATCATATTGTATTTCACTGAACATGTATATATATTTTGAGTGTAACTATTTTAAGCATATTTGTAGTGTAACTATATGTACATGTGTATATTTAAATATATTTGAATCTATACTAAATAATAATATGAGTTAAATCGAAATATATTTGAAATAAAAATTCTTACATGTGTATATTTTTACATAATAAAATATGATTATTTAGTTTTTACAAATAAAAAAATTGTTTATATAAAATTGTTTTAAGAAAATAAATTATTTTTAATAAATTTAATTAATTTATACATCAGAAAAATTATTTAAAGAAAATAAATTATATATATAAATCAAATATTTAAGTATAAAATAAATATTGTTTACACATATTATTGTTCACCTAAAAAAATATTGTTTATAAAAAATTTAAAATAAAATAAAATTATCAACTATGGCAAATTTAATGAGAAAAAGTAGGAACAAATATTTATTTTACATTAGACTACATTGATTTTTCTCTCTATATATATTTATTATTTTAATTAATAATAATAATAATAATCATTTTTAAAAGAATATTAATTATTAAAAAGATTTATTTTAATAAGAAATAATATTTTAATAAGAAATAATCATTCTTTATTATAATTTTGAGAAGAAAATTAATTATTAAAATATTTAAATTATAAATAATAATAAAAATTAATAATATTTTAAACGAATTCTTATTATAAAATTGTAATATTCAATAACACAATAATAATATATGAACTTTTGTATTATTATTTAATAAGAAATAATATTCGCATAGATCAAAAATGTTGAAGTTAATATAATTTTTAATGTATATATTCGAATGATAATTATTTTTTAGCTGTAAAAATAGAAAATGGCATCTGAAGGAGTTTTGTTGTACCGAGACCATGAGCATATTTCGTCTCATATTCACAAAGAGCAAGTAAGTAAATGTTTTGTAATTTAAAATGTAACCCTATTAGCCCGGCCTAGACGCTCGACCCGAACTATAAAGATTACACGGGAAAACCAAAGTCAACCCGAAAGTCAACCTTGATTAACAACCTTTTTTTTTCTTTTTATCTTTTCTAGATGCTCATTATTAGCCTATATGATTAGCAAATCATTTCAGCGGAAGCGATAGAGCGAACGTAACCCAAACAGGGGTTCAATTGCATAGAAACGTCTTTTAGGGACTAAAATGTAAATTTCCAGAATTATAAGGGCTAAAAAAGTTTTAATGTTATCGATCCGTAATTAATCATATAACATGCCATCATGTCAAATTTCATCTCAAACAGATCATTCAGACTCATTAAATTAAGCAACCAAAACTCAGGGACCAAAATGTAAGAAACAGAAACCTGAAACAGTTCAAATTCAAACTCAACGGTCAGGCGTTTCGAAACGGATGGCCCTATACCGAAACGGTCGTTTCGAAACTTGGTTGACCGTTTCGATACTCAGGTGCGTTCCGAGACCCGTATTGAAACACCCATTTCTAGTAGCAAAATCGTTTCGGTACGTCCCTACATGTTCCGAAACCTTATGGCCATTTCAAGCCTCTGTTCCGAAACAGGCAAGGGCGTTCCGATACGCCTTGCCTTGCAACAACAGATTTTGCTGGTTTTTCACGTCTTTTCATATTCGAAGCATTCCCGAAAGATGCCACAACATGCATACAACATAGATACACACCAACGATCATCATTTTGAGGCATTAGCTACGACATGGCATCCAACATGCAAACATAGATACTAAAGGCATGCTCCCTAGTCCACCAAAGCCATAACAAGCTAAAACCAACATTCACATCCAAAATCAAACCATAATGGCCAATTACAACTCAAGGATAAACCACCAAACATGCTCAAAGTAAAGGGAAACATCCTCAACCATTCAAAAGTATAAATTCCACTCATTGCTTTTTATTACACCGAAGTAAAGCCACATACTTTGCAAGATTAAAGAGCTCGGGTTCCCCTTTCTTACTTGCTGCCTCGAATGCCTAGTTTTCTGCATTGGTGAAACAAAAGAGCGTAAGCACAAAGCTTAGTGAGGACTGCTATGCAACATTCATCAATGCATTTCACACCATTGGCAAAACCACCATTTCATATCTCATGCCTTTACATAAAACATGTCCATGTCCATTCAAGAACATCAATGCACTTTCTAAAACATGCTCATATGCAACATTTAAATCAGCAAATAAACCTTTGCTCATGCTTCACCAAGCATCTCATGCATCCTTGCATCATTTACAAGCATCCCATGCTTAACATAAATCATTTACATTATATTGGCTCGCAAGTGATAATCCATAAACCATATCAACACAAGACACAATCGGATACGCGGATTACAAGCGTTGTCCCACGCGCTTCATACATACTACCGGACTACACAAGGTGGAGATCAATGGCACAATCACAACCCGTCAACATCCGTGATGGAGATTAATGGCATAATCACAACCCCTCAACATCACTCATCGGTAGTTGTATAATTCCACTAACGAGAGTACGAGACACATACACAAGACTCACACACGGGACTAAACCATCTACTGTTGTGGTCTTAACCTCAATCGTTAGGGTACTTAGATGGAGATTACGACACAATCACAATCCCTCGACATCCAAGGCGACTTTATTCACGGTGCACCCAATCCTATAGTCGACTAACTATATCCAATTAACACAACTAAAAACCATTTCCATCACTTTCCAATATAATCATTTAACCTCATTAATCCACTGTTTTACAAGCATAAACACAATGCCATTTCCACAAGCTTATTATGCTTAACATCACATGCATTCAACACATGAAAACCAAGGATCACTTACCTAGTGCATCCTTAACATAATGGCATTAAAATCCAGCAACATTCATGCTTAAAACATGCTTAAAAACAGTAAACAAATCCACACTTAACTCAAGTGCATTTTCATCAAACATAGCACATTTCCAAAAGAGGGATTTCCGAATCACTTACTCTTGAGCTTAACTAAGTGTATCAAACTTACACTAAGCTCTCAAGACCACTCTCAAAGTGTTACAAAGCAAGAAATTGCATTTCCACTCACCGATACGCGAAGCCTTGCTCGCTGACACAAAATTTACTCTTCTAGAGCCTCCAACAACACCTCGTTTGCTTCCGGATCAAGATCCCTTGTTTTCACATCATCAAAACAGAGATCTAAATGCATTAAAATGCATTCCAACACCAGCAACAATTCACAAACTCGTTGCTCACCCAAACTACACCAAATTACCCATCCAAAATAATCGAAAACTTAATCGATTGCTTCCTAAACCAAGCCCAGCCAACATACATCACTTCCAACCCATTATAAACACCAAAACACATCTAACAAACAACCTAACCCAACCTTATACCTCCTGCAATCAAGACTCCACCATTTCACCTCAAAAACTCACTTAAATCAACCAAGAAACTCAAGGATCTCAAGGATTTCGGGATCTATGTTATCAACACTTCATTTTAACAGATTAATCAACTTAGAACTCAATTAAAATCAACACAAAACAGAGCTTAACTCATCAAGTTCGAAAATTAAGATTTCAACCACAATTTCACAAGATTTTGATCTCCAATCAACACTATAATGAAAACTCAACCAAAAATAGTATTTAGAAGCCAAATATCTTGGGAATTTCAATAAAGAACTTTGATTAGAGGTTGAGAATGGGATTTACCTCCAATCCTTGCTTCCATCAATGAATGACAAGTTTTCCTTAGCAAAATCTTGAAGAACTAGGAAAGATTTCTTTAAAATGGTTTAGGAAATATTGAGAGAGTTTTTGGGAGAAAGAATTCTAGAGAAAGATGAGTGAAATAGTGTTTGGCTGAAAATGAGAAAGAGTTGGTAGTTACGTAATTGAAAATCTCACATTAACTACATATTTTAATTAATTAATATAAATCCAATTAAAGCCATTTAATTAAAAGCCTTTTAAAACACATGTCATATTGAGGAAAGGTCAAATTGCCTTAAAGCCCCCTAAAGATTCTAAGATTTTGGCCTCTACATTAAAAATCACATTTTCCCAGTTTTGAAACTTTACAATTTGGTCACTATTCAAAATGTCCCATTTTCGAAATCCGTTTTGTAAAATTGACTTGACCAACCTCTTAAATATATTTTTAGAGGATTTTAGCAATTTATAACACATTTTTATCCTATCCTGATCCTTGATTTCCTTAAATCACCTTACGTGATTCGAACCATTCTCGACCAGTCCGATTAGACGTTTAAAACATCTAGGCCCAAAACCAGGGCGTTACATAAAATTTCATATTTACTATGTAATTGTTATAATACGAAATTATAATGAATTAATTATAGGGTGTAGAGCATATGATCCGTTGTCGAGGAATGGAGATAAAGGAACCTAATGAGCATTTAGTGTATTACCTACAACAAGCTGGTTTTTATAATGCTTCATTTTTACGTGGGTTTAAGATAGTCCTCGGGTTAACTACTGTATTGATTGAACAGTGGAGACCAAAGACCCACACATTTTATTTTTCATTTGGCGATTGCACAATAACCCTGGAGGATGTAGCGGTACAACTTGGTGTTCCAACAAATGGGAAACCATTGGTTGGAGAGAATAAGTACAATGCATATGACCTTTGCACGCAATACCTAGGCAAAGCTCCTCATGAGTCATGTGTGGACGAGCTACGCCTCATAATTTCATGGTTGCAGCTGGAATTTAGTGTGACCGATGAATATGGTCGTCGAGAACTTAAGTGCAGATCGAGCTTATATACTGCAACTTATTGGTGGTGTAATAATGCCAGATACATCAGGTAATATGGTTCGCACACAATACCTACCGTTCTTGGCTAATTTGGACATAATTGCTACATATAGTTGGGGGTCCGCAGTATTGGCATTTTTGTACCATGAAATGTGCAAGGTCACAATTATGCATGGTGAAAAGGCAAATTCAGATATGGGTAGATGTCAAATCTTACTGCAGTCCTGGGCGTGGTACAGGCTGCTTTACCTAACGCCCATATTTTATATGTACTAGTATATATGGAGTTTCCGCTTGCTGGAAGGTAATAATGTGATTGCAGTTGTATATAGATATTTATTGATATAATATTTATATTCAATGACTTTGAAATATAATTTCAATATATCTTTGCAGATGGAGACATAAGTTGAAGAATGTGGGGGTGGTTCACAACACTATCAGAGGTACAAGATTAAAGATCCAAACAATAGGAAAAAATCTGGTATCATAATCAATTTTTGAAAGAGAAATTGTATATTTGATTGTGAGTGAATTCATATTAATAATTGTGTTTTATAGTTTATTTGACAGCCGTACGCGAATGACAACATCAGGACTTGCCTACCAAATATTGTGCTTGAATGTGTATCATTCTTGGGTGCGGTTGTGCCTTTGATCTATTTTTCTATTGTTGAGTTCCATTGTGCTGACAGAGTGGTGAGCCAGTTTAACTTTCATCAACCCATTCCAAGAGCTCCACATGAACGAATTCACATTGTTCGTAGAGGTAGTTTCAATGAGAATTGGAGTGTGAAGCAAGCCGATTCCATTGAATTGTAGGAGGAAAGATGGGCGCGGTGAACTGATGATTTGAGTCCAATTCAAGCCAGGGATTTTGAATTTAATACAAAATATTATTCATGGTTTTCGGCAAATGAGAAACCGTCCACAGCATCTGTCAAAGAAGCAAATAAATGGCTTGAAGATCTGCGATGCTTCAGACACGTACACTTCCCAACCGAGTTTGGTCAGAGCTCTCAGCAATCAACAGACGAACCAAACTTGGAAGGAATTTCGAGTTGGCCTTCTTCGTGGTCGCGATCTGACTCCCCCGATACATGTAAGCAGTAATCCTTGGGAGCAACCAACATTTGGTAATGTCTCGAAATAAACACCATTTCAAGAAAGTCATCAAACATTTGGATTTGGTCATGTTCCGCAACAATCACCTTTTAATTTTGCAACTGGTGGTAGCTCATCTTTTCAGCTGGCTTACAATGATGATGAAGGATATGTACCAACATTTCAGTATCCTCAATCATCTGTATATGAAGAAGGTTTTGATGTTGGTAGTATAACATCTCTATTGTCAACTACTACCATTAGTAGCCCATCATTTCATCCTGAAGAAATGTTTGCTACACCACCTACTATGCAAATAACAGATGATCAATTTTTCGATGACGATGAGCTGGCTCCTAATCGACCACGTAGAGAGATTCACCCCACTCCGCGATACGATCAAACATCATCTTTCTACCGGCAAGTATTACCCAAGAGGAGGCGGAAATAGGTTTTTTATTGTTATATGTATTTGTTTTGATTTCGATTGCATTTTGATATTCATGTTCTTTATTAATTTTTGTATTTAATTTCTAAATTTGAATTCCAATTCCAATTCAAGACTTTACATTAACACGAAAAATGGAATGATGAATAAAAAGAACATAATAAAATAGAAATTATATTAAATAACATTATAAAAAAAATAAAAAATAAAAAATAAGAACAAATAATAAATTACTTTATATTAAATAAGAACAAATAATAAATTATATTATATTACCTTAAATTATATTAAATAGGAACAAATAATAAATTTAAATAAATTAAATTATATTAAATAAGAACGAATAATAATTTAAAATAAATTAAATTTAGATACTCGAAATTCTAAAATATATTATTTTACCAAAAAGCTTGATTTTGGTTATTTTATTCGTACGTTGGTTCTAGAATATACTATTTAACCACATTTATTTACTATTTTTCTTTAATTTCAGTATTCAAATTCCAATTAAAATTACAAACATTAACGAGAAAAAAATATTTACATTACCATAAAATTACATACATTAAACAGAGCACTTAGGTTGACGGTCCGACACGATAGTTGGAAAGATTTGATTTGTTCGGACACTTGTTTCTTGAATGACCCGTTTCCGTACAAAGAGTACAATGTTTAACTTGAAATTCTCCCTCTCTATCATCTGGATCATCCATATTCGTATTAATACGAGTAGACTTCGGTCGACCCTTCAGCTTTCTACGAAGTACTGGATTTGCTAACCATTCTTCGTATATTGGCTTTACCGACCAATAATCTTGGTTCAGGATCGTGTTGAACTAAATTCTATATATATATGCAATATTCTGTAGTTTATAACAGTCATCCGCAAAACCGTAAGGGTTGAGTCGAAAATGCAAACAGACGGCGTGTGCGTGAGAGCAAGGGTATCTAAATGCTTGGAATGCACCACAATCACACCATCTCTGATGAAGTTTGACAGTGAAAATTTTTTGCTCACCTCGGACTTTAGCTTCCACAGAAAATTCCCATCCATGTGGGTCGAATGATCTTACTCGTATAGCGGAGGCTTTGGCTTGAAGTTCGATCATTTTATCCTACAGGGTTTTAGACCAATATTGTCCGTTGTTTATTCAGGAGTTGACTTCCTTCCCTTTGTCAGACCACACTTTGCCCAATCTAAAGTAAGTCTCCCACACAATACTTGCAATTGGGAGATGGCGTGTTCCTTTAAGAACTGAGTTTATAGCCTCTGCAAGGTTAGTTGTCATGTGACCATAACGCCGACCTTCATCATAGGCTTATGACCATCTTTCCGTGGGGATGTCATTTATAAATTTTATTACATTTGCATCGTGTCGCCTCAACCTTCTGATCCTTTCTTGGAATTTTTGTTGAACTAGTTCATACCATATTTATATAAAAAAACAAGTTAAATAAAATAACAAGATGAACTCAAAAAAAATTAAATTTTTTATAAACAACAAATAACAACTTACCCGCGCCTAAAATCTCTTTTCGAACCTGATTGTTTCCGAACCGCGTCTTCGCATTCGCTGCAATATATCGTATACAATATGCTGGATATGCATGTGGAGGTTTCTATAAACTCCCACGTCTGTCAATTATTGATAAGAGCGCAGTTCCTCTATCAGAAATCATGCAAATCACGTATTCTTTTACGACATGATTGTGTTGGTGCTTCAAAAAGAATTCTCATTCATCCGCATCTTCCTTTTCAACTATGGCAAAGGCAATTGAGAATATATTATTGTTCTCATCTTGTGCAACGACCACGAGTAATATATGATCGTACTTCCTATACAGCCATGTACCATCCACTTGAATCATGTGTTTGCATAATGGAAACCCTTGAATGCACGCATTGAACGCCCAAAGTAACTTACTAAATACTATTTTACCATGAATTAATTCGCCTTGTAAGTTGAATGCCGGCAAAGTCTCGTACTCTACCACGGTCCCCGGGATGAAATGTTGCATTGCTCGTAAAAGATCTAGTAGCTCATTATACGATTTATCCCAATCACCATATAGTTGCGTCATCGCCTTCTGCTTTGCCATCCACGCCTTTTAGTAAGACATAACATAACCAAGTTGGGTCCGGATAGATGCTACTAACACTGTAATCAAAATTTTTGGTTCATGTTCAACCAAAGCCCTGGTGTAAGCACATATTAGATCATAGTTTAAATTAATATGGTCTTGTGATAAATCCATATTGGTACATGTGTGTTGCTCAATAAACCGTGACACCTCCCACATTTCAGTCCTCTTCTTGTAAGAAATTCTTACCCAACACGGACAGTTGCTCTTCCAATGAAAAAACCTTACACAGTAGGTACTTCTATTGGACTCAACAACAGAAAATGACGTATGTCGTTTGATACAGTGCTCTTGAACTGCAAGCTTTGCGGCTTCTTTTGTTTCAAATTCAGCCTTTAGTTCCAATTTTCCAAAGTTCGAAGATGATGAAAAACCAAATACGCGAGCTTGATATTCCTGATCTTGCATTGCAGTATAGTCAACTTCATACATGTGGGTTGCTAGAGCTTCATAGGTTGGATAAATAGGTTCCGGTTGTTGGGGCTCTCCGCTCTGGT
The DNA here is from genome assembly GCA_958450335.1 of Hibiscus tridactylites. Classification (NCBI taxonomy): domain Eukaryota; kingdom Viridiplantae; phylum Streptophyta; class Magnoliopsida; order Malvales; family Malvaceae; genus Hibiscus; species Hibiscus tridactylites. The sequence goes on along the minus strand of OY288273.1, from coordinate 15,294,088 downwards.
GCAACATTACCCCAAACAGCTAGTTGTTCATTTCTCAACCTGAGCCTAGCAACAGCCGTGGCCCAAACATCTTCTTCAACATCAATACCATTGCCCTGTGACGCAACTGTCATAACAACGTCAATATCACCGACATTAAGTAACTAAACGTCATCTTCTTCACTAATAGGAACAATATTTTCTTCATCCTCACTAAAATTTTCAAGCGATTCGCCCCAACGATCAGATGTGAGTTCAGTGTCACAATATGTTGATGAACTCATTTTCTATAAATATTAAAAAAAACATAAGCAAAACATTAAAATTTCGGGTTTTCTTATTAAAATTTAAAAATATTATTATCATCCGAATATATCTTCAATCATACAAAAAATATACAAAGCCTCTAGAATTTAAAAAATAGATTAAAAGGCAAAAATCACTTACTTAATTTTCAATGGCCTTTACGAACTCTTCAATCACCGTCTTTGAATATTTCTTCAGAAACTCACAAACTCTCCCCTCTTTTCCGACTCAAACTCTCTTAATTTTTTTCTCAACCTTATATATATACACATAAAATAATATAAAAAACTACTCCCCTTTAATAGCTCGTACCTAAACCTATAAATTTACCCTAATCTAAAGCCTGACGTGCCTGAATGACACATGCAGGCACGCCAGGCACCCCATGCATGAGCCTCTGTGCTGAGACGCTGCGCTGTCCGAGCCGAGAAGGCTGACTCCAACAGGACCTCGCCATTTGGAAATGTCATTGTCTAGAGAACGTCAGGTGCAGGTGGCGAGGTCCACCTTGCACTGTAGAATCTGGCCTATTTCCCCAAAATTCCCCTAACCCGCCCTATTTCACTAAAAAAATAAGTTAAAACGCCCCCATTTCCCCCTTGGACTGATGCCACCGTTCACATCAAAATGAACAAAAAAATTTAGACTAACATTGGTGTTAAAAGTCAATACAATGATAAAATTACATTTTAGCTTCTATAGGAATTTCTAATTCATTTTCAGCCTGCTCGATTTTTTTATTCTACCCTTAATTCTCTCTGTTTCTCTTTCTTCTTGGGTTTGGTCTCGAGTTGTGGTTGTTTTGTATGTCTTGCATGGTTTTAGGTCTTTTCAATGGAAGATTAGGGTTCTCGCTCTCCACTAGTGGATAGTTGAGTTGGGTCACTCTGGAACATCCCATAGCGCAACAGAAAAATTATCCGGCAGTTACATCTAAAGATCTATGTACGAGGAACGAATTCGGGATGAAAGGGATGAAGCGTTACCTTAATAAATCTGGAAATCATCAGGAAGTATATGAGAATTCAAATCAATCTGAGTCATCACAATCGCGTTCCAACCTCTACGCAGTCCACCCGAACAAGACGAACAATATTTTCTATTCTCTAACAGTTAGAAAGGATTTTCTGAAAAAGCATATATTGGCTGCTAGACCTTATGCCTTTATATAGCATTCAAAAACCTAATTCTAATTAAATTTGGATTCATTAAATATACATTATATTTAACTGAATCTAATTAAATATGTAGAATCTGATTCTACTTTAATTAAGATTCATTAAATATATAATATATTTAATCGAATATAATTAAAAAATGTATAATGATTCTACTTTAATTATATTTTTTAGAGATATATATATTTTAATAGTATTTGATAATTACAATAATTATCTAGTATTAAAATATACATATAAACGAGATTATCTATAATTACAATAATTATAATAATTTCATTTTAATAATTATTACGTGTATAAAATGTTTGTACACATGGTATTTAGTCGATATTTGTTCGTTTCAATCATAGGGAGAGTCTCTTGTAGATTCTTGTAACGTTAGTAGTAACATCTAGAACAATTCTAATATTACAAGCAATGAGTGACATCTAGCATTGCATCATTGCTACCTAAGTTACATGAAGTCGTGGTTCGACTTTACCTTTTTCCGTGATTAAATTCTTTTATGTATTACATTCTTTTGTCCTCATATCTAGATCGGACACAAGTTATGGATTAGTCACACTTGTATAGTCCATCTAATATTTCTTGATATCTTGAGTAGACTATTATAAACGAATAACTATGATATCTTATATCAATTTATTAGAGCATGGCCATGCATTTTCTAGTCTCACTCAATCAACTGCCTATGATATTACTCATATTATGTAGGAGGGACAAATCCTATCTTGATCAACCATATTTCGTTACATAGATTGTGACATGTCTAATGTCAGTCTTTATAGTGTTGTTAATTACGACACGCGTTTGACCGTATCAAAATATGTCACTCACGATGTTGAAATGATGATGATCTCAAGTCTGAGGACCATACATGTAGTTATCACCATGAGCAATGTCGTGACTGTCACATAATAATTCAAGAAACATGCTCATAGTAGGCCAGTCCAGTATGTCGTTCTCTAACACATACTTATGTATTGATTTTGACATCTCTATGTCAATGACAACGTTTTATCATCAATCAACTACATATTAGTCTTAATGTATTATTGTTGTTCACGCCCACAATAATACTCGAATAAAGACATTTAAGAATAACTATATTATTCTAAAGACTTTATTAAAATTCAGTTTATTTATAAATGTACAGAATAAGACTGAAATAATAATAATGGCTTTATATTGATAAACAAGATAAAATAAATATGTCTTTTACTATCATCTCGTGATTGGTCTTTGGACATACTCCAACAGGTTGTTCAAGCGAGGCTCTCCGGCCCTGGATTCTTCCCTTTTCGTCCATCTGCATCGACGATGTCTTATGCTTTGCGCGATGCCTTTTTTTCTGACGGATTTCTTGTTGCCTCTCCCACCCCATTGGATTTTTGTTTATGTGACAATAGATATGACATGCAGTATGAAATGGTAGATTGATGGGTTCTGCTTGTTGTGGGCTTCTCATGTTGTGTGCAATCCCTCGTTTCTTTTGGTTCTTTTGTTCTTGCTTTTTTTTTTTACTTTCTTTGTGTTCTCTGGTATGGTCGTTGTTTGTTCACGGATCGGTGTGATTAGGTCACAAAAAAATCTAAGTATCAAATTAAATATTTGAGTCAAATTCATATATTAAAATATTTTTTTTGTTATTATTAGCAACTGTGGTGCTTATTTTTCAAACTAAGATCTAATTAGCCCAATGTTGATATTAGTTAATTCACTCAAGAAATTTTCTTTTAACTTGAGACTAAAATTATTAGGCTCAACACTAAGAAAGCTCCAAAACTACCAAACTCTCGCTTAATCGCATCACAATATAGTTGATTAGTTATATAAAATATAAATATTATTTTAATAATTATGTTATATGATATATTTATTAAAAAATAATTACATATACATGTTTAACAAGCACAATGTAATTACATCTTAATTCTTCCTATCATGTTTAGTTGTACAAATTATAATTCAACTGTCATATTTGTCAAAAAAATTACAGTCTTATAAATCTAAATTCTAAATAATAATAATAATTATGAAAACTAACCTTAAACCATAAAAATATTTATATAAATACTTGATAATAAAATTATTAATAGAATAAAATTATTATGGTCGAAAAATGTATAAATATATAATATATTGTAAAATTGTAACATTAGCATATAACAACAATAATAATAAATCGTTAGTTAATGTTATAAGAAATAAATAAATAACATATATAAAACATAACGTATATATAAATAAAAAGAAAATTAATGTTATATATGAAGTTAATGTTATAAAAGCAAAAAGAAGTGTACATAAAAAATAAATTATTTTTATTTAACATTAAATCTTAATATTACAATAATAATAAGGATAATTATTTTATATGATGTCGGGCGTCTTAGTTTTAGGGTTTGGGGATTCAATTCAATTGTAAGGTTTATAGTTTATGGTGTAGGGTTTAGTGGTTTAGGTGTATGAGTTTGGAATTTAGAGATTGTAAATAGAATTTAGGTTTCAACATATTACCTTAAATCTTAACCATGACCCCTAAATTCTATTCACAGTCACTGATTCATAAACCCCTAAATCCTGAACTAAATTCCTAAACCCTAAAACTAAGGTACTTGTAGAAACAAAAAAATTCACCACATGTGTATTATGTGATAAGCCTCTTCAAAAATTAAATCTCTTTTCAAGTTCATGTGCTTGTTCCACATCATATGTAAAACATATTAAAATGTTCAAATCATATCAAAATGCTGTTATATTGGAAATTTTACACCTGACGTCATTTTTATACAAAACATCAAATATACGAATTACGGTCGTATAATCTTTTAATTACCTTTTACGGTGACAATAGTCTGTCAATTGCCTTTTTAACTTATGTTCGATTAGTCCTCAAATTGAATTTATACTCCTAATTATTTCTATACTCATCCCAACCCTTCCTATATATATATGATTAGTTAAAAAATATATTGTTGTAATGATCATTTTCGTTTTATATGTGTTTAATTTTTCTTATTAAATTTTAAAAAATAATATTTTGGTCACCTACGTTATCATTTTATAACGTTTTTGTCACTGAAATGTTAAATGTTGTTAGTTTGACGATGTCTTTTAATTTAACCCATAAACTTTAGATAAAATATTTTTTGACCTCTAAACTTTTAATAAAGTATCAATTTAACTAAAACAATCCCTTAGTATTTGAAGTTTTTGAAAATATACCCAAAATTTCGTCAAGAATTTCATTATAGTTATATTTTTTTCTCTATTCTTTCATTTCTCAATCTCACCAAGAATCTAAGCTAGAATAAATTTCACTTTGTCAAACAATACCCTAACACCCAAATTCTTATTAAATCCATACAAAAATGCCCAAGGTTGAAGATGACATCAATTTTTGAAAATAATGATGGAAATCTCAGTTTTAAAGTTTGAATGACATTGACTCTTGGAGCAAAATGAGAAATCAACTCATTTGGGTCTTCTTGGGTGTTTTTAAAGGTATTTTTTGAACTAGATAAAAGATTTTTGTTCACTCGTGTTTAAAAAACAAGAAATCAATAAGAAAATGAAAGAATCATGGATAATTATCTAAAATTGACCAAAAATCGGTTGAGAGAATTTAAGGGTCAAATTAACACTTTATCTAAAGTTTTGGGGTCAAATTAAAAATTGACCCATTTTATTAACGTGACACATCATCAAACTAATAACATTTAACATCTAAGTGACCAAAACGTTATAAAACGATAACATAAGTGATTAAAGCATTACTTTTTAATTCGAGTGAACACTTATGAAACGAAAGTGATCATTGTAGTAATTTACCCTTAAAAAATTGGAGATGCAACACCCTTGAATATTAGTTATTGGTTTAATTATTGATATACGACTCACTGGTCGACTAATCTAGATTACACTTTATAGAAGCTCAATATGAGGATGACATTCTAAATTTATTTATTTTTCCTTTTATTCACAAACCATGATTCGAATCATTAACTTTGCTTAAAGAATCTACAAATTGAGCAAGATTAAGGCCTTGTTTTTGTTTGCTTTTACCAACCCAAACACATTTTTTTAAATAAAAACAACAAAAAACACTCTATTTTTTAGTATCAAAATTTTAGTTTACCCACTATTTTAACTTCTCAAACTTTGATTTGCTAAAAGCTAATTTTTCTTGCTTTTGCAAACCTTAATTTGCCTCAAACCTTGATTTGCCGTTCGCCCACCACAACCAAAAACAAATCCTAACTATAATACTTAAATACTTTTTATGTTTCTTTTAAGAAAGTGTGGGTCAATATAATAAATAGACGAAAAGCTAGCGATTACGTGGCATACCGGGGGTGGAAATAACTTCACTTAAAGTTGAAGAATAAATAAATAAAGGATAAATTGCACAGATCATCATTCAACAATTTTCTCACTCCTAGTTTGGTCATTCAACTTTTAATTTAAAATTTTAATAACTGAACTTTAACATTCAACGTTTTTGGTCACTCATAAATATTTTATTATTATTTTCGAATGATATGACATTTTATATTATTATTTAATATAAAAATAATTTAAAATAGAAAAAGAAAAAGAAAAATTAAATTTTCTGTCGGCCGCCATTCGTCGCCACTGTCAACCGCCGTAGATGGTGGTCTTTCGATATTATATTTCACCAGTCAATTCATCTCACTCCCTTGAGTTCAAATCCGGCCTTCATTTCGCCAGAAAGTGTTCTGAAATTCACGAAAAGGAGATCGAAAGTGAAGAAACTAAAATGTTTATATCGAAATTTGCGAGTTTCAGGGTATTTTCCGGTGGAACAACTACCGATTCGGACTCAGCGTGTCAAAACGAGTCGTCGGGTGCAATTTAGAGTCAAACGGTCACCGATTTTGAAGGCCGCCGGTGATGACAACCGACGACAGTTATTTTAAATATAAAATATTATTTTATTATTTATTGTAATTTATTTTTATATTTAAAAATATTAAAAATTTTAAAAATAATAATAAAATATTCATGAGTGACCAAAAATGTTGAATGTTAAAGTTCAGTTATTAAAAATTCAAAATTAAAAGTTGAGTCACAAAAATAAAAATGAAAAGATTGTTGAGTGATGAGATATACAATTTACCCATAAATAAATTAGAAAATCCCGCCATACCTAACCTAAAAAGCTTCTCTCAAATTCAAGCACTCACTTCCCTATCCTCTCAGTCTTCATACCAAAAAAGCCCTTAGAACTGTTCCCAAATTACGAAATTAGTAATCTAAGAAATCATTGCAGAGTGTAAAAACAAAGGAAATCTCACCTTACTTCATTTCATCGATCTATCTCGCTGAAACTTGGAAATCGGACGCCATGTCAACCGGAGAAACCGTCTGCCGGTCTCCTCTTTACAAGCCTATCAGCCAACTCACCGAGGATGATATTTCTCAGGTCACTCGCGAAGATTGCCGCCGTTACCTCAAAGAAAAAGGTCTTGTTTTTGTTTGAAAGCAAAACTGTGTCAATGTTTGTTTCTAATTGTTGAAATCCTTTTGTTTTTCTTTGCTTGTAGGGATGCGGAGACCGTCGTGGAACAAATCGCAGGCGATTCAGCAGGTCATCTCACTGAAAACTCTTCTAGAAACGACGTCGGATTCGGACGCTGTCGAAGCTTCCAAGAAATTTTGCAATCCCGGCCCCGAAAATCCTCCTCGTGTGCGTGGAATTATATTATTATTTATTATTTTCGAATAAATATGTTTTTTTTTTCATTTTTTTATTTAAAGCATGGAAAGCAGTAAGCCAGTAACACATATTTTAGAAACTTTTCTCTTTTAGTCAAACCAGCTGAATTAAATAAGATCTTCGCAGTTCGTCTCTGATTCAACCGTTCTACCGAATGAAACGACGGAGCATAACGGGATCTCAGGTCCGGTAAGCGAATCCGTTCCTCGTATCCGTCCAGATCCCCCGAAATTCAAATTTTCCGGAGAAAATTCAGTTCGAACCGCCGTATCTGGCAATGCCTCTGTTTCTCCAAGGTTGTTTGTTAATTTTGCACCTGTTTCCTAATAACCCTAGTTTTGCATGGAATAAAAGCATTTGACCTGAGTTCAGTGAGTGCGAGGTCCTTGAGTTTACTCTTCTTAAGGAAATCTCGTGATTGTCTGTTGCTAGAGTCAACGATTTAAAATTATGGCTTCAATGTGAATGGAATGAGAATTTGTACATGTGCTAGAATATATGTGTGCTATCTTTCATTTCCGGATTTTGTGCTTGCAATTATTATAAAATCTTTTGGTCAACAATGACGGCATTCCAATAATAACTTTATTTCCCCTTTCCATATAGACTTACAATCTGGACGATCCTATGAGTTTTTCATATAGCTACGCAATAAAGTTCTAACTATTTAGATTGGTGTATGATTAGATGGTTTCGGATCCGCATATTTGTGTCGCAAGTGGCATGTGTAGATGGATGCTGGTATTAAACATGTGATATATGATGTGGTGTTAACCTAACTGTTGATTTATTTAGTTTGTCAAGAGTCATAATAGTCTAACTCTACTGGGATGTTGATACTATAATTGTCTTAGTGTAATTCATTGGTCTTGTCATTAAAATGAAATGACTTTGAGTTTAGATATTAAAGAAATGTGAAGTTCCAAACTGAGTTTTGCACTGGTTAGATTGCTTCACTAGCATCCTGCATTCTAATTAGATCACTTGGTTGGGGTTGCGAGTTTCTCGTTCTATCTCAGACTAGCCCGCATTAGATTACTTCTGAATTAATTGCTTTTCCATAGTTGATATTACCAAGTGAAGTTCTTAGACTGAAGAATTCTCAACTGTCCAGAACTGCGAGTGTAGCAAAAGAGCCAGCAGGACAGATGACAATTTTTTATTGTGGGAAAGTGAATGTCTATGATAATATTCCTGGTTGTAAGGTCATATACCTTCCAGTTTTCTCAATAGTTAAGACATCATAATCGATATCCCAGTATATAATCAAATTTATTTACAATGGTTTTGCAGGCAGAAGCAATCTTGCAGTTTGCTGCAAGCCCGGTCCTATTTCCTCGGGAAACTCTAATTGATCAAAGGACTGCACCATTGTCCATTCCATGCCATTTACAGGCTGCAGGTATAAAAATAAGCCCATGGGATACTGAGCCTCTTTCCTTCTGCTGAGTGCCATATGTAGTTTGTGTGGCCCAAAGTGGTAAAAAGGAGATTAAACAGAACTTATTTTTTGCTTAGACGAACCTGTTTTAGTTCATAATGAACCATGTTATAAGCTAATGTTTACTGTCACGTGTTATATACTAGGATGATTTCAAGTAGCAACTGAGAATGGGTAAGATATAGTGCCTGAATAGCGGGATAATTCCCGCTGCTTTCATTTTCTTTGCAGTGAAAGTGGCAGAGAACTGTCAATTTCCTCAAGAAGATAGAAATGCATCTTGTGAAGACAGCCTTGGTAAATTCTTCCTCTAATTATCTCATAAAATCTCTCCATTTACTTTAATGGGTGGGATATGCCCCTTGTCATTTGTTGCCCATAAATATTCACTGGGTGCACATTGTTTTGGTCTTGTTTAGATTTTAACATCTTGGTTAGAACTTGTCTCTTCAGCATTAAGCCATTGAATAATAAACTATATCTTTTTAAGTACTTGAACTACAGCAGGTACAGTTGTGATGCCAATCCTTGATTTAATGAATTATGATTGAACGGAACCTTATTTCTCCCTTGTCTGTAGTTCTCATGCTCATTAACAGTGTTGTCTATGCTTCCTATCATCTCCATAAATAATGATGTTAATATACCAGAGCCAGCCTCCAGGTGTACTCAGTACTCACTCCCCTTTCCTCCTATCATCTCCATAATGCTGGATGTAACCTAACAACACTTTTTGGTTGATCTTTTTATTGTTATGCTGATTGCACATTATTAAGTGAAATAATTGAAATTTCTCCTAATTTAATCATAGCGATAAGTGGTGTCTTAATGAACTTGGTGCTGAACAGACATGACGATATCCAAACATATTCCACTTGTTGGATATGAGAATTGAATTTATAGAACCCCGCCTTCCCCCCACAACCCATAGCAAGAAAAAGGAAGGGAAAAAGCTAGTATCCATACATTGCTCTGCTTGTGTAGATACTTCTGGTACTTGACCCACAGCTTTTTGGCCAGCATGATTGTTTCCTGTTTCTCGTGGTCATTGATATGAAATGGTACATGATGTTTTATTAGGTGTTCTACCAGGATGGGCTAACTGACATTGATTCTGAACCATGACAAGTTTGGTGGCCCTGATAACATCTCAAGGGATGTATGTGTATATGAGAACTGATGTGGTAAAGAAAAACAAATGTCATTTGGCATTTCAAGGCATGCATTTTATTATTATTTTTTGTTTATGTTTTAGCTGGCTAAAGCCTAAAGCCATTGATTACCTGGACTTGAGGTTTACTACTGTTTCAGCTTATTAGCATTCTCTAAATATGACATTCTAATACTATATGGTGGAACTGTAAAAGCAGATTTTTACTTGTGCTTTTTCTTTGTTTGGGAAATAACAGTCTCTGGCTCAACTTTGAACTTTTTTAATTCCAAAAGTGAAATTGGATTTGTTGACTTCTGTTTTAAATCTGTCTGTGTATAAAGTATAAACATTATTGAAACTAATACACCATAGCATATATGGTTTTAAGGTCATTGATTGATGTAACTTTCAGTCAATGAAAAGAAAACAATATACTATGGTTTTCACTAAATATAAAGACGCAGCGTCTTTATGCGCCGATTAAATCAATTTTCTGCCTTTATTTTCTTTAAATATTCTTTTCATGTGATTTGCTTCCAGAAGGTTCCATCAACACAAACGCATTGGTGCAAAGATATCTTGAGAAAAAGAAAGACAGGTATCTTTCACGGCAAATATTTCCTACCTTAGAATCAAATAAGCACACAATCTAGTTCTTTGCTGTTTGTTTCTCACATCCCTGTTAGGTGAAGGTTTAAGAACAAGAGCAAGTTGGCAACATCTTCATCTCGTTCTTTAGACGTCTACTCGAATCAAATGGGAGATCAGTTCTCAAATGAGCAGTTGAAGCAAAGCGAATCATATTCTCCTACACGAGCACCTCATGTCTCTTTGGTGCAACTCCATGGAAAATCATCCCAAGATTGCCAGTCTCACTACTCATCCTGATGCCAAAGGTGACAGTGACTTATCTCTTGCATTTCACGTCTTGTCTTGTCTTTATGCCATAATGGGGTTTGAACTTAAGAAATCCAGGGCATATTTTTACACGTATGAGTATTGATTATTACCGCTCTCCTCTGCACTGTAAGAAATGCAAATGCCTTATCCCGAATGCATATAACTGAATTTTAAAATTCCACCTGTCCAAATTTTATCATCATTCTACAATTTTCCCATGTTATTAGCTAGCAGAAATTTGGGAAAGCCCAATTGCTTGATGCTTCTCTTGCCTGGAAAGTTAACTAGTTTTTATCATATAATAAAATTATCTGTTAGTTCAACACATTTCAACTGCCTGAACTAAAATGCATCATATTTATAAAGTTGATTGGCACAATTTTAATGAACTGGTTTTGGTAGGCCAACTAGTCGTCCCTTTTCATTCGATCATGTATAACTTTTTCCACTCTTTTTTTCATAATTATTATACAAATTATCATGACGAGAAAATTGAAATAAATGAGATCTGATGGCCTTATTGCAGATATATTCAGAGTACGATGTTGGATCAGCATTCAGCTATAAGCCCATGTTGACATGAGATGACGACAGAGTGCTGACTGTATAATCTTCACTGTAAGAGTCCGTAGCATAATGTTAGATCCGTTGTATTAGTTGCGGCCATTATTATTAAGCTAAATGAGGAATTTAGTTCAGGTTCGAATCCCTTCTTTTCCAAACTAGAAAAAAAAAAGAGAAGAGTGATCCTAGTAGAATCTTGAATCACTTCCATATTAAACTTTATCATGGTTTGTTTGGCAATGCTACCGAATACAGATAGATGCTAGCTGGTGGCATCATCTGGGTGGTCGTAATTTGTAGATAGCGTAGATTCCTTTTTGAATGATTTAGCAATGTTAATCTCTGGTTAGATAAGGGCAAACTTAAAAAAAAACAAAAACAAAGCCACGAGGGTACGATCAGCCAAACACATGCTAATAGCGAATGTGATTAATAATTAATTTTCTGAGTGATGTCATGTCCTATAGGCAGCCACCACTTAGGCACTAGCATCTTACTATGAACCGAATTATGGCCTTTTTATTTTATTCATCCCTCTGTCATCTTGTGCTTTATTTATGCATGCTTTTCTGCTCTTTGAAAAATAATTATAAAAGTGGGTCCGCTGTTTCCTTCTTTTTTTTTATGAACACACCTATCCTTTGCCTTTGAACTGATTCATATTGCACCATGATTTGATTAAGAAATCAACCAAAGTCCTCGATTACATCCCGAGGTTTCTTTGATTGATAAATGGGACTTGATTTGATACTGTTGAGGATCTCCAGACTTCTTTGAATGAGGTTTTTAAAGTGTCGTTTGTTAGACAGTCAGTCGGATTTTCAATAATGTGTTCTTGATGTGTCTGTAATTGATTTTAGTCTAAATTTTGACTGTCGTGTTAGTAGGGGTGATCCTAGATATGTGCAATAGAAGCGATTGCACATGACCTCTAAAATATAAGAGGCCCCCAAATTAAATACTTACAAAGAAAAAACCGAAGGTTAGTTCTGGATACACGAGAAAGAAAAATGATAGTACTTTATGGATTTTGAGTTTTTGTTAGACTTATTATTTTATTCAAAAGTCGGTCTACTCACGTAATTAACAAGTCGAAAAAATATTATTGATAGTTTTATTATAATAAATTACATGAAATTCCTTAAATCTTTGAGCTATCTCTGCGTGTTAGGAGCACCTCGTACTGTAACTTTTGTTAGTCCAAGTGGTATTAGCTCTTCCACTAAATGATCTTAAAGATGAAGGTAACGAGGATGCATCCCCTCGTTCACAAATATTTAAGATTTTATGCATGTGGACCGGCTCTCCACACATAAAGACGTGCGGGCCACTCATACGGGTTAGATCGAGCACAACTATTTTAAAATTTGTGGTTGGGAGTTTGATCGGCTGCTGAATGAATGAAACTTCCAAGATTTCTCCCCCACAATTGGAAATGTCAACGAATCCAGAGAGTCCATTCATTTATGAGCAAGAGGTGAGGAAATGAATTGATAAGCATAAGCGTGGGCAGGCAGGAGGATCAAAAGAGGGATTGCATGATCACTTTGATAATTGCATTGTCTGTCCCATGATAGCGACAGGCAGAGGCACTTGACATATAAACGTCATTTCCAGTAGTGCTAATATTCTATCCTATTTAATTTGATAAAGATCTTTGAATCTAACATTTTGCATAATTGATAGAATTAGGAACTTTGGGTGTGATAACTATGTGTTTATATTATCATATATAAAATAATTATTTCTTTGGTTTAACTACCGATATCCAACAAATTAGCTGACTAATACGGATCGTGTACGGTAAAAACTTTATTATGAGAATGATTCTTCTAATTCAATTTGCTTCAACTTAAAACAATATGGAATAATGTGAAGCAAAGAAGTGAGATAAAACAATATGGAATAATGTGAAGCAACGAGACAATCCCACTTCCGTACCGGTCAAACTGAGTTGGTTCCTCAAGTTTCCAGAATATTTGTGAAAATAACTTTGGTCTCACTCTCAGTTCGTATGGAATAGTTTTGATTTCAATTTCCCGAGGCCTAAACAACACCACTAGCATTGTTTATTTATTATTATAATTTTCATGTGTATGTGTAACAGAGGGGCATGTGCATGCATATTTCCAGGTTTATTTATTTATTTATATAATTCAAAGTCTATATTCTCGGGGGGCAAAGGGAAATGTTGGTTTTGGGATTAAAGGAACATAGAGGCTGTGAAATGCATGCTCCCATCTCATCACGCCATGTGACTTGCCACCTCCTCACATCAGCAATTTCAATATTCAACAAAAACCCAACAACCCATGTTTATTTATTTATCGATTTAAAAAGTAGTTATATAAATTGATTGAATTAATCGTATTGAAATTCTCAATAAACTACTAATACCATAATCGTTCACAAATTTTCTTGTACAAGTCTTCTTCTGTGTAAACAATTATATTACAATCATTCAAAAGAGAAAATAGAATGAATAACACACACAAAAACGAACACTATTAAAACAAATAATGAACAGTACTAAAAATGAATTTAAATAAGTTTAGTTTTAATATTTTACGATCGAATGTTTATATGTAATATATTGGTGGTACATAAAAGGATAAATTACATTCTAGATCATTTAATTATATGTTTGGTGATAAATATGTTATTTTTCTTTTAAAACTTACAAATCATTTGTTATTATCTCAATTTTATTAATTGCGGTAATTTACTGTCAATTTTTTAAAGATAACATATCATTTTGTTAAATTTTTTAAATCAAATTATCTTTTACATTTTTTCATAGTCAGTAGACTCAACAAAAAGACGTTTCATACTTCGAGTAACTATCTATATTTTAACTTTAAACTCTATACACCTGAACCCTAAAAATACGCCTTACCCCTAATTCTATAAGCTCTAATCTTAAATCATAACTTTAAACTTAAATTTTAAAGGGAAGCTATTATTTTAATGTGAGACATAAATAAGTACCAAGAACTGTCGTTTTTATAATCCACACCCTAAGGAAAAAGGCTTAGTATTTTATTATCTTTGTATTATAGTTTAATTTTAACTGTCTTTTATACAATATTTTCAGCTATTTTCTTGCATTATTATTATTTTTTTATCTGTTATTTTAGTGATATTTTATATTTCAAAATAGTCACACAACTTAATCGAAAAATATCGCGTATAAATAAAAAAATAAAACAAACGTTAAAATTCTTTTAAAAACAAAAAAAAATATAAAGAGTTGAACAAATTCAAAAAAAATTAAATCTCATTTTTACATTTTTCTTGTTCTTTTTAATTTTTTTTTTTTACATTTTTAATGATTTTAGGAAGTCTATTTTTAAAATTTTTAAATATGCTAGTGTGATTATAAGGTAGGAGTGGGCAAAAATACCCGACTCGATTGACCCGACCCTAAAAATACCGGGTAATTCCCGGAAAAAATTACCTAACCCGGCAAATTTTCCGGGACTCGGGCCAGAAGTTTCTCCTTACCGGGTACCTGACCCGGCAAATTTTTTGGGACTCGGGCCGGAAGTTTCCCCTTACCGGATACCCGACCCGATAAAATTTAATATTTTTTATATTTAAAATTATATTTTTATTTTATGTTTCTTAATATTTTACTCTAAAATTAAGTTTAAATCCCTAAATTTTACCCGAGTACCTAAATATAATGGGCCAAGACATGAGCCACTTAATGAGGTACCGGATAAACCGGGTACCCAACAATACTCACCCCTATTATAAGGTAGTATCTGTTCAATTTTTTAGCCCTTTAATAAGGTGCACACACTATTGCACACATAATGCTCGAACCCAAGTCACCTGGATGAAATACATCCTTTACCACTGGGACCACTTCACGAGTTCTTTAAAAAAATTAAATTAACACAATTACAATTTAAACAAAAAAATTAAGTTGAAAACATAAATTCCAATATTTATATTTTTTTGATATTTTAAGATTTTTTTTTAATTTTTAAATTTTTTATAAAGCCAAATAAAATTATAAATAATCATAAACACTAAAAATATGTAAACTAAAATTTTGGCTTAAACATACATTTGTTACTTAAATTAAACATTTTTTTCAAGTTGGTATTTAAATAATTTTCACTCTCAAATTATCAACTCGAGATAAAGTGCTTAGTTCATGTACCAAGTGTATTTTTTTGAAAGCTAAGGTGATTACAAGTAGTATCTGTTCTGAATATACTCTCAACCATTTGACAATACATGCTCAATCACCCTGTTGCTGCTGCTGGTGCTCGAACTTGTGACCTCTAGAAACAACAATCGTTCCCTTAACCACTGAGGCAAGTTAGTTCGTGCATGTACCAAGTGTATATTTAAAGCCTATAATGATCATGACTTTTTTTTATTATATTTGAAGAAATTTGTGAACTTTTATTTTATTTTAACATAAGTCAAGTATAATTATAATTTTAATATATATATATATTCTAAAATTATATATATATATATATATATATTTAAAAAAACCATGATATATATAGCACGTTTTAATTAGATTAAGTATTTTTCAATTGTTTTTTAATTCTTAAAATTTTATTTTAATTAATTTAGATTAATCAACGTCACACACTTAATTTCGTCACACATTTAATTTTAATAAGTCTATTATCCTGCAGTAGTTTTCTGCGTAGCCTCAGCCCTCAAACTCTAGACTAAGGCCTTGTTTGGCAATTAGCGAATAGCTGATTACATTAGTTGATAGCTGATTACAATAGTTGATTTGACTAGTGGATTGTATTAGCTGATTGTATAAAAGTGTTGGTAAAATTAACTAATAGCTGATAAATGATTTAAACAAGCAAAATGACATATAAGGACATGATTATATTCAATACTTGTTTGAATAGTTTATTAGTTATCAATATCTTTTTATCTAATTAATATTAATTAGATCTATAAAATTATTTTTAATATAACTTTTCTAAACATATTCAATAATTTATATATTAATTTATTATTTATATAATTATTTTAATATACTTTAATTAATTAATAAATTTAAATACACATATGAATGTGTGATAATAAAAAGAAAAAAGTAATTAGGATTAACTTATAAATAAGGTGAGAAAATACTTAATTTAGGTTATTTTGAGATTTTTGGTAGCTGATAAGGGTAAAAGGATCTTTACAACTCTAATATCAAACCTCTAATCTCAAAAACTCATATTACGAGCTTTTTCAAAATTAACGATTTCACCTCAATCCGTTCTTTTAATCCGCTATTCACCAAATAACAATACTAACAATTTGACTGGTTAAGCCTTTAATTATACTTCAAACCTTTAATTTTTGCCCAAACATTTTTTTACCAAACATAGCCTAAATAATTTTTATATAAAATATTACTGACATAACGATTAAAGAAAAAAATGATACTAGTAGTAATTAAATAAGGAGTAATAAAATATAAAATATTTTAATACACAAGTTTGTATAAATTTTAGTTTACATAGTTTTTTAATTTTAAGGTTTAAAGTTTAAGATTTAAAATTTTAGATTATGGTTTAATGGTTTAGTACGTAGGATATAAAATTTAAAATTTTAAAATTAAAATTTTAATATTTAAGGTTTAAGTTTTAAGCTGTTGGGTTGAAATTTAAGTCTTAAATTTTATAAAATGATTGTGTAATTTTTTTACAATTTGTATATTAAAATATAAGTATATTTAAATAAAGGTGAGAAAAAAAGTGAAACTTTCCCGTCTACCAAACAAAAGAAACGTTACAAAAAGAAGCATAGAAAAGTGGAAAAACTCAGAAAATTTTTCCTTTCGGATCCCCCCTTCAAACTTTGATCTTCCTTTCTACAAAGCCTCATCTCTGCTTCATCTTCTTCAAAATTTCAAAAACCCAAATTCCATCTCTCTCTCTCTCTCTCTCGCTCTCTCTCTCTCTCTCAGTCTCCATCATAAGATAAGAGTGTTGTTTGTTAAGGTATTTTGGCTTATTGTTGAAAGCAAAAATCCGGGTTTTTGGTTAACTTGGAGGTAAAGATCTTCGGTTAACCGTTGGTGGGTATTGGTAGATTTTTTTTTTTAATTTATTGTCTATTTAACAAAGACCATTTACTTAAACTGATCTTCATTTTTTTTGCAGTGAAAAAAAACTTTTTCGTTGTAAATTCCAGGCTTTACCACCTTGTTATAAGATACTCAAATTGAAAATATAGTGAATGGTTGTTTGTTTTTATGGGATCTTGTTTGCTTGTGTATTAATTGTTCACGATAGAAATTTTGTTGCTTGGTGAAAGGCTTTTTCTTTTTTAGCTAAATAGGATTAGTGTGATTATTGCTAGTAAGGGCAACTATTTTGCCTTTCTTTCTCCTTTTTTTTCTTAATCTTTTGGAAGAATTTTTGTTGGTTTATTTTTTGAATTTTTGAGAGAAACCCAAATTTGACTATTGTGGAGATCTGGGACTTGTTTAATCTGTTATGTCCAATGAGGGCATTTTCCCCATCTGATTCTGGCAAAGAATCACTCTTCAATGCTACAAATCCTCAGTCTTGGCTTCAAGTTGAAAGAGGGAAGCTTTCCAAAGTATCATCTTCCTATTCCACCACCTCTTCATCCATGTAAGCCCCCCCTCAAATTTTCTTGGATTTTTGTATACTTCTGTTTTTTGCTTATTTTGGAAGTGAATTGAGATTGTTTTGGTTTATAATTGTTGTAGAGAATCGTTTATCAAGGTTCCCGAGCCACCCGTAGTGCCATTCTTTAAGCCTATTGATTATGTAGAGGTCTTAGCTCAAATTCATGAAGAACTTGAATCGTGTTCTCTGCAAGAGAGGTCGAATCTTTATTTACTACAATTTCAGATCTTTAGGGGTCTTGGGGAAACCAAATTGATGCGGAGAAGCCTCCGTTCTGCTTGGCAGAAGGCTGGCACTGTCCATGAGAGGCTTGTGTTTGGGGCGTGGTTGAAGTACGAGAAGCAAGGGGGAGAACTTATGGCTAACTTGCTTGCAACTTGTGATAAATGTGCTCGGGAGTTTGGACCGATAGATGTTGTTTCTCAGTTTCCGATTGAGGTGAATGGGACTTCCCAGGAGACCGTTGCGATGAATGGGGAGAAGAGTCTGAAAAAGGTTTGCTTTAGGATTGGAGATGAGAAAATAATTTGCGATAGGCAGAAAATAGCTTCTCTTTCGGCCCCATTCCATGCTATGCTTAATGGTTACTTCAATGAATCACTTTGTGAGGAGATTGATTTATCTGAAAACAATATCTCTGCATCGGGCATGAGGACTATCGGCGAGTTCAGTGTGACGGGCAGCCTGAGTGATGTCCCGCCTGATCTTTTGTTAGAAATATTAGTTTTTGCTAACAAATTTTGTTGTGAAAGACTCAAAGATGCTTGTGATAGGAAACTCGCATCTCTGGTTTGCACCAAAGATGATGCTTTGGAGCTTATGGAATACGCCATTGAAGAGAATTCCCCTGTCCTTGCTGCATCATGTTTGCAAGTTTTTCTGCATGAACTGCCTGATTGTTTGAGTGATGAACGGGTGGTGGAAATATTTAGCCATGTCGATAGACAGCAAAGATCTATCATGGCTGGTCGGACATCTTTTTCTCTCTATTGTTTACTAAGTGAAGTAGCTATGAACCACGATCCTCGATCTGATAAATCTGTTTGTTTCCTAGAACAATTGATAGAATCTGCTGAAACTGACAGGCAGAGGCTGTTAGCTTTTCATCAGTTGGGATGTGTAAGGCTTCTGAGGAAAGAGTATGATGAAGCTGAAAGTCTTTTCGAGACAGCTGTAAGTTTAGGCCATGTTTACTCTATTGCAGGTTTGGCTAGGTTGGGTTTTATTAAGGGGCGTAAACTTTGGTCTTACGAGAAGCTTAGCTCGGTGATTTCTTCTGTTAATCCACTGGGATGGATGTATCAGGAGAGGTCATTATACTGTGAAGGTGATAAGAGGTGGGAAGACCTCGAGAAAGCAACAGAACTGGACCCTACTCTTACCTACCCTTACATGTATCGGGCTGCTTCCTTAATGATGAAACAGAATATTCAAGCTGCTCTTGGCGAGATCAATCGCGTTCTTGGGTTTAAACTTGCGTTGGAATGCTTGGAACTCCGTTTTTGTCTTTATTTGGCTAACGAGGATTACAAAGCAGCCCTGTGTGATGTTCAGGTCATTCTAACACTTTCCCCAGATTACAGAATGTTCGAGGGACGGGTGGCAGCATCCCAGCTCTGTACCCTCGTGCGTGAGCATGTCGACAACTGGACAACAGCAGATTGTTGGATGCAGTTGTATGATAGGTGGTCTACTGTAGATGATATTGGATCTCTGTCTGTAATCTACCAAATGCTCGAGTCCGGTGAGGCAAAAAGTGTTTTATACTTCCGACAATCGTTACTCCTCCTCAGGTATGCTCATACTTCCAAACTATCATGTGTCTTCTGACATAAGTTATTCAAGTTCTAAAAACTCGCATTCTTTTTAACCCATATATGAACAAAGTGTTCCTTAAAAAAACTAATTAAATGTCTCTAATAAGTACTCATATGTATGTCAGAACATTGTATTTAGTTTGGGTTGCTGCATAATCATGCTTTATATGACATGCAATGAGTTTGTGCCTCGACTTGATCAGGTTGAACTGTCCCGAAGCGGCCATGCGGAGTTTAGAATTAGCTTGTAAACATGCATCTAGTGAACATGAACGCCTGGTTTACGAGGGATGGATCCTATATGATACCGGTCACTGTGAAGAAGGGCTTCGAAAAGCAGAAGAGTCTATCGGAACCAAGAGATCATTCGAAGCCTACTTCCTCAAAGCTTATGCACTGGCCGACTCTAGTATGGATCTATCTTGTTCTTCAACAGTTATTTCACTGCTTGAAAATGCCTTGAAATGCCCCTCGGATAATCTGCGGAAAGGTCAAGTAAGGTTTCTTTTGCCCTACCTTTCTCATTTGGAAAAGCTTCTGTCATTAGAGTTTCTTCCTGAGTGTACATTCTTATTTTATAAATATTTTCCATAGGCAAGACATTTGGATTTCTGCATGTCTAATCTTGGCTTGGACTCGTTTTTGTTTCAGGCTCTTAACAATCTTGGAAGTGTGTTTGTTGATTGCGGAAAACTAGACTTAGCAGCCGATTGCTACATTAATGCCCTTAAAATCCGACACACGAGAGCCCATCAAGGCCTTGCACGTGTACATTTTCTAAGAAACGACAAGGCTGCAGCATACGAAGAAATGACTAAACTGATTGAAAAGGCTAAAAACAATGCATCTGCCTACGAGAAGAGATCTGAGTACTGCGACCGCGATCTCACAAAGGCAGATCTGGAGATGGTCACTCGATTAGATCCACTCCGGGTGTATCCTTACCGATACCGAGCTGCAGGTCAGAATATGTGTTCCCTTCTGTTAATAATACAGTCAAATGAAAGTTAACCGTAGCTGATACTAGAACAACATGTTGGCTTTGTCAAACAGTGTTAATGGATAGCTACAAGGAGAAGGAAGCCATTGCTGAACTATCGAGGGCTATTGCATTCAAAGCAGATCTTCACCTTCTACATCTACGGGCCGCTTTCAACGAGCATGTTGGCGATGTCTTGGGCGCCCTCCGAGATTGTCGAGCCGCGCTCTCCATAGACCCAAACCATCAAGAAATGTTGGAACTACACAGCCGTGTAAACAGCCATGAACCCTAAAATCTCTTTTTTTTGTTTTCTTTTTCTTGGTTTAAAATGTAAAAGAAAAAATGGAAATTATAACATATAAAATGCGGGGCAGAAGAAGAAAGGGGGGAAGTGAAGGAAGAGATTTTGAAATGTAAAATGATCATGTATGTATGCTACCAAGTAACAAGTTTGTATGCAAGTGGCATCTATGTTCCTTTTGTAATCCTGTTAAAAGAGTTTTGGTTATGAAATTTGATATTGCAGATATCGGAATTCGAATTCAAACTTTGCATTTACTGTTGTTACTTTTGTCGAAATTCGAGCCGTCGTTGATGTCGATTGTGGATGGCACAGGCATTCCTTTTAAACTCCAAAATCTAAAGCCATTTTCCTAAATCCCTTGCTATCTAATTACTTTGTGTGGTTGTACTATGAATGTAGAAATGTTGGAACAGACTGAAAGTAATGGAACTTTGTGTATATGTCCGAAGATAAATGCCTCTTGACCGTGATATCCCGTTATGTTGAAACGCTGAAACTCGATACTTGAGTGACAAGGAACGCTGAAACTCGATACTTGAGTGACAAGGAACGATGAGATCAGTTGTCTTTGCAATGTTTGAACATATCAGTAGATCTGATTAGACCTACGGAGTCATTTCGTTGAGGGTGGTTTTGAATAACCGGAAAAAATGTTTGGCACAGTATCTTGTTTCTTTAACTAGCTGTAAGGCGAAGTCGAAAACGAATGGCTGGTTTAGCTGCATGTCTGCTGAACATTGGTTATTTCTCATGGTGAAAAAGGTTAGAAGAAGAAAACATTACAAGTTTCTTCCGACACGCTCCTGACTGGTATTTTTCTCGTGTTCCATGAAACGAAGATAGAAATAAGCTTCACAGAGAAAGTGTTCACATTCACACGTTGGAATGGTTAGTTTGGCCTCACATATAAGCAAGTGCTTGACATTTTCACATATGTGCGTTAGGTATGCAAGAGGTTCTGTTCCTTTGTTCCAAGGACAATGTACATGTGATGTTTGTCTGGTGGGCAGCCATATCCGACAAAGGAATGCTTTTGGCCAACATTGCAGGCTGCAGCCAAGCTGAAAGAAACTATACAAAGAGATTAGGCCACAATGGGCAAGCGTACATTAGACTGCAGGCAAAATCTTATGATGACATCAATCGTGTAAATTTTGGCCGAAACCTCGCTAAGAATGCGTCTCAAAAGCCTCTAGTCCTAGTAGTTGTTGGAATTGTCTAAGGTCGAACGTATTTAGCCTGAGGCGTGTGCAGTCGTTAAAGATATTTCGAATTTAAACGTATCCTTTAGGATTCAAGATGCTCTTCTATTTACATGGACAGGGAACATGAACTGACAGCAGACACCAGACGAAAACACTCGAAAAATGGTTATTGCTGTGGAATCTTAGCATTGGTTATTTTTTATTGGTCACCTCTAAGATGTTATTGCTTTTCATATCGTATCGATCGGTGCTAATCCGTCGAGCAGCAGCACGGTGGATTGATGGACCAAAAGCAAGCCAAAAATGGTAATTATTTCATCATTGATACATCAATGCTCTTGATCTGTGCTCCTACTTCTGGATTCTCTTCTCATCTTTGATCAAAATGGCAAAATCTTACTTACATTCTCATCTTTCACACTTTTCTCCCTTAATGCCGAATTATTAAGGACCGAGTTGATTTGAATCCGAAACGAAATCGGAAAATCTCTAATTTTACAGTGAAAGACAATTCATCATCCTAGTTTAATCTTTAGATTGTTTTTCTTTGTTGATTTGATCATTCAAGTGGGATGATCACAAGGATTATAGTATAAAGTGTGATATAGGACCCATCTCTCTATTTATTTTATTACCTACCCATTGTTTATACAAGTTGGAAGAGAGAGTCCACTTGGGTTTAAAGTTTTTGTAATGTATTTGTCCCTCATTCAATCTTCTAAATGCTTTATTTGACGTGTATCAATAATTTTTTTTATAACCAGTAGGCCTTTACAAAACGCAATCTAAATTAGTTGGCCAATGAATCGGATACCAATAGTTAAACAAAAAAAAATAACTTTTTTTATAACAATCTAAAATATAATAACTTGTTTTTAATTTAAATATTATTTGATAAATCATAGGCGGTTCAAAAGTTTACGAGGATCTGTGCAGTTTATTAAATCGAAATAAGGGTTTTTTTTTTATAATATTTTTATCTTAGTAAAAATATATTGTGGGTCCTCTTTAAGGTCATATTTTTTTTTATTTTTCTTGCAATTTATTAAACTAAAATCTTTTATTTTTCCTATAAACATTTAATTCAACTCATTTGAGGCCCCTCATTTTTTGGGGCCCTATGCGGTCGCTCCTCTCGCGCCTGTTCAAAACTCCCACTGTGATAAATGATACACGAGAAATTATTTATTTCATAAGTAGATTAAACAATTATCACATATTGTATATATTTATTTAAAAAAATAATTGGCAACATGTGTTGAGTGAAGCTGTTAACGGTTCCCTCTAAAGAAGCTGTTAGTATAGTTAGATGGTTAGAAGGTTGTTAGGAGGTTATTAGCTCTTAGGATTTTTACCCATAACTGGATTTTAACCTAGAGCTCAGTGTATATATACACTATGCACACATTGTAAATGATATGAAATGAAAATTATTTTCCTTCAAACATTTCTCAATCTTGTTAATATTTCAATATAGTATCATTCGCCTGTGTGGCTTGAGCTTGTCACGAGTTCTTGCTTTTCTGTTTTTTTTTCGATCTTGGTTCATTTTTTCTTTTGCTGTTGTAGTTTACGGTTCTCACGGATCGTTTTCTTTTCTTTTCTTCTTCACAATGTTTACCCATAACTCGATGAGATGAATTTTTTGCTTTGGAAACGACAAGTGTTGCTGACTGTGCGTAGTCATAAGTTCGAGAAGTTGATGACCGGAACGCTGCAGGCTCCGTCCGAAACGATTCGAGCTGCCGATGGCACAACCACTCCGAATAAAGAATATAAGGATTATGTTGCCCAGGATAGTGCTCTTGCTTCTTAGTTGTTGTCTACAATTAGCTCGCATCTCCTTCCTCAATTCGTTGGAGCTGAGACAACTGATGAGGTATGGACCACGATGCAAAAGTTCTTTTCTAATCGTTCCACTACATCAGTGATGAGCTTGCATTATAAGCTCCGATCCATCAAGAAAGGGGATGAGACGATGCGTGTGTATCTCACTCAGATCAAGGAGGTTTGTGATGCCTTGGTTTCTTGTGGGAGTGCGATATCAGATGTCGAACAGGTGGCTAGTATACTGAATGGTCTCCCTAAGAATTATCAACTGTTTATGGCTGTGATAACAACAAGTAAAGAGACTGTCTCAGTTGATCGTGTTAGATCCCTGTTGATTGATGCAGAAGCTCAGATTGCTGGTTTCAATGCTCAGAATAATGATACTTTGCCTCTTAGTGTCAATATAGCTCATGGGACTGGAGGTACTAGTGGCTCTCGTGGTCAATTTGGATATCATGGTGGTCATCCTCAGAATTCTCGAGGATCCTATGGTCAGAGAGGACACTGTAGCCAACAATATATAACTGAACTGGAAGGTCCAATGGTAGATGACGTGGTGATGGTCGTTTCAAGATCCAATGCCAAATTTGTGGCAAGATTGGACATTTGGCAGGGCGTTGCTGGTATAGATTTAATGAAGACTTCAATACTGATGTTGATCAAGAAGATGATGGAGTAGGAAATGTGCAACTTGGTGCCTATGATGAACTAACATCGTGTGCCTGTGATCAAGAACAACCTTAAGCAAATGTTGCCTCTGCATCTCATACTTCTTGGATTGCTGATTCAGGGGCCACGCACCATGTAACACCTAACTCAGACAATATGCTTCACTCTTCCAGTTACAATGGTCCAGGTAAAATTGTAGTTGGTAATGGGGTTAAACTTGATATTGCAAGAATGTGGCAGTCTGTTCTTTTATCTTCATTTCCTTTTCGCAAGCTTCTGTTGTCTAATCTTTTGCATGTGCCATGTGTAACTAAAAATTTCCTTTCAGTGTCTAAGTTTGCTAGAGACAATGGCATTTTCTTTGAATTTCACGCATCGAGGTGTTTAGTTCGTGATAAGAAAACATGCAATGTGCTGCTTCAAGGAGTTGAGAAAGATGGTCTCTATCAATTTGTTGTTGATTTGATTCAAGATGGTGTAAATGTTGGTTGTAATGTGGTTGAACAACAAACAAGTGATGTTAGTGTAGGCGGCATTTATGAACTGTGGCATAGACGCCTTGGGCACCCTGCTCATGATTGTCTAATGCAAATCTGTAATGATACAAATGTAAAGTTCTCATGCAAGTTTAATAAAATTAATTTGCCTATGTGTGTAGCATGTCGAATGGGAAAGAGTCACGAACTCTCCTTTTCTCCATCCACTACTGTGTATGATAAGCCATTTCAATTGATATTTTTTGATCTCTGGGGGTCTGCACATGTTGTTTCAAATGAGTTTCGTTACTATGTGACTTTTGTGGATGATCATACAATGCATACATGGTTGTATATGCTTAAGGATAAGTCCCAAGACTTGCAGGCATTTCTTTTGTTTCACAAGATGGTTCAGACACAATTTGATGCTAAAGTGAAGGAGCCTCGAGAGCAGCATTTGGTAGCTGTGAAACGTGTGCTGAGATACTTGAATGGAACCTTGGATTATGGCTTGATGTTCAAAGTTGCTGCAAGTGCGTGTGCTATAACATCGTTTGCATATGATGATTGGGGTGCTAATATAAGTAACAGGAGGTCTATCTCAGGTGGCTGTGTTTATCTTGGAGGAAATCTGGTTGCATGGAGTTCAAGGAAGCAAAGGACAGTGGCACGTTCGACAACAGAAGCAGAATACAAAAGTATTGCAGATGTTACATTTGAAGTAACTTGGATTAAAGCTCTCCTAGAGGATATGGGATTTGAAAAACTAAAAGTCCCTGAAGTTTGGAGTGATAATACCAGTGCGATAGCCATCAGTGCTAATCCTGTGTATCATTCACGCATCAAGCATATGAATTTAGATGCACACTTTGTTCGTGAAAAAGTGGCAACGAGACTGATAAAGGTGTGCTATGTTCCAGCTACATATCAGGTTGCAGATGGCTTGACAAAATCGCTAACCAAGCCTTACTTTTGTGATTTTCGATCAAGGTTACAAATAGTTCTTAAAGGAGAACTCGAAAACTGGAAGAGCAAAGAAAATATTGAGTGAAGCTGCTAACGGTTCCCTCGAAAGAAGCTGTTAGTATAGTCAGATGGTTAGAAGGTTGTTAGGA
Source organism: Hibiscus tridactylites (assembly GCA_958450335.1). Lineage (NCBI taxonomy): Eukaryota > Viridiplantae > Streptophyta > Magnoliopsida > Malvales > Malvaceae > Hibiscus > Hibiscus tridactylites. The sequence goes on along the minus strand of OY288273.1, from coordinate 15,267,782 downwards.
GGTTATTATATCTTATGGTTTTTACCTAGAACTGGGTTTTAACCTAGAGCTCAGTGTATATATACACTATGCACACATTGTAAATTATATGAAATGGAAATTAGTTTCCTTTAAACATTTCTCAATCTTGTTAATATTTCAATAGCATGTAACAATTATATCTTTCAACTTACAACTTTTTCTATTTTAATCATTTGGATTATGTGAATTTTGAGATATTTTCACATCATTAAAAAGAACTAAAATGAGTTAAAAATTCACGTTCAAGGACTAAAGTAGACAAAATGATTGTTCAAGGATTAAGCTGAAAAATATCAATTTAAAGGCTAAAAATTACTTTATCTTTTTATATTTTACTTCTCTTATGGGAGAAAGTGGAACATAAAATTAAAGAAATTTGTTTTTATATGCCATCAATCTACTCAAAATATAATTTGAAGATTTATCAGTACAATTTGATGATTGAGAACATAGATAGAGGTAAAATTTTATGTTAGGAGACGAGTTTATAAAATTTTAAGAGACGAAATTAGGGTTTCAATAAAAAATATAAGTATAAATTTTTTTAATAAATTTTAAAATCATATATAAATTTAAATTTTTTAGTGGAGGCGACTATTCTCTCCAGCCTCTCTTTATGTCCATCTAGAAAATATTTGTGGAATTGATGGTTGTCATTAGTAGGATTATTAACAAATGTGCATACTACTTAGTTCCCTGACATTTTTCAAAGTTGAGGAATTTGGTTCTTGATGTTTCATCATAATTTTATCCTTGGCAAAGTAAATTGTAATTTCGATAAAAGAATTTATGTTCAGACTTTAGAGGCTACATTGTTGAGAGCAGGAATGGAGTCATGATCAAATGACAAGAGGGTTCAAATTATTTAATTTTAAAAATATAAAAATTTATTAAGTATTTAAACTCAAAATTGAGAGGCAATGTCTAATTTATCTAATATTTAAATTTATAGGCACTTAAATTATCATTAGACCAAAAAAAACTAAAGTGACCCAGTTAAAGTTATAGAGAATTTAATTAATTCAAAAAATAAATTTTAGTATGAATTTCTAAAATATTGAGGAGACCAACTTAAAATTTTTTAAAAAATAAAAAAATTATTATGAAAATTTCAAAATTTGGGGGGTGAACTGGCCAAATCTCCTTTGGGCCAGGCTTATGTCGTCTTTGATCGATAGAGTTAACCACGAACCTCGAACATGAAAGATTGAAAAAAATGGTAAAAGACAACCTACAATATCTGGTTCAACAACCTGTATGCAAAACAGGGGAAGAAAATAGTAGCAGAATCAGACCATGGCATTGCCAATTCAAAGCTTATAATTCCATGCCTATCATAACTCTGCATCGGTCCCTGAAACATAACTTGGGATGGTATTCTTTTTCATCTGTTGCTTTTGTTGATGTTTTTGGCCAATGTCTCATTTTTTTTGAAATTGAATCCACAAATTTTATTGAACGAAGAAATATTTGAAAATACAATAAAAGTTTATCACTGAATAAACAAGCACCTAAATTCAGACACAAACCTAAAAAATTAAATTAGCGGCTCTAGATCATAAAAGGACCATACAAGGAACATGTAATAACCTAATACAAAGACTCAAAACAAAAGACGAATACAAACATCCCCAAATCGATGATGATGTGTAAAACCATCAACAAACAACATTAACAAATACATATTACAGTGAACGTACGTTGACAATATGGTCATTACCATAACTTAATCGCGAATAAACGGTAGATGTAATCGCGTATCCAAATCTGATTTAAGGGCCCGAGACAGGGAAATCAACAACATAATGAAAGGAGCGTCATCTTGATCAGTCGTGGCAACGTCCGATCCAACCCTGATAAAAAAATAAATAACAGAAAAACGTGCCAAGTGGCAGAAAAGCGTTCTAAGAAGCAGAAAGATATACCAAATGGTAGAGAAAAGCATGTCATAAAGACATATGTACTAAATTAAAAAAAACAAAAATCAAAAAAATAAAACAAATAGATAAAAAAAAGGTGGCCGACGGTCGATAAATAACTTTAAAGTTATTGCCGTCGCCGACCTATTTATACAAAAATTGAAAGACGACGACACTAAAACTCTAAAAGAGAAAAGAAGAGCGGCTTTCTTTTTCTGGTTTTTGTTTTTCTTAGAATCAAAAAGGGACTTCCTATTGAATTAATTTAGATAAGCAATATGCAAAATGTGGGTTGATATACTGGGGTTGATAATAGTTTATGGCGCTGTTTGATAAAGAGAGATTTGGGTAAAAATTAGATGTTTGAGCCATAATTAAAGGTTTGACCAGTCAAATCCGCTAATATTGTTGTTTGGTAAATAATAGATTGAAAGAGCGAATTGGGGTGAAACCGCTAATTTTGAAAAAACTCATAATAGGAGCTTTTTGAGATTAGAGGTTTGATATTAGAGTTGTAAAGACTCTTTTACCCTTATCAGTTACCAAAAATTTCAAAATAACCTAAATTAAATATTTCCTCACCCTATTTATAAGCTAATCCTATTTACTTTTTTCTTTTTATTATCACATATTTATATGTGTATTTAAATTTATTAATTAAATTATATTAGAATAATTATATAAATAATAAATTAATATATAAATCATTTGAATATGTTTAGAAAAATTATATTAAAAATAATTTTATAGATCTAATTAATAATAATTAGATACAAAATATTGATAATTAATAAACTATTCAAACAAATATTGAATATAAACATGTCCTTATATGTCATTTTACTTATTTAAATAATCTAATAGCTATCAGCTATCAGTTAATTTTACCAAACACTTTTGTACAATCAGCTAATACAATCCGCTAGTCAAATCAGCTAATGCAATCCGCTATCCGCTATCCGCTAATTGACAAACAATACATATACGTTACTATAATTTCATTTCATTTTCCATAAGAAATATTCGTAGACGATTTATTGAAATAACACAATATAGATATACATTTCCTCCATGAAGTCACGTATAAACGTACATGGTTTGATAGATAGAGTTATCCTTATAATCCCAAGTATAAAATGTCCAGTTCTTCCACTGCTTATACGTAAGTTCAACTGGTACATTTATTTATTCTAGACAGCATGCCGGTTGAATTTTATGAAATCTAAATAGAGAAATAGTTCAAAAGAAAATAAAATTTAACAGAAAATAACAAAACACAAAAAATCTAAATAGAAAAAAGTAAAAATAATAAAATATTTGACCAGCAAAACAAGTCCAGTGGGTGGCCAAACAAGGGTAAAAATGAAACACGGGAGAAATAAAAGTAGAGAGCAAGACTTCTTGTCTTTATCCACCTACACCTTCAAGATCGCTTCATGATTGAAGTATAAGTGAGTGGTGAGCAAAACCAACAATTTTGGAGGTTGCTTCGCAAAACGATATGATTGCATTGCCAAACGAACCACAAAAGTAGGGATGACAATATAATTCAAATTTGATTCGAGTCCGATTTGATTCGAAGAAAAAAAATTCAATCCAAATCCGATTGAAAAAGTCCGAATCTGAATCTAAAAAAAGGGTCTGAGTCCTAATAGGAGGTGGATCGAATATGGGCATTGTCGTCATCCAATCCGAATCTGATCTAAATCCATATTCGATCTGAGTCCGATCCATATATGAATCCGAATAAAAACATTTAAAAATCTTAGATTTAATATGTATATATATTGAAATCCCAATTAAGTTGAATTGAGATTATGTATATTAATATAGATATATATTAAAATCTTAATTAAGTTAGAATTATGATTATATATATTTAATATATATATATATTGAAATCTAAATTAAAGTTAAATTAGGATTATATATATTAATATATATATTGAAATCTTAATATAAGTTGAATTATGATTGCAAAGGCTATATGTTGAGATATGTGTTTTGATATAATATTTGAAAAATTGCCTTGGACTAAATTATAAAGATTTCAAAATGTTTTGTAAGTCCAAACAACTTGAAAATATATTTAAGGGTTTTTACAAGGCTTTGGAATGGTTTAAAATGTGTTTTAAGTAGCTAAACTCGCGTTTTCAAAGTCACCGTACAGATACGGTATACACCGTATCGATACGCCTTAGAATTTCAGCTGTAAAAAAATTTCAGTAGCCAAAACTCGTACTGATACGGCCTGGCTGTACCGATACGGAGTAGGGCCGTACCGATACGCTATGAAGCGTATCAATACCCTTTGTTTTATTCCAACGACTCTTTCAACTACCCCAACAGTTTGATTTCAACGACTTTTTAAATGATAAGCTGTATTGATACGCTACAAGTCGTATCAATATGCTAAGGTTATTTAATGCTCAACGGCTCTTTCTCAAAGAGACCGTATCGATACGGGCACCCTGAGTATCGATACGCCCTGCACCAGAACAGGAAAATGAGCATGGAAATCAGCCTTTATGGCTCCAAAACATCTCCAACGGTCTACAACGGCTAGCAATTCAATTTGGAGTATAAAAAGGACCTTCAAGCATATATGGAAGATTAATACATCAATTATCAACAACATTATGATCAAGATTAAGTCTTAGTGCTTAAATTGTCATTTCTTGTATAGACAAAGCACTTGCGAGCTAAAATGTCAATATATGCTCAAGTGTTTAGGTTTGAGTGAGAGCTTAAAGAGTGCAAACAAATACATTGTGAGAGGAATTTTAGTTTGCTTATTTTATTTCTCTTGTAAAGAGTGTTTGGTTAATCTTGAGTAGAAAGATTAACCGTTTGTAAGGGTTTCCTCCTAATCCTAGAAAATGTAACGAATCAATTAGCGAATTGGTTGAAAAATTCTTAGTGGGGAAGCTAAGGTAGTGGATGTAGGCTTTGGTTAGAAAGCCGAACCACTCTAAGTCACCGTGTCTTTTAATTTTTCGCCTCCACCACCGATCACCCAATTAGCTCAACTTCTTCACCACTTGGCAAGTTTAATCGGTTGTAGGAAATCAAGCCTATCAAGCCTAACACTATATAAAGGCATGAGAGATCCAACAGTCATTAATGCTTTTTGGGAAGAAAAAAACCTCTAAATAGTTTAGAGAGTTTTATATGTTCGTTTCAATTGGGTGAACTACGTAGAGGTTGGAGCGTTATCGTTGCGGCTTAGGAATCGACATCATGGAATCGTGATTGGGTATCTATCTTCTCCAAATTCAGAATTTCAAATTTTAAACATGTAATTCTTCACCCTTAATCACCCTGATTCGTTTGATGAAAATTATTTGTTATTTTTATTTAAAGATATTTGTTAGAGTTGTTGCTTTAAAAAAGTAAAAAAAAAATAATTGGATTCGGACTTTCGGATTTGGATTTTAGATATTTTATTAAATCGGACTCGAATTTATGTAATCGGACTTGAATTTTTTTGGCGGTCCGATTATTAATTGGATTGGACTTGGACTTTATAAAGTTTTATCCAAGTCCGATCTATTTCCATCCCTACACAGAAGGGGATCAAACTACAAAAGACCACCGACAAACCGCAGATCAGAGCCGAACGTCATAAAAAATATTTATGAACGCAAATCTACTACAACGGTAGAAGATAACGTGCCATAAGGCAAAAGCGTGCTACAAGACAGAAAAAAAACATGTCACAAAGGCAGATAAACAACTAGAAATAAAAAATAAGAAAAGACATGAACTAAATATATAAAAACAAAGGAGATTGAAATATCGATGGTAACACCAACCTCAGCGATTAACACTAAAATTGGTGTGACCGTCGACCAACCAATGGCCTCCAACTATTACATTTATTTATTTATTTATTACACAATCTGTTGAGATATTTATTTTGATGTAACTCAATGAAAAATGTTTTTAGACTTGAACAAATATTACAAAATTAATTCAAAGCCCGTTCATCTTGAAAATTACAAAGGTTTTTACTCAAACAATTATTTTTAAGTATTTAAAAAGTCCCCAACGGCTAATTTTTTCATTCCACACTATAAATACAAGTCAATGACACTTGAAGAAGGTGAGGATTGACATTCAAGCTTAAAGATCAAGAGAGTAGAATTTTTCATTGTTTATTTTTTTTTGTAATCTCTTGTTATTCTTTAGTCCAATCATAGTGAGCTAAAAAGTGTAAACACCCGCCTAGGGAGGTAATAAGTTTACAATGTCAAGATCTCATTGTTGAGAGATATGTTCTAGTTGATCCTTGTAAAAACTAGAGAGAGAATTCTATCTTAGCTCGTGAAAAGATATGATTGTAAGGTTACCTCTTGAACCCGTAAAAAGGGAAGAATTCATTGTTATTGTATTGGGAAATCCTTAGTGTGAATGCTAAGATAGTGGATGTAGATCTGATTAGAAGGTCGAACCACTCTAAAATCGACCGTGTCAAATTGTCATTTTTTTTACAGTTTTTGTTTTCCCAATTTAAAAGAAATCTCTACACCTTTCATCAGAGCTATTTTCGGTTGAAGACATTGAGCATATCACAATGTCTAAATTAAGTATATTCTCAATATTGTACCTTTAAATATATTCAAACTCATATGTAGCCCTAATTTTTAGAGTTTTCTCTTTGGCTTATAGTTTTTTTCTTTTTCTATTTTTTTTATTGTTCTTTGCTTGTGACGACGTCACTAATCTTAGTGGTGATTGTCAGCCGTCAGCGATCCATCGTTTCCTTTACTCTTTTTTTTTTTTTATCTTTTGTCCTATTTTCTTTTGTTTTTTAGTTTTAAACAAATAACTCTACCATTGTGACAAGCTTTGCTCTACTTTTTCGTACACCTTTCTTTGTCTTTTTGCATGCTTTTATTTTATTTATTAGCCTTTGGCCGCTTTTTCATTTGATTTTTCTGTTAGGATTGAATTTGATGTCGCCACGACTGATTAGATGACGCTCTTTTGATTATTTTATTAATCTTCTTGTTTGGACCCTTGAACTGAATTTGGATACACGCTTAGAATTATCGTTTCTTGTTCACGATTGACTGTGGTAATGACCATGTTGTCAACGTGCCTTATTGAAATATGCATGTTTATGTTGTTTGTTGATAGTTTTATCTTTCATCGTCGACCTTTGGTGATAAATTGTATCTATCTTTTGTTTGGAATCTTTGAGTTGGGTTTTTTACTTTTTCCTTATATGGGACACTAGTTTTTTTGTTTCAATGGTTATAAGAATATGTCTGAATTAGGTGTTCTTATTTATTAGGATGTAAAATTTTATTAGAATTTTGGATATATCCTCATTCAATAAAACTAACGAATTTCAATTTAAGAAATATACATTCAAACTCATGATATCTAACAAAACGGTGAAATTACCAAATATTGTTGTCCATTTTTTTTCCAACAATATGTACTCACCACTTTATTTCCAATAATATGGTGATTTACTGTAGCATCCAGAAGTTGGATTGCTTTCACCCCGTTTTTGAACAATATTTTTCTAAAAAATATTAAAAAATTGAGGTTCAAGTCGTCCTCCATTGAAATGTACTTATCCATGCACACTACTTGTGAAAACACTGTTTGAAGTCGGGTTCCAATCTATTCGACTTCAGTATTTTAATATTATTTTACAAAACACTATTTAAAGTTGGATTCCAATCTACCCGACTTCTGATTTTGAACAGTAATATACCACATTGTTGGAAATAAAATGATGAGTGTCACATTGTTGGAAAAAATGGAAAAACAATATTTGGGTAATAACTCCCTAACAAAACTAATCAAACTAAAATTCAGTTGATAATATCTATTGACAAATCATGATATTAGCATAAGGATGACAGTAATACAAGGTCTATATGAAAAAAAATCTTATGTCATTTCCATGCCTTAACACTAAAAAATTAAATTCTAAGTTATAGACCTAAATTTTAAATCTTAAACTTTAAACCTTATTTTTAAAAAAAATACATTTTAACATTAATTTTATAAACCCTAAATATTAACCCTAACCTTAAACATTAACATCTAAACCGTAAATCTAATTTTTTAAGAGGAAGGCATGAATAAATGCAGAATCCTTTCATTCCGTCTATACCTCAAACTAGACCCTTGCCTTTACCACCTGAAAATGCCTTATAAGCTTCCAAACCCTATTTTTAATTAATACAATAATTTATAATTCCACCCAAAACAAGCTCTTTTTAGGTTTTGGTGTTTTATAACAGGAAGAAAGAAAAAGACAGAAAATACCAAAGTCGGAGGGTATGCATTTTTTTATTAAGATTATTCTTGTACACCACAATATAATTGTAAAAAAATTATAATTAATACTTCAATAATTGCACTCACATGTAATTATAAGAAATTTTAATTCATTGGACATGACATGACTGATAAAGTGTAATTACATTATAATTTTTAAGTCATGTTTGATAGTATAAATTATAATAAGCTAAAAATCTATAGTAATATTAATTATAAAATTAAAGAGTGTAATTATATGCATGATTATACAGATAATCAACTGTTCTCTTAAGAATTGAAGAATATAATTAAAACAAATTACAAATCATATTCTATTACATTCGATAAAATTCACGAATTACAATAAATATTTAAACATACCATAATATATAATTATACTCAAACAATTTCGATTACACAACCACTTTAATTGAAACAGATAATAAAAGCAAAATACCATATATTTTCCTCTTCCAAATCAACTGAGATATTTCCCAGACATTGCTTCCTCTGAGAGCTCTCTCTTCCTTTTTCTAGAATTCTTAACATTTTTCTTCTCACCTGAAATCTATTTTAAATATAGGTAAACTACTCCGGTGAGCACCAAATTTTAGGAGTGTGTCTATTTTAATCTTTAAACTATCGAAGTCGTCAATCAGACCACTCAACATTTTAAATTGACCTATTTTGACTACCACCGTTAAAAAACTAACGGAGGGGTGTCATGACAGTTAATAAAAATTTGTAAAATTACACATTTAATCCTATTATTTATCTATTATATCAGTTTGGTCATAATTTTAATTTATTTAATAAAGAGAATAACTCCTTCCTTCAAACCCTAGCAACCGTCGAGTTTAAAACACCATCAGGCCACCATCTGGTGGCGGCTTCGTTTGTCGTCACCAACAACGAACTCCTCTCGCTACGCTCTTCCTTTCCCTTGCATTGTCTTTATCGGGGATGATCGGAATGTCTCGAAACGAAGCCAAAATCTTCAGCCTCTTAAGGTGTTGATTCGCCACTGTCCACCGTCGGATATGCTCGAAATCGAAGTATACCGCTTCCCTTACCGTGACACTTCAGTTCACCATTAAGATTGTCGGCCAGAGACTCCGATCGTCGACGACCGAGATAATCGAAACAATATTCTTTATTTCTCTCACTGTTGATGAATGTTGTTTGATGGTTTCAAATTAATTTTGGGTTAAGGGGATAAGAATGGCTTTTGAGGCTGTGGTGATAAAGGGGTTGCTGTTAGTCGGTGGTGGTCATAGAAGTTGGCTTGGTGATGTTTGAAATGTATAGCAATGGTGATTGAAACTGTGGGTTGGTGGTGAATTGTTAAAAATGTCCTAAACGTGTTTGGGGTGTAGTTTATTTGAAACCTATTAAATGAAAACATCAGTATATTTGAAATAATTAAAAAACTTGGCTTAGTGGTAGAGTGGGTGATGTTGTACTTGTGGTTGTAGGTTTGATTCCTACATTCTCATTTGCTTAATTTTTTTATCCAATCAAGTGACATGTGTCATCATCTGATTGGGTGAAAATTATTAAATAAATTAAATTAAAAATTAGAGTAAATTCGTTCAATCAGGTGGTGACATGTGTCGTCATTTGGTTGGTTGGTTAATTTTATTGAATTAAATTAAAATTATGACCAAATTGATATAATAGGTAAATAATAAGAATTAAATATGTAATTTTACAAATTTTCATTAACTGCCACGTCGCCTCTCCGTTAGTTTTTTAACGGTGGTGGTCAAAATATGTCAATTTAAAAAGTTGGGTGGTCTGGTTGACGAGTTCGATAGTTCAGTGGTCAAAATAGGTACACCCCCAAAGTTCGGTGGTCACTGGAGTAGTTTACCCTTTAAATATTTACTACACTCTATTATAGCAGATGGAAATCCTCTGCCCCTTTTCCGTGCCCCTCCTTATGCCCTACGCTTAAAATTAGGTTTAGGGTTTAAGGGTTTTAGATTAACGTTTAAGGAATTTTGGGTCGGTGTATTTTTTAGGGTGTAGAGTTTATAATTTAAAATTTAAGGTTAGAACTTGTAATTTAATTTTGTAGTATTTTTATTGTTGGGCATAAATAATAACACCTAAAAGTAGCAAATAATTTTTATCCCTATTACAGCACCCTGCTACTGAAACTTTCACTATTATTCTTCCTCTCTCACCCTCAAAATCTATCTGTAAATCTTTACACACATATATATAGAGAAAAGGAAAGGGTTAGCTTCCCAGTTGCTGAGGTTTTTTTACCCTAAAATATACTCATATAATATCTGGTTCTGTTGCAGAGTTGTTCAGACAAGCAATCCATGGCCAGACAGTGACTTGGAGCACAACCCATCATCTCTTCACGAGATTTTGTTTACAAAGCCTTTTGTTCTTTCTTTCTTGGAGTTATCTTCTTTCCAAGACATGTTTCCAACAGCTATGTCCAATTCCACTTCTTTGTCTGAGGAAGTTAGTGTCTCTTCTATTACAACTACAAGGGTTCAAGACTCAGGTAGCTTGAATCATGTTCTTCCAACCATTTCCCCTCAGCAGCCGCCACAAAAGGTTAAGAAGAAAAGAAACCTCCCAGGGAACCCAGGTAAGATTTTGTTCCCATTATCCTTAAATGTAGTATCCGAATTAGTTGACTAATGAGTCAGATACTGGTAATTAAAAAAAACAACGCTAAACACGAACTATTCGTGTTGTTTGCAGACCCGGATGCCGAAGTGATCGCTTTATCACCCAAGACGCTATTGGCGACCAACAGATTCGTATGTGAAATCTGTAACAAAGGTTTCCAGAGAGATCAAAACCTGCAGCTCCATAGGAGGGGACATAACCTTCCATGGAAACTGAAGCTAAAGAGCAAAGAGATGAAGAAGAAAGCCTACGTTTGCCCCGAGCCTACATGCGTTCACCACCACCCTTCGCGAGCGTTAGGCGATCTCACCGGCATCAAGAAACACTTCTGCAGGAAACACGGGGAGAAGAGATGGAAGTGTGAGAAATGCTCAAAGATCTATGCTGTTCAATCGGATTGGAAAGCTCATTCTAAGACTTGTGGAACCAGAGAATACAGATGTGATTGTGGAACCCTTTTCTCCAGGTATGTAGTAGTATTTCTTTGTAATCAATAAAAAAGTTCAAATTTTAGCTTAAACTGCGATGACTAAATCTTAAAATTTGTTAAAATACAGGGACTGAATGCATATTTTGAGCTATATTTTATATATGGTGAAATCCAGTTTTGTTTCTATTTGTTGTTCTCTTACACGAGAATGGTAACTGGTAAGGCCATGCAGGGAATATATCTGGAACATAAATGTATGGCAGCGACATGTTTTCGTGTTGTCGTAGTGGAACACCATTAATACAAATTGTCTGCATCTGTCTTATATATGGTGACCTAATTGCGTGAGAAAACTGAAAGCAAAAACCTTTGAAATCTGAACCAGACCACATCTTCATATTATCTAAAACATAACAAAAGTTCTTATATATATATATATATATATATATATATATATATAAAAGAAAACATGTTTTTCCTGTATTGGAGTGGACTGCGGTCTCAAAAGCAATGATGATATCCAAGTAGAAGAAGAAAAAGCAAAAGAAATTATGCCTTTTGGATTTCATGGTACAATTGAGAAATCTTTTACAAAATTTTATTTCATGTTAGCTTGCCATTATCAACTCGATCGCAGAGATGGTCATGATCTAAAAACTGATGAAATCTGCAGAAATATCAGGGGATTATTTTGTTATTTTCCCTTTTTTTTACTGTACATCATCATCATCATCTTCGTGTTTAGATTGCATATCTTTTGTTACATGCATGATTCATGAAGCTCTAGTTTCCATATATAACACAATCCATCATAATTTTACTAAATTCATGAAAACTTGAGCCATCTTTTTGCATGCAGCGCCATACGCATTGATTAACATTTGACCAACAAATATATTGTTTATTCAATTTATGATTAATCCAATGCGCATGCACGATCCTAGGGTTTTGATTTTTATGGTTCTTTCTTTGTGAAAATTCTCCAGGAAGGACAGTTTCATAACTCACAGCGCTTTTTGCGATGCATTGGCTGAAGAAAGTGCGAGGTTCTCAGCCAACCAACTTTCCTCCCCCGCCGCCACCACCGTGAATCCTCCTCTTTTCCCTTTCCAGACTCATATCTCTTTCCAGCAATGGCGGGAACCTACTCTGACCTCTAACCCTAACCCTAATAATAACCAACTTCATATCAAGCCTTGGTCTCATCATTTCGTTCCATTCTTCCAAGATCCAGCTCCGCCGCCTCCGAAGCTCGGCATCGTCTCACCCTTCCGGAACCTCCATGTTAGCAATGACGTCGTTTCCTCCAATGTTGCCATGTCGGCCACTGCGCTCCTTCAAAAGGCTGCCACCGTTGGGGTGACCGCAACACAGATAAACGACGGCGGCGACAACAACAATGGCAACATGACGAGTTATGTCTCATCGGAGTTCTCCGGTTTCGGAGCCGGAAACCTATCTGCATGGCAGAAGAGTAGCGACCATTTCACGAAGGATCTTCTAGGTTTGACCGGAGACCATCACCATCATGGTGGTGGCGATGGGGACGTTAACGTTAGCATGAACGTGAGAGAGGTTCTAACGTGCGCTGGAGGGCTGGAGTTGCAGCAGTTTGAGAGAGACTATTCGCTGTCGAAACCCCATGGTTTTGGACTCGCTGAGCCTGCCTCGGAAACATGGGGCGATTGCTAAAGGCAAAACAAAGGGTCAAATTATGGTTTAATCCCTCTTCTATACTTAAATTTGGGATCTAGTCCTTGTATGTTAATTTGGAATAGTTTGGCCTTTTATTTTTATACTATCATTAGTTAGCCCAAACAATTAAAATTATTCTAGTTAAAACGTCGATATGGAATTTTTTTTAACTTAAAATACATGTAAGCATGGTGAGTCAGAAGTGGTGATTTTAAGAAAAATTGACACTAGTATTTTAACTTGACTAGTTAACGCCCAACAACGTCAGTTATTTGGACAGATTGATGATACGATAAAATGAAATTATGTTAAATTTAAAATGCAATGACTAAATCCCAAATTTAAGTATAGTAGATGGGCCAAAATTAAAATTTGACCCAAATAGAAGTATAGCCTTTTATAATGAAACACTGCTCTTCTCTATGCAAAACAAAAAAGGAAAGAGACAGAGGGGTGCATGATAAAATCCATGGGGATAGCTATCATAGCTATTCTCAAAAGCAAATTTGAGTTTGAATTCCCAAAAAGAAAACAAAAAAGCTACTCCTAGTTTTCTTGCATTTTGTTTAAATTAATTTTCTCTCCTTTCACATCGGATGGTATCCAAATTGGTCATCATGAGAAGTTTCGTTTTGATTTTGCAGATATTTTTTTGGGAAATATATATTTAATAGCTAGGCATAGGTTGATTCAGAGCGGTTGGAGGAGACAATCGTCCTCTTAAAAGTTTGAATTTTATATATAATTTTTTTAATTTTTTATACATTTTCTATTAAAAATTATTTTTATCCCTCGAATTTTATATGCTAGGATACAGTTATATTTTTTTATATAAATTTCAAAGTTTAAATATATTTTTTTGTGTTGATGATATAATTTTATAGTATTAAATTTTTATAATTTCACATATTTTAATAAGCCTCTTAAAAAATTGTATATTTTTTTTATGAAAGTTAAAGTGATTACAAGTAGTATCTGTTCTAAATATAATCTCAATCATTTTACAATGAACGCTCAATCACCCCGCTGCAACTATTGGTGCTCGAACCCGTGATCTTTAGAAACAATAATCGTTCCCTTAACCACTGAGTTAAGTTGGTTCATGCTAAAAAATTGTATATCTAGTATAACATCTTGTATCTTTCTCTAAATTTACAGCTATATAATATATAATCGATAAATCTCCTATCATAATTATATATATATATAGTTTTCTTTTGTCACTTTTAGCTTTCATAATTGAGTTGCACGGTATTGATCGGCTCTGTAAGGGTGTTAATATCCGGGGTATCCGGATTATTATTATTATTATTATTATTATTATTATTATTATTATTATTATTATTATTATTATTATTATTATTATTATTATTATTATTATTATTATTATTATTATTATTATTATTATTATTATTATTATTATTATTATTATTATTATTATTATTATTATTATTATTATTATTATTATTATTATTATTATTATTATTATTATTATTATTATTATTATTATTATTATTATTATTATTATTATTATTATTATTATTATTATTATTATTATTATTATTATTATTATTATTATTATTATTATTATTATTATTATTATTATTATTATTATTATTATTATTATTATTATTATTATTATTATTATTATTATTATTATTATTATTATTATTATTATTATTATTATTATTATTATTATTATTATTATTATTATTATTATTATTATTATTATTATTATTATTATTATTATTATTATTATTATTATTATTATTATTATTATTATTATTATTATTATTATTATTATTATTATTATTATTATTATTATTATTATTATTATTATTATTATTATTATTATTATTATTATTATTATTATTATTATTATTATTATTATTATTATTATTATTATTATTATTATTATTATTATTATTATTATTATTATTATTATTATTATTATTATTATTATTATTATTATTATTATTATTATTATTATTATTATTATTATTATTATTATTATTATTATTATTATTATTATTATTATTATTATTATTATTATTATTATTATTATTATTATTATTATTATTATTATTATTATTATTATTATTATTATTATTATTATTATTATTATTATTATTATTATTATTATTATTATTATTATTATTATTATTATTATTATTATTATTATTATTATTATTATTATTATTATTATTATTATTATTATTATTATTATTATTATTATTATTATTATTATTATTATTATTATTATTATTATTATTATTATTATTATTATTATTATTATTATTATTATTATTATTATTATTATTATTATTATTATTATTATTATTATTATTATTATTATTATTATTATTATTATTATTATTATTATTATTATTATTATTATTATTATTATTATTATTATTATTATTATTATTATTATTATTATTATTATTATTATTATTATTATTATTATTATTATTATTATTATTATTATTATTATTATTATTATTATTATTATTATTATTATTATTATTATTATTATTATTATTATTATTATTATTATTATTATTATTATTATTATTATTATTATTATTATTATTATTATTATTATTATTATTATTATTATTATTATTATTATTATTATTATTATTATTATTATTATTATTATTATTATTATTATTATTATTATTATTATTATTATTATTATTATTATTATTATTATTATTATTATTATTATTATTATTATTATTATTATTATTATTATTATTATTATTATTATTATTATTATTATTATTATTATTATTATTATTATTATTATTATTATTATTATTATTATTATTATTATTATTATTATTATTATTATTATTATTATTATTATTATTATTATTATTATTATTATTATTATTATTATTATTATTATTATTATTATTATTATTATTATTATTATTATTATTATTATTATTATTATTATTATTATTATTATTATTATTATTGTATACAAAAACTTATTTTACTAGTGTTCATATATTATACATAGGGTTTATGTTTTTTAAAAAATATATTATACATAGGGGTTTATTATTTTACTATTTTTGATTAAAATGACAACTTAATTTTTAGAAATTAGATTTTTTAGAAAATTAAGAAAATGGTAAAATAAAATATCTATTTTTAAAAGTTGTTGTATTTTTCAAAATAAAAATTTTAATATGATAATTTTAAAATAAAGAAAAAAAAATTTATTAGGACGGAAAGGAATATCATTAAAATCTCTAAAAGTGTTAGCATTGCCTTTTATCTGTTTTGAAAGAAATTTTTACTAACGAAACAATGTTCAAACACTTTAAAAAAAACAAAATTTAGAAATTTATTGTTAGATGATTTTGGGAAGGGTTACAATATTTTATTGTAATATTAATTTTGATCGAGTTTTACAAAGGTTTACTACGTGGCGATAAAAATGATTATATTTTGATATATGATATGTGTAAAAGAATTTGAGTTATATTTTGATACACAAGCTGTGTAAAAAAATTACACAACTCTTCTATAAAATTTAAAACCTAAATCTCAAATCATAGCATCCTAAAATATAAACCTTGAACCCTAAGGACTAAACTCTAAATTCTAACCATAAACCTTAAATTCTATGCCTTACACACTAAACTCTTAAACCCTAAACCATAACCTAAAACCATAAACCCTAAAATTAAAGGCTTGTGTACACAAGCTTGTGTATCAAAGTATTTTCCAAAACAATTTACACAACCTTTATTTAAAATCTAAATCTTTAATCATAAGATCTTAAATTCTAAATCATACACCTTAAACTCTAAATTTTAAACCCATAATATAAAATCCTAAACTAATATCTAAATTTAACAAGTATGTGTGAACTTTAGTTTACACAAAATTTTATTTTTACAAAACATTTTTGAGTAATAGTTATCTATTTGTTTCTTTTTTAACTTTTTTTTATCAATTTTTTATTCCTTTCCTAAATTTTATAGGGTTTCTGTATCAAATAATAGGTCATCTTTATAAGGAATCGCATTTGACTAGAGATGGTAATTAGGTGGGGAAGATGCGAATGTATTTTTCTCATACTCATTCTCGTTAAAAAAATTTATTTTTTTTATTTTCGCCTCACGACCTGCTATGAATATAAAATTTAAAATCATCTTGCCCCGTGATCTGCAATACTAAAACATTCCTGCCCTATCACTCACGTGAGTCTTGAAATCCACATAATCTCCTTTTTAGCTGCCCCATGACCCATTCATATAATAATTTATTAATATTAGTTAAATAAATATAAATCAAATTTGTTATGAAAAAAGTATGAAATACTTGTCACTTGGATCCTCACCATATGTGTGACATTATTTCAATTGTCATTATTTTTAAAATAATAATAATATACGAAATTAAATTTTGTACAACACAAAAGTTTTGACTAAAACGATACTAAAATCTATTGTAAATGACCGAAAAATAACACAAATAGCATATAAAATAATATTCAAATTGTTGTAACAAATAAATAATATAGAAAGAACTAAAAAGAAAATAACAATGAAAAAAAACCTTTAAAAATAAAGAACAAATACCAATACAATCTAATTAAGATACAATATTAGGAAAATCAAATTAAAAAAAAAAGAATAACATACATATGGTAAGGACTAAAGAGAAGAAAATAAATCTAAGAAGAAGGCTTAACGGAGGACAACAGTAAAAAAATCAATAAACATAAATATTATTTATATATCTATATATAAAGTTTCATAAATATTCAAAGATAAGTCAATATAAATTATTTAAAATTTAACTTCGGTTCAAACTGATATTTTAAAAATTATTTATATATTCGACCTAATCAATGTCAAACTCATTATATATATATATATATATATATATATATATATATATATAACTTCTCATTAATATCTAAAGATAAGTTAATATGAATTATCTTAAAATTGATTATGATCCAAAATAATATATTATTTTCAATAATATTTATACTAACATGTTATAATATTTGTTGGGTGGGTGAAGATGATTCGAGGCAGGTACAAAAGCATATTTACTCCTTCTCCACCACTCACAACAAATTTAATTTTTATCTTCATCCCTACCCCACAACCAGATGTTTACAACTATCCATGCCCAATTAAATACAAAATGAGGCAAATCTCCGTAAAATCTGCCCTTCTAACATCTCTATTCCGTACATTTGACCTTACTTTTGGCCACCTTCTAATAAGTACCAAACCCTTCTTTTCTTTTCTATGCTTTTCTTTTCTTTTACCTTCTGCAGCAACCTCCCCTCAGTCCTAACATTCGCACTACAAATGAACACCTGAAATGCATTTATAAAGCATCTTTCTACCGTGTTGATTCAGGCAATAACTGTAAAAACCTCATTTTCATCAATACTTGTTATTCTCATCTATTAAAAAAATAGAATTGAACAAAATATAGTTACAGGAAAGGGATGCATGGCCATGATGGTATCCACAACTATCAGTCTTTCCTAATAAACTACAAAGGAAAGCCCCCAGCATCAATGCCAATCTCATATATAAAATAATGCATGTTGGCAGGGCGGTCTCTGATGGGAAGCAACATAAGCGCCTGCTCAGGGCTCAACCTTTTACCCGTACAATTTTAATAATTTTTTAAACGATAGTCTTGTAAGTTAGTGGCCGCTTCTTATTGTTTTAGTTGTATTCAAGGTGTTTTTCTAAACAAATCAATGATAATAAGTGTTTGATAACAAAGTATAAAATTAATTATTAAAAATAAATATAATTTACTTTCATTCTACATTAATTCATTTTTTTAATTTTCGCTTAAGACACCAAAAATATCTAAACTGCTAATATTGGTGTCATTTCGTGCGGTTCTATGTATGGGAGAAATTACATGGGGGCTGGCCCCTGCGGCCACCCCTACAGCCCATTGTTTTTCTTAATTTAGCTCATGCAGAATTTCAAGTGATAATTTGGTTTCCTTGTTTTGGTAATATAAGATATTTCTTGTCTTAGTAGTAATGTGTAAATGAAATAAACATACTTTATTTATAGTCAATAAATTAAATCTTAATAGTCATATTTTTTGTTTTTTGTTTTTTATACTTGACTCTGTTAATTTTTAATTTCTAACTTTACCCATGTTCTATGCTACTCGGTTTTATAAAATAATTCAGGACGGACTTTATAAAGTTTTCTATAATTTTTTATTAGATAGAGTTCATAAGGTAAATGCCAGAATTAAAATTCATATCAGATGATAGAATATGAACATCTTTAATCACTCGATCAATTAATGGGTCTCTTATAAAACTTCCTACGAAAAACCATTTAAATTAACCAACACGTTGTTGAGGATGAAGATTACATTTATTTGTCCAATCGGCACCTCTCCCACAGAAGAAAAACTAAATTTAAACGTTTGTTGTACTTGAATTTGAGCAAAAAAAAAATCTTAGCTATGGATAAATAGTGTTTTATGATAAGTTTTCAATACAAACGGGAATTAATTAGCTACCAAAAGCCTTATTAATTATTAAACGAACAAGGTAGGTTACGTAATGGCTATGAATAAATGTATTAATATGTTTACTCACATTCAGCAAAAGAAGCACCAGTGGTCTAGTGGTAGAATAGTACCCGGGTTCGATTCCCGGCTGGTGCATATTTTTGTTTTGCTATTCAAAAAGCAGCAGTGCTCATGATCTTTCGGTCTAGCAATGTTGGTCTTTCTGTCTTCTGCCATAGGAAAAGAATGATCCAGTCAAAATCCAAAGATGATTACTTACCAATCCTTTTGAGTTGGACATCCTTAAATCCAGCCTTTCCGAACCACTCTATATACTCTTCCTCCTTAGGGAAAAGCATCCAAACATCGGCAAAGAAGGAGACAACCAAAATGTGAAGTTTTTCCTCCTTGTTTCAACACCCTGTATGCTTCCTTGATGCCCCATTGAGTACTCAATGCTGAAAATACACAATATACCACATTCCCACATTTCAAAACAATTCATCCATGCAAACCAACAAGAAAATCCACCGTACTCCTACAACATGCCCCAATTGACAGTATAAAGCTACCGAAATTTTACATCTTTTCAAGTAAATAAATAGTCCCAAAAGGGTTGAGAATTATACCTGCCATTCCTTGAGAGGCTCCTTTTGTTTAGCCTTGGCAAGCTGGTGTGGAGATTGGTCGAGGATTGTAACATTCTTAGCATCCACATGTTTAACAATGCCCAAAGTAGTTCCACCATGTCCCTGTCTGGCTGACCTGGCTCCAGAGCATCGCCCCTCATGTCTTGGGTCCAATGACCTCGGTTTATCACATGATCATAGACGATTGAGAGGAATCTGTAGAACCAAAAGGCTTCTTTTTTGTGCTGTATGAATCTTGGCTGTGAAGCTGGCCTCCACGCCGATAAGCTGCACCTCGGGGCTGTCGTTGTTCCTGGCCTGGACATTGGAAAACTTTGGTTGAGTTGACAAAATTTTGTTAACGGACACCACAGGATTCAATGCTTTTATTATTATTATTATTATTATTATTATTATTTGAATTTAGTTTTTATATTAATGCGTTTATTTTTAAGGTTATATGTTGATACACAAGTTGTATAAAAAAATTGCATAACACTGCATATTTAAGTTATAAAATTTAAAATTTAAATCTCTAGCTCTAACACTCTAAAACCTAAACTCTAAATTTTAACCATAAACTTTAAATTCTACGCCCTACAATCTAAACTTTAATCCATTACCTAAATCTCTAAACCCTAAAATTGAAAGGCTTGTGTAAACTAAAGCTTACACAAGCTTGTATATCAAAGTGTTTTTTTATTTATTTTTAAGCGTAAAATACATCCTAGATTACTTATATTTGATACACAAGATGTGTAAAATAATTTACACAACCTTTCGTATTTAAGCTATAAAATTTAAAACCTAAATCTAACCCTAGTACCCTAAAATTTAATCTCTAAATTCTAAATATAAACCTTAAATTTTAAACCTTACACTAAACTCTAAAATTGAAATACTTGTGTAAATAAGTCATATTTTTCTAAAAGATATAATTTAACCATTCTACTAAAATTTTATTACAAACAATTTGATGGACCATTAAAATTGAAATAAACATATAATATGACAATTGACATGATCTAATAACAGTTATGGTAATAGAACGTATACATTTTTATCAATTTGATCATAATTCAATAATTTATATTTAAAATTTTTGATATTGCACCATAATGACACTCTCTTCGACTACTGTCAATCAGCTCAAAACACGACAGATAATGTAGTTCAACAATCACAATTACTTTGCTACTAGATAACCAACAAACTAATTTAATGGGC
The DNA here is from genome assembly GCA_958450335.1 of Hibiscus tridactylites. Classification (NCBI taxonomy): domain Eukaryota; kingdom Viridiplantae; phylum Streptophyta; class Magnoliopsida; order Malvales; family Malvaceae; genus Hibiscus; species Hibiscus tridactylites. The sequence continues at coordinate 15,246,381 of OY288273.1, read as the reverse complement.
TCGCTATAACCCTAACGTCGCCTGCTAATAGACACAATCATTTCACTAATTGAATTTCTAAATACGAATGATTAAATTTATTCAATTATTTTGATGAAATGCACAAAGTTTTGGGGATTAAAATCATTATTATACCAAGCTACATTAAACATCCATTTTAATTTTAATAAGAGGAACCTATTTATAATAAAATATTGATTGAGCGGCTAAATTTAACCTTAAAAATAATCTGTTTATGCTCATTCCCTTCTGTCCTAGTGGCAAAAGTAGATGTTCATCATCTCTTAAGATCCGGGTTCGAGCATCAATAATGTATGTTGTGTGTGCCGTCTTTGAAAAGACTAAAAATATTAAACAGATATTACCTTTCATCACATTAGCATATTAAAAAAATCTGTTTATAATTAAATACATAATTGAGTGATGTGTAGTGCGTATTTGACCCTATTTTTAGCACCCAACTCAAATAGTTAGCTCCTTTGAAAGTGTCATACAAGCCCGAATAAGTTCCCGGTAATATTTAGTTGGGAATTCCATTGTTCAAACGTTACAACTGTTGGATTCATGAAAAAAAAACCCAGTAAAAAAGACAGTTATTTTAAGGTTTGAACATGTGTTCTCTCCTTGAGAGTGTAATGTGTTATGTCATTGCACCTAACGTTAGTTGGTTGCGTCTTAACTTCTTTTGTTAGAACAAAAATCCTTTGTCGCCTAAGCATTTCTCATTCTATGTCTCACATTAAAAAATTACTAAAAATTTAAATTTTAAACTCTAACTCTAAATTTTACATCCTAATCCCTACGTCCTAAGAAATATATCATATCTCTAATTTTTTAAATCCTAACTATACACCTTAATTTTAAACCCTAAATTTACTATTTTAAAATGAGCACAGCATAGTTAGGGCGATGATTTCCATCCCTCCTGTTAACACTTTTACGATCTAAAATCCCATTCACTCAGACGTTAATAAACCAAGGCCACAAATCCATTTCCGCAACTGCAACGGCTTAGAGACAAGTAATTTACAAAGAAAACGACGCCGTCCATGTATGTTACAACAAAGTTTAGAAGCCTCTTTTGCCTACACACTGTTGTACTATATAACCACTTTCTCGACTTCCTTCAATCGTAATCGTGTTCATCTAAACATTACCAGACTCCGAATCCGATCCAACATGTCTCTACCCGAGAACTTGAAACCCGGCGAGGCTTCGTAATAAAAATGCATTTTCTATTCAATTTGATTTATAATTACTGGGGTTAAAGTTTTGATTTAGAGTAATTATTGTGAGTCGATTGTTTCCAATAATGGTGAAGGTTGGATCAAGGACAAGAGATTCCCACCAAACAACATCCTGCTGATGTTGGTCGGGGCTGGACCGGTTTCAACGGTGGTGATCCATATACGATCAGCACTGATGCATCATTAACCGTCCTTGACACCCACGTCTGCACCGCCACGAGGTTATTGACATGGCTCATGCTCGACATTATTTTCTTCGGAAAACCCTCCGTGACCGGAACCACTCAGGGCATGATCACTGGCTTAGTTTGCATCACCCCAGAAGCAGGTACATAAATACTATTAGTGTATGTATTTGCCTACTGAACAAAGTGTAACTTTTGATAATAGGTGTGGTACAAGGATGGGCTGCAATATTGATGGTAATGATGTCTGGTAGCATCCCATGGTACAACATGATGGTCCTACACAAGGTATGGTTTCTGAAGCTAGTCGATAACACGTCGGCGGCCTCGGAGGGATCTTACGGTTTGTTTGCAATGCCGAAGCTCAATTGGCTTTTCTACTCGGTGCCCCAATGGCAGCACTACATCGGTCTTTTCTGTGGACTCAAGAACAAGTGCCCGACGGCAGGGTTCAACTTTCAAGCAATTGGGTATTCAGTTGCTAGGGATCTTGTTCGTGGTGTTCGTCAACGTAGTCGTCACAAGTTCGATATGCTTATTGATACGACTGATGGTTCCGCTGAGATTGGATGAGGGTTTATTATTAAACAACCCTTCCAATCCATTTAACTTCATTCACATCAGAATATAAATTTTTAACCAAACTTAAGAAATCTATCATCTCGTCCCATCAATTAATACTCAAATAATTAATCATATTTATATATTGAAGTACTTTGATTAAATTTCTTATATTAATACACATTGGGGAGGGACTCGATTGAATTATTTTTATATATCAAAGTATTTATCAAATTTCATTACATAATTTCTTTATCTAACACATTTGTTTTTTCCCTTTAATATAATGTTATGATATGAACAGAAATTAATGGGATAATAGAAAGAGACAGCAGTGAAAGGCACTTTGGCAATGTGGGATGGACCTATGTGTCTTGTCTATCAACCACATTAACAATAGAAACTAAAACAACCCATTTTCCCCTTTAAAAATAAAAAAGCACAGCATCTTTCTGCTGGTCGGCGGTCGCCCACCCCAGTTTGGCCACTGTATCGTACAATATTCAAAATAATAAATATGGAAAAGTACATAAATAACACCCTACCTATTTCTTTATTATTGTTTTTTTTTACTTCAACTATTATTTTTAGTAAAATGATACTTAATGTTACGTTTTTATTTTGTTTTAAAACTCCGACCGTTAAAAATTAACTGAGATAATGACGTAGCTTGGTATAATTATAGTTTTAGTCCAGAACACTTATATATTTTATCAATCTAAAACATCATCTTAATTTTGAGAATAAAATTACCGAAAACCTTGTTGTCATTATCATTCTAAAGTGTTTGATTACTGTTGTGAGAGTCTACGCGTTTTGTTTTGTCTCTAGCTGTCGTTGACGTGCCGCCGCAAGCCTTTCCTACTAATTCACTGTCGAGGTCGTATAGTTAGAGTTCTAGAACTCTAACTCTAGTTCAATAAGAAGAAGAAGAAGAAATGAGTAATTTATAATTTTATCCCAAAATAAAAATGATGTTTTAAATGGATAGATTTTAGATTAAATTGATAAGATATATATGTGTTTTGGACTAAAAGTGTGATTATACCAAATCACAACATTATTTTCGTTAATTTTTAACAGTTGAGTACCAAAATAGAATAAAAAATAATGCTAGGTATCATTTTACCAAAATAATAGTTAAATTACTAAAATAATAATGCGAAAATAGGTGAGTACTATTCATATAGTTTTCCCTAATAAATAATACTCTTAAAATATTACAATTCATTTATAATCACGAGTAATCATATTCATTGATTGAGTATTACAAAAGTTTATTATATGAAAATTTTCTTAACCCTATTTATTTTATTTAGATTTATATTTTATATTACTGGACAAAATGATAGTAGTTGATATATATATAATTACACTCGTTATCACGCAATATTTAATTGATAAGTTCATAATCCAATTGTCCAATGATTTGACTTTATTTGCTTAACATTTTTTTTATTTTTCTAACGAGTTATGCTATAGATATTTTTAGTCCACTTTTATAAATATTGTTATTTAAATTGAAATAACTGAGAAGAATAAGTTATCATGTCTGTTCAAACCAAGAATCAGTTGGTCTAATAAAATTACGGACTAAATTTTTTAAACAATGTTAGAAATTTAAATCATAAGGTTATAAGTGGAATAAATTACATTAGCAGAGTCGTCCTAATATTGGGTCTTTGTAGTATCTAATGATTAGATATCGGTAGTTAAAAAAGTTCAGTTCTCGAATAGATCAAAATACAATAGTGGGACTAATCCGTTAAAAATGCACAGTATAAGGACCTTTATAATTTGACCAATCAAAACAATGAAAAGGAATGAAGAAATCAACTAAAGCAAATTTACAGAACAAACCCCGTTAGGAATGTGAAACGTGACGTGCAATGAGAATAGGATAGTCTTTTCAAGGTACTTAGAAAAGGAAAGGGAATTTCGTTATAGAAAGAAGTTATCTATTTTTCACTAATTATCGTAGATCTGATACGATGAAACATTAAATCTTTAATTAAAATAAAATATTTAAATTATAATTTTACTCAAATCACATTAAAAAAAGTCTTCAGATAATAAACAATCTGCAGTACCATTTATGAAAAATTTTAATATTTTGGAACACAGAAAAATGGAAATCAGAAAAAGAAAAGGGTCTTGCAAAGAAAACAAACAGTAAGGAATAGAAGTCGTTTACTGTTTCCGTTTTCGGAGCTTTTAGAGAGAGAGAGAGAGAAAAAACGAAAGCTTTGTACGGACAATTCCAGATCCGTAGGTTTATTGAGAGCTTTGGTTGCTTTTGAATTTGTAATGCGATTCATATTTCTAAGAATATAAGAAGAAAAAAATGAAATGAAAACGAACCGCGTGGTTTTTGGAGCCATTGAATTTTGAATACTTCTGGTTCCAGCAGCCAAGGGAGAGAGCGACCGACCGAGCGTGTAGTAAATGGAGTCCGAAACGGCGTCGTCGACGGATGAACAACCAGCGGCTGCCGGTTCAGCAGCTGACACCAGAGGCAAACATCGGATTCTTGCTCAACTCAAGCGAGTCGAACAAGAATCCAAGTTCCTCGAGGTTAGCTCTTTTTCAACGTTTCTATTCTCTTTTTAGTTAAGATTTGCTCTATATTCCCTCACAAATTTTGACTTTGTTTGAATTTTGATAAATTTAAGGATTTTTTTTAAACGAAGCTTGAATCTTCCGTAAATAAAGTTGTAGAATATATCAGGAAAAGAAAGAGCAGTCCCTTTTGGCTTTTGCGAACTTTTTCACAAGCTTAAGATAATATTAAATATTTATAATTATAATTCCCATATGTGAACTTAGATTATTTGGATTATGTGAACTTAGTGCAACGATTCAAGGCAGATCTTAGAATGTGATATTGGAAAACTGTAATTATTTTTCTTGCAAAATTGTAATTGCTGCACTTGCACAAATCGGCCAAGTCAATTTTAATCAGGTAAATTTGAGTTTTTAAGATTTTCTACTCACCTTGGTTCTGGGTTCATTTCAGGTTCGAATCATTTTGAATTTAGATTGTTGTGTTTGGATTATTTTGATTTGAGGTTTGGGTTTTTCAAGCCATATCATTATTTGTTTGGATCATTCGAAATTCTACTCGATTCAGGTTCAAGTCATTTCGGATTTGGGTTTTCGTAGTCAAATCAGATGGGTTATGTTTAAGGAGTCTCTGTAGGTGGCAAATGAAGTCCCAGATCAATCTTGTTATGGCTGCTCTCTGTAGGGAAAGTGCTAAACTTTCATTGTTTCTTTCCCATTAAGTTCCCTAATTGAATCCTGTTGAATTAATCTTTTTGGCACCGTAAACACGACCCACATCGAACACCTAGCTTTGGTGGGCGAGTCTGCTAATGGAGATTTTTTGCATACACAAGGTCTTGAGACTTGCTTACCACTTGGACCAACCCCGTTCGAAAATTGGTCTTCAATCTTTTGATTCTTCCCATAGTCATTATAAAGAAGTACGACAACATCTAGTGCTTGTTAATATATGTATAATGCCCTTTTGTTTCTATATGCATTCTATGATATAATGCCCTTTTGTTTCAAGGTCGGTAAGGTATTCGAATGATGTGTTCTATCAGTAAGCTGACCAAGAACAGCCTAAACTTCTATCCAGTGAGCATATTAGTGGTGTTATAGGTCATTGATTCACACGCTTGGTATCGTCCGTCTCGTTTTTGTCTATCTTTACCACCTGCAGATGATCAATCCGTGGTCTCTGTATCGATGTGATTTGTTTTGCTTTGAGCAATAAGATCCCAAAAGTAGCCATTGCGCTGAAATGTAGGATGTTACAGTGTAGTATGTCTTATTATTTTCTCTCTTCGTGTATTGTTTTTTCCAGGAAGAGATGGAGGTGCTTGAGACAACAGATAATGTGTCAACATTGTGTGAGGAGTAAGTTTAAGAACTAAATTTTTTCTTTCCTATGAAGTTGCAGACGTAGAAACGAGTTTTCGGATTCTAAATGATCAATCAATTTATCAATATATTTGCATGTTTTCCCCCATCAGATTGCTGCGTAGCATGGAGACCAGATCTGATCCGCTACTTCCATTGTAACTACGATAACCTGTATTGTTCTTGTATTCTCTGGTTTCGATCGAGTTGCTTGTGTTTTCTTAACCTCTAACGATTGGATTTGTTGTTGATTACAGAACAAATGGTCCCATAAACCCGTCGTGGGATATATGGTTTGAAGGGCCTCAAGATTCAGAAGGTTGCAGATGCCAGATTCTGTGATTTGAAGGCAATCTAACATTTTCTGTTTGTTGCCAAGATATGTTGTTTACATAACATACATGTTAACATGTTTACATCTCCCAATTTGTTCAATTGACTCTTGTCCACTTTGTGCAATACCAAAATTTTTGAATGGCTGAAAAATCGAAATGTAATTTTACTTGTTTTCTTCTTTCGATATCAACTGAATTAACCGAACTGACTTATCGAATAAAAAAATAAGAATTTGGATGTTATTTCTCCATCTGAATCTGATCCTTTAGTACAAAACAAGATCGGATCACATAACATGAGCCGACAAAAGGTGTCTCAGCTGGAGTAGGTGTTCCTCGTCTGAAATGTTGAGGGAGAGCTGGGATTCGTTAATAGTTCCTGCTGCTCCCAAGTTAAAGGACCTGAAACATACAATGCCTCCATTGTTGACTTGTAAGCATGAAGCTCTTGTTCATGGATATCGACAACTTTGTTGACGGGGGGACGAGGGTAAGTTTCTTTTTCCACACAAAGACAGGAATGATGATTCGGCACTGGAATGGTCAGGTGTGTTTTCCGATTATTTAGGAGAAATCCGGCCACCATAGTCAGCAACACCATTAAAACTACAGCTAGCAACTGAGAATTGGTCGCTATTTTCAGTAGACTTCAAGCAATAATGTTCAGATTATAAAGAACCATGTTGAAGGCAACAACAAGATAGTTTCTTGAATTCATTCGAAACGATTCATCACGAGTTACACTACACTTCATTGAAAGAGAGACCTAACAAATTCGAACAAAATCGACTCTTTTATATAAACATTTAGAAAAGAGAATGTATTGCAAAAGCATGATGAATGTAGGCCATTTACCTTACCAACCACTTGTTGCCATGCCAAGCCTGCCTAACCCTTAAACTTGATGCATGAAACTCCTTTAGTTGGATGGAACCAAGCAACTTCATGACAAATGAATCATTCTTTAACACCTTTGTGACCTTTCCTATACTCCAGCACCGAACATCGAACACCTCAGCTACATCCCCGACCACCCAATTCTTCCCACAGACGGAGGCAGCGGTCGAACATCCTTCCCTTGCACCTTCTCAACCACCCATTTTCCGTCGCGGTCCGTAAACAGTTTGTACCATGTGCTGAAAAATGTGTAATATTTCCACCTCTGAAATAGCAGATCTTGGTGGACTTCAGCTATAAGACATGGAACCTTGAATTTTAAAAGATGAGATCTATAAACTTCAAGAACTGCATGAAACTAAGCTTATATATACACATAAACAGAGATTGGTGCTGCATGAAACTAAGCTTATATATACCAAAATTCAGATGAACTCATGAAAAGACCAGTTTCAAAACTACTCAAAACATCAATCAGCCCATGTTTTAGCTACTATCAAAAGCACCTAGAAACTCAATTGAGTTTCTTTAGAAGAAAAGGGAAACAAATAAATCAAAGAACTAACAGTTACCCAGAATTAAACATCTTTAAACAAAATTAGTGACCGATGTAGAAATTATTATTGAAAGGGAATTCTAATTCTTTTGAATTGAAAACTTTTTAATTAATTGAATGGGACTGACTTGAGAGTAAAAGTGAAGAAAATGAAAACGAACTAGACGCTGTATAGTTGCGGTCATGACCACATCTTCACGAAAATATGGTTTATTTGCGCTCTCTTTTGATCATTTAAGTGAAAATACTAAGTACTTAACAAGAATTAAGATTAACTTTAATTTTTACATTACGATCACAATTAATTATAAATACAAATAATTTATGTCGATGTAATTATAGAATCATTCATTATAAAGTACAACTGAATTTGATATTTATACTTGATAAACGGTTGAGTTCATAAAAAAAATTTAAAGTGACATCCGTCGAACAGTCGGTCGAGAGTTGATAATTATATCGTGTTCAGTTTAATAATGTTTGTGTTCGGCTCGAATTATTTCAATCGAATATGCCAAAAGTGGGTGAATTGACCTTTGTACAATTGTGGATAAAAAGCTAAGAATTAAAAATTTGACACAATAATTTTAGAGTAATTCGACTTCTAAACCAAATTTACTTCACTATCTTAACTATCCACACTAAGTATTTCTCAAATTCAGTAAATATGCTTTATTTTGAGGACAAATAAATAACCTTACAATCTCCCTTAAAGGTTATACCACAAAACCTTAAACTTTCTCAAAAAGAACACAAATAAAGCAAACTTAAAAGAAACCTCACAAAATAAAATAGTTTGCACAATTAATCACTCACCTAAAACTTAAATATTTGAGCAATTTTAACAATCAAGCACAACAAATGTTTTCTAAAGAAAAATAGACTTTTAAGTACAAAACTTGATTTCTCTACACATAAATGTTGACAATAATTTTTTTATTGTTCCAAGACTCCTTAAAGGTATATTTTAATCTCTCTAATGAGTATGTGGTTGTTATTAGTCGTGGATGTTATTTGAATCCATTGAGAGTGAAAAAATAGTTATAAATGCACTTTTGCAACTGTCTGTATCGATACTCGACCTGTCGTATCGATACTTACCTAAAGAGAAAAGAGCCATTGCAAAATTTTAGGGCATATGTGTACTGACTGGGTGTACCGATACTAACTGAGCATACCTGTACCGAAATTTTTCACTGGAATTTTGAACAACTTCACGTATTGATACCGAGACTAGGATATCAATACTAAAAACTACTTTTTGATCTTAAAGGTGTTTTGAAAGTATTTGATTAAATCGAAAACACGTAGAACTATTTAAAAGTACTTTAAACATATTTTTCAAGGTAAAGTGAACTTCAAATTATTTTTACAATGTTTAAATAAATCTAAAAACATTTTTCTTTAAATTGTTATGTGAAAATCATTATTTCAAAGGTTCACTTGCCATTTCAAATGCCTTCATACTTAAAACATGACATTGAGTTTCACCGACAGCAAAATATTATTTTTTTTTGTTAAACTCTTGATTTTCTGTTTGGTCTCTTAAATTGAGTGAATTATCTATGTGGCTCTCGGCTCATTCTCTTAAATTGAAATTAAGATAAAATTGATAAAAATTGTATAAAAAATAAAGATCAAAAGTGTAATTATATACATTTATTTAATGGTCACAACAAAATTTCTGTTAACTTTTAACGCTAGTAGTTTGATTGCTACCATTTAAATACTTTAAGTAATTTGATTGACAAAATCGATAGTTCAATGATCAAAATAAAATCAACCCAACAATTAAGTGACTATAAAAGTAATTTACCCTAAAATAATCGTACAAAGAAAAGATTAAAAACTTCAACGAAATAACTCGAAAAAAATAAAATATACAAACAAATACTATTGCCAACAATGAAAAATAAATATTATCAACATTAATATAATAAAAGAACATGACATCATGTTGACATTTGTTTTATCACAACATAAATCCGACAGATCTGATAGGGTTATTTTGCCTCCGAGTTTGACCCAAATTAACAAATGTCGCCCCTCGCGTCAAAACGCATTTAATTAGGCCCTCCAGTTCGTACAATGTAGTAAATTAGCCCCTTGGCCAGTGTTGACCGTTACGATGCTGACATGGCAGTTAACTGTGCTGACGTGGTGGTTCAAAATGCTGATGTGACAGTACATTCGTGATGATGATGTGGCAGAGGGGCTGAATTGATTTTGTAAACCGAATTCGAGGGCATAATTGAATTTTTTTCGAGTTCATGGGCATAATTCATTTTAATTGAAAGTTCGATAACTTACTTAATCTTTAAGCTAAAAAAATATAAAAATACTAAAATTTTAAAAATATTTAAATAATATTTAAATACTTATAGAATATTAAAAAATAAAAATACTATAATGAATTTTAAAAATTAAGTAAAAACATAAAATTAAAAATATAAAAATTTATAAATATAAAAACTCAAAATTTTAAAATATATATAAACTATCGGAAAAGTATTCAACTGTTTCTGGCTATGATAAGCCTATTAATATTCCTTGAGCATATTTTCAATGGAATCATTCTTGTATTAAAGTAGAAAAAAAAACAAAAAAATTCCTTCGTTTTTCTACCTCAAATATTAATGAGTATCAATTTGATGTAGAAAAACGAAAAAATTTGAGTTTTATTGTTACTTTAATACTAGGTTGATTCCACTGAAAATGTGTTTAACAAATGTTAATACTCAGACTGAAGAAATTAAAGACTTTTTCGATGAAGTGTTCGATTTTTAATACTTTATAAACATTTTTTAATTTTTATATTTATATTTTTCATTTTTAATCTCAAATAAATTTTAATTTTTTATATTAATTTTTATTTTCAATATTTTATTTATTTTTATTAGGTTTATGGATTTTTTAAAAAAAATTGAAGAATGTTTTGATTTTTTGTGAGAGTTCTCATTTTGCTTATTCTAAAATTATTAGGAACCTAAATGATATTTATGTCAATTTGTTAATCGATTTTTCATATATTCTATTTGTAAAAGTTCAACTTGAAAAATCAAATTATTTATCTAATTTTATTTAAAAACTAAATAAATCGATTAAATTAACTTAAAATTTAAACAAATTATTTATTCTTTTTTAAAATTCTAATAATTTCTTAAATTCTTACTTTTTATAGCTTAAATATTAAATAAGTTATAAAACTTTCAATTAAAAAGAATTATGCCCCTGAACTCAGCAAAAAATTCAATTATGCCCTCGAATTTGGTTTAAAAAATCAATTCAGCCCCTCTGCCACGTCACCATCACACATGCACTAACATGTCAGCATCGTAGACCGTCGCGTCAACATAGTTGATTGCCACATCAGCATCTTAACTGCCACGTCAGCACCGTAATGGTCACCGTTGGTCAATGAGCTAATTTGTTGCAATGTGCAAACTAGAGGACCTAATTGAACACATTTTCGCGCAAAGGGCAACATTGCTAATTTGGGCCGAACTGGAAAAAAAAAACCCTTTAGCCTTATATTTATGTGTTCTAACTTGAAATTTAATCATATTATTAACCATATTTTAATTTGACCTATTTTTTAATATAACTAGAACAAATTTATTTAACTCAAATTTTATTTTACTCGACTCGATTAAAAATTTCAAATTGGATTAAGATGATAAAACATAACTTGCCAACTTAGTAACTCGAAATTTGTTTATTTGATTCAACTCAATTTGTTCAAATACTCACCCTAATATATGGGTTGATTATGTGCCCATATCAAGATGAGAAAACCGACTTGAAGATCCAAAATAGGAGTAGATCAAGTATATAACCAAGTAACCATTAACTTGAGAGGCGACACAAATTCAATACTGAAAAATAAAAAGGTTACAAAAACAAGACTAATACATGCTACAAATGCAAACAAAAACATCCACTATTTTTATTAAAAAATGAGCCTAAACTCAAATTGATACTATTATTGTTGCAACATATTGAATGTTGTGAGTTTAGATGGGTTTAATGTATATTAACCTTCGATTTAACGTATAAACTATCATTATCTTATAAAATAGGGAAGGTTGTCCCACGGGCGGATGCAATGGGGAGCCATATGTATCCCCATTTTTTAAGAAAAATTAAAATTATAGTTTAATTTGTAAGAAAAAAATAATTTTGTATACCTATTTATATAAAAAAAAAGTGTATTAAAATTTTGGACTCCCTTTTTGAAATTCTGTCTCTGGGTCGTCCCTTTTTAGCTTTTAATTGTGTTAGATGGAAATTACTTCAATGCTGGTAAGTGGTACTGGTAAGTAAGTGGTAACCATCTTTTGATTCAAAGATGTCACTTTCTGGGCTGTTGTTTGGGCTTTCTTTTGCAAAATAGCCCTATTAATAGAAAGCATTGACCCAACAATGAGACATATATGTTGTGGTTTGCATTCAATCGTATTAAAATCAGATAAATCAAATCGATTTTATATGAAAATAAAAATAATCCAATTAATTTTTTTAACCGAATGATTTGAACTGACACATATATTTTTTTTTTACTTTTCTGAGATTTATTTACTGAAAGAGTTAATTGTACCATAAATCTTCAAACTATGATTCTCATTTTACTGGTTGTTAAATTTTTAAATGTTTCAATTTCATCCCTAAACCATGCATCTCTTTCTAGATTGGTCCCCAAACTTTTTAAATATTCTAGTTTCTATCCTCAAATTATCGTTTATACAATATCATATTATTACCTAAAACACATTAGTGTTTTATGACAATTAACAATTTTATAATGTTTTTTTATTAACATAAGATGTTATTAGTATATATTTTAATTTGGGAATGAAAGTAGAACGTTCAAAAAGTTTGAGAATCAATTTAGAATTAGAATCATAGTTTGAGGATGAAATTGGAACACTTAAAAATTTGGAGATCAATTAGAATGAAGGTCGTAGTTTAATGATGAAATTGGAATACTTAAAAGTTTAGGACCAATTTAGAAGAAGTGTCATAGTTTGAAAATATGTGGTGCAATTAACTCTTATTATTTTTTTTCAAATTAAACATATATACCATTAATAATTAATTGGATACTTGAATTAAGTTATTTCATATTTGAATATCAAATATTTGAATCTGAATGAGTTTTTTTAGATTGACTTGATAATTTTATATGAGTATTGGGTATTTAAACAAGGGCTGTTATTTTATGCACTGACAGTAAACAAAATACTTCATTAGTATGTTTAATTTTACGTTAAAAATTAAAATCTAAATCTTTAACTCTAAAACTTAAATTTTAACTATAAACCTTAAACCTAATCATGCTTGTGGAAAATAAATTTTTCACCACTAGTATATAGAATAATTTTTTTAAAATAATTGGGTTGGATATAAATTAATAGAAAACTCATATCTTAAAAAAACAAATTAATAAAATTTTAATCCGATAAACACAGTTATTATTAGGAAATTAAGTATAATGAAATGAGGGAAGTTGCATGTTTTCATGGGAAGTGTAAATAAGGTAATTAAATATTGTTTAATGTTTAGGGCATGATTGTATTAGCAACGGATAGCTACATTACTTTATATTTGTTTACTTGCTTCAATGAAGTCCGTTTCCGTTTGCAGAGTTGCAAGTATCGATGAACTTTTTATATTTGTTTGGGGGCAGCTTCCCAAAGCAGGGTGAAAACCAATGATAAACCCCTAAATATTCCTTAAATATGTAGGGCTACCCTAAGCTATGTGACCGTTATGCATATCTTTTAGCATCATTTTAAATTTTATTTTTTTTAAACAGCGCAGAAAAAAATTATTTCTTAACATATCACCCTTAAAGTGTACTTGTTAAATATGTGTGACGAGTTTTGTTTTTTATATATTTTTTATGTGAGTAATGGAGTTTTTAAGTATTAAAGAAAATAAATTTTAATGAAATTCGATATGCATGTCATATAAGATTCATTAAAAATTATCAAAAAAGAACTCGTCAGACATGCATGACGAGTTCTATTAAAAATTTTAAGAAAATAATAAAATTGTCGTACATGTCTAACGAGTTCGCAGTAAAAATGCTATGATGGAAAATAATTTTTCTCAAGTGTTATTTTTAGAAATAAAATTTTAAATGATGCAATTTTTGTGATAATGCCGCGGAGAGATGGGGAAAGAAGTTAATTTACCCAAGTATTACCTTTTTGTATTTTTTTAAAATGAAATACCCATTTCAATATATATATATATATATATATATATTAAGTTTTACACAATTTTTGGATCGTTGGATGGGGGAATGGATGACTGAGATTAACTCTTTACTTTTTTTTCAAGTGATAATTTTCTCATATTCTACTGTTAATCTCATACATCCGTTTCACTCTTCCAACGATAAAAAAAACGTGTAAAACTTAGAGAGTTTTACAATGTATAACTGGATCCTATCTCTCTATATATAGTTAATGAAATACCCCTAATTCATACACTTAGGACAAAAGTGCTCCTTATCTGACGCTCATTTAGAAAGCAAAGCTGACTGGAAGCGACTTTCATTAACATTATATTTTTATTTTATATGTATAAAATTAAATATATGAAAATTGAATCAAATCAACAATACTTTTTAGAACGCATTTGACGTAACGTGCTTTCATCATACGTATCTGAAATAAGAGATTTTTAAGAATACTTTTTTTAAAGGGGGTATTTCATTAAGAAATAATAAGAAAATAACATTTGTATAATTTGTCGGGGAAAGATGTAAAAGTTTATTTTTAATACAATTTTTTTATTTAATCTGTTCAGGTTTTTTTCGCATTGTTTGGTAAATAATGGTTTGAGTCAAAAATTAGAGGTTTGGACTAATATTAGAGGTTTGACGAGTTAAATCTGCTAATTTGGATGTTCGATGAATAACAAATTGGAATAGCGGATTGATGTGAAATATCTAATTTTGAAAAAATGCTAATAAAAACTTTTTAAAATTAGAGATTTTGACATAAGAGTTATGAAGACCGTTTTACCCTTAATATAAATAATCTCCAAATAACCCAAATTTAACCTTTTAATTTTTAATTCTTCACCCTCACTTATTTATATTGTGACCGTTGTACACTAATAGTTTTTCTTTTTTCTTTTTATTTTCACACATTTATATTTGTATTTAAATTTGATAATTAATTAAATTGTATAAAAAATAATTATATAAATAATCAATTAATATATAGATGAATCAAATATACTTAGTAATGTTATATTTTTTTCATAATCAAATTAATTAAACAAGTATCGAATATAATTATGTCCTTATATGTTATTTTGCTTATTTAAATAATCAAACGGATGTCAGCTATCAGTTGATTTTACCAAACACTTTTATACAATCAGCTAATACAATCCGCTAGTCAAATCAGCTAATACAACCATCTATCAACTAATATAATCTGATATCAACTATCATCTATCTACTATTTGGCAATAAGTCTTATAAGTTTTCTTATATTTGTATGTTACAATAACATCAATATCAATTGAACTAACATTCAATAAAAAATAGGTAAGCGCATAAAGAAGATGATAGTCTAAACGTAGGAGAGAAATATCTGGAGTATTTATACGGACAGTCTAGTGCTTGTTTATGGTCGTCTGATTGATCATGTTAATGTCTTGGTTTACTAGTGGTTAGATTGTTGTTTGTCATTTTAATTGGACTTATATAGGAAATTGACCTCCATTGATTTACATGATAAACTTATTTAATCACAATTTTTTAAATAAAAACTCCGTTTAAGCATAGGTGAATTATGTAAATTTTCACTAAATTTTACTTTCAAATTTATTTTAGTCATTTCAGTTTTATAACGTTTAATTTATTTAATGAAGTTTAGATATCGAACTTTTTTGTCACTCCTTCGTTAACTTTTGGACGACGTCCATTTACCGACAAACGAAGAAACTTCTCCAAAATCTAGACGGTGGAAAATTTCATTGGCACGAGATAAGCAATATACAGAAAAATGAACTCAATCCGACGACGAATGAGGGAGATTGGCGAGAGAAAAATTAAAAAGTTTTTGCCCAATTCGTGGACTATGAGGAACTTTCTGGCAGAATGAAGGTCGAATTTGAACTCGGGGTGGGGGTGGGGGGGAGGATACGAAGCTACCGGTGAAATTTAGGACCACACGACCATTATCTATGACCATCAACGGTGAACGACGTCTGCGTCATACCGCTGTCAAAAAGTTAACGAATGAGTAACAAAAAAATATTTAATATCTAGACTTTAATGAGTAAATTGAAGGTTTTGAAATTTTAGTGAGTAAAATGAATGTTTTAAAACTTAAGTGATTAAAATAAGTGTGGAGTAAAATTCAATGGTAATTTATTTAATTTATACGTAAGCAATGAATGAGTACACATGTAAATGATAAATACATCACTGGGTTTCTTTCTTCTTGATGGTAAGATCAGATTGGGTGAGAAGTTGTTATTATGAAAAAAGCAAGTGCAGATCTGAAACGCATGTGGGTTATATGAAAAAGCTAGAGAAAAGATAAATGAGAGACGTTAGTAAATGATTCTGTTTGGCAGGGAGGAAAACTAACTTTTTGTTAAGAATGTGATTACTTTTGGTGAGACTACCTAAGCAGTCCTCCTACTTTCAAAAAATGAGCAAATAAGTCCCTCTTCTAAAAAACTGACCACTCAAATCCCCGATGAAAGTTAGTAAAATTGACATTATCAGGTGCACATTTTTTTCGGTATTCGAAATCCATGTCATGTAATAACATTGCTATTTAACTACGGTCGTATTTGGTAAATAGTGGGTTGAGTTAAAATTAGAGGTTTGAGCTAATAGTAGAGGATTGACCGCCAAATATGCTAATTTAGATGTTTGGTGAATAGTGGTTTGAAGTGAAACCTCTAATTTTGAAAAAGCTACTAATAGAAGCCTTTTGAAATTAGATGTTTTGACATAAGAGTTATAAAGATCCTTTTTACGCTTAACAATTATAAAAAAATCTTCAAATAACCTAAATTTAACTTTTTCTATTTGAATTCTTTCACCCTTACGTATTTACATTGTGACATTTCTAAACTAATATATTTTTTTACTTTTTATTCTCACACATTTATATTTGTATTTAAATTTAATAATTAATTAAATTATATTAAAAATAATTATATAAATAATAAATTAATATATAGATCCTTCAAATATACTTAGTGATGTTATATTAAAAAAATAATTTTTCATAATCTAATTAATATTAATAGATACAAAATATTGATAACTAAACTATTCAAACAAGTATCGAATATAATCATGTCCTTATATGTCATTTTGTTTGTTTAAATAATCAAACAACTATAAACTATTAATTATTTTTTTATAAGAAAATAGACCTCATTAAAAACCTCATCTTAACCAGGTTCCGATGACATCAAAACCCGATCAACAGAAGGGAAAAAAGTGCCCAAAAATATATTAATATACTCGAAACAATTACAATGTCTGAATGTGAAACAAGACATCACAACCACCACAAACAACATAGAAATCTCCTAATAGAAACTGGATTACAGAACCACTACTAACACAAACCAAATAAGGATGCACATAAAAAAACCACCAAGAAGCTCACAGGATATTACCATCAAGATCAATCTCAATCAGCACAAACCTGAATTTTTAGAAAAAGCCATACCTAATTGCCTACATCATTAAACATCTTGGCCGGAAATGGAAGGAACATAACCCTGATTATTTATCCACTCTAACACCATTCGACAGTCCAATTCGAGAATTGAAGAATGCGACGTTACCCATCTAGAGTCTAAAAAACTCGAACATGTTTCCTTTAATGCTAAAAATTCAGCACCATTGGGATCAAACATCCTTACACCTTTAAAAAACGAATTAGAACAATGTCATTATGATCACGAAAAGAACCTCCAATGCCTACTGCGCCAAAACTACCTCAAATTGCCCCGTCCGTATTAAACTTCAACCACCCAAGAGGAGGGGGTAGATGTTACCTTCTAAAAGTATTGTTTTTAATGACAATTTTACAACACTCTAGCTTGTTTTTAAGTACATTTAGTGCATTACGTTGCTAGAATCATGCATTTGCATAAGGAGTTTAGTTTTCTGTCTATGCTAAGGTGAATGGTTGTTTTGTGGTTATTTTGCAGGTTTGGTATAGGATTTGGCGCAGGAAAGCAACACAATTAGGATTACTAGTTAGGATTGCCAAGAAGAATGCCAAGTGTTGTTGGCACAGAAGGACCAGGTGGTGCCAAACACTTGTTGGCAGAGAAGTGCGCTTGATGTCATGCTAAGAGATTGTTGAACCCCGAAAAAATAGGAAAAGATCAGGCTTCTAAAAGATCGCGAATGGATCAACTTTCGAAAAAATAGCGGATAATGTGGTGCCAAGTAATGTTGGCAAAGTTGTACCAAGCTTGGATGGCAAGGCAACATCGGCATGATGACGTCAGGCCTAGCTTGATAAGTTATCACACCAAGCTGATAAGATATCAAAATGATCGAATAAAGCTCTATCTCTTATCTCTTGATCATTTCAAATTCAAATTCAAATGCAAATGCTTGTCTCATTCTTTCCCATAAACGCCTATATAAAGACCAACCGATCAAGAAATTGGGGGCAGCGAAGTGAAGACTTAAAGTGATCGGAGTGAGGTGTTGGAGAGCTCAACGAGTGACGGTTGGCTGCACCAAAGAAGGGTGGTTCAACAACTTAGCTGAGAGTCTGTATTTGAGGACTGCATCGAGAGACCCCTCTCGCCTATTTTTTTGGTTTTAAGTTGTTTTACTTTTATTTTTATGATGATGTATTTGAAAATGGTTATGGTTTTGTTGGTTAAATCCCTCACCATGAACTAATTTCATAGTTGGTGGGGGTGTTTGGTTTAAACGTTAGTTTCATGCCTTAGTTCTTTGAATACAATTCTGTTTCGGTAAAGTTTTTCTATCTGACATGCGTTATTATTTCTAATTGTATATGCCAAGCGAGAGCTAACATATTTGGTATATTGCTCCTCAATATCTTAACAGACTTGGGAGGCAACGATCAGTTGTTGGATACTTGGGTGGGAAGCTTTGAGAGAAGTCATTCAAGTAGATGAACTTACTTCGGAAGTGATATCTACCCCATCAGGGTATAGATTTGTTCTTAATCAACCCGCACTACAAGAATATATGTTTTTAGTGACAAATTAATAGTGACTGAGAATAATTTTGTCATAAATATTAACTTTTTGTGACAATTTTTTGTGCGACACAATTAGTATAAGTAATTGTGACATATTTTTATTTGGTCACTGTAACAGTAGTAATTGTGACGATTGTATTTTTCACAAATGAATTCTCACTATAAGTATACAATTGTGACACAAAGTTCATTGTCACTAAAACTTTGACACATGATAGTGACGATATGTGAAGTGGTCACTATTATTTGATATTTGTTGTTACAATGAAATTACTTGTCACTTAAAGTTTCACTTTTTGTTGTGATAAATTTTGTCACAAATAAAAAAAATAAAAGTAATGATAAATTAGACATTGGCACATGATAAATTTATTTTTATAATTATAAAAATTAAAGTTATCATAAACTAGTTTGTCAAAAGGTAAAATATTTCTATAGTCTATACTATGTGTAAATTGTTGTTTTAGTCAATCTATTTTTGATCAACTTTAGTCCCTATATTTTTCAAATTTTAAACTTTTAATCCTAATCCTAACGAGACACCGACAATATGACTAAATTACAATGACTAAAAATGATCAAATTAAAGAAAAAAAATCAAATAAGCAACTTATGTATAACAAATTAGCTAAAAAGAAAATTTTACTTAACATATTTAAATACGACCATTCATGTCAGGATAAAAAATTCAAAATCTAAAAAGTATAAAAAATTTAAAGTGACCAAATTAGAGTACAAAGACTACTATGTGATTTTAGCATAATATATGATAGAATTTTTTTGAAAATTTTAACGGATATATTCTATTTTGATTAGTTTTTTCTACAAAAAAAATCTAAATGGTTTCTTCAACATACGTACTTCGTATAAGAAACCATAGAAAAATTAGGTAAATTATTATTATAATAATGTGTTATAATTAATAAATATTTTTAAAATAAATAAAATTAATTTCAATTACAATTAAACCTAAATATTATTTTTCTTTCAAAATAGTATAAAATTTCTTGCCTAGCCTAGTGGATAAGTATTGCACTCTCGCCCTAAAGGTTCCAGGTTCGATCCTTCTTAAAGCCATGCATTGCATTTATTTACTAAAAATTGATATTTGAATATGATACATCATCTATAATTAAATTTCAGTGATCTAATGAAAACTTAAAAGTTTGCGGACTAAAATGCAAAAGCTCCATTAAATTTCAGGGACAATTAGTGATTAGTTTAAACCCTAAATAAAATGGTTACAACTAAAATATAATTAATTTTTAATTATTGACAGTGACGACATATTTTAGACACTATTTAAATATGTATTTGTGATAGAATGTTTGTCACTAGTAAGAATAACATTAGTGTCTAAATTTTAGTCACTATTAATAATCATTTGTGTCAAATAGTGTGGTCATAAAAAACATAACTATTGTGACGAAATACATGAAAGTTGTCACTAATATAATAGTGACGGAGTTATTAGTGACGATAGGTGACGACTCAGAAAAATAGTCACTGTAAATTTCAGTGACTATATTTAACACTTTTTGTGACTATTTTCAATGTCACTACAAATACATTTTCTTGTAGTGCCGTTTCATTAAAAAACATGCACTATAGAGATATAGGGGTTTTTACATAATCGACTTAGGGCAACAACCATCGAGAGAGGCTTTGCTAAAGTTGAATCTGCTCGGCAAACAATGCCAAGACAGTTTGCCAAAAAAGGCTGGCATGAACAGCGTTAAAACCAGGCATTCTATGCTAACACTCGTCATTCATTAAAAGCACACTCCTTGCCAACATTTTACTCTATTGTTTTCTTTTCTTTTAAGTAGTTTCTAAAACAACTCCAAATCAAATCATATTTTTCCCAAGACAAATAAACCATCAAAGACATCGAATTCTAAGTCAATCTCCGTGGGATGATAACTCAGCTCACCAAGCTGTATTACTTGCAGACCGTGTATACTTGCACGCAAAAGACTCTTGGCAAAACTTGCCCAAAACTATATAATTTACACATTTTGCCAACATTACTTTACACATCTCCCTAAAGAGTCTATAGTAGCCATTTCGAAATAGTGGAGGGGATGTGATTATCTAGAATACGAACCCTCGCATAAGGGAAAAACAAGATGCCAAGGGAAAAGATAAAGGCCATTTTCTATGGCACCACCAACCGATTCTAAGCAAAATAATGTCGAAGTGCTATTTTTCATCACAAATGGAACCATTGAAAACCATGTCATTCCTAAATAACCAAATGGACCAAACGACGTCGAAGAAAGCCAACCTCCAAACATCAATATTTTGAGTATGAGTGATCGAGCCAAACCAAGACAACATGAGACTTTTCGGAGATATTATGAAACTTATATTCCAAAACGCACACCAACGTTGCCAGATTTTCCATGAAACTAGGAAGTGACAAAACAAATGAGCAATAGTTTCGGGTGCGATATTACAAAACGCGCAAAGGATAGGTGACACCCAATTGGAATTCCTTTTAGCCAACTCAACCTTCGCTAAGATTCTTTCATGAACAAGTTTCAAAGTAAAGAGTTCAACTTTAGGTGGAGCGAGATCTGACAGACTAACTTCCAAATAACATTAGGGAAATACCCACAAGAATTAAGCATCGAGCAAAAAAAATTTTGTGAGAACCATCCGTTAGAATTGTCAGCCCATCTAATAGAATCTTGTTTGTCTCTAATGACAGTGTGTTTATTGATGATGATTATAAGGTTATCCATAATAGGCTTCTCCCAATCAAATATACTATGGCGCAAGTTTATATTCCAACACCATTTATCATTAGACCAGAAGCCAAACTCGAACACCTTACATGCACGGTTACTGGCTATGTTGAATAAACGAGGAAAAACATCCTTCAAAGGACCATCCTCTAGCCAGGAATTATTCCAAAAACCAATGAGAGTACCATTACTCGGAACCACCCTTAGATTAGATGAGAACAACCCATTACTGTTCAAGGCTGAATATCATATGTTCATTCAAATCCAAGAATAATCGTGTGGAGGGTGCAAAGAGGGGATGAGCGCAATCGATCACCTTCATACTTAGCTGCAATTACCTTCCTACACAGGCTATCAGGTTCGCTGCCAAAACGCCATACCCACTTGGTAAGTAAACTATCATTTTTTAACTTTGGATCAGTAATACCAAGACCACTGACGTCCTTAGGCGAGCACACCACAACCCATTTTAACCAATGGATCCCTCTAGAGTCTGAAGTTCCCCAAAGAAATCTAGCAATCAGTTTTAAAATCTTCTCGCCAACAAAATCATGCATCTTAAATAAGGACATGAAATATACAAGAAGATTAGACAATACAGATTTGATCAAGGTTACTCTACCAGCTTGGGATAAGAGTTTTGATTTCCAACTCGCAAGATGCTTAATGAATAAATATATAATAGGATTCCAAAGGGAGATTAAGTTCCTTGGTGCACCCAAAGGGAGGCCCAGATAAGTCATAGGAAATTGGTCCCAAGCACAAGAAATTCCAGAAGCTAGGCTCGAAAGAACATGATTAGTCACATTAATGCCAAATAGTTTGATCTTTTTCATGTTCAATGATAAATCAGAACACAATTCAATGATTCTAAACACCGTTTTTATGTTCTTAAGATACCTTTCACTTGCTCTAGAGAAAATGATCAAGTCATCGGTGAATTGGAGATGAGAGACAACTAAGTTCTCCGTCCCAATACCAATTCTAGTGAACAGACCACCACGAACAATTTTAGTGAGCAATGAGCTAAGAGCTTCACCAACGATGTTAAATAGAAAAAGCGAAAGAGGGCAGCCTTGCCATAATCCTTAGAGATTTTCTAAAAGACCAGAAGGTGATCCATTGCAAAGATTAATCCAGTTACGCCACTTTTTACTGAACTCCATCTTTAGCATAATGAATTTTAAAAAATTTCAACCAACAATATCATACACTCTCTTAAAATATGCTTTAAGCACGATGCCTTCAAATTTAGCTTTTCTAAGATGATCAACAACTTCATTAGCGATGAGCGAGCAATTAAGGATATGTTTACCTTTGGAAAATGCAAACTGTGTTTCCCCAACGACTTCGTTAATGCAGTACACCAGCCTTCGAGCTAATACCTTCGCAAGAATCTTGTAAACACTGCACACAAGACTAATTGTCCTATAGTCCTCACAACCAGATGGGACATCAACTTTGGGTATTAAAGATATAAATGAATGACTCACTGAAATATCCATAAATTTTCATGTTTGAAAATCCACAAAAAGACCATCAAATCATGCTTCACCGCACCCTAGTATTTTTTTAAAGAAGTTGATATTAAACTCGTCAGGGACAGGAGCTCGATACCCCTCCATAGATTTCACTACCGCCCACACATCAGATTAAAAAATGAGCTTCCAAATCTTTCACGAACTGAGCGTTAATCTACTTCAAATGGTAGTTGAAATTTCTAAGTTTGAAAGTAGAACTCGAATTGTACAAAGACTTGAAACAGAGCTTAAAAGCCTTGCGGATGTCAAACTGATCAATCAAAGTAGAGTTGCCAACTCTTAAAGAAGAATTAAATTATTTTGAAATTTGTGAGAATCTACTTGGTGAAAGAACTTCGTATTTATATCTCTTGAAGCAAACCATTTTAACCGAGAACATTGAAACCAATCTTGTTCTTCTTTTCTGTAGATAGACCAAAGAGATAGGTTCCTAGAATTTTGCAAAAACTCTTCTTCAAGGTGCTTAATCTTTTCCTCAAGAGAATGGATATTGGCAACCAAAGACTTTCTAGAAACAGACCAAGCTTTGGAACATCTTTTCACCTTTCAAAGTAAATTGTAAATGCCAGCACCTCTAACCAAAGTACTAGAAAAAATCACTTTCGCGTATGATAAATCCTCAAACCATAAGTTGAACCATTTGAAAGGACGAGAAGCATTCGAGATGACCAATTATTTTAGCTTAATTGGATTATGATCGGATAGGCTTCTAGAAAGAGCAATTTGGCATAAGTTCGAAAAAATATCTACAAATTCGTTCGAAAGGAGAAAACGATCAAGTCGACACGCCATAGGATTCTCAAAATAATTACCCAGGTGAACAAACCATTTTTCAAAGAAAAATCGATAAGACCAAGATTATCTATAAACTCATTAAACACTTATGAAGCTCTCAAATTAAAATTCAACCCAGATTTTTCTTGGATACACCTAGTTACGTTGAAATCTCCACCCATAAGCGATGGGAGCCCAACAACAAAAACATAATTATGGACTTCAGCAAAGAGGTTGGCTCTGTCCATCTCTAGAAAAGCATCGTTATTACTCCAAAGGCTTCGAACAAGATTACCTTTGATCTTTCTAATTTGGATTATTGGATAAAGATTATATTGGCTCCCACCTTCTAAATTAGATTGCGGACCGCCCTTTGTTGCGTGCAAAAGTGATGCGCAAATTGCGTGGAAGTATACACGGTGCCAAGTTATAGTATTTAAGATATCGTCTCCACAAGGATTGTGACAACCTTCGGAATTCACCTTTCTGCACAAATAAAAATAAAACACAAGTTTTTAAAGTTATTTGGATTTAATTAAAACTAAAACTAAAAAATTAAAATAAATTGAGAAATCAGAGTAAGAGAAAGGGTCGATATTAGAATGATTCGTAGTGTGGAGATTGGATGCAGTGTCTTGGTACAATTTTGCAGATCGACTTAACAACTTCAATAGCCGCCCACGAGTATGCCTCGGCAGAGACCAATGTGACTGCATGGGCAGTTAAGCGATGATTCAAGGTTCGGCAAGGCTCCCTTCAATGACTTTCTCTTATCCCTAATCTTGAAGTACTATTAGCGAACACGTCTTGGATAATACCTCCCGGCGTGAATATAAGGATGGACACCAACCGATTATGAAGCCTCTCTTAGCCGCTGAACTTCTAACTTATCCCTAAGCCGAAGTAGCTTTATCCTATGGTTGGATAAAACCATGTTCACTCGTTTCGTGAGTCCAACTCTCCCGATATTGAACAAATAGATTGATGCTCTCTTCTCTTCCAATAAATATTGCACACAATGAAGAACCAAGAGTAAACAAACCTTGAATTTTATTGCAAAAAACTGAAACCTAAAAAAATACAAGCAAAACTCTCACAACTACTAGGCAACCAACCCTTAGCCCTAGGGATGGTTTAGAACATAATGGAGATGGCGACACAAGGGTATTTTTCGACAAGAATGGGGGTTTCTCTCTAATCTCAATTCTATTTTTCTTCTTCAAGTCAGTTTACATTTATAGGGGAGGAGTCTAGGTCTAAGTCGGTTTAGAGCAGGAATCTTAGTTAGATTCTAATTACAACTCATTAAAAGAACAAATCTAACATTAAATCTTCCTAGATTCCTGTTTGAATTTTTCCACCTTGACTTTGACCATGGCTTTTCTTTGTTTGCTGGGCTCTAATGCATGTGCAAGTGGTCTCCAAAAATCAGGCTTGATGAGCTCTTTCAGTTGCATACCACTTTGCATATTTCCACCCTTCCTTGAGTTGTTGCCTCGACGACATACTATTGTCTGCCTCGGTAGAGGTCTGGGTTGGTGTGCAGGGGTCGGCACATCTCTTCATTATGGGTCTCTTCTGTTTGTTAGTTCTTGATCAGCTCTCCATATGATCCAATAACTTTCTCCATCAATTTCAAGCTTCTCCTCTTATGCCCTCTCTGCTACCTCGACGGCATCTGCTTGGGCAGGTACATGCGCACAGGGAGAAAACGCACTTGAGCAGTATCTTTTATATAAAAACAATTAAGTTCATCAAATAAGGCAGAATATATGATTTATGCAGTTTTGCGTATGCTTTCCTAATAAATGCAACTAAACTATGCTTAAAAACAACAATAATTGAGCTAGACTAGGGAATAAATATAAGACTTTTGCACAATTAACACCCTCCTCTTTTTAGATTTGTCTAAACCCATTTGTAAAGTGTCCACAAGTCCTATATTTCATGCATATTCCACCTCTTATTATTACTGTTTTAAGCTCATTTTAGGCATAATTAGGTTCATGCATTGCATTTTATAGTATTCCTTCGCTTTACCTTACTTTTATAGATTATCGTTTATTTGGTAAACAAGAGATATTGTTTTAGTGTATTTATGTTGTTAGGTAATAAAGGCTGAGAGAGTGAAAGAGGAGCTGAGGATGCAACGCTGAGGAAACAAACCAAGGGGCTGTACTGATGCAGTTCCAGCTGAAGATAAGTTGCTGCTGAGTAAAGTTGTCGCTGATCTTGCTGCCCATGGCAGCGAACTATGGAGTTGGAGAACCGGAGTGCGATTTGTAGAGCTTAAAATCCTGAGTCTATCGCCACCATCCACACGATTTTCCAACGTCTGTAGCAGCAGCCAGAGCCGCTGAAGTGAGATCTCAAGGTTACTTACGGGCTAAGGCAAGCAAGATAAAGTCCACATTCAACACAAAGAAGTCGGAGTTTAAAGTCACATTAAATGTGGAAAGCTACTTTTGAGGACTTCTACTTTAAGGAGGACTTAACCTAGTTATTTGTCTATAAATATTCATTGTACTCCTAGTTCAAATCATCTTAGGTTTTCTATAGATATAGCTAGAGTTCTCTATCACCGCCATGTTCTAAACTTCCTTTGGGTTAAGGGTTATGTTGTAAATTAGTTGTGAAACTGTTGTATTAGGTTTGAGCTGTTTTTCAATAAAATATTCTATGTTTGCTTAATCTATGCACTTCATTCTTTCAATTAGTCCTAATCGTTCAGTTGAGAGAATCCATTTAGGGGGTACGAAAGTGTCAACTTCACGAAAGGGTTAAGCACGGTCACAACATGTTGAGGCGTGACTAACTTGGTTCCAAAAGTTCACAAGTTTCAGCGGCTAAAAGGGATCACCAACCGAATTGACTAGCTTGTGTTAGGTTTACGCTGAGATTGCTAGATATTGCCTACATCACGAAAGTATTCGAGCATCCTTGCCTAGACATAGGGAGGATCACTATCGACTATGCCGCCGAACTTGGAGTATCTGTCATACTTGCTGCCAGGACTTCTCCCCATTTCACCTACCGAGATAGCGAAAGTTGCAAGAGCAGTGACCCGCTGCGGCCGCGTGACAGGGTCGTAGCTGCCGCCTGCCATTACCCGCCGAGGCAGCATATCGTGGCAGCATGAAACAACTTAGCCTTTTACAACGCAGTTTCACATTAAGTGGCAGCATAACCATGCATGCTTTATCAACCTGAACCACCTCCTTTATCATTTGTGTTTTACTTTATTTTACTCTTCATATCAACAATCACTTTTCTTGTGTATTTACTTTACCTTGTGTAGGAACTAAAAATCGAACCAAGCTGACCAATCCTCGTGGGATTCGACATCTTTTATACTATAACTTGGCAGGAGTGTGCACTTGCGCTCTCACAAAAAAAGAACACCTACACGCACTACACCCTTACATTCCAAGACAAAATGTTAAACGAAACCATAAATTAAAGAGAATAAAAGTACTCACAGAGAAAAGTGGAGCTCCAAACGAAATTAAACAATCCCCCTATCACGAGATTCTAGTTGTTGAAGATTAGATATAATAACGGATTGAGGGGCATCAAACTCCAGTCTCAGGAACTCACCCACTTGAAGGGTGTTCTCGACCTCCTCTCTCAAATCACCGCACACAACTAACGGTCTTGAGTCCTCAACTGCCCTTTAAGAAGAGTTGACATCGTAGAGATCCAGAACGGGAACAAAGTGTTGATTTTTATCAGCCTTTAATTTTTTGCTCGATAGTTTTGCTTTATCAATAAGGGAAGGAAATTGATACCACCAATTGAGTTTTTCAATGCTAGCTCTTCTACAAAATTGAAGCAAAGAACCATGCCTAGACGAGCCTCTGGGTTTGCCACGGATAGTGGATTTTTAGATACTTTTGAAACTTTAGACCCCAAAAAAGATGGATCGAAAACCCTTCAGATCGGAAGCACGGTGAACGATAATATTTTGAAGGCCCACCATAGAGTTATCATCACAATGAGAGTTCGAAACTGCATGCAGATCACTACGAAGAGCCATATGAGAACCATCACCTACCAAGGCATCTTAAACCTGAGCACTTCCATCACTCTTATGAGACACTGCATCATCAAACTAACAAGGAGCAGAAACCTCTCTAACCTCTAGGGGAGGCTACAATCCCTCACCAGGGTGAAGACCGTCAAGGAAAACCATGTCCTTAACAAATCAGAGACAAAAACCTTGATTCTAAACAATTTCCATCCGAATGTGATATATACAAACAAGGGGGTGGAAGAAACGCTAGAAGTCTCTACCAAAACTCTCGCAAAATCGAAGCGTCGAAGCAAGGAAGTGTCATCATCGATGCTAATAACGGAACCCTTTACCAAACACTTTTATACAATCAACTAATACAGAAAATCAACTATCAGCTAATGTAGTGTTACGATTCTATTCTCTCTGGCGGTAGAAGAAAAGATAGAGGAAGAAGAAGAAGTTGTATTGAAGGGGTAAAGGTTTTACAGCAGATTTTTCATGTCCTTTACAAGGTACAACTACCCTTTTATAGCCTAAGCCTACGGTAAAACGAAATCAGCAAGGTGTGTAGGCTGTCGACGAATCCGTTGGCTCCTTCGGCCCTTGGTTGCCACGTGTCCCTCTTCCGTACAGTTGGTTACGTCCCTTGCATGGTGGATGGTCGTCTCTCCCGTGTCTTGCATGTATGGGGTGGCCTCTTCCATAACATTGCCCCCGTCTTGCACAGCAACCTTGTCCTCAAGGTTGTCATCCTCGTCAGTAGCGTCCGATGCATCGGTAGCCCTAGTGTTTGCACCGTCTCCCTGCAGTAACAATGGAAGGGGTGTGATCTGCTGGTCAGGGTGGCCTCTGCAAAGCTTCAATTGCGACACGTGGAAGACTGGATGGATGCGAGCAGCAGCTGGAAGAGTCAACTTGTAAGCCACAGCACCAACCTTCGATTCGATCTGATACGGACCAAAGTAGCGTGGGCTCAACTTCTGTTGCCGTCATAGTCGCAACGACAACTGACGATAAGGTTGGAGGCGCACAAAAAGCCAGTTACCCACTTCCAGTTCGACTTCCCGATGGTGCTTGTCAGCCTGAAACTTCATACGTGCCTGGGCTCGTTGAAGATTGGCTTTAAGAACTCGCAGAAGCTCATCACGATCCTGTAGGTCCTGGTCAACTTGTTCATTTGTCGTGCCCATATCCATATAATCACGGAGCACCGGCGGATCGCGGCCGTAGAGAGCCTTGAATAGAGTCATTCCCGCGGAAGTTTGGTACGCAGTGTTGTACCAGTACTCCACCCAAGCGAGGTGTTGTTCCCATCGAGCAGGTTCGTCGTCGACCATGCAGCGGAGGTACATTTCCAGGCAGCGGTTCAGAGCTTCCGTTTGGCCGTCCGACTGGGGGTGATACGCTGAGCTCATGCACAATTGAGTACCCTGTAGACGAGCCATCTCAGACCACACCTCGCTCGTGAATATCCGATCCCCGTCACTGACCATAGATCGTGGAATGCCATGAAGCTTGACAATACCTCGTACCAACGTCTGAGCAATCATTTTGCTGTCAAACTTCCTGGGAAGAGCAAAGAAATGTCCGTATTTGGACAGACGGTCCACCACAACCAGAATCGTTTCCTTGCCATTGGATGGTGGTAAGCCCACGATAAAGTCCAAAGCAATATCGTCGAACACCTTCGCTGGAATGGCCAACGGTTGCATCAAGCCAGCCGGAGTAAGGCACTCACTCTTCATACGCTGACAAGTTTGACAGCGACGAACGTAAGCCCGGACTTCCTTACGCATCTCGGGCCAGTAAAAATTAGCAGCCAGGCGTTGATGAGTCCGATAGATGCCGGCATGACCCCCCACCTTAGAGTCTTGGTATTCACGCAACAACTGTGTACGTAGACTCGCCTCCCGCGGAACCACAATCCGTCCTTTAAACAAAAGAATTCCATCGTGAATTGTGTAAGCCCCCGGCGGATCGTTGTCAGATTGGACCTGCTGACTCAACGCAAGGATGTCAGGATTAGACTGATTAGCAGCTCGAATGTCCTCCAAAATGCCAAAGACTGGTCGAGAAAGGGCAAGCAATGTGGGTTCCGTCGCAGCAACAACTCCGTCCCGGGATAGTACGTCGGCGACGGCGTTCAGCTTCCCTGGGCGATAACGTATGTCAAAGTCATACCCAATGAGTTTGGTCAGCCACTTCTGTTGCTCCGGCGTCTGTATGACTTGTTGAGTCAACTCGCGAAGGGATCGCTGGTCGGTAAGGATAATGAAGTGCCGGCCCAGTAAGTACTGTCGCCACTTAGCCACCGCCTGCGTGATAGCAAACATTTCTCGGTGATAGGTGGAAGCTGCTTGCATCCGCGGACACAGTTTCTGACTGTAAAACGCGATGGGTTGGCGGCCTTGATGCAGCACTGCGCCGATGCCAACCCCCGAGGCATCCGTTTCCACAACAAACTCCTTGGAAAAGTCCGGCAAGCTTAATACAGGTGATGTACACAGGTGTTCCTTCAATGCATCGAACGCCTGTTGTGCTTCTGGTGTCCAGAGAAAACTCTCCCACTGTCGCAGTAGGTCCGACAAAGGAGCAGCAACAGTTGCAAAACCCCTGATAAACTTGCGATAGTACCCAGCAAGACCCAGAAAACCACGCACCCCACGGACGTTTATGGGTGTTGGCCAATCACGAACAGCGGCCATCTTGGCGGGATCAACGGCTAACCCATCGCGAGAAACCACATGCCCAAGGTACTCTACAGACGTCTGGCCAAACGTACACTTGGAGCGTTTAGCTACGAACCCATTGTCCCGCAGAATGCCCAGCACCTGTTGAACATGTAGCAAATGCTCCGGCCACGACCCACTGTATATCAGAATGTCGTCTAAGAAAACCAAAACGAACCTACGCAGAAAAGGGCGTAACATATCGGTCATGGTGGCCTGAAATGTGGACGGAGCGTTCGTTAAGCCAAACGGCATAACGAGGAATTCATAGTGACCGGTGTGCGTACGGAAAGCAGTTTTTGGGATATCACACTCCTGAACTCGGATCTGGTGGTAACCGGAGAGAAGGTCCAATTTGGAGAAGTATTGGGCATGGCCCAATTCGTCGAACAGTTCGTCGGCCGTAGGAATAGGAAACTTGTCCTTGATGGTTATGGCATTCAACGCCCGGTAGTTGACACAAAAACGCTAGGTGGCATCCTTCTTCTTCACCAAGATCACCGGAGATGAGTATGGACTGTGACTGGGGCGGATCAACTGCTGGTCCAATAACTGTTGTACCTGGCGTTCCACCTCTTGTTTCTGAAAGTACGGGGTGCGGTAAGGACGCACGTTCACTGGTTGAGCCCCAGCTTGAACGTGGATGGCATGGTCGTGAAGCCTTGGAGGCGGAAGTCTGGAACTCGCGGCGAAAACGTCAGCATAGTCGTTGAGCACGGTTTGCATCTCAGGCGATTCCTCAACAGACGTGGTAGGTGAGGGAGTTTGAAGCTGGAGATAAAAATAGGCAGCAACGGCCTTGGTTTCAGTCAACCTTCGAAGCGCTTGAAAACAAACAGGCTGCAAATCAGTACTACCGTCACCCTGCCAAACATGAGTCTTGCCATGCAACTGAAACCTAAAACTCAGCTTAGAAAAATCCATCGTCACCGGGCCCAGGGTTGCCATCCATGCGACGCCCAGGACCATGTCCGCACCCTCCAACGGTAAGACATAAAAATCCGTCTGAATATCAGTGTCCTGTACACGCAGCTGCAGGTTTTGAACACAGCCTTCATTCACCATCTTATCACCATTACCCACCAGAACGCGGAAGTTTGGAGCCGCCATGATTGGTAGTCGGAGGAATTTGGCAGTGCGAGTTTGGACGAAATTGTGGGTGCTGCCGCCGTCGATGAGAATACGCACGGCCTTCCCTTTCACTGTCCCCTGTACCCGCAGTGTGTTCGGTGTAATGCAACCAGCCAAGGCGTTGAAGGAAACCAAACACTGCTCCTGACCCTGTTGAGAAATGTCAGCGACGTCGTCCTTCGCAGAATCCGAACACAGTGGAAGTGGTTGTTGCAGAGTCGCGGCTATGTCATCATCGAGGATAAACAGCTGAGGATCGTGACACTTGTGCCCCGGAGCGTATTTCTCGTCACAATAATAACACAGCCCCTGAGTGCGACGGGCTTGTGCCTCCGCAGCGGTCAACCGGCGAGGTTGATTGCCAGAACCCTTAAAAGGAAAAGGTTCAAAAGGTGGTGGACGCCCGGGTTGAGTCTTAGCACCAACAGAGGAATTAGTAGGGGTGGGAAGAAGCGCAGGAAGCTTGGGACCAGTGGGCCGAGGTTGATAACGCTTGCCATCGTGCAGACGAACTTCATGGAATCGAGCCAAGGCCAAAACCTCAGTCATCGTGGCCGGCCGTTGCGCGAGAACTTCATGCTTAATGTCGTTGCGAAGCCCGGAAATGAAGCACTGGGTGAGAAAGGTGTCGGACAAAGCAGTTGTGGTGCGGAGAGCCAAATCCTCGAATTTCGTCTGATAATCATCGACCGAGGAGGTCTGGACCAACTTAGTGAGCTGCCCTTCTGGCGTTTCAATCTCAGAAACAGCAAAACAACGCCGGATCGTGTCGACGAGGTGGTCCCAACCAGCCAGCTGACGTTGGCGTTGCATCCAGCGGTACCACTTCTTCGCCGTTCCTTCAATACGAAACGAGGCCATGGTGACCCGATGATGGTCCTCCGTGCGATAGAATTCAAAGAAATCCTGGGCGGAGGCGATCCACTCCTCCGGATCAATACCAGTGAAGATGGGCAATTCCACCTGAGCTGGGCGTGGGGCAAACGGAAAAGCATCGTCGGCATCATAACGAACCTTTGCTTTACCTTTGGTCGTGGAAGTATCACCATCACCGTTTGGATTTAGTCCCAAGTGAGCTGAAATGGCCGTTAAGTGACGGGTGAGGGTATCGAGGGTCCGATCAGTGGTCTCGTTCCAACGGGACTGGTCTTCCAATTGTTTCTGGATCGTCGAGTGGTTGTCCTGCAAGGTCTTGATTGCTTCACTGTTGCTGACCATGGTGGTTCGAAATGAAAGCACCAAATTGTTACGATTCTATTCTCTCTGGCGGTAGAAGAAAAGATAGAGGAAGAAGAAGAAGTTGTATTGAAGGGGTAAAGGTTTTACAGCAGATTTTTCATGTCCTTTACAAGGTACAACTACCCTTTTATAGCCTAAGCCTACGGTAAAACGAAATCAGCAAGGTGTGCAGGCTGTCGACGAATCTGTTGGCTCCTTCGGTCCTTGGTTGCCACGTGTCCCTCTTCCGTACAGTTGGTTACGTCCCTTGCATGGTGGATGGTCGTCTCTCCCGTGTCTTGCATGTATGGGGTGACCTCTTCCATAACATGTAGTCCGCTATTAGTTTCGACCTTGGGAATGCAACAACGTTAAATGCTTGATGAGAGATTTTTTTCATCCTTATAGTTCTATTTAGTTTGATGAGAATAGACTCTGGTTAAACCAATCAAATTGATTAAATAAGTTATCTATGTTAAACTAGTTTGATTAATTCGATTATAACAATAATGGTCGGTCTATTTGATTATATTGAATTGATTAGTATGTTAATAGCTTTACTTTAATAATCAAAATTTCATATCTAACCAACTTAATTGTTGAAAGCCAAAGGGACCAAAATCCTAATTTGACCATGTACCAAAATTATAAGGTTGAAAGTGCAAACATGTCAGCTGGCCCTCCACTTATCCATCCTCTTTCATCGTTCCAATATGTCCTCCACGTGTCAGGTTTATCAAAGTTGATGTCCTCAGCTCAGGTGCTAACTGCCAAGCCTTTATACGTCCACTAGTGCCGCCGCCGCCGCAACCACCTATAATGGAAGTTTTGGACCTGGTCCGCCACCACCCATTGTCGCAAGCCGGCTGGCGGTAGCTAGTTTCAGATATTTTGTGTTTGGTTTTCTTGTATTTTTGTTTCCCCACTAATGCTACTACTCACGGACTGCACTTTTTAATTACTGCTGCATATTTAGTAGACCTCATTGGTCTGCGTTGGTAAAGCCATGTCCTACTTCAACTGCTATACATATAATATAACTGTATTTATATACGTTCTCGTGATTCACGTTAATGCCCTCACCCTCTTATCCATCCCCCATTTGGACGGCATTTATATGACTCATGCGCACCTTCAAAGTTTGAGTAAAAAAAAAAAGGAGTCGATGTAAATTATTTTATGGTTTAACGACATAAAACGTTAGATTCTTTACGGTTTAAAATTTAAATTTTAATATTATAAATAAAATGAATTAAATTAGTATGAATGCCTTTTATAATAAGTTTCTACAATATTTGATCTGAATTTATCGATCAATATTCAATAGATTTGGTACAAATAGTATACTAAAAAAGAGAAAAGTGTTAAGACATGGCATAATGGCGTGATATTAGAGTAAAATTTTGTCATTAGTCACTATATTATAGTGTAAATTTAGTCTATGTACTCTATTTTGATTAGTTTTAATAGTTGCACTTTTTGAATTTTAAAATTTCAATCTAGACTAATACAATATAAATAAAATGTTATTGAATTACATGCATTTAAAAAATTAAATGGAGAACAAGAACTAAACCTATGAATTCGTATAATACGTGGAGTGATAGTAAAAATTTACTCAAGGAACTTAACTACTACTGTTTGGACTAGGATTATATTTTTAAAATTTGAAAAGTACTAAGATAAAAACAATCAAATCAAAATACAACTGCTAAATTCACATTTTACTCAGACTACAAGGACTATTAGAAAAATTTAATCGAAGGAGTAGGGATAAATGAAAACATAAAATGAGTTGGTCGTCGTTCAAAGGCACGGAAATTAAGGGAGCAAATGAATTACACGTAAGGCGAAATCATTGCCCACGGAGGCTTACTTCTAATGCAACAAACTTTGAACTTGCTACTCCTAATTACTACCCGAGTTGTCGGTCGAGTTGGTGTGTTGTTTAATTTTTTTTTATCAAACAGAAAAGTATTATATTTTTACGTCGAGATTCAAATAATATAAGGCAATGTGAATATTTTTAATCATTAGCACAATTAATAAATTTTTGTTTGTTTAATGTAATTTTAAATTTATTTCTATGTTAAAGCTAATTTAAAGTTTAACGTAATAGTTGGGTGACTGCTGTTGTAGTTTTCCCTTTATGGAAAGGAAAGGTAAAGTTGCGTCCAAGTGACGAGAGCTGCCCCGTGTCCCCACAGCACTGCTCTTTATTTTACTTAAGCTGGCCCACCCTTTTAAAGACCATAAAAGCGGGAGAATGGATATGCATGTACAGACTGCCCTGCTAATGCTATTACAATTTACAACCCCGGCCGGAGAGAAATGGGAAAACATGAAGGGAAATGTGAAGATGTGAGTTCAAAGAACAGATAAAGTTGGGTGAAAGGATAGTTTTAAACGGAGATTGGATTTTTACCCTCTTCTAGTGACGATGGGAGCAGTGAAGGAGCAAAATCTTGACAAGAAATTAGGCAAACAAAAGGGCTGCATGGGTGGTTTCTTTCAGATCTTTGATCGTCACCAGATTCTTATCGGAAAACGCCTTCACACTATCAAGCGCCTCCCTTCCACGGCGGTCGGTTTCTTTCTTCCTTTCTTTTTTTCATTTTAATGTGCATGTAGATTGTGGACATCTACTGAAATGTATTTCTGCGTTTTTTTTCTTCTTTTTTTCAGTCTAGAGAAGCGACATCGGAGCAAGAGAAGAACGTTGAGTCACCGGTAATAAAGAAAGAAACTCACAAGCAGCCACAAGGTCGATCAGCACCGTCGCCGGAATCTTCCATTGCGACGGGAAACCAGAACAAGTCACCTCGCCGCAGTCCCATTTTCGAATTCAACGAAAACAGCGCGAGGTCTCCATGGAAATTCTCCAAAGATGCTCCAAGGCTGTCTCTCGATAGCAGAGCGGTGGTTGATGCAACCGGAAGCCTTAAGCACCGGGATATCCGTATGAATGCCGCCATTTCATCTTCGAATCAATGCGAAAGCAACAGAGAAGAAGAAGGAGTGGATGCAATCGACAAACAACGACGTTCAACCAGCGTGGTCGCGAGGCTCATGGGGCTTGAGGCGCCGTTACCTGATTCGGATCCCGAACCGAATAGAAAACCGGAGCTCCGAAGATCCGCGTCGGAAGCAAAAGGCAGAGATCTATTCCAGACACGTTTTATAGACGGGTTTAATTTCCATTTAAAACAGAGCCAGCAATCGAATCTCCTAAACGGAGAGGTTTCGAGCAATGTGGTAGCGAAAAATGGAGCCAAACAAGATCAAGTATTCAGTAATGGAGCAGAAGGCTCAAGAAATGTGATAGATGAACCGGTTAAAACTCAGGTTAGAGGAACGGTTCAACGGAAACGTTTTTACGATTCAGTTGATTTCATTCCCGAGGCAAATCAGACAGTTTCCATCTATGGAGAGATTGAGAAACGGCTTAAGCTCCGAGGAATTGACGAGCCGTCAAAAGATCTCGAGACCGTTAAGCAATTCCTTGAAGCTTTGCAACTGAAAGGCCTTTTACATGATACGAAACCTGAAAACCAAAGGAGTGATAGGAACTTTGCTTATGAACATGAACAATCTCCGATAGTCGTTATTAAACCGGCGGAAATCAGGAGAACCGGCAACGATTCGTTTCCTTCGAGTTACAGATCAAGGCCTGGAGCTCGCCGAAACTCGAATCTCGAGTCGACGCCGGCGATGAGTGAAATGAACTTACGGAACCAGAGCAGAGTAAGAGGCTCAATTTCTCCGACGAGGAGTGAGCGTGGCGTCATCAAGAGACCAAGCGGAAAGCCTTTGAGCATTGAAACGCAGAGAGGAAACGGCAATGTGGATCAGAGAAGATTAAATCTGAGAAGAACCGGACTAGATCAGACGACGAACAGATCACCGGGAAACAGGAAATCAACGGTTGAGATTTATCCTAAAGAAGATAAGGTATTCATCCCAGCGGAGGATGAAACGTCAACGGGTTCAGAGTGTAGCATTAGCTCATCTTCACAAACTGATAATGAGGTAAATTTGCTTAATTACCAAACCACGCTGATTAATTCAATTAAATACTTTCCTAATTAGTGATTATCTTAATTAATTGTAATGGGGGGGTGCTGGATTTACAGAGATCGAAGGCGGAGGCATACAAGGAAGGGAGGAGCCTCCTGGAAAGGTGTGATAAGTTGCTTCACAGCATAGCAGAGATGACCGCCGCCACAACTGAGTCGCAGCCGAGTCCGGTCTCGGTGCTCGACTCGTCTTTCTACAAAAACGAGTCGTCTCCTTCCCCTGTTATGAAACGAAGAATCGATTTCAAAGGTAGAAAAAATGCTTGCTTTCTAATATTAGTAAAATAGTTTCCTATTTTTGGAAAGTCTACGTGCTGCTTTTGATTTGCTAGATTTTGTATTTCGTTAGGTTTGACTGGGCTAAATCATTCAAATATACCTCTAAAAATAATCAATTAGATAAGTAATCCTTTAGAAGATTTTTTAGATATATACTTCTTTCAGCCCACATAAGATAAAATTGTGTCTTACTCAGTGCGAATTTAAGAATCTCATTAAGTTTAGGGCGAGAGTAGTGTAAAATAAATATGGTAAATTAATTTTTTTCTTTCTTACCTACCCATTCAACACAAAACTCTAGGTAAAATACGAATTAATTATTTATTTAAATAATCTTCAAATGAAATTATTTATGTAATTAATTATTTTTAGAGATATATTTGAATGATTTAGCCGCTTGACTGTGGGTGTCGCCTCTTGCTCATTTTATTGAGCAAATAATTCTAGGTAAAATACGAATTAATTATGAAAAAACAATTAAAATATCGTGTATTATTAATGTATTAAGACTTACAAAATATGTAACATAAAGTATGGAAATTAAATAAATAGAAGCAGAGGTGACACGGCCTTGGTCCCTGAATGGCAATATTCCAACAATCCTTTGAAATTTGAAAATATTAAGTTATAAAGTCAAAACAATGGTGAAATACACTTTGCCTCTCTAAAATTAAGAAAATTTCAGTTTAATCTCTTTTAAAGTTATATAATTATAAACTAAAGAAATAATAAAATTATACTTTGACCTTTTATTTTTTATAAATCAAGTTTGGAGTAGTACTTTTGTTTTTATAAGAGATAGGGGACACGAATTGTCCAAATGAAAAATATCAAAGTCTTTTTTTTTTTGTCAATGATGATATAGCATTCTGAAAAATTATTTGATTCATGGTCTATGTAAAATTTAGACTACATAACATTGAATTGTTTCAGTCATAAACCCTGAATCCTCAAATTTAAACTCAAAACTTTAAGTTTAGGGTTTAGGGTTTCATCTTCGATCAATGTTGGATGGAGATTTTGTACCCCAAACATTAGATTTTAACCTTTTTTTTATACCTTTTGTTACTTGTCTTTGGTGAAATTATCAGACCAACTTGTTGAATCAGAAGATGAACTTTGGAGCCCTGCCAGTGTCATGTCCTTCGCCGAATCAAAATCATCAGACAAATCGGACGATAGTGATTTCATCTACATCTCCGACATCCTCAGAGCATCCAACTACTTGCCTAATGATGCTGATATCTTTTTGTTGCTTGAAAAGCAACAATACCTCAAAGGGAAAGACACCTCCAAAGTCTATAGACTCCAAAGGAAGCTTATAGTCGACACCATCAAAGAAATTCTCAACCGAAAGGGACATTTACCGCCGTGGAAGCTCGATCCGTGGTCCGGACATGCGTCATTGCAACAAATTTGGTCCGAGTTCCAAAAGATTAGAGAGAGGGACTCATCGGATGACTTGTTTGAGGTCATTTGTGGTGTGTTAAGAAAAGACCTTGCAGGGGATGCCATTGCCGGTTGGGAAGATTGCCCCGTTGAGTTGTCCGAAGCAGTCCTTGACATCGAACGGCTAGTTTTTAAAGACCTCATCGTCGAAACCATCCGAGATCTCGTTGATTCTGCTGGGAGAAGTAATAAATTCGCAG
Source organism: Hibiscus tridactylites (assembly GCA_958450335.1). Lineage (NCBI taxonomy): Eukaryota > Viridiplantae > Streptophyta > Magnoliopsida > Malvales > Malvaceae > Hibiscus > Hibiscus tridactylites. The sequence continues at coordinate 15,207,262 of OY288273.1, read as the reverse complement.
CAACTCGTAGGAGGTTGGTGTTCTGAACACGGTTATCGATCAATATACTTCGTTTCAGTCATAAACCGGAATCATCAAGTTTAAATTTTAATCTGTTTCGATCGATATCGGCATGTACCAACAGTCAACAACCTTGGTTCTCAAACAGGACTATTATTGCTACTATTGACAAACCTAGGGTTTAAGGTTGTAGTTTGTGGTGGTTGGTCATCACATATGTTATTACAATGGTGAATTTAGTCTGGCTAGGGTAACCGTGTTGTAATAGGTGATCTTGATTTCATTCAAAAGCCTATCTTGAACTGAAGCATGAGATGAAAAAATAATGGTAACATATTGGCATTTGTAAATTATTTGAACTGTACATGGTATCTTACGGCTGCTCTTTGTTCCCAATGTTTCGAGTTTGATTGACATTATCGCAGTCGAATACAAAAGCAACTCAAAGTAGAAACCTAGGTAGTGGTATAATTCTCTAAAACTATATATGTTATAATATACCCATGATAATCTCCCTCACAACCCTTGTGTACTACACTTTTCTACTTGTCATCAAGGATGAAGTCATGATTAAACTACGAGTGGATAGTCTAGTTTATTTTAAAACAAATATGTCTTAAAAAGTTATTAAATTGTACAATTAAGGGAGTTTAAGTTTAATTTTATAATATTTAAAATTAAAAGTTTTTAAAAAAGTAATTAAACCAAAAAATGAGGATCAAAGTTTAATTTATTAATTTTAAATGACAAAATCTTAAAATGCAATGGTTTTAAAACTTTTAGGGCCTAAAATGCAATTAACCCATCAAATTTTGGTATACATTTGCCCCTCCCACCTATAAGGTGGCGGCTTCATCCCTGCTCGTCACGTTCTTTGAATATATCTTTTCGAAATTATCTATTTAGCCATATTCAATGAGCATTATTCAAGTGAACCTTCGGAGTATGATATATTAAAATCCTTTAGAGTCTAAAATAACTTTATTCAGAAGTTGTAGTGGCCTTGACAAGGCAAACGGCAAGTTCACTGAATGATCAACTATATTTATCAACTAACAAATAAAATTACTTTATCCTATCTATCATATTTTAAGAGGTTTAAACTTTACATCTCCGTCAAACTTTCGCTTTTTTGTTCTCTTTTATCTCCCTCGTCACTACTGTACATCTACATCAACATAAGTGAACCACCTAAAAACCCCACCATCGTCAACTTATTCAATTCATAACAATATACAAGCAAATCAATCATCATTGTTTTATTGACATTCAGGCAGCAACAAAATGTCATAATTTTGGAACAATAAATAAATTCACGATATTTGATGACTGACTCTTCTAAAATTTATGTAAATATCTGAATTAAACCCCTTTAAATACTCACTCTTTTAAAATCCCAGTAAATGTCTGAATTAAACCCTTCAAATACTCACTCTTCTAGAATCCATGTTGTTATTTTAAATTAAAAATAATTATTATTTGAGTATGATTTGAAATGTTTTTTTTTCTGAATTGATCTATTACAATTTACATGTATGTGATGGAATCTCATAAAACATATTGGTGTAATGTAAATTTATAATTACAGCAAAAATAAAATACAATTTACTCTCAAATAAACACATTTGGTTAGTTGGTCAAACTGTTTATTTTTGTTTATTCATTTTTCTTTAAATTATGGGTTCTAGATTCACTAAGAACAACGTCTTTTTTTTTCTACAGTCTTCATTCTCTTCCCCTTTGAGTAAGATTAAGATTCGAATTAAAATTTGTTAAAAAGACGATTTACTAAAAAATATGCATGTTTACCGTTTAATGTTAAGCTCATTCGAAGAATGTTTTCAAATTTATTACTCATTAATCATCAGAATTGTTCTTAACAGAGTATTTTTTGGCTTAATGCACAAATTGCCCCCTAATATTTATCATTTTTTTTAACTTGGTACCTAACATATTTTTCGGGCTATTATGTCTAGGGATGGCAACGGAGCGGGACGTATTTTTGGCCGCCCCGAAAATTTAAAGTCTCAACCCGTCCCGCCCCGATATAATAAAAGTATAACCCGACTCCACAATTATAATAAAACTCCGATTAAACTCGACCCGCCCCGAAGAAAAGTAATAAAATATAATATATATAATATATATATATATAAACCAAGTCGGGAAATCTCCACCTTAAACTCGAAACTGACCTGACCCGCTTCAACTCAAACTTTTTTAAAACCTAACCCGAAAACCGTAAGTTCAAAAAAAAAATTGGCCCTACAGCTTTGGGTTGGGTCGAAATCCGTCGGATTCTAATTTCTTTGCCATCCCTACCTATGTCCCCTAAAGTTTGAGTCATTACTCAAATTGCCCCAAAATACTAACCCCGTTAAATAATTTTTTTAACCAATTATATTGTGCCATGTAGACTTTTTTCAATTTTTGGTTAAAATTTTAAAAATAATATTAAAAATAAAATAAAATATTCATTAAATTAATTCCTGACTTTTTTAAGCCTCTATCGGTTTCGAGACTAATCAAATTAAGTCACGTCTCCCGACTTTTTTATTTTAATCCTTCTTATAGGTCTCAGTAATTTTGAGATTAGTCAAATTGACTCTGGACCTCATTTTTTGTAAAAATACTTTGTAAGTCCCATTAAAATTTAAAAGTAATCAATTTAATCTCATGATTTTATCCTACACTAAACCCAACACGAGTGACATCTTTTATCGACGAAAGTAAAGATCCACTAATTAGCTGAGTAGCCAAAGATGTTCATGTTGTCACATTTTGTATAGGTTCGTACCGATATTTATCTTGAGAATGTAATATATCTCTACTTACTAAAAAAAATTGAAGATCCAAGAGAGGAGTTGGGGTTGCAGTCCATCACCTTTAGGCTTTTGCCCCCTCCACCTCGCACAAGCTCTCAGTTTGAAAGAAACGAACAACGCATCCACATATGATTCTCTTTGGGGAGGAAAGGAAAGGAAAAGAAGAGAAAGAAACACCAAATTTTCAAAAGGAATGGAGACGGGGACCAAAGAGAGTGACATCTTTCACCAGCTTTCTTTTCCTTTTCTGCACTCATGAATGAACTGGTTTCAATTAAAGAAGAAGAAGAAAAGAAAAGGTAAACCCCCAAGACTTTGATGATGGTATCTGATTGTGTTGGATAAAGGCGACAATGGTGTCAACCTCCCATTGCCTCCCCGCGGCTTAAAGTTTAACCAACATTTATTCCGCATAAAGTACAACAAGATAGGAACTTATGCCCAAAAGGAAACCAAACTATTCAAGAAAAACATGCCCATGGATTAGTATGCTTCCGAGAAAAACAATTCATCTATCAAATATTTATCCTTTATATATATAACAGAAATCTTCGACTTTTTTTCCCTATCTATGCTCCAAAACTAAAAAATAGGGTAATCTTCACCAGTGGTCTATTTCGTTTAGGGTGTATTCTATTTTTATCACCAAAATTCAAAAAAATTATTCTGGTCACTTACGTTTAGAATCGTTTCTATTTTGGTCCATTGGCCGTTAGTCTCCGTTACTTAAAAAATTAGTTTCTAATTTAACCCCTAAACTTTCAAAATTTTATTTTTCACCATCTTCCCCAAAAATTATAAAACTAAAACCCCATAAAATTAATTCAAAACCCTAACCTCTCCCTCCCCTCCCCTATAAATTCACAACCTGAAGATGGATAGGTCCCCTCTTTTAACCCTTCCCTGAAAAAAAAAGTTATCCTCAGCACACAGAATGGCGTTTTTAATAGTCGACTCTGAAACCAAGCAGAAATTGAAACCTATACCTTCACCATTGGTCAACCATGCCATTCTTCCGGACTGGCCAACGGGTAACAGGCTCAAAATTTGATGTTAAAGTGACGGAGTATGTTTCAAATGGAGCCTTCCGATCCTGTATTTGATAAGGAATCGGGGTCTGAAGCTTCTGCCAAAGCTTCGAGCATGTTTACGACCTCCGTCGGGTCGTCCAAGTAATATTTGGCTTTGCTAGGTTTCTAGCCAACTGCACAGGTGAAAACTGATGTGTTTGAGGAGAGAACACCGCTGGAAATTACACTACTGATGATCTCAAACATCTCCTCATCAGATCTGTCATCCCCAATGCAGAGAACAAAGTCAGCCTGCTTTCCCCTCTCGGTCATGGTTGTGGAGATCTTTTCAGTGACCGGGCCTTTACTAACTCCCTAAAAAACAGTAAGAAGTTGATTCAATATCATGCATTCGTATAAACAACAAGCCAATGTCATTAGATCACCGACTAATGTATTCATAATCATTAGAATAAGAAATGGATTAAATTCGAAATCGGAAAATCAAAACCGAGGTAAAATACATGTGGTTTCACTTCAACAATATATTGGCCACTTTTCACAGCCACAAGATCATTTGCTAATACGCTCTCGAGATGGTCTAACATCTCCTTCGCCTGGCTAGATCCAAAACCCAGGTCGGCATCTCGATGGTGCCAGACCAAGGTACTCTCCTTGGTTTCAATATTGGAGCCATCAGTGGCCTCTGTATACAATTTCATAACATGCCCAGCTATTTGCTTCCACCCGAAATCACTATTATGCCCGTAAATTTCCCACTCGTCATTCGCAGACCACCTGAAATATCAACAACTTCAAAGTAAGTCCACCTATTGACGAAGCAGCAATGGATTAAAAAGGAGGTTGAGGAAGCAGCAATGAATTACCACATGGATTCATGAATGTTGTATTACAATCTTCAAACTGAGGATCACTTGGTAACATTGGATCAATGTTTGGTGAAGTCATGTTAATAGATCCTATGAAATTAAAACAAATGAGGTTAGGGTTTTGAATTCATTTTCTGGTGTTTTAGTTTTATAATTTTGAGGGAAGATGGTGAAAAATAAAATTTTGAAAGTTTGGGGGGTTAAATTAGAAACTAATTTTTTTAAGTAACGGAGACTAACGACCAAGGGACCAAAATAGAAACGATTCTAAACGTAAGTGACCAGAATAATCTTTTTTGAATTTTGGTGACCAAAATAGAACACACCCTAAACGAAAGGGACCACTGTAAAGATTACCCAAAAAATTAAGATTTAGGGTTAAAAGTTGAAATTTAAAGTTAATGTTTATGTAGGGTTTAGTTTTTAAAATTTAGAGTTTAAGATTTAGAAATTAGGGTTAAAATATAAAGTTTAGTTTTTTAGTATTAGGACATAGATGTGGGCACCAAAAAGAGGCATTTATGTTCTTATAATCTTACATATATATGAAAATTCATTTGATACATAAGTATACAACTTTACATCTTTCAGTGTCATTTGACTTATTTAGTATTTAAGGTATATATTTTTTGGGTTTGGGGTTTAAGATTAAGGTTTGGGGATTATGATTGAAATAGACAATGTTATGTAACCCGAATTTTACACAACTTTGTATCGAATAATTTCCATCCATACATACATACATTTTGAAAAACACGCGATTTAATAAGAGTTTTTTTTAAATTGTCTTAAGGTGATTAGAATGTAGTATATGTTCATATACTTTTTTCTAAACTCTTTGATAAGATATACCTACAAAGTTGCTCGAACTCGGATCTCTTTAGATGAGATGATCTTTTTGTTGGGTTTTTAGGTGCTCGATTCCTTCAACCGTTCTTGCTCACCAAGTGGTGGAGAAATGAAATATTGGGTGATAGAGGTGTGAAAGCTAAAAATGATAAAGACAAGATGATTTATAGTGGTTCAACCTTCTAACCAAGGTCTACATCCACTACCTTAGCTTCCCACTAAGGATTTCCAATCAACCCACTATTGATTCGTCCCCTTTTCTAGGCTTAGGAGGAAACCCTTACAAAACCGATCAAGCTTTCTACCCAAAGCTTGATCAAACCCTCTTTACAAAAAGATGAAAAATAAGCAAACTCAAATCCCTCTAATAGGTATTTGTTTGCACAATTAAGCTCTCACCCAATCCTAAAACACTTGAGCAAATATAACAATTTTGGCTCACTAGTGTTTGTCTATTACAAGAAATTGAACAATAAAGCCCTAAGACAAATTCTTGATCATAGTGTTGTTGACAATTGAAGCATTAACCTTCTCTTGATGCTTGGAGGTTCCTTTTATACTCCTAATTGAGTTTGTAGCCGTTGGAGTTAAATTGGAGCCGTTGGAGACTTTATTTCCCACCATAAATGCAGTTCTGCAACTACCCATTTCAAAACACCCTTGAAATAGAAAGAGTCATTGCAGTCTGATGCAACACCCGTTTCAGAACAACCTTGGCCGTATCGAAACGGTCGTAACGAAACACTTGTTCTTGTATCAAAACACCCTGCAATTAAAAGGTAGTTGGGAAATAGTCGTTGGGGGTTTATGACCGCTGAGGTCATTGCCACATAGGCGTATCGAAATAGCAGTGGCCGTATCGAAACGCTATGCAAAATTCTCACCCAGATCAAGTCCCGTTTCGAAACATGCAAGGTTGTATCGAAACGTTTTGCCATTGTAAAGCCCCGTATCGAAACACCTAGAGACGTTTCGAAACGCCTGGATGGTTTTGTTAAATTTGGCTTTAAAAATATTTGAAAACCTCTTTGAAATATCCCATAAACATAATTTCAAGTTGTCTGGACTTAAAAGTGATTTTGAATTCTTTTTAACTTTGTCCAAAACATTTTTTAATTATTATATCAAAACATTATTTCTACACTTTACCAATAGAACCACTCATTAGGTTGGCTTTAATAAGAGTTATAAACGAACATAACATCCTATGAATCATTAAACAAAATATAATTTATTTAATAACAATAATAACATATAATTTATTTTTATTTAATAATAATAACATATAATTTATTTTTATTTTAAATTATTTATATATTTAATAATAAAAAAATATGTCAAGTCATACAAGAATATTAATAAAATAATTCAAAATGACCAATATAGATCAGAAAGTTAAGTTCAGTGAGTAAATTGGTCATTTTGAAAGTTCAATAACCAAAATAAATTAGTGAACAAAGGTTAGTGATGATCTGTGTAATTTACTCTTATTTTAATTTGGCTACAAACAATCATCGGTTTCATTATTAAAAATCCTTCCTTTTTTTTACTTCTCCCCTCTCCGGCGAGAAATCCTAGCATATAACGTTGAATAGAAATTATATGTTTTTTTGATGTCCTTATTTATGTTCACTCTAAAAATATTAGGTTTAGGGTTTAGAATTAAGGGTTAGGGTTTATGATCACGGTTTAGGAAATTAGGAGTATGGTTTAGAATTTAAAATTTAGGGTTAGAGCTTATAATTTAATTTTTTTAGTGTTGGAGTATGGAATAGGGCACCAAAAAGAACAAAGAATTTTTGTTTACTCTTAGCGGTTAGCCGCTTTCCCTTTTAATGGTTGACCTCCCACCCTTCCTCCCTCTTTTTTTCTCCATCTCCTTGTTTTTTGCTTTTCTTTTCCTTTCTTTGATTGCGGTGTTTTAGTGCATCTATCGACCGCTCGTTTGGATCTTTCTCTACCATGATTGTAGTTATGTTTAGGCCCTCTTCTGATGAGGAGGTTCTCGAATCGCAGATAGGAAGAGCCTTTTTCTTCTTCTTCCTCGTTCCTCTCCCTTCGAGTCTCTCTATGATTTTTGTTTTTAATTTTTTTGTTCACGTGTTTGGTTTTGTGTGGTGAGTTCGTTCGTGTGGTTCTTTGTGGTTGCATCCTCTCTTTTTTGGGCAGTGATTGCCAGTTGGCTCAACTTCTCCGTTTCATCTTCCATCAACCTTCAGTCATCGACGATTTTTGATTGTGACGTGATGGTTTGTTGAGTAGTTTCCTCTTCTTGTTCTTCTTAAACTGCTCATATTCTTTTACGTGACTAGAAGCGTTTTGCGGTGAAGATTGTGATTCTGCTGGCATGTTCTGATCCCAGCGTCTTCATTGGTTGGAATGTATTGTGTACTCTGTTGTGTTTATGTATTTTTTGATGTTACTCTCCTCTGCTTCTCCCCTTATTTTCTACTTAGTTTTTTCGTGTTTCTCCGTTCTGTCTTGTGTTTCGATCCTACTTTAGTTGTTTGTGATCGATCTGTTGTATTTCTTTGTTTTTGTTCTTTTTTTTAATAAAGTCATGCATTATTATTGTTCAAAAAAATAATTTGGTTTAAGGGTACAAGAGAAGCCGTTGAACTTTTGAAAAAAAATAATTACGCCCTTGATTTTTTTTGTATCCAATTAAGCTCTTGAACCGATAAATTAAATTTATGTAAACAAATTAATAAGATGAATCAATTAAACCCTTATACCAACATTGACCATTGAATTTAACGGTTTTCTTAACCAGTTGATGCAGGGCATCGTGTCACAATGTTGCTACTTGGGATTTCAAAAAATATAAATTCTTTAAAAATCCTAAAAATTCTAAAAAAAACTTATAAAAATATTTTTTAAGAAAATCTGTAAATGTCACATGATAGAATTATAATGTTTCATATGACAATAATATCTAAAGAAAAAAATTGTCAAGACTTCCGGTTTCGATTGAGAGGCGAAATTGCTCTCGTCTATGGAAAGGCCTGAGTGTGGTGTGGAATGATGTGCGTAATGGAACAATTTGCACTATTGGAAACGGTAGTAATATTGATTTTTGGCGTGATCGTTGGATACAGGATGTAGAACCTTTAATTACTTATGTGTCGCCGGCGATAGCGGGGAGCTTACCTTATGTGTCAGTTGCAGGTATGGTTGATCCGTTGGGACAGTGGAGTTGGTCGGAGTTTGAGAATAATTTACCGTATCAGATTATCCTTAAGATTGCTGCGATTATGCCACCAAATGTTAGTATTTGTGAGGATGGGTTTGGTTGGGAAGGAAGCGAGAGAAGGCTTTTCACCTTAAAGGTCGCGTATGCAAGTAGACATCCGAAGGTCTTTGGGCCTCTGAATCATCTTTGGGGAGCTATCGCCGGGTATAAAGGTAGTCCGCGGGTAAGGATGTTTTTGTGGCTTGTAGCTCATGGGCGTGTTTTAACAAATGAAGAGAGAGTGAGGCGCCATATGGCAAGTGACATGAGTTGTGGTATTTGTGGTGCGGATGTGGAGTCTCTAGACCATATTTTTCGATGGTGCCCAAAGGCGATGGGTGTTTGGATGGGGTTGGTTAAACAAGAGCGTTGGGTGGAATTTTTCGCCTTAGATTTTTGGGATTGGTTTCGGAAGAATATCCTCTATCCTGAACATTTTGCACGAAATGAGGACGAGGGCCATGTAAGCTTTGGTGTCGCGCTGTGGGTTTTGTGGACGTCGAGAAATCGAGCAGTTTTTTATCCTATGCTTATTGCGCGAGAGACGCGGGGAGAGATGTGTGCTCGCATGACTGCGGAAGCTGTTGGTGCTGCTGCACTGCAGGCTGGATTGGGCAACAGGGGTTGGGGCGTTCAGGCTAGTTTGGTTACTGCGGCAGGGGAAGCTATTGCTGTGCGCGCTGGAGCTGACAGTGGCGCGTGGCAGCCTGCTGTAGGGGTGAGTGTGCGTCGTGCAGCAGGGGTGTTGGATGGCGTGGAGCGTCGGTGGCAGCTGCCGGCAGGGGGCTTTGTGGCGCTCAACGTGGATGGTGCTGTGGCGCACCCGGAGTCTTTTGCGTCGTGTGGTGGTGTTATTCGTAATAGCGAAGGGGTGTGGGAGTTTGGGTTTGCTAAGTCGATTGGGATGTGTTCGGTGATGGAAGCGGAGTTGTGGGGAGTGTTTGAGGGGTTGAGCCATGCTTGGTATCTTCGTTTTCGGCGGGTTCGGGTCGATATGGATAATTTGGAGGCGGTTCGGCTTTTAAATAATAAGGATGGCGGAGGTACATATGGACCCTTGTGGTATAAAATTATGGAGCTACTTCGGCGGGAATGGGATGTTCGGATTAGGCATATTTTTAGAGAAGCGAATAGGGTGGCGGATTGGTTGGCGAAATTCATGCGTGATGGCTCTTTGGACTATCGGGAATTTCCGAGGATGTCGGTGGAGCTTGTGCGGTTATGCCATGAGGATAGGGCTCATGCTTGGTCGTAATTTATTGTTTGTCGAACTTTGCATCTTATAGCTTATTTGTTGTAATTTCCATGTGTACTCTTTTCCTCCGACTAGGATTAGGGGGTTTTTAATGAGGCACATGGGAATTTTTCTCGTATATTTTTACCCTTAATAAAAGCATACAATTTGATCAAAAAAAATTGTCAAGACTTAATGGTCAAAATTGGTGAAAGGTTTAATTGATTCAATTTATTGGTTCAAAAGCTTAATTGAGTATAAATTTTTTTTAAAAAGTTTCATTTATTTTTTTTCAAAATTTTAAGGGCTTCTTATACCTTTAAATCTTTTAATTTAGTTGTCGTCAGTATTATCACAATACCCTAAAAAGTCGTGAGTTAAATTGAAGGCATAATTTGTATTCGAAAGATTATGATTAAATTATTAAATTTGGGGGATCAGGGTGAAATATTATGATTGTAATATATTATAAGTTTAAAGTTTTTGAAGGGGCAAAAAATTATATCATTTTAGGAGACCAAGGCCCTTATCAATCCATAACCTCGTCATTAAAAAGAGATTGAAGTGTGGTTATGTGTGTAATATTTTTCGATTTAAGAGTTTGAAGATGTATTTAATTCATGTAATATAAAAAATAATAATAAAATTAATGTGTTTAATTAGCAATTTAGCAAGAAATAATTTGCTAGATAGTTGAGTAGGTATAGTTGTTATTACAATACCCTCTAATTTATGAATAGGATGAAGTCATATTAATATGAATATGTACTTTATTAAAAGGGAAAAAATAACAAAATGAAAAAAAATATTACTCATAACCCCTCTTTATTTGATGAGATCATTATGTTATTGTTTGATAATGCTCGAGGAACTTTTATTTAAAGGAATATGGAAGCTTTAATTAGGTTTGTATTTTTTCCCTCCCGATTTTTAGGGTTTTGCCCTGACTAATCCGAATCGATCCACGTCGCACACTTGAATTTGATGGGTAAATTTTCATGTGGTAATCTTTTGCATACACAAGATCTCGAACTCGAGACATACCTAAGCGATACCAAACTGCTTATCCCTTGTACAAACACTCGTCGGCATGTTTGTATACCTTTAATTCAAAGCAATCAAATTTCACTTGTTATTTAAAAAAATCCAATAATACTTGATATCTGATCTTAAAATTATTATTTCACTATAACAAAATCGTATGAACGGATAAATCGAATCAAATTTAATCAATTTAATTTTTTGTTAATTTATCAATTTAGGTTCAATTCGAATAGAAAAAATAATAATTACTTAATTAGTTAGGGTTTGATTTTTATTATTTATTTATTTTAATATATTTATTATTTAAAATTTAAAATAATTTGAGTATTTATCCACATTTGGCATGAAAGGAACGGTAGATTGCATGGTAAAAGGCTTTGTTTGGAGATATATATTTTTAATCGTGTAAAGCAGGATGTTAGGTTAAGAATGCTTGACTGTAAATACTCGATAGATAGATGCTTAGCTACTGAGTGGGGTATTTGTTAATTTTTTTTCCTGAGTGTACAAGTTTGGGACGGTAGATTTGGCTTGTATAGTTTTTTTAGGTTGTTTGGATGAATAAAGTTTCATTTATTAAAAAAATAAATTTGAGCATTTACTATTAGTAAATAGTGTATGTGGATTCATCCTAATAAAATATTGAAGGTGATACACATGGACCCAATATGAGTATGGTATGGTATTAAAGGTTGCTTTCATTCAATTTCAAAATTTTGAAAGTGATGGAATTTATATCCTATTATCTAGAAAATCAACCAAATATAGGAAAAAGAAACTACATAATTAGGTTCTTAGGGTAAAACTAAGACCATGGTTGGTCTTTTGAAATAAAGTCTAGCCACTTACCAAAACAATGATAATGAATAAGTAAATGTATGCTTTTGTGGGTTATCCTTTTCCCCTTTTTCTACTTCACAAAGCACTCACTACACTTTGATTTTGATTTTGATTTTGATTTGGGTTTGGGACCATTATGTGACCACAGTACAACACCAAATGTTCTGGGAGGCATATCAATAATATTGGCACAAAAATGTATATTTATTATGTCCCACTAATTGTATTACTTTTTTATTTTAAAATTGTTTCAGTCAAATTGTCACTTTAAAAAATTCAACTAACTTTTTTAACACAAATTTATTTTTTTATCCTTTGTTAGTTTTTCAACAAAATAAAAGTTAACTTTCTAAGGCAAATTTGTCATTTAAATTATTTTACACTATATAATTTTTTTTATTAAAACTCCATGAAAAATCAACATGTGACACAATTAATGAGACGGAGGGAGTGCAATTAGCAAAGGCTACACTTTATTGTGGGGGCCTAACTTCTCATTGTGAGAAAAATTACACTTTTATCTTTCTTATTTCTTGTCACATTTTTTTTATTAGTTTGATTATTGTTTTAGCACATGCATTATGTTGAGATTTGGGATTAAACCCTCGTACTTTAATTGGACATAATTTGATCTCTTTAATTTTATAGCGTTTCTTGTAAGTTTGAATTAATAACACTACTAGCCATTGCATTAAAGTGATTACATTTACTACCAACAACAGATTGATCTAGCGTTATTAGGATGAGACACTAGATTACTTAAGCAATGCCAAGAATTTGGATCATGATATTATGAATGGAGCAAATTGAATTGAGAAAGACGCCCTTATAATAGGTCTCTGCAATACCCAGTTCGGATTAGTTAGTCAATGAGTTGGATATTGATGGTTATACCAAAAAAGTGATGACATTTACCGTGGAAAAATTATTCGGACTTTGTTTATTGTACAAAAATTATCAATGAAAAATTAATGATGGCAATTCAACGACAACAATTAACAGTGTTCTCAATTTCGACCTACACCTATTCATAATACTATAAAAAAGAGTGATCAAATTATGAGGAAAAAATAGAGATAATATTATAAATTTTATCACAGTAAATGGACTGAATGCATAATTATACCCTTTTTTAATAGGAATTTAGATAATTAGGAGAAAACAATACATATATGAAGCTCATAAATTGGGGAGACATCCTTCCCTTACTAAGGCCCACAATGAGAGAGATGTGTGTTGGGTGGGTCCATTGATCAAGCATGTGGCTGTCCTTTCTTCTCACTGGGGCCCACATAAAATATCAATGGCCCATCAAATAATCAATTACTCCAACTAATATCATGTTATTACCAGGTTTCATATCAAAGTGGTAGGAAATAAAATAAAATAAAAGGTGTCAATTTGTCCTTGAAAAGGAAATCTTTCCTACTTTAAACCACCTTGAATAAAATTTCTCAGATAATTGTTAACCAATTATTCTAAAAAACGTTTAAAGATGTTAATGAATCGAATTAAGTTGAATTTAGATCGGATTTGGGCATAAAGTGTTAAAGATATTCATGAGTCGAATCATGTTGAATTTCAAGATAATTGGCATTCAATTATTTAAAAAAATATTTAGAGGGGTTCATGACTCGTTTTAGGTTGAATTTGGATCGGATTCATGTATAAAGTGTTTTGAAGATACTAAGGTGTTGAATCAAGTTGAATTCTAAAATAACTATTATTCAATTATTCTAAAAAAAATTAGAGGGATTCATGATTGAATTTGGATCAGATCATGTATCAAGTGTTTTAAAAATTATAATACTCATAAATTTATTAATTTGGGTCAATTTCTATAAAAAAAAATATAATTTGAATTATCAAGTTGTTAGTAATCAGTTTCTAAATATTAAACTTTTTATTCAAACCACATTTTATTTTAGAGCAAATGTGTATATTTGGTTGTACGATTTTGAGTTTGTATTTGATGAATTAATAATGGCCATGTTTGGTAATTAGCGAATAGCGGATTACATTAGCTGATAGCTGATTGCATTAGCTGATTTGACTAGCAGATTGTATTAGTTGATTGTATAAATGTGTTTGGTAAAATTAACAGATAGCTGATAGTTGTTAGATTATTTAAAACAAAATGACATATAAGGACGTGATTATATTCAATACTTGTTTAAATAATTTATTAGTTACCAATATTTTGTATCTAATTAATATTAATTAGATCTATAAAATTATTTTTAATATAACTTTTCTAAACATATTCGAATATTTATATATTAATTTATTATTTATATAATTATTTTAATATAATTTAATTAATTAATTAATTTCAATACACATATAAATATGTGATAATAAAAAGAAAAAAGTAAATAGGATTAACTTATAAATAGGGTGAGAAAATATAAATTTATGTTATTTTGAGATTTTTGGTAACTGGTAAGAGTAAAAGAGTCTTTACAACTCTAATATCAACCATCTAATGTCAAAAGGCTCCTATTATGAGCTTTTTCAAAATTAGCGGTTTCACTCCAATCCGCTCTTTCAATCCGCTATTCACCAAACAACAATATTAGCGGATTTGACTGGTCAAACCTCTAATTATGGCTCAAACTTCTAATTATTGCTCAAACATCTCTTTACAAAACAGGGCTAATATATAATTATATGAGTTATATTCCAATACACAAGTTGCGTAAAAAAATTACATCATCCTTCTTATTTAAATTATAAAATTTAAATATAAAATTTAAACCCTAAAATTTAAATTATAAATGTAAAACCTATGTTTAATTTTGATATAACAAAGTATGTTAAGGATTAAATTGAAAAACTTGAAATAGATTTTTAAGTCCCTCAAAAGATTTAAAATCAACAAGGCTTTAATCTTGTTTGAAAAACTCAAACTCCAAAATATTTTCTAAGTGTTCAAAGGTCAAACCATTGAAAATCGTCCAGGCGTATCGATACGCTCCTTGTCGTATCGATATCTTTTTTGCAAACTTGGCCACTGGAGAAACGTGTTTTGATACGCCTCTTACCGTATCGAAACAGCGTATCGAAACAGATTGAATCTGTATCGATACACTCACTCTGTAAAAACTAAAGGAGTTTGAATGACGTACCGATACGGTGTCACCCGTATCGATACGGATTTCATGAATTTTTAAATTCGAAAAGCCTTAAATGTTTTTTACCGTTGGTGTCAGTTGTTAGGTAACAGATTTTTAAAGTGTTGGTTGTTCCGTACCGATACGCCCTTTGCAGTATCGATACGGAAACTTCTAGTGAGCTTTGTGAGAATAATGGTATCGATACGGTCTTACCTGTATCAAAACGGATCTCTATCCCGTACCGATACGCTTACATGTGTATCGATACACCCCTCTTGAAATTGTGCAACAACTATTTCTGTTTTGAGACAGGTATCGATACGGATCCCCGTGTACCGATACTGTAAGCTGCAGAAGTGCATTTATGGTGGAAAGAGAGGGTCCCAACGGCTATAATCGATACCCTAACCACCCAAACGGCTAGAATTAATGGAAAATGTATAAAATGAAGTCATTTGAAGACTAGCAACAACTATTGCATCCAAAAGAAACATCTCTACAAAAGTCCAAGCTCAAAGTGCCTAATTTTTTATCTCTTGTAAAATCCCAAATTGTGTTGTGTTTAATTCCTATCTTGTATTCAAATTTGGGTTGAATGCTTATACTTAAAGGGGCAAACTTGTATTGAGAGATATCTTTCTTGCCTTAAATTCTTCTTTGTACTCTTGTGAGGGTTTGGTCAAATTTTGGGTAGAAAATTTGACCGGTATTGTAAAGGTTACCTCCTAAGCCTTGAAAAGGGGAAGAGCAATTAGTGGATTGATGGAAAATCCTTAGTGGTAGCTAAGGTAGTGGATGTAGAGTTCATTTGAAACTTGAACCACTCTAAATTGTCTTGTTCTTCATTTTTTGCTATTCCACTTTCTCCAACAAATTTTAAAAACTCAATTCACCCCCTCTTAGCTTTGATCAATCCATTGATTCACTCAACAAACTGTATCAAAGCTTACCTCTTTGAAGGATTAACAACCACAAGAGGAGTTCCTAGGAAGAGTGTGATCAACTACAAAACAAGCCATAACATCTACCTCCGGCTCTAACATGTACGAGTCTCAATCGACCACAAAATCGCCTTTCTTCAACGGTGACAACTATCCTTTTGGAAGAACCGGATGCGTCTTTTCATTAAATCCAACGATTATCTTGTTTGGAATGCTATTGAAGATGGTCCCTCTATTTCGATGAAGAGAGACGACGAGGAAGAATGAAATGAGTGAAGAAGAGATAAAGAAGATTCAAATTAACGACAAGGCTCTTCACATGTTATTTTGCTCTTTTGGTCCCGATATCTACTCCAAAGTTTCCTCCAACGAAAGTGCTAAGAAAGTGTGGGATACACTTGAGACTACATATGAAGGAACAATGATGTGAAGGAGACAAAGATAGGAATTCTCAATCTTAGCTATGATAATTTCAAAATGGAGCCTAACGAAACCGTTTCAAAGATGTTCGATTGTTTCTCAACAATCATCAATGGGCTGAAGGATTTTGGAGAGATAATCCCAGAAGACAAACTAGTCCGGAAGCTACTCTACTCATTTCCCGAGTCTTGGGATGGGAAAAGAACCGACATCATCGAGGCAAAGAAATTTGAAGACACTTAAGCTTGATGAGCTAGTTGGTTCTCTCCTAACTCATGAGATCATGAAGCAAGAAATGGAAGATGAAAGGAAGAAAGAAGAGAGAAGAGTGGAAAAGCTTGAGGTAGACAAGAAAAAGAAACTAGGAGTGGCTCTTAAAGCTTCTCTATATGAGGAGAGCACTTCTAGTGAGGAGGAAGACCTAGAAGAATTGGCTATGATAGCCAAAAGATTCTCACGGTTCATGAGGTCCAACCGAGGTAGAAAAATTTAAAAAAAATGGACTTTAAGACCAAAAATAAAGAAAAAGAAAAGGATCCGATCATATGCTATGAGTGTAAGAAATCGGGTCATATTCGTTCTGAGTGCCCGCAACTCAAGAAAAAAGGGCTTTGAGAAGAAGAAGAAGCTCAAAGCCAAGCTTGCTACTTGGAGTGATGAGGAGTCATCCGAGGATGAGGAACATGAAATGGCCAACCTTTGCCCCATGGCACTTGAGGAGGATTCTTCTATGGTAACTTTTAACTCGTCTACTTTCGATTTCACATTTGATGAATTGCATGAAGCTTATGATGAGTTACAAGAGGTTTATGATGAGTTAGTTGAGAAGTATAAGGAGTCGGTTCTAAAAAATAAAAAGTTCATTTCGAAATTAAATGCTAAAAATGACTCACTTTCTCAAGCTAACTTGAAATTTGAGAAAGAGATCTTAGGTCTACAAGATGAGCTTGAATTCTTTTAAAATGAAAATGTATATTTAAATAATCTTATTTCTCAATGCAATTTAGAACACCAAAAGGTGTTAGATGAGCTTAATAAGCTCAAAGAATCTTTCAAGAGTGTTGGTAATATAAAAAATGAAATAGGTGAATCATCTAGAACAAACCAACCTAAGAGAATGACTTATAACTACAAACGAAGTGACTTCCATAGACATAATAAAACTAAAAGAATTAGAAGTGTATGGGTTCCTAAGGAACTTGTCAAATCTAATAATGTTGATGTCATGTCACATTGGATTCCTAAGGGAACCAAGCTTTTGGGAGCTAACACTCGTGGACCCAAAGTGATTTGGGTACCAAAAATCAAAGTTTATCTCTTTGTTTCTAGAGGGAGCATTGCTACAAGGCCAAAGCACAAAGTCAAAACTCATGGTACCTTGATAGTGGATGCTCGAGGCACATGACCGGAGACAAGAGTCGATTCATGGACTTAAAGCCAAAAAGTGGAGGAGTAGTGACATTTGGTGACAACTCCAAAGGCCACATTAAAGGTATTGGATCCATAGGTAATCACTCTACTATACTCATTGAAAATTTTTGTATGTCGATGGTCTAAAACATAATTTATTTAGCATTAGTCAATTGTGTGGTAAAGGATTTAATGTCTTATTTGATAAAAATGGATGCAAAATTGTTGATATTAAATCAAATAAAATAATGCTCATTGGTCATCGCATAGGAAATATATACATGGTGAATCTAGATGACATTCATACATCTCATGCATGTTTTGTTGCACAAAATGAAAATGATGCATGGCTATGACATAGGAAACTAAGACATGCTAGCATTAGTGTTTTAGAAAAATTAGTTTCCCTAAATCTAGTCAGAGGTTTACCCAATATCAAATTTTCAAATGATAAAATATGTGATGCATGCTCTAAGAGTAAACAACATAGATCATCCTTTAAATCCATTAATGATATTTCTACAAGTAGGTGTTTACAACTAATTCATGTGGATTTATTTGGGCCTATTGTAACTATGAGCTTGGGTGGTAAATCGTATGTTTTTGTACTTGTTGATGACTATTCTAGATTTAATTGGGTTCTATTCTTAAGTACAAAAGACAAGGCTTTAGAAAAATTTATCATGTTTTCAAAATTAACTCAAAATAATCTTGAACTTAAGATTTCTCATATTAGAAGTGATCACGGAACCGAATTTCAAAATTTAGGTTTTGAAGAGTTTTTAAATGAAAATGGTATTAGCAACAATTTTTTCGGCTCCTCGAACTCCTCAACAAAATGGGGTAGTTAAGAGGGAAAATATGACTTTACAAGAAATGGTTAGAACCATGCTTTGTGAAAACAATTTACCTAAATATTTTTGGGCGGATGCCACAAACACCGCTTGCTACATTGTAAATCGAGTAATAATTAGGCCATTTTTAAAGAAAACAACATATGAGATTTTAAAATCTAAAAAGCCTAACATTATCTATTTTCATCCATTTGGTTGCAAGTATTTTGTTTTAAATGATGGAAAAGACAACTTAGGTAAATTTGATGCTAAAAGTGATGATGCTATTTTCTTAGGGTATTCTTTAATTTCTAAAGCCTATCGTGTATTTAATAAAAGAACTTTAGTAGTAGAAGAGTCTATACATGTTGTTTTCGATGATAACCTCCTTCCGAGGAAGAAATCTTGTGATGATGATGATGTAGGAATCCTTGATGCCTTTGATGGAGGACAAACTTCAAAGGAGGATGCGATTCCAACTAAAGAGGAAGATGCATAAGATCCACTTCTTGAAGCCTTGAAGAACTTGGCTCTTGAGGAAAAGGAAGTGAGCTACCCAAGGGAGTACAACTATGTTAAAGGTGGTGAAATCTTGGGAGATCCATCCAAGGGGTAACTACTAGATCTTCTCTAACTCATGAACCATATTGCTTTTATCTCATGCATTGAGCCTAAGAATATTAAAGGAGCATTAAATGATGATTTTTGGATTATGGCTATGCAAGAAAAGTTAAATCAATTTGAGAGGGGTAATGTATGGATATTGGTTGAAAGGCCTAGTAATCAATCTACTATAGGAACTAAATGGGTATTTAGGAATAAACTAGATGAGAGTGGTAACATTGTGAGAAACAAAGCTAGATTAGTTGCTCAAGGTTACACTCAAGAAGATGGAATAAATTTGATGAAACCTATACACCAATAGCTGGAATGGAAGCTATTAGGATGTTGCTTGCATATGCATGTTATCATAACTTCAAGCTTTTTCAAATGAATGTGAAAAGTGCTTTTTAAATGGTTTTATAAATGAGGAAGTGTATGTGAAATAACCACCGAGTTTTGAGGATTCAAAATTTCTAAATCATGTTTTCAAACTAACCAAAGCACTTTATGGTTTTAAACAAGCTCCTAGAGCTTGGTATAAAAGGCTTCCAAACTTTTTGATTGAAAAGGATAAGGTGGACACTACACTTTTCATAAAAAGATATACTCCCTCTGTCCCACTAAAACTGTCACATGTTGACTTTTTTTGGGTCAAACTTTTTCAACTTTGACCTCTTATAATTTAAAATTTATTATTGATAAAAATATGAAAAAATATAATTTTAAAACTTTGAATCAACTAGTTTTAAATATATTTTTTATAATTTTTAATTAATTAAAATATTTAAATAAATTATAGTCAAAGTTAAAAAATTTTGACCAGAAAAATGTCAACATGTGACAGTTTTAGTGGGACGGAGGGAGTAAAAATGACATCTTATTAGTGCAATATATGTTGATGATATCATTTTTGGATCTACTAATGAGTGTCATTGCAAAGAGTTTGCTAAGTTAATGCAAGGTGAATTCGAGATGAGCATGATGGGGGGCTCTCATTCTTCTTGGGACTCCAAATCAAACAAAGGAAGGATGTCATCTTCATCAATCAAGCAAAGCACGTGAAAGATATCTCAAGAAGTTTGGCTTGGAGCAAGCAAAGCCTCAAGCTACACCAATGAGCTCATCTACAAAGCTTGACAAAGATGAAGGAGGTAAGTGTGTTGACTCTAAGCTTTATCGCTCTATGATTAGATCTTTGCTTTACCTTACCGCAAGTAGACCAGATATTTTTTTTGGTGTTTGCTTGTGTGCTAGGTTTCAAGCTAGTCCTAGAGAGTCTCACCTTATAGCCGTTAAAATAATCTTTAGATACCTTAGAGACACTCTTTGTTTAGGTCTTTGGTACCCTATAGACCCAACCTTCAACCTTCATGCTTATTCGGATGCGGATTATGGGGGATGTAAAATTGATAGGAAAAGTACTTTGGGAACTTGCCAATTCTTAGGTAGCATGATCATATCTTGGTTCTCTAAGAAACAAAATAGTGTAGATCTATCTACCACCGAAGTCGAGTACATATCCTTAGGGAGTTGTTGTGCTCAAGTCCTTTGGATGAAGCAACAACTCTTATATTATGGTGTTAAAGTTGAAACCATACCCCTTAAGTGTGATAACACTAGTGCTATATGCCTAACTAAAAATCTCATCCAACACTCTAGAACCAAACATATAGAAATAAGACATCATTTCATTAGAGATCGTGTCCTTAAGAAATACGTTGTTATAGAGTACGTTGACACCTTGAACCAACTAGCGAACATTTTTACTAAACCTCTAGACAAAGAACGTGTTTGGTCCCTTAGGAGAGAGTTAGGTCTAACTAGCCTACCTTGACCCTTTAGGACTCTTTTTTAGATTAAAATTGCTTGAATTTGTGAAAATGCATGTTTATGTGTTGTTGATCTTGATAGACACCATGCTTATAATTAGGGGGAGTATGCTTCTGTTAAAATATGCTTAGAACTGCTCATTCATCAATTGCATTCATTTAGGAGGTGTTAAAGTCGAGCCTTTGGTTGTTCTTAAAGCCAAAAAGGCATTTCTGGGAATAGGGTATTGATACGACCTTATGCGTATCGATACGAGTTCTGTAATAGTTTACCATATTGCATTTTGTCCAAAACGAGTATCGATACAGTTAAATCCATTTCAATACGATATGTGAGCGTTTCGATACGGATGATATCTGTTTCGATACGAACCTTTGACTCGCGTTTCTAGGGAATTACCATTTTACCCCTGTATGGATACACCCTTTGGCGTATCGATACTCGATTGCGCAGACAGCTTTTTAATGGCAATTAAAGAGTTTCACTTTTACCAAAATTGAAAATTTAAAACCCTAGCCATTTTTACTCTATAAAAAGTCTCTCAATCCCTCATATTTTCACCACACAACTCAAAATATCTTGAGGGTTTTTCAACATCAAGCAAAGCCTTTAAAGCTTTCTATCAATTTGGTGCAAGTTCTTCCATTCTTCTCTATCAATATCAAGGTATAAAATTCTTTTTCTCTTTTTATTTTCTTTGATTTTCGTTTTAAATTTTTCTTGTTTTGGTTTCTCAAAAACAAACTTTCTCAAACTTTTTGTTTTTTGATTTGTCTTTCAAAAATTTTTAAAACCTTGATTTTTTATTTTCAATGAGTTGAATGAGAAAAATTAATGCATACACTTGTTTTGATCAATTTCTCTAGTCAATGGCACCCAAAAAGAGAGCGCGTACTAGCGAAGTTGGTGAAGCTTCCAAACCCAGAGATGGTACTCGCCCGAACTTCACTCTTATCTATCAAAAGTGCTTTAGAACTACCGGAGAAATCACCTATTTCCGAGGCTTTCAAAACTATAAAATCCGTCCGGAGAGAGTAATTTCCGTTTCTTTTCTCAACTCGGGGCGCTTCAAATTTGCATACTTACCTTTGCTCTAAGAATGGAAATTTATGGATTTTATTCAAATTCTCGGGTTTTTCTATCGCAATTTGGTTTTAATTTTCTATGCTAATGCCAAGTGTGTTGTCAATCAAGCAGGTGTAGTTACGGTCGTTAATTCTTATCTAATGGGTAAAAAGATCACCATCGATGTTCAATTTATTTGTGATGTTTTTAAGTTAGAAGATGAGGGTCTAGATGGTGAAAATTCTCTTGGTCATGTCTTGGGAGGTTCCGTGACCGCTCTGAATGCTCAAGATCGAAATCTTCACTTTATGGTTTCTTGGTGGTTTAGGCCTTCGGGAGGAAAGTATTCAACTATCCGCCAAGTTGATGACTTTTGGATTCGGTACTTCCGTCAACGACAACAACCAAACCTTGCTCGCATCATGTTTGCAGAGATTGTCTATCTCGTGCAACACCGCCACACTACTCTTGTCACTTCCTTCACATATGGCACGGCTTTGAGTTATTTCTTAACCCAAAAGGAGATAGATTACTCTCACAACTACCCGGCGCCCCTCACCAATCTCATTGATGAAAGATCTTTTTTTAGGGGGAAGTTTCATTACTTCAATGGTAGTTGGCCTCGTCTCTCCGAGCTCCCTAGCGATGTGATTCCGGAAGAAATTGTTAATCCTCAAGCCGCTCAAGCTCTTGAAGCTCCTCTTCCACCTTCCATTGATGCCCTTATGACCTTTCTCAACGAATAATTCACGGGCTTACGCACGGAAATTGCTTCCATGGATCAAGTGATGAATTTGGGGTTTGCCTCTATAGACACACGCTTTACAAGTCTTGAAGATCGTGTGAAGAATGTGGAGACACGTCTCACTTCTCTTGAAGGCGGTCACAACTCAATAAACATATCTCTCACCGCTTTTCATGATGAGTGGCGTCAATCAAGGAGGAATGATGATGCACATGAAGAGGACGATGAAGATGATGAAGATGGCGATGGAGAAGCGTAGTAGTTTATCTTTGCATTCCATTCATGTCATTTAGGATTGTTATTTATGCACTTTGAATTATGTTTTTAGGATTAAGTTTGCATTCTAAAACATATGCTTTGATTATTGTTATTTGGATTTTATTTTGATGTTTTCTTTATTTTGAACTTAATGTGTATCTATAATATGTTGCTTGGTTATTATTTATGCCTTTTGCCTATGTTTATCTATGTCTTGTATTTTTAATCTAACAAAAAGGGGGAGAGGGAACAAGAAGCTCACTTAAAATTTTTACCTAGCTAATATTAAGGGGGAGTTGTTTTGCAAAGTTTTTCAAAAGTCTTAAAATTTTCAAGTTTTGGTTTTGTTATATCAAAAAAGGGAGAGATTGTAAAACCTATGTTTGATTTTGATATAACAAAGTATGTTAAGGATTAAATTGAAAAACTTGAAATAGATTTTTAAGTCCCTCAAAAGATTTAAAATCAACAAGGCTTTAATCTAGTTTGAAAAACTCAAACTCCAAAATATTTTCTAAGTGTTCCAAGGCCAAACCATTGAAAATCGTCCATGCGTATCGATACGCTTCTTGTCGTATCGATACCTTTTTTGCAAACTTGGCCACTAGAGAAACGCATTTTGATACACTCCTTACCGTATCAAAACAGCGTATCGAAACATATTGAATCTGTATCGATACACTCTCTCTGTAAAAACTAAAGGATTTTGAATTGCGTACCGATACGGTGTCACCCGTATCGATACGGATTTAATGGATTTTTAAATTCGAAAAGCCTTAAATGTTTTGACAGTTGGTGTCAGTTGTTAGGTAACAGATTTTTAAAGTGTTGGTTGTCCCGTACCAATACGCCCTTTGTCGTATCGATACAGAAACTTCCAGTGAGCTTTGTAAGAATAATGGTATCGATACGGTCTTACTCGTATCGAAACAGATCCTTATCCCGTATTGATACGCTTATACGTGTATCGATACGCCCCTCTTGTAATTGTGCAACGGCTCTTTCTGTTTTGAGACAGGTATTGATACGGATCCCCGTGTACTAATACGGTAAGCTGTAGAAGTGCATTTATGGTGGAAAGAGAGAGTCCCAACAGCTATAATCAATACCCTAACCACCCAAACGGCTAGAATTAATGGAGAAGGTATAAAATAAAGTCATTTGAAGACTAGCAACAACTATTGCATCCACAAGAAACATCTCTACAAAAATCCAAGTTCAAAGTGCCTAATTTCCTATCTCTTGTAAAATCCAAAATTGTGTTGTGTTTAATTCCTATCTTGTATTCAAATTTAGGTTGAGTGCTTATACTTAAAGGGGCAAACTTGTATTGAGAGATATCTTTCTTGCCTTAAATTCTTCTTTGTACTCTTGTGAGGGTTTGGTCAAATTTTGGGTAGAAAATTTGACCGGTATTGTAAAGGTTACCTCCTAAGCCTTGAAAAGAGGAAGAGCAATTAGTGGATTGTTGGAAAATCCTTAGTGGTAGCTAAGGTAGTAAATGTAGAGTTCATTTGAAACTTGAACCACTCTAAATTGTCTTGTTCTTCATTTTTTGCTATTCCACTTTTTCCAACAAATTTTAAAAACCCAATTCACCCCCTCTTGGCTTTGATCAATACATTGATCCACTCAACAATAAACAATACATTTTAAACTTAATCCCTAAATTAAATGTACAAACCCTATAATTAATAAATTTATATAAACTAAAATTTATCCAACTTATATATCAAAATATTTCTTAAAATTATAAATAATTAAAAGTATATTGTAACAAATTAGTAATGGATTGATACATAATTTTAAAAATAACTATAATTAATAAGTAATAAACTTTTTAATAAATGAAATCTTCTTAGTCAAATGTGTATGAATTTATACCGTCTTGTCAAATCATACAATTCAAACATCAACAATAAATAATCATCCATTCTAAAAAAATATAAATTTATTCAAAAGAAACAATAAATAATCATCCATTTGTAGCCCAACGCGTGTCCATCTTAATCCTAAACGACACCCGTTAACTCTTTCTGTGCCACGTAAGGAAATTTCCATTGTTTTCCCTATTTAGCCCCCCACAGTCTTCCCGATTTACTTTAACATCCCAAAAGAACAATAAAAGCAACCGTCATTAATTGTGAACCAACCTCACCTTTTTCCCATTTAGGTCCGGTCAGCAAGGACTTTCCAAAGTTCGTCGACCTTCAACGTCGTTTTTTGAGAAATTATTTTTTTAGTTATGATGAAACGTTTATTTGGAGCTAAATTCAGTAAAGAAATGTCCGTTCAACGCATTGTTTGTACCTGTTTAATATTATTTTTTCGATTGAATCTCTAGCACCCGTTGAAGAAGTATTGTTGAACACACCTTTAATCTTTTGTTTTCACATCCCACCTTTCCATTAATTTATCATTTTTTTGATAAATCTTAATTTTAATCCTAATCCTACCTAAAAGAGAAAGAAATTTGAGACTCTAGAGGAAGGAATAGAGTGTTTCTAATAGGTCTAGAACCCATGACCTAAAAGAATATGATTGAACAATAATGAGTAGCTTGATCAACCGGCCAAATGAATACATCATTCTTTTACCCCAAATACTCAACACTTTCATTGCATTTTTCTAGTAATAATCATTGAGGTAGTTATAGAGGTTGAGTTGGATTAATTGAGATTATATTTTTTTCTCTTATTATTCTCCAGGACTTTGCACTGATTAATTTGTCATTTTGAATTTATCACTTATTATTTGACACTTGGTTCCGACCATTTTATATTTCGATTATTTTGAGCTATGATAGTTATGAATCCGTATCATTTTAAATTTTAGTCATTTTCAGTTGGAGTTATTTTGAATTCAGATAAAATAAATTTTATTTTTATTTTTATGATTAAAACAAGTTGATTCCATATCAAATTATAGTTAAACATATTGAATTTTCAATTTCAAATCATAATTAATATGTTTAGTTGTAACTAAATAACATATCTAATTAGGTAATTTTCTTTAAAGAATATATTAAAATGAGCTATTAAGATAATTTCATTAATTAAGAATTATTATTTAAATGTTATAAATAAAGTAAGGAAAACAAGAGAGATGAACAAGAACAAAAACAAGATGATCGACAAATAGAGAAATTTGTATTATTTCAATGTAGTGTTGTATACAATGTTTTCTCCAATATCTATATTTGTAGTAATAAGAATAAGGATGAGTCTACCACGTGCGACGAACACCGATGAACACCACTAATGATGAACAGCGATGAACACCATTAAATTAATTAATAAAGATTTAAAATTTTAAGGATCCATCAAATAATTAATAATTACTTTAAAAATTTTAATTAAATTATTTTTTATATATATTAAAATTTTATTTTTTAATAAGGGTAAACTATATATTTAGTACCTCACATATTTCCGTATTTCTATTGAATCCTCATTATTTAAATATTATTTCAATTTGACCCTATTCTTTATAAAAATAATTTAACCCTTAACCCTCAACCTAAAACTCTAAACTATTAAACCTTAAACCCTTAAACTCTTAAACATATACCCTAAACCATATACCATTAAAAATAATTTCACCGTCATCGATTCAATTCAATGAATTGTTGAATTCTCCTAAAAAATTCAATAATCAACAATTTGAAGAAAAAAAAGTGATGATCAAAGTCGGTACAAGTTCTTCATTATTAATAAAGAACTTGTAATGAAGAACTTGTATCCATTAAAAAAGTAATGAAGAACTTGTACCGACTTTGATCATCACTTTTTTTCTTCAAATTGTTGATTATTGAATTTTTTAGGAGAATTCAACAATTCATTGAATTGAATTGAATCGATGATGGTGAAATTATTTTTAATGGTATATGGTTTAGGGTATAGGTTTAAGAGTTTAAGGGTTTAAGGTTTAATAGTTTAGAGTTTTAGATTGAGGGTTAAGGGTTAAATTATTTTTATAAAGAATAGGGTCAAATTGAAATAATATTTAAATGATGAAGGTTCAATAGAAATACAGAAATAGGTGAGGTACTAAATATATAGTTTACCCTTATTAAAAAACTAAAATTTTAATAGATATAAAAAATAATTTAATTGAATTTTTTAAAATAATTATTAATTGTATGATGGGCCCTTGAAATTTTAAATCTTTATTAATTAATTTAATGGTGTTCATCGGTGTTCATCATTAATGTGTTCATCGGTGTTCGCCGCACGTTGTAGAATTTTCCTAAGAATAAACTCTAATTCTAATGAGTATTAAACCATAATAATAAAGTACATTAACGTCGCTTTTAATACATGGATATCCACCATATATTTTTTTTTGAAGGAAAATACCCCGGTGGTGCTTATATTTATTAATAAGAAAGATAAACAAAACAAAAGATAATAATAACTAAAGCAGGTCCAGCCCAGTATGAATAGGGCCAAACCAAACACACCACACTAAAACAAGAGGCCGGGATAAAAGATCTCTGGGTCTCCTGGAGAGAGAATATGAAATCAACCAGAGAAATACACATGCGAAAAACCCCCAAATCAACGAAGGCAAAAGGTCGATCGGAGACAAATGCGACCGATCGGCGCGAACAACATCCGAAATTGGGGAAGGAACCTCCTCAACCCAGAAGGTATCGCCGGCATACTGTCTACCAAGACGGGCTAAACAGTGGGCAGCTGCGTTACTTTGCCGACCAGAAAAGACGAAACGACAGCTAACAAAGTTCCCAGAAAGCCGCTTCGCATCCTCGATGTAAGGCTGTAGTACTGAGAGGTCCTCGCCGGAGCTGTTTATTCTACCTATCACCGAACGGGAATCACTTTCCAGAAGCACCTGCATGCAACCCAAGTCAGAAGCAAATTTGAGGCCGTCGATGACCGCTTGAGCCTCCGCCGCGAAAGCCGTTGATAAGTCGTCCCGGAGACGGATGCAGGAGCCCAGAACCAGTCCCGAGGAATCCCTCACCACCACGCCTGAAACTGCAAAGCTCGAGTCAGGGTTGAAAGTTGTGTCTACATTTACCTTAACCACTGGATCCGACGGGGGGTCCATTGTGCAGAAGAAGCCACCGGAACTGAAGAAGGCACGTGCGACGCTTTCTCCAAATCTCTCAGGTAATTTCTCGCAAAGGTAATCACTTCAATGGGCTTTTGGCTAATGCTTTCGTGGACCAGTTTATTCCTAACATACCATATAGACCATAGAATGATGAGAAATTCACTGCGTTTTGCTTCTGAGTTATTAGTAAAAATCCAGCAAAACCAATCAAAGAAACTGTCCAAATTCAAAGACAAGGGCCAAGTGAAACTAGCTAGGTTCCATACTTTTTTAGCAAAATCGCAGTCTCTAGTAAAATGTTCAATTGATTCTGATGCCAAAAGACATTTAGGACAAATAGGGGAATGAGCTATGCGTTTCTAATAGAGGTTCTGCATAGTAGGGATATAGTTCTTCAGTAGGCGCCATCCCATGATTTTAATTTTAGCCGGGCACACTAAAGACCAAAGCTGCTTGTAAATGGACTGGGAATTATCATTGTAACTAACCTGATAACTCTGATTCTGTAAGACGTAATAGCCACTTCGAACTGAATAAACACTCTTTGGATCTACTCCCCAAACTAAAATGTCCGATAAATCAGTAGCAGATAGTGGAATACTCAAAATGATGTTGGCCTCTGACTGAGAAAATACTTCGTAAATTAGATCCGCGTTCCACCGTCTCGGATTAAGTAGTAGTAGATCCGAGACCCAATTCAGGCCCGGAGATGGAGGAGTCTGGACTAAACGGGGCGGGGAGACCGGCAACCAAAAAGAATTCCAGATCGAAATGTTCGATCCATTACCAACACGCCAACATAAACCCTTTTCTAATAAGGCCCGAGAAGCCCAAATACTACGCCATGTGTAACTTGGGTTCGAGCCAAGCCAGGCCGAGAGGAAGTCGTCACGAGGGAAGTATCTTGCGCGCAGAGTACGGCCTAGCAGAGAGTCAGGGTTGGTAATCAACCTCCAACCCTGTTTAGCTAAAAGGGCAACATTAAAATTGGACAAGTCCCTGAACCCCATACCCTCGTCATCCTTCGAAACACAAAGAGAATTCCACGTACACCAATGGATCCCCCGCTTAGAGGAAGAGTTTCTCCACCAAAAGCGCCCAATAACACCTTCAAGCTTTTTACAAAAAGTAGAAGGAAGAAGGAAACACGACATGGTGTATATCGGAATCGCTTGAAGAACCGATTTAATGAAGACTTCCTTGCCTCCGGCAGATAGCAGCCGAGCACTTAACAAGTTACTCCTCTTTAGAACCTTTCCAAATAAATCCTCAAAAGCAGCCTTCTTATTACGCCCAATAATCGGGGGTAGGCCCAAATAACGTTCCATGTTTGTAGAACTATTAACATTCAAGATTCGACAAACATCATAACGATTTTCTTCAATCACATTCGTACTAAAGAACACACCTGACTTGTCGAAATTAATCAACTGACTTGAGGCATGAGAATACGTGATAAGGATGTCCCTCAGTATTGAAGCCCCTGCAGCCGTGGCATCTCCAAACAGCAAACAGTCGTCTGCAAACAAGAGATGAGTTATAGGAGGTGCGTTGCGAGCAATAACAGCACCTCTGAATTGTCCCCTGCGGAGTCTAGAGCGAATCAAAGCCGACAAACCTTCGCTACAGATGAGGAAAAGATAAGGGCTCAATGGGTCTCCCTGCCGGAGACCACGCGAAGGAAAAAAAGTCTCACCCGACATTCCATTCATAGTCACAGTATAAGAGACCGTGGATACACAACGCATAAGAATTTCAACCCAATCCATAATGAAACCCATGCGTTGAAGGACAGTAGAGAGGAAACCCCATTCAACTTTGTCGTACGCCTTACTCATGTCCAATTTCAAGGCAAAGAAACTGCGCTTGCCCCTCCTCTTATTCTTAAAGGCGTGTAGAACTTCATAGGTTGTTAATATGTTGTCGGATATAAGGCGACCGGGAACAAACGCGCTCTACGCTTCATCGATGCAAAGATGTAAGACCCCCTGAAAACGGATAACCAGCATCTTGGCAATAATCTTGTATATAATGTTACATAGACTAATTGGTCGAAACTGATTCATCCGATTAGGTTTACTAACTTTGGGCACCAGCACAATGGTAGTAGAGTTAATTTCGGACAAAGATCCCTCCCCTCGGATTAGGGAGATGCAAAAATTAGACACCTCATCACCCACAATATGCCATAGCTTTTGGAAAAACACAGCCCCAAAAACCATCATTCCCACAGGCTTTCAGCGGGGACATACTCTTAAGGGCCTCCCAAACATCACACTTTGAAAAAGGTTTCATCAATTCCTCATTCATATCCGCTGAAATCACTTGCTTAATATTTTCCAGAACCTCCGAGACATTGTTTGAGCCTTGCGATGTGAAAAGAGAAGCAAAGTACGACGAGGCCAACTCGAGCATATCACTATCTCCAGAAATAGAAATCCCATCATCATCAATTAACTTCTCAACTCTATTCGTTGATCTACGAATAAAGGCATGTCTATGGAAAAACGGTGTATTACGGTCACCGTTCTGAAGCCAATTAATCCGAGCTCTCTGTTCCCAATAGAGCTCCTACTTGTCAGTTTCGAGATTAATGTTTGCTTTTATGCCCAAAATCTCACCCAAAACTTCATCGGACACAGGTTCCTCATAAAGCTGTTCAATCTTCTTATGCATCGGCCTCAAATATTCTTTCTTAGCACGGCTAAGCTTCCCGTGCCAGTCCGAGAGTCTGGCCGCGAGTAGGGATAGTTTGTTCGGCAGAGAAGCATCAGAAGAATGCCAAAATTGTCTAACTGTTTCCTCAAAATCATCCTCAAACATCCAAGCAGCTTCAAACCTGAACTTCCGAGGCAGTCTACCACCATTTGAACCAGAAGTTGTAAGTAAAAGCGGACAATGGTCCGAAAATGATCGAACCAAGTGCTCTAACTTGTAACCCGGAAACATAGTTAGCCACGAATCATAAGCCACTCCTCTATCCAAATGCTCACGGATAGTTGTAGAGGCCATCCTTCCTTTTTCCCAGGTGAACCAGCAGCCAGTATAGCCCAAGTCCTCCAGGGAACAATCGGATAAAGCATTACGGAAACCCTCCATTTGTCTTTCGTTTCGAAGAAGACCACCCTCCTTCTCAAAAGAATAAAGAATCTCGTTAAAGTCTCCCATGACCAACCAAGGTAGATCATTCATAGCACTTAGATGGCGTAGGAGATCCCAAGCTGCCGCTCGATGCCTTTCCTCAAGAGCCCCGTAAAAGCCAGTAAAGCGCCACGAGGCACTCGTTTCATTATCCTCTAGTACCACGTCGATGTGCCGAACAGAAAAAGACTGTAGTGAAACTGACAAATTCCCCTTCCATCCCAGGGAAAGCCCGCCACTACGACCACGGGCGCTAACATCAATCCCATTTGGGAAACCACAACTACGTCTTACTTTCTCCATTCTACTTCCCGGTAGCTTCGTCTCAATAAGGAACACTACCGATGGGCCTAAATCTCGCAGCGTTCGCCGGAGACGACCAACAGTTCGAGGTTGCCCAAGACCCCGAACATTCCAGCTTAATATTTTCATTGTTGACGGTCAGCCCGGATACCCTGGGCCGCCGATAAATTTGAAATAGCCTCACCCGAATCCCCATGTTTAGAGGAAACGCCCAAGGTTGAAGAAATAACCCTCTGTCGTTTTAGGCTATCAGATTGTTCAATAGGAACGTCTTCGCCGATATCCATTTGATCGATATGGCCCACCGTATTAAGAATAGGCCCATTGCCACTGAATAAATTCTCATTAATAAAAACTGAATAACCTGATTTTGTAAGAATCTGGCTGCCCTGAGGATCTAGAGCATTTTCTTTTGTTGAAATTCTGCCCCTCATAAACATTGAATGCTGTAATCTGGGGTCAACCGGTGAAGATTGACGCAAATCCCGGGGGTTCCCTGAAAACACGCCCAGTGACGCAGGATTCTGCTGGAGACCCGAAATAGAATCCTCCACTAACCATCTGCTGGTCGGAGTTGAGTTCCGGCGTGGCGGGGCACGAAGGGATACATCCCATTCAAAAGACAATTCTGCTTTCTCTTGAAGGACCCGTAAAGGACAGAAAGATTCCGCATGACCCAACCGTCCACACAAGAAACAAAAAAGTTTTAGCTTCTCATACTGAAACCAAGCATAGACCGAAGATCCATTTTTCAATGACAACTTTTTCCTTCTCCTTAAAGGTTGTCGAACGTCAATACGAACCCGGATACGCATTGAACCTTTGTAACCCAGAGCAACTGCCTTGCTATCGTAATCTATAAATTCTCCGATGAAGTTTCCAAGTTGCTTTGCTACATTAACAGTCACGCAACCTGGTGGAAGGTCATGTATTAAGACCCAAAAATCAGCGTGGATTAATGGGACAGTCATAGGATTCTCCCCTGACGTCAGGCGATGGAGAACAAGGAGGTGAGCGTTAAAGTACCAGGGACCCTCAGCAACAATACGCTCCACATCCACCATGTGATAGAACCGAAAGAGATAACGGCCCGAACCAAGATCCGAGATCGACACCCCCCCGATCGGATGCCATACGTTAGCCAGAGTAGATCTCATAGACGGGAAGTGAGGAGAAGAGGAGGTTAACAGCGAGCCCACAAAGCACAAGTCATAGGGTACATACGAAACCACATCCTCATCCTGAAGGACAATTTCCTCATCCTCTGCATTTCCCAAGGAGAGCCCTGCAAGAGATGCATCCACGTCCCCCATACTGATTCAGCGATCGTAACAGAAAGAGGAAGAAACTAGCAAACGAGAGAACCGACAAGACACAGAGGAGAACTGCCAAGAACAGATAAACTGCCAGAGAGCAGAGAAACAAACTGCCAGAGAGCAGAGAAAAAAAGCCGGACCTCCTAAATCTAAATCATAACATTAGTATCAATTTATTATTTGAAGAATCATTAAAGATTATATAGATACCAAGAAGTGTTGATGTTGTGACAATGCACATTGAACACAAAGAACTCAAATTTGAATTCTAGCTTAACAATCTCTTGAGCAAGTGGTTAAAGTTCTCAGTTGACATCCTTCTCTCTCCTAGGTTGTGGTTTCAAAACTCATTATGAGCAAATCCCCCTCCCAGTGGCGAATTCGAAAAAATCTCATTGACTGAGCCAATATAAATAGAACAAAAGATTTATCTAACATAGCTCGTATATACAATTTTCAATTAAAAATAGAATAACAATTTAAAAACAATACAACTATGTTAACGAACATAAATAGATATAAATAAATTACCAATAGTTATTTACAACTGTGTAAATAAGCATTAATAGCTTATTTACGATAATGTAAATAAATATTAATGAATTTAAAATTTATATTTATTTATTATTATTTATAAAAATATATTTTATTAAATATTAGCTTGAGTGGCTAATTCTTTACTTATTTTCGATGTCATAAAAATCATCAATTATTCAATAATTTAAATTTTATTTTTTATTTAAAGTTTATAGTTATGAATTTGTCGAATCTCCTTAAAAATAATATTTGAAAATTTGAACAAATCTTGGTTGTGCAACATTTTATTTTATTTTATTTGTTTATTAAATAAAATATAGTACAATTAAAATTGAATATAGTGTCAATAATATATATTACAATTCTCAACAAACCAAACAATTTGATGTAGTAACAAATCATTCATCCATATTTTTATACACAACACTTTTCTTTCACATCTAATGTACCAAACAAGACGTTAGAGCACACTGTCCATAACTTGTTTTGTCAAATTATCAATAGTAATTGCAAATATGATATATATTTCTTAGATTAATGAGTTGAAATTTACATATAAAATCAAAGAGATAATATTTTAGTATTTTTATAAAAATATCATTAATAAATAAATGAGCTTGTTCATAAACATAAACAAACCGAATATACATTTGTTCGTGTTCATGTTTATTAAATGAACATAAAAAATTATTCACACTCGTTTATTTAACTTAATAAACAAACATTATACGAATAGTTCATCAAATGTTATATTTATTTACGCCCCTATATGGGATGATAAAAATTGTGGTAATTTTTAAGTTTGACTTTAAGAACAATGGAACCAAAAACTTTTAATTTAAGAACCATAAAATTAAACAAAAATAAAAAATACTTAAAATTTTTATTTTTGAGACTAAATAAAAAATTATTTTGTGAAATGGGATGGGTCATGACCTAGGTAGGCCCACCCCTAGATTCGCCATTGCCCTCTCCTTAAATAAAAATTGTTTAAGTTTAAATATTAAATACGACCTTATTAAGAAGAAGAGCCACAAATTCTAAACATTAACCATAAAATAAACCTAAACTATAATAAAAAAAAATTGAAGATTAAATAGGTGACCCTTTCTTAACTTACCTATGAAATTAAAAAACTGCAGTAATAATATATAAAAACGATCCATTTTTACTTAAAGAGGGTAAAATGACAAAATTGCCGTCCTGTTTATACAGTGTTTTGTCAGACCATGGAAAAGATAGTTTACCGAACCTCCCCACGCGACCATCATGAATCAGTTTCAAAACCTCCGTATCAGTTATCACGAGACTGGCTTAAGTTCATAGCTTTATTAATCATTCGGTCCTTAAATCGATCGGGGTTTTAGAGAAAGCTTATATTACAAATAAGTCTATTCAAATAAATATATTACAAATAAGTATTTAAAATATACTATTTTTTATCTAGACACTTAAAATGTTCTTTTGTAAAATTAAGTACTTAACATATTTTTATTGTCAAAATAAATATCGAAAATACAGGGGCAGAGGCAGGCATGATCGAACAATGGCAAGGGCCAAAATATTAAATTTAAAAAATATAAGGGCTTATTAAGTATTTAAACTTAAAATTTATGGGGCAAAGCCTAATTTGTCTAATATTTAAACTTATAGGGACCTAAGTAGTTATTGGACAAAAATATTTTGACGACATGTGCCCTAACTAATCCGGACCGACTCGCGTCGCACACTCGACTTTGGTAGGTGAGTCTCATAGCGATTTTTTTGTATACACAAGACCTCGAACTCGAGATCTGCTTAAGCAATATCGACATGCTTACCACAAAAGCGTATTCTTATTTAGTTCAACATCTATTTGATTATATATTTAATAACTTTTATATTTTTTAATATGAATATTTATTTTTACAGGGGCCAAATTATAATTAGACAAATACTTATCGAATGTTTAAATTTTATAACAGGGGCCAGGGGCCCCAAGACAGCTCCGCCCCTGCTAGAGTACATGTATATTTTGAGCTAAATTCATAAAAGTTGACATGTGACATTATTAAAAAATATATTAGGTGTCTATTTTGACAAAAATATATATTTTAGGTACTTATTTTAACAAAAAAATATTTAATTATATATTTTAACCAAAAAATATATTTTAGGTACTTATTTGACAAAAAATACTTTCTCAAGTGTTTAAATATAGTCCTCTTAACTTAGAAGGATTGAGTGATTAAAGATAAGATCAAATGTGTTGTTACAACTTTGTTTAATCTTGAACCCAACAAGTGTCTTAGTAAAAAAGCGGATGATCTTTATTCAAGAAGACACAAGTTCAAATCGCTTTGTTTATAAAGTATATGTGTATTTTCAAAGGGTTAAGAATATGTATGAACAAATACTACCTTGTAATCACCTTTAGACTATTAAAAAAACTTTGTTTAATCTTGTGCATTTGTTATCACTAAATGTGCATATTTTTTATACAATGAATTTATTTTATTTTGATGGTCATTAAATTCAATTTAGTCATTAAATTAAGTATGAATTAAGCCAAATTTTGTAAAAAAATAATTAAAATAAAAAATAGATTTAATTCAGGAAGCCAAACTATGAATTAAGCCAAATTTAATCAACAGACCCATGGGACTCTATTACCTCGTCGTCACGCTCCTTTACGTGGCATCGTGTAAAACTACCAGTCTACCACTAGGAAACGAACCGGGTTTACGGGTCAACACACCCCAAACTCAACGGATTTCAAAGTTTTTGACTTTTGTCATTAAATCCCCTCCGCCCTTTATAAATGGCCCGAACCACGCCCCTGCAAACACCCTCATCTCATTTCCATCTTCAAGCTCATTTCATCGGGTTTTACCTTTATTCTCGTTCTCTTCGCCGGAAAAATAAATTCCGGCAAGAAAATGATGGAGGCGCTAGCTACTCATGATCTTCGCGTGAATTCCCATGGCAATAACATTATGTCCTCGTCCCGTTGCGTGATTCGGGAACTTTAACCGTATCTGAAAAAAAAGGAAAAAAATCCTAAGCAAAGCGACTCTACTAGTCTACTTAGTTGAGTTCTGAAGTTATTCCATGCATTTTCTGGCAAATTAGATGTAAATGATAGCGTCTTGATTAAATTAAACCGCATTAATTTTTTTTTGGGCTAAGATATGAATTTCTGTATCAATTGCGTATACTGATCTCATCGCAAAGCGAAGAATCAACAAGCGTTTAAAGAGCGGCCGCGGTAACGGTGGAAGCGGTTTTTTTAAAGGCTGAGAAACATGCCTTTTCCGATGAAGATTCAACCGATCGATTTCAACACGCTAGAAGAAGTGGCGCCGCCGCAGACGGTGAAGCAGCCGGCGGTGAAATCGCGATTCAAGCGGCTGTTCCCTAGTGTTCTGAGAAATTCTTCAGCGGAGAAGAACGGTGCCGTTTCCGCCGCCGCCGCCGATGAGCTTCCTTTTAGCAAAGAATGCGCCACTGAGTTCGAGCCGAGCTCCGTTTGCTTGGCGAAGATGGTTCAGAATTTCATAGAAGAAAGCAACGAGAAACAACAATCTTGTGCGGTTAGGTGTAGCGGCCGTAACTGCTTCAGCAACCGAAGCTGCAGCGACAGCTCCGATGACGAAATGGACGGCTTCTTTGGTGACTCCAATCTTACTTCTTCCGCTGAAGCATCCGAAATCCTAAAGGTACAACAATAACTTGCGCCTCCATTTATCTCAAAATCACACTAGTATTTTTTAAATCCGATTTTGTTCTTTTCTGAAACAGAGTTTGATTTCTCCAATGAGTGAGAACGAAAAGAATTTATTGGCGGATACAGCCAAGATTATGGAGAAGAACAAGAACTGCAAGAGCAAAGACGAATTTTGCAGGAAAATTGTTACCGATGGATTATTAACCCTTGGATACGATGCTTCTATCTGCAAATCTTGCTGGGAAAAATCCCCCTCTTTTCCACCCGGTACTTTCTTTCTCCCTCGCTTTTCAAATTAGCCAGTTCTCCGATTCCAATCAATGCCTTGAATTTCATTTTTTTTATAAGCAGGGGAATATGAATACATAGATGTGATAATCGAGGGGGAACGATTGTTGATCGACATCGATTTCAGATCAGAATTCGAACTCGCCCGATCAACGAAATCATACAAGTCAATCCTCCAAATGCTTCCGTTCATCTTCGTCGGCAAAGCTGACCGTCTCCAGAAGATAATCGCCATTGTTTCCGAGGCGGTAAAGCAATGCCTG
The DNA here is from genome assembly GCA_958450335.1 of Hibiscus tridactylites. NCBI lineage: Eukaryota > Viridiplantae > Streptophyta > Magnoliopsida > Malvales > Malvaceae > Hibiscus > Hibiscus tridactylites. Next base: position 15,169,484 of record OY288273.1, on the reverse strand, counting down.
AAGAAGAAAGGAATGCATATTCCTCCATGGCGGAAAGCTGAGTATATCAAGGCCAAATGGCTTTCTCCTTATAGCCGAATCGCTGTAACTGGAACGCTGAAAGAAGTGAATCCTGAGGATAAAAACTCGGTTGAAGATGGTGAGTTGGGGGAACCCATATTTGGTTTATCTGAGAGCTCCGAAGAATGGAAGCCGCCTGAGAAAAATCCCAGGAGCTCAAAGGTTGGGGTGAAGATGGTGACTGGTTTGGCTTCAGCCATTGAAGATGAAATTAAACAATAAAATTTTGACCTTTTTTTGTTACTGGAAAATCAAAACACAGTATTGAACATGACTAAACTGATTGAAAAATCCCCTTGAGTTTTTTATGTAAGGGTTGATCTGATTTTTACTAATATGAATCCCAATGACGTTTTCTTACACAAGACTAAATTTCTGTTTGTAAAAAATTAATATTCGGTTAATATTTACTGAAATTTATTATTATTTATAACGTAAGGATCATATAAATTTAATAATTATTTTGTAGTATTTAAAAGTTTATTGATAGAAATGATATTTTAATATAATTTAGTGACATTTGATGTAATTTTATCTTTTAATATTAAATTTTTTTATATAATTTACATGGTCAAAGTTAAAATTAATCAATATAAAGCACAAATGAGTTTATAATTACAATCCATCCATTTTTTATATAATTACAATCGACATCAATCAATAAAATGTACAGACGGACGGACTTATATTTGCATTTTTAAAGTACAATTAAAATAAGATGAATTTACATAAAATTTTATTTAATTAGTAACAATTTGTGTAGTTACACAAATTCTTACAATCTACACAAATTCTTACTATTTGGATAAGGATTTGAAAAATTCTACAAAGGGCGACGAACATTGATGAACACCACTAACGATGAACACCGATGGACACCATTAATTTTTTTTTAAAATTTTAAAAATCTAAATGACTAAAATTATAATTAAAATCATCTCTTAAAAAAATAAAAATCAAATTTAATAGTTACTTTATAAACTGATTTCTATTTTTTTAAAGAGATTGATTTTGTTAGGGTTTAAGAGAATTGAGTATATTTGATTCTAACCTATTAAAAAATATTATAAAGTAACTATTAAATTTGATTTTTATTTTTAAGAGATAATTTTAATTATAATTTTAGTCCTTTAAATTTTTAATTTTTTTTTAAAAAATTAATGGTGTTCATCGTTAGTGGTGTTCATCAATGTCCGTCGTACGTGGTAGACTCATCTTAAGAATTTAGGTTATACTATAACAATTTGTGTAAGAATTATTACCATTTTAGTAAGAATTTATGTAGCGCCTCATTTTAGGCTCACCTTAAAATTTCCTCTAGTTAGTAGAAAATTATATCATGGGTTAACTTATCACATCATCCATAGTCTCATCCAAATGAAATCCACCCACTTCACTATTTTTCCCCATTATTTTTTCAACCACCGAATTTTCACTAATTTTTTTACATGTCATTGAAGAAAAATGTTTTGGAAAAGTTATTATATTTTTGAGTTAATGACATAAAAAAATAGTTCAAATTGTTAATATTATTAATTATCTAAATGAGAATAAGAGTTTGCCCTTAAAAACCAATTCTAACGTATCATGTTGATTTTAATTTTTAAATTTGTATCGGAGTGAGCCGTTTTAAGAGTCATTTGGATAATTATATAACTAAAACTATTAATGCTCTATTAATAATCAATTGATTTAATGAGATGAGATGTTAAAATCCTCAAGTAAGGCCGAAAGTTCTAATTTTGATGTTGAGAATGAAAGAAATTAGATTAGAAAGATCGTCCAATAATAAACTTTTACAATATTCGATATAAATTAACCAACCAATAAATTAGATATTCATAATTTATATAAAAATATTAATCACATGAATTATTTGGATTAATTTATGGGATTATAAAAATAGATGATATAATAGCTAAAACCATAATTTAAGTAGAAAAATCCATAAGAAAGTGGGTATCTTTCTGGAAACAGCTTTGAGGACAAGCCTCCTTGTTTCAACTTTATAGATAATTCCCGAATTTAGGGACCGGATTTCACAGGGGAAAAAATAACAAAGTATTTTACTTGCAAGTCGGGCAAACACTAAAACAAGAAACCGGTTGCGATTTCTCCGACCCGTAGAACCTTCCTACCTGCAAAGAAACAAATGCGAACCTATTTTTAAATTTGTGATATTTGATTGTATCTACTTATAGTTTCCCCAATATACTTATTGACTTTTTATTTATTTATATTTGTATTAATATATTGTGGGAAAAATAATTATAAAAATAGGTTTATTGTACCGAAAATTCTTATATTATGATTTTATATTTAAAATTGATTTTTTATAGTTTAAAACGTTCTTGTTGTGATAATTAAATATTTTGTTTGGTGATGATATTTTTCATATAAGATTTCATTTACAAAAAATTATAATGTAATTTCATTATCACACCATACAATATTGTTAAACCAAATAAAATAATTTCATTTCGGAATCCTATATGAAAAATATATTTTTTAAAAAAATTAATACACAAACTGTGTAAATTAAAGTTTACACGATCTTATTAATTTTAAGGTTTATAAAATTATGTTGTAAGGTTTATAAATTAAGATTTAGGGTTGTAATTTTGAGATTATTATTGGTTTATGATTATACTTTAGAGTTTATGGTTTAGGCTGTATAGGTTATAATTTAGAGTATAATGTAAAGTTAAAGTTTAGATACTGAAATTTATTATTATAGTTTAGAGCTTAAGCTCTAGAGATTAAAACTTGTTTTTTTTTTTTAAATTAAAAAGGTTGCTTTTAAATTTCACAGTTTAAATAAAAATATATAATTTTTTTCAACACATATTATATATCAAAATATATTTCACTTAAGATTACATTCCTCGTATGCACTCTTAATATTGAGTTATTAATGAGATCTACTAATTGGCTGAGTGGTCAATGATACTCATGTTGTTGTATTTTATATGTGTTCGAGTTTTAATATTTATCTTGGAATGTAATACCTCTGTATTTAATATAAATAAATAAAAATATATTGACTTTGTTTGGCAATAAGCGGATAACTGATAGTTGATAGCGGATTACATTAACTGATAGCTGATAGCTGATAGCTGATTTGACTAGCGGATTGTATTAGCTGATTGTATAAAAGTGTTTGGTAAAATTAACTAATAGCTGTTTGATTATTTAAACAAGCAAAATAACATATATGGACATAATTATATTCGATATTTATTTGAATAGTTTGTTAGTTATCAATATTTTGTATCTATTAATATTAATTAGATTATGAAAAATAATTTTTAATATAACATTACTAAACATATTTGAAGGATTTATATATTAATTTATTATTTATATAATTATTTTTTAATACAATTTAATTAATTATAAAATATAAATATAAATGTGTGAGAATAAAAAGAAAAAATATATTAGTTTACAAATGCCACAATGTAATTATGCGAGGTTGAAGAATTAAAATAAAAATGGTTAAATTTAGGTTATTTAGAGATTTTTTATAATTGTTAAGGGTAAAAAGGTCTTTGTAATTCTTATGTCAAAACCTCTAATTTTAAAAACTCCTATTAGCAGTTTTTCTAAAATCAAATGTTTCACCACAATCTGCTATTTCAATCCGCTCTTTACCAAACATTTAAATTAACAAATTTAACCAATCAAACCTCTAATTTTAACTCAAACCTTTAATTTTAGCTCAAATTTATGTTACGAAACAAGTCCAATAAGTTGTTAATAAGGAGCACCAAATGTTGTTATTTCGGTGCCTGGGTCCATATAATATCTTCGAAATTGCAGTTAGACGAAAGCCGGTTGATTATTTATTTATTTATTTAAAAACTCTTGAACCAATCAGTACGTTCCTGAAATTCATTACTCTTATTTTGGGGTAAAATACACCAAGTTGTCATTATACTATAAAACTAATTGTTTTTACCGCTAACTTTTCAAAAATTATAAAATGATCATTAAATTTATTAAATTGTTACAAAATAGTCATTAAATTTTATCAAAATATTACAAAATAGTCATTCAATTTTATCAAATTGTTACAAAATTATTATTAAAATAATTAAATTGTTATAAAATGGTCATTAAATTAATCAAATTGCTAAACTATTTTATAACATCCAATATTTTTTTCAAACAATCATTTTCCATAACTTAATAACTATTAATGTATTTTATTCTATTTAATTTTAATAATTTCTCCAAATGGTATAAAAAATTGGGTGGGGTCATATTGAGTGTACTGTAAAGTATAGTTATAATAAAATAATAAGTGGCCGTTAACTATTACTATGTCAATAGTTTTTTTTTTTTGACATTATTCCACTTGTTTATTTATATACATTTATATTCGTGAAAGCAACCTCACACCAGCAACCATACCTCTATATGTATATATAATATATGCATAAGCTATGTTGGTTTCTTTTGTCTAACGTTAAAATTTTAAAAATAAAAATAAATATTGGGGTCATTACTAACTCTGTAAAAATTATGTCACATGTTAAATAATAATTAAATAATAATAATAGATTAATTTTAAATTATTGACGAAATGAAATATTAAACACATAAAACGTTAAACATCTACTTTAATAATAAAAAATTAATTTTTTCGGTAAAAAAATATAATTTTAACACATATTCTATACTCTATAAACCTAAAAAGGAAAAGTCAATTCTAATACTCTCTTTTATGTTATAAGATTGATCTCTAATGTCTTTTGAGTGACTTTGCTTGTGGCTCAATCTATTTTTACTAATATTTATAAGTTTTAAATAAATTTCTCTTAATTAAGTTCAAAAAAGATTCGGGTTCGACTCCATTATGAAGTACACTTATTTTTTTCTATTTATTATTTTTAAATTTAAGATATTAAACCTCTTTATCATCCAACCTAACAAATATCGACAATAACTCATTCTTATTACAGACAACTAATACATAACGATTTTACAAAATAACAGCCTTTTAAAAAGTAAGAAACTATTTTTTTGATTAAAGCGTCGGTTAGCACTTTATTATTGAGACAAAAAAAAATACAGCTGTCACGAAGAAGTTGAACAAACACCCAGCTTCTTCAACACGCCAAGCCTTAAAACATTCAGAAAGAAAACCGAAAAGAAAGCAAAAATATCAAGAAAAAAAACAAAAAAAAACATGCGAACCGACAATCCCCCGCCGGAGGAGAAGACGATAAAGGCCCAGGGCGGAGGATAAAAGGAAGGGGAGCTTCTGAAGAAGGAATAGCAATTTCCCCAAAAAAAACCCTTTATAACGAGTCAAGGAGGGTCGGAGAAGTGTCGATCGTGCGCCGCTAGCTGTAACACCGGACGGGGAGCATCTTCAACCCAGAACCGGTCAGTGGAACGCTGTAGACCTTCAACTGCTAATGCATATGCCGAGCCATTCCCTTGACGACTAGAGAAGCTGAAACGACAGAAGGTGAAGTTCATCCCAGCAAGCTTGATATCGCGAATGATGGGACCGATAACGAAGGGGTCTATCGATGCAGAATTAAGCTTGGAAACCACAGATCTGTTATCACCGGTAACGATGACACGGTGAATCCCTAGGTCGTAGGCGAAATCCAAACCCTAGAGAAAAGCTAAGGCCTCCGCTTCGAAAGCCGAGGTGATGTTCAAATTGTACCTATGACCAGAACCAATAATTTGTCCTTCGTTATCTCGAATAATAAAACCCGACGTAGAAACATTCTTCTCATACTTGTAAGTTGCATCCACATTTATTTTGCAGAATGGAGGAGAAGGAGGCAACCAGTGGTCTCCATCGTGACGGCGAAGATGCCGATACACAGAAGACAAATTCTCAAACTCGGCGCTATATACTTTGACAAAGGTAAAAACATCTTCAACACGTTGAATTACACCTTCATATAACATTTTGTTTCTGGAAAACCAAATAGCCCACAGAGCAATTAGAATTACTCTGTGATTACTGCTGTTCGAGTCTTGAAATAGATGAGATAACCAATTACTAAAATCCAGTAGCAATCTCCAGTTAATAGTATTAAAGCCAAGTAAATTCCAGACCTCTTTTGCAAAAAAAAAACACTCACATAAAATAAGAGCCACAGTTTCTATGCAAGCTTTACATCTAGGGCACCTTGAATCATTAGCAACTATTCGATAAGTCAAATTTTGCATTGTAGGTATAAAGTTGAAGAGCATCCTCCAAACTGAAATTTTAATTTTAGAGGGACATGGTACTAACCAGATTGCTTTAAAGATATTAAACTGTGGAACACCATTTTGGGGAGAACTTGTTAGGAGAAAGTAACCACTCCTAACTGAATAAAGCCCAGACCCTTCCCCCTTCCAGGAAAGAACATCCTGTTATTGAAAATGAGGGAGTTTAATTCTGAGAATACCCAGGACCTCATCTTGCTCGAAAATAGATTCAATTAGGAGACAGTTCCACCTTTGCTCGTTTGGTAATAGTAAGTCCGAAACCACTGTAACCTGTTCGTTATGATTCGATGCAATACGTCTCGAAGGCAAACTCGGAAGCCAATAATCATTCCAAATGGAAACTGTCGAACCAGTTCCAATAGTCCAGCCCATACCCATCTCTAAAAGCTCCCGAGAACACAGATACTTCGCCATATTAGATATGGTGAAGAACCAACTTCAGCTCGAAGGAAAGTGGAATTAGGGAAATACTTGGCCCTAAGTAGACGAGCCACAAGAGAACTAGGATTAGTAAGGATCCTCCATCCTTGTTTAGCCAGTATGGCTATATTAAATTTACCAAAATCCCGGAAGCCCACGCCACCTTCATCTTTAACCTTACTCAATTCCTCCCAAGAACACCAATGAATTCCTTTACGAGTAGATGATTTCTGCCACCAGTAACGGGCCGCAATTGCCTCAAGATCTCGGCAGAAAAATACTGGAAGAAGGAAGCAAGACATTGCAAATAATGGTATCGCTTGGAGGATTGACTTAATGAAAATTTCTTTTCCTCATTGAGAAAGAGTTTTTGAACTAAGGGTGGAGACACGATTACCAAATCTGTCTTTTAGGTAATTGAAGGCTTGCCTTTTATTACGTCCTACAATTGCCGGGAGCCCCAAATAAGTTTCCGGATTATCCACTTCAGTAACGCCCAGAATACGACAAACATCTAGCTTATTCTCAGAAATGACATTCGAACTGAAAAAAATACTGGACTTATCATAGTTGATACCTGATCAGAACAACTTGCAAATAGGTTTAGGATAGACCTGAGATTCTCAGCACTCATTGCTAGAGCTTCCCCAAATATCAGGCAGTTATCCGCAAATAGAAGATGACTAACCGAAGGAGCTCCTCGAACTATACGAGCACCCTGCAGAGTTCCGTGAGCCATAGCACCACGCAGAAGGGATGACAAGCCCTCTCCAAATAGAAGAAATAGATAAGGGCTAATGGGGTCACCCTGGCGCAAGCCTCGTGTGGGGAAGAAGTAATCACTTGTACAACCATTCACTACAACCGAATAAGATACAGTAGTGATACCATTCATAATTAAATCTATCCATGCCTGGTCAAAGCCCATCCCACTCATAATGCTTCGAAGAAAATCCCACTCAACGCGACCGTATGCCTTGCTCATATCCAGCTTTAAAGCAAAAGAACCCAAACGACCGATCCGTCGTTTCTTGAAAGAGTGGAGAATCTCGTACGATGCGATGATGTTATCCATAATCAATCTCCCTGGGACAAATGCACTTTGTGCCTCATCGATAAAAACACCAAGAACCATTTTAAGTCTATTCGCCAGCATCTTTGAGATAATCTTAAACAAGACATTACATAAAGCAATCGGTCTAAACTGAGACATTGCTTTTGCATCACTAACCTTGGGAATCAAAACGATATGAGTTCTATTAATTTCATCAATCAGATAAGTTCCTTTTAAAACATCAATACAGTAGTCCACTACCTCATTTCCAACAATTCCCCAAAAACGTTGATAGAAGATAGCCCCTAAACCATCAGCTCCTGATGCCTTTAGCAGACTCATAGAACTCAGAGCAGAAAAAACCTCATATTTTGTAAACTCTTTAAGTAATTGATTATTCATATCAGAAGTAAGACACAGGTCGATGCCCTGTAGAATAGCCAAAGGATCCAATACTCCTAATGAAGTAAAAAGTTCAGAGAAATACTGAACCGCAATATGTCGTACATCATTCTGCTCATCATGGAAGGTACCATCATCAGTAATCAGACCATTGATGTGGTTAATCCGACACCGTTGGCTTGCATAACGGTGGAAAAAACTGGTGTTCCTATCACCATTTCTCATCCAATTGGCCCGAGCCCGTTGCTCCCAGTAAATTTCCTCCTTATCAAGTTCCAAATTTAAACTCAGTTTCGCCTCAACCAGTTCCCCCAAATTCTCATCCGAAATTTGTTGTTCATTAAGAGCATCAATACGACTCTGCAATTCTCTTATTGATAACTTCTTGGCTTTTTTAATTTTCCGAAACCACCTATCCAGCCCAAAACTAACTATCGCAAGCCTTTCCGAAACTTTACCACATGCGGAAGCCCATAATTTTTGAACTTCTTCCTCACAAGTATCTTCTAGAAGCCAGGCTGCCTCGAATTTAAAATGCCAAACCTGATTGGGCTGATATAGGTTGACGCTTGTAGTGAGAAGCACTGGGCAGTGGTCCGAAAAAGAATATGGTAAATGGTCAATATGGAAATTCGGAAAAAGATCACCCCAAGCCTCATTAGCCACTCCCCGATCCAACCTTTCCCTAATGTTGTTAGCCACTGTACAACCCCACTCCCATGTAAACCAGTGACCTTTAAAGCCCATATCGGATAGGCCGCAATCTTCGAGAGCTTCACTGAAGTTCTTCATCTGCCATTCATGTCTTTCCAAACCACTCGACTTCTCCGTTAAACTGAGGATTTCGTTAAAATCCCCAATAACACACCAAGGTAAATTAGGGCAATCATTTAACTGTCTAAGAAGATGCCATGTTCGAATTCTATTACCAACCTCGGGAGCTCCATAGAATCCTGTCAAACGCCAATGTTACTGATGATTTACCCCCGAAATCAAAATGTCTATATGGTGTGTAGAAAACGAACGAAGGGAAACAGTCACATCATTCTCCAACCAATTGAGAGTCCCCCACTCCTTCCATTTGAACTAATATCCAAACCATTTACATAACCACATAGCATGCGGATACATTCCATCTTTGAAGATTGCAACTTGGTCTCTATAAGGAAAACCACAGATGGGGATATATCGCGCAACATAGCGCGAAATCGACGAACTGTTCGGGCCATCCCCAGGCCACGAACATTCCAGCTTAATATCTTCATTGGGCACGGCCAGCCCCACCCTGGAGGCCTGCCAATAAAATATTCTGATCACCATTCGAATCCCGAGACTGGGAAACTCCTGGCTTGGATTGTTGATATCGTTGTCTTTTTGGGTTTTCACATTCAGCCAAAGGCCTTTCTTCCTCTGGTAAGCCCATCTCAGTATCAAAGCCCATATTAGCATCAGTGAGGGCCCGCCCGCCCTGATAAACTGTAGTTAAACCCGGATGAGTAATATCCAGCTCAGCCGAAGACTTAGATGAGGATGCAGTACGTGTCACAAGATTAGAAAGATTTAACTCCTGACTAGAATCTCCGGGTTTAATTAAGAAATTCCCCTGATTGCTTAATTGGCCCAAATTATTAAGGCGTGAAACATGGAAATTAAATCCATTATGATTGACTTGTACAGATTGAGCGGAATTGAATGACGGGCGATCCATGCCTTCCTCGACTAGCCACTTGCACGAGATCACAGCAGATCGGCGTGACGGAGCCCAGAGAGAAGCATCCCAGCTCGGAACAAGATCCATCCCTCCTTTCGCAAAACGGAGAGGGCAGAAACTCTCACCATGACCAAAAATACCGCATAAGAAACAGAATAAAGTCAGTTTCTCATACTCGAACCTGACATAATGCTGATTCCCATTAGCTAGAATCAATTTCTTACGACACTTCAAAGGCACTCGGACATCCACCTTCACCTAAATTTTCATAATACGCTTGTAACTCAAAGAAGTAGCCTTCGAATCATAAAGCAAGAAAGTACCAATAAAGTCACCAAGAACCTTTGCAACTTTTTCGGACATAAACCCTAAAGGAACATCATGAATGTAAATCCAGTAATCCACAAAATTAAGAGAAACCAACATCGAATCTTCTCCCTCTTATAAGCAATGCAACACTAGTAAATGTGTATTGAAAAACCAGGGGCCACCACTTGCAATACGATCACAGTCCAGAACATGATAAAATCGAAAAAGGAAACGACATTCACCTAAATCAGAGATTGAAATACCCCCGGTGGATGCCAGACAGAAGCCATAGTGGATCTCATGGATTGAAAATTGACAATACTGTTGGTGAGAAAAGAGCCCACAAAACAAAATTCGAAAGAAACAAGGGAGTCTTGATTCTCCAGATCTATTTGAACACCATCGTCTTCCCCCTCACCAATAGAGAGATTTGCCATTTCTTGTTGAACGTCAGCCATGAAGAGAAGAAAAAACTGAAAGAAATAGGAAGCAAAAAGCAAGAAAAACGTGCCACAGAGAGCAAAGAAAAAACGTGCCACAGAGAGCAGAGAAAAAAACTTCTATATGAAGATGGTGAAATTAAGTAAGAAACTGTTCTATTAAAAAAAGTAAGAAACTATTAATTAAAAAATATCATTGTTTTGGTAATGTCTAATCTATATATTTAAGGTCATAAAATTAAATTGGTGTTACAAGTTAAAAGCATACTGATATTGGTTCAATTAATAAAGACTACTCAAAAGTTATAAAATAAAATAATTAACGATTTGAACCTAACAAGTCTTCTAGTGAAAAAACGGATGATCTTCATTCTTAGAGACACAAGTTCAAATCGCTTTGTCTACAAGGTATATGCACATTGTCAAAGAGTTAAAAATATGTATGAATAAATAGTACATTGTAACCACCTTTTGGCTATTAAAAAAATAATCGACAATTTTATTGCCTCAATAATTAGGTGACATTGACATTCTTTTATTCGAGGTTTGAGCTGAAATAATAATTTAATAAATAATATAATATTTAGTGCAGTACTATAATCTTCATCAAAAGATTTAACAGTGACATATTTTTGTATAATATGAAAAAAATATTCAAAACTTAATATGAAAAAAAATCTTAAAATCTAAGTCAACTTATGAAATTTTAAAAACCTACCAACAATATTTATACACATAAAATCAACTCATATACATTTTATATAAAGTTTCTGGTACATTATGTGTGTATATGTATATAAATATAGTTGTATGTAAACTAAACAACAAAACAAATCAGATTTAAATGGAAATTTTTCTCTAAATTTAATTAACGTAAAATGTAACCCAAAGTAGTTGGCTTATAAATAACTGGGCCGGGCTTTTTTATTCTTTTCCATTAATATTTTAAAGGTAAATATATATTAGTATGTGAATTTGATTTCAAGGTACAATTTGGTGTGTATATATATTTTTTCCAATCAGGGATATGAATTTGATTTTAAAGTTCCATTTGGTACTTGAATTTAACTATTATGTCGAAATTGGTTCAAACAAGACATTTACCGCGAGTATTAATTTGGACCAAAAAGCAAAGTTTGAGTATCATTTTGCACCAATAAATCAAGTTCAAGTACCTAATGAGACTCGAAAAAGTTTAGATACCAAATTATATTTTAAAGTCAAATTCAGTTGCCCTCCCGGTATTTTAAGTTTTGCCCCGAGTAATTCAGACAAATTCGTGTCGCACACCTGACTTTGGTAGATGAGTTTTCCGACGAGAATTTTCTGCATACACAAGGCCCCAAACTCGAGATCTATTTAAGAGATATTAAACTCACTTGGACCAAGCTGTTAATTTTCATATTTGTTTTCGATTTATAAAATATTTTTTTAATATTTATGTTGTCCCTCTCGAAATCATTTCTAAATTTGTTTTCACCGGTAATCGGTTAGCAGCGACTGTGAACTTTGAAAAAGGGCCGGAAATGCCTCGAAAAAGCTTCGCATGCAGTAGTAGCGGCATCTGGAAGAAAGAATTTTTACGCTTTCAACAGTGTTGTTCTTTGTGACTTTAACTTGGAAATAAAGAGAAAAGAGTTCTAGATTCTGAAATTCGAGTTTAAAAATATTTCTAAATTAGTTAAATTATCTGATTTGTTTTTCAATGAGGTTGAGCTTTATTGATTTAGTGTTTGTTGAATCAAATAGTCAAATATTTGATTTTTTTTTAAATAAGTTATTGAGTTCAAACATTATGAATGAAAAATTTGAGTTAGAACTCATCTCAAAATCTAAATTATCAACGTTAGTTAATTTAATGAGATGAGACACAAAAATCCTTAAATAATGTCTGAAGTTTAAATTTGTCATTGTGAATAAAAGATTCAAAAGATCGTCCCATAATAGACCTATACAATATACTATCTAGATTAATCACCTAATAAATTGATACAAGTAATCATAATTTTTTTACCCAATTCCCAACCTAAATGAAACCCTTACAATTATCAAATCTAAGAGCATATGTGCGCCTCACACATTGTGAGGATACATATGTACGTAAAAATAAGGTTTAATCGTCAGAAAACTGTCTGAATTATAATTTTTTTTAGATATGTGTCTGAATTATTTTTTGAACCAAATAGACAAGGCTAAAACTAGAAATTTGTAAAAGAAGGGACTAAAATGAAATTAAAAATTTTGAGGGGGCAAAATAAAATTTTAAAAAAAATAAAGGATTACAATATTGATTTTACCTTCTTTTTTCTAAAAAATAGTATATTATTAATGTTGAAAAGAAAAAGTTGGCAAGGTCCACATCCCGGTGAACCCTGCGATGTTCCGCCCCTGCAAATAGGTGTATAATGTTTTATTTCGTAATCATTTTAAGATTTTTTTTCTTAAATGATCGATAAAAAATTTTCATCATACAATTAAAATATGACTCGTAGCCTATTTCTTATTTGACTTAAGGGTGCTTGAGGCCCTTGAACTTTTGAAAAAATCAATTAAGCCATTGATTTTTTTTACACCTAATTAAGCCCTCCAACCAATAAATTAAATTAATTTAGCCCTTTGACCAATTTTGACGATCAATTTTTGACGATTTTTTCTTAAGATATTATTGTCACGTGACACAGTACAGTTCTATCATGTGACATTTACAAAAATTTTAAAAAATTGTTTTATAAGATTTTTAAAGAATTTGGTAAATAAAATATTTTTTTTGAAAATGTCAAATGACAACATTGTAACACGACACATTACACCAATTGATCCAGAAAAAAAAACAGTTAGATTTAACAGTCAACGTTGGTCAAAGACTCAAAGGGTGAATTGATGAAATATTGGAATATAAGGACTTAATTAATTTTTTTAAAAGTTTAGATTTATGATACCCTTAAGTCTTATTATTTTTCATTTAATTTTTTTCTTAAAAAATTACTATTTAAAAAATCAAAACTTCAATAGTTTTCAAAATAATCCACAAATCTCCTCTCTACCATCGTCGAACACCACCCCGCCGCTTCAGTAGTGAGGTCTCCTCCTCGCGGCACACAAGTCACAAGGCCTAGTTCGTTGTTCGTTCATTAGTTGTTTGTTGTTTGAGTGAAGTTTTCAAGTTCGACATTCGTTGTTCATTTGATCGCTCGTTCGTCGACTTGTGACGATGTAAGATTGATGTTATCGGTTGTGGCGGGTCGAAGAAAGGAGAGATGGTTGGTGGTAGTTAAATCAATGGCTAGAAGAGATAGATTTAGGGGATTAGTGATTGGGTTTTTTTATAAAAATTTAAAGATTTTAAGATATTTTTAGAATGAAAGATTTTTTTATTTTTAAATTAAAAATATAATAATAGGCCACATGTCATGTTTTAATTAGATAACATAAAATTTTTAACGCCTATTACAAAAAACTTTTAAAATAATTATAAATAAAACGTTAAATACATATTTGACTCAAAAAATAGTTCAAACATCTATATAAAAGAATATAATTTAATGAGAATTAAACGTATGAATAATGGCAGCGTCGGTGGAAGGTGGTCAACTGGTCATTGCATGGGTGATTATCCAAAGACATGGGATGGTCTCCTACTTTCGCCCATCAATGCGTCCCTCTCCTTTTTTTGTGCAAACTTTTGGACCACACTTCCCATTTAAGATTCCCACTACTTTGGACATAACATTTCTTACATACACACACTCTCAAGCAAAGGAATTCAAACTTGTCTCAGTGTTTTTATTAAGTCATAAAAATCTCAAATTTTTAGGGTGGAAATAAGCCATAAAATTTAAGGACTGATTCGTAAAAATTAAAAAAAATTAAAATTAAATATAATAACTTTGAAAAGTTTAGGGTGCACACAAACCCACCCAAGCATAAACATACATTTGCCGCCAATTATTTACAAATTATATTAATTTACCAATTAGAATGTGTAATATTCTATTAAGTAACATAGATCAAATGTGTAATATACTCATTTCTGTTAACTGTCACATCACTTTTTTCGTTAGGTTTTAACGACAAGTGGTTTAATCAATAACATTTTAATAGTTAAATGACCTGATTGAAAAAAAATGAATACACCGGTGGTTAGAATTGAATTTACCTTATAGTTGAGTGGTTTATAATAATAATAATAATAATAATAATAATAATAATAATAATAATAATAATAATAATTCAGGACGTGTAATTAAATTGGTTAGGTAACTTAGGTTCATTCTGTATATTTGGTTATCAGTCCCTTTCGTTTCTTTTCTTTTTTTCTTTCAAAAGACACCCTAATTATCCCATATATGGATGATGTAGTTCACCTACAACAGAGACTCCGAAACCCTGTTTATCACGCCAAAGCCCCATTCCGATCCTCTATTGTACTCAAATTTGGGGTTTGTTCCCTCTTAATTTGATATAATTTGTTTCTTTGTTTTTATAATATTATTAGTTAGTCTAAATTATTGACAATTTTTTTTGAATGATTTGACACTTACATATTCGTTAAAATGGTGATATACTTTTTTTTTTGTTAAAAAATACCTATTTTAATTTCAACATGGTAGAGAACAAATTTATAGCAAGTTAATATAGAGATCAAATCCTTAATATGAATATGAATATAGTGGAGGGACTAAAATGATAATATACAACGTCTCTCAACTAAAAGAAAGAGAACAAGATGGCTTAAATTAACTTGAGATCGCCATATTCCCATTCAATCTTTATGGTATGTGATAAATAAAGAGAAATCAATATGATTACCAACTTAACTAATATAATTATTATATAAAATGTTTAACACTTCATTTGTTGGATTATGATAAATCGACACGTTAGATCTTTGTTACAGAGCTATTATCTTTTTCTCAAAAAACATGTATGATAAAGTGTGCAGTGCCACCACTTATATATTTCAAGAGCCAAAATATTCCTTTCCTTTTTCGATGTGAAATTAATGTCTCGTTCTCTTTTGAGGCGTGATATTACTATCTTTATAATATAGTTTGCAAGGAGATTACCTTGACAAAAGACATCTCACAATTCGGTTACACTAAGCTTTGAATATAATAAAGGATGATGAATGAAGTAGCACCACGAGCTCTCCCTTGAAGTAACCGTGTCACATCTCGGTTATCTAACTCGATCACAATCTTACGTGCGCCAAAATTTCAAGTACTGCATAGCCCTTCATACACTCCCCAAATTCCGCTTTCATAGAGTAATTCGACAGGCGACAATCAACGTCCATAATCATCTTGAAGAGTTCCTCCACAAAATGCCATACCATCCGTGTTAAAGTTTCAACCGGCCTTGCAACGGTGCCTTCCAACGGATTGTATTTCGATTAAGTGTTGTTGTACTTACACACGTGTCTTGGCCAGAAACCAATGCACGACAAGCTTCCTCAGTCAATTGTCAATTATGTCCAAATATTGAAAAACAGTCTTCTTTAGTCGGGTCAAAGATCAATCTATTTATGGTCTGTTTGTTTCACAGAAAATTGTTTTTGAAAAATAAATTTTGAAAAATGAACTACAATTTTTAGAAAACTAATTGCAAAAATTATTTTTCGGTGTTTGGATGATGTTGTACAATTCATTTTACACTGTTTGGTAGAGTTTCCTGAAAATTTCATGAACAATCCACAAACAAGCACCGATAATGCTAAAAACAAGTTCCAACCAAAACATAGTTTAAGGTTTAGGTTAGTGTTTAGGGTTTAGGATATCATTTATGGTTTATTGTTTAGATTAGTATTTAGGGTTTAGGGTAGTATTTAAGGATTAGTATTTAAGGTTTAGGGTTTAGATTAGTGTTTATGGTTTATTTAGTATTTATGGTTTATGGTTTATGTTGGTGTTTAAGGCTTAGGGTTTAGGTTGGTGGTTAGGGTTTATGGTTTAGGATTTATAATTTATGGTAGCATTTAAGGTTTAGGGTTTAGTGATTATGGTTTATGGTGGCATTTAGGGTTTAGTGTTTAGGGTTAATGTTTCAGGCTTATCATTTAATGTTTAGGGGTTATGTTAGTGTTTATTGTTTAGGTTTTAGTGTTTAGAGTTATCATTTAAGGTTTAGGGTTTATGTTGGCATGTAGGGTTTAGGGGTTAGTGTTTATTGTTTAGGGTTTATGTCAGTATTAAGGTTTAGCATCTAGGGTTTAAGGTTTATGGTTTATGTTAAAGTTTAGGGTTTAGGTTAGTGTTTAGGTTTTAGGATTCAGTGTTTATATTAGTATTTAGGGTTTAGGGTTTATGTTAGTGTTTATTGTTTATTGTTTAGTGTTAATGTTAGCATTTAGGTTTTATGGGTTTAGGGTTTAGGGTAAGGGTTTATGTTAGTGTTTGAGCTTAATATTTAGGGTTTAAGGTTCATGTTAGTGTTTTTGTTAGCATTTAGTGTTTAGGGTTTTGTTTTAAGGTTTATGTTTATGATATATCATTTAGGGTTTTGTGTTTAGGGGTTAGTGTTTATGGTTTAGGGTCATATTAGTGTTTAGGGTTTAGTGTATATGGTTTAGGGTTTATGTTAGTGTTTATGATTTAAGTTCTCATTTAGGGTTTAGGGTTTATGGTTTATTGTTAGTGTTTAGTGTTAATGTTACTATTTATGGTTTAGGGTTTGTGTTAATGTTTAGTTTTTATGTTAATATTTAAGGTTCATGGGTTAATGTTTAAGATTAGAATTTTTGTTAATGTTTAAGGTTTAACATTTAGTGCTTAGTGCTTAGGGTTTAAAGTTTAAGGTTTAGAATGTAAGGTTTAGGGTTTAGTTTTTATGTTAGTATTTAGGGTTTAGGTTAATATTAGTAGAGAGAATAGGAAGGAAAGCGACTTACCGAAAATCAATGGGTAAGTCATTTTACACTAAAATAAGGTTTGTTTTCCTTTGACCGTAGTTAATTTTCCTTTGACTTTTTCATTTTTCATAAACCAAACAGCAGAAAGTTATGAAAACGTTTTTAGGAAAACCAATTACAGTGGAACAAACATACCATTGGGTTCAATCAGAAAACGTGCAAAATAGTTCCATTACAATGTAATTTTGACCAAAATGCACAACGCTATAGTACCAGAAAATGTAAGTAACTTTACCACGAAATTGCTGTAGCACTTAAATAGAAGTGTATGTTAAATTCAGACGATAACAACAGTCTAGTTTAACCTCGAATCTCCGAGGCTAAAACATGCTCCGACGACCTATAAAAATCCAATGACTTAATTGGAGTACCTTGACAACAGATTTAGCTCCTTCAGCACCAGGTATAAACACCATATGATTTTCATACATAATGACTCACTGAATAAAGTTGACTGAATGGACTGAGAAGTTGAGTCAATGCATACCGATTAATAGATTTTTAACTAATATTAATACCATCTCGAACCCCATCTCAGAAAACACAACGGGAACGGCACAGGCATTCAACTTTGCTTCTTGCTCTTGGCAGCTGCAAGTTGTGGAGGCTCCCAGCCAGACATGAGTCTGCTTGGACTGACACCACAACCAATCGGACCTTGAACGTGCTCCGAGCTGGGAGTATGATGCAATGCAGATGTTTCATTGACATTCTTCACTCCTACTTCAATATGTGGATTCACGGAAGGAGAAACCAGGGTGTTGCCGGCGAAACTGTTTTCCACTCTCTGATGGTGCATGGGAGCAACAATGCCCGGAACTGGTTGGTGAAAGAACTGATTGTTGTTTTGCTGCAACCGAACAGGAGCAACTGGAGATGCTTCCAATGGACTGCTAACAAAAGGCATGCCGACATTAGCATTGTGCCTAGACAGAATAGCAGGGTTAATGCCTGTCACCCGCTTAACTGTTTCTTCAGCCATTTTTACCTGAAAGTTTCAAACACAACAGTCAACCTGATAGACACGGAATTAACATTGCATCAATCAGGATCAATCGTGATTTATATAGAAAAAGTTATGTAGTTAAGCTATAACAACTTGCAGTAGTTTTAGGCATAAAGATGCAAGACCGTGTTTCACTGTTGGGAACAGTCCAACACTGGTATTAATATCTGATGTCCAACAATGCAACTCCAGTGCATTAACAAACACAAGAGATCGTGTCAATATCCATTATATAAATATCAGCGTGACAAACAAATCATAAGTATTTCAAGTATATGAACAGTTGGACTTGAACACACAGCGTGTCAATACGAGCCCATGGCTTTTCAGAACTTGACTTACTAATCTTCACAAACTTCATGATGTCACAATAACATATTCTCCAGTCATTTATGTGGAAGTAAATTTTCAAGTTTCAACTGGACCCATAAGTCAACTAAATGAAGAATAACTGGACCCACAATAAGAAAATGCAAATTAGGCAATGGTGATGGTGGCAGACTTGAGGGTGATCAGTGATGGTTTACCTTTGCTCTTAATGTCTCAATATCAGCCTTCAGAATTCTATTGTCAACAGCAGCTTCATCATACTGGTGATTTGTGTCACTTAGAGTCTTGAGTAATGTGGAGTGTTCAACTCTTAGTTGACCAACCTAGAAAAAAAATCACTTGCAGGATCAAAAAGACAATATAACAAACTGTACCAGGTCATTAGAGGGTAGGGGGAATGATGTGGCAAAACCTGTGCTTCAAGTTCATTCATATGTGCTTGCTTTCTTCTTCTGGAGCGTCTAGCTGATTCTCGGTTTGACAGCATTCTGATACATCACCAACGTACCAATTAGTTCAGGAAATTTTGTGATTGCATCAACGAAGTGAAGATTAAGTTTAGCGTGAATTTATAAATTTACAAGTCTGGCAGTGAGATAGGTTATTACTGCTTAGAACGTTCGTGTTTTTTAATAATTCTAGAAACGGATAATAGAATTTTGTTCGATTAAGTGGTATAGAATCATAAGCTTTGATTTCTATTTGCAGAATAAATGTTTGATTCCTTCGATGATAACAAATTAGTCTTACAGCTATTACTTAGAAGAAATACTTATCCTTTTAATTAGGGCAAAGAAAAAGATACGAAAAAGAAATCAAACATGTTAAGCAAAAGAGAATAAAGAACAGAAAGATAGCATTGCAAATCCTCAAACCAATCAATAATACAAGACAAAAATTAGAAAACATGTTTAGTTACCTCCTTGCACGTTTTGAATCAGCCGGATCCAGGTTGTCAGTGGTTTCAGTATCTTGAAGTTCATCATCTGAATCTTCTCCTGACGACACGCTTGTTGTTTGCTTCCTTTGTACCCCTGCTTTTTTCTGTGTAGTTGACACAGCTGGCAATCCACAAGGTGTAACATCTGGTTCACCCTGTCCTTGAGTCTTTGAGGAACCTTCAATGGTAGAATTTGTATCAGCAAGATATTATTATATGTAAACTAGTCATGGAAAGAGGAAAACCAAATTAATGCATGAAGAACTACAAGTTCTTTAGCATATCTTGTAGCACTTAAGTATTAGAAAATGTGAATAAAAATAAGGAAGGAAAATGGAGAAGAAAATGAAATGTAAGCAGGCTACTGTTCCGTTTCTTGTTTGAATGGCTATGTAAAATTATCCAATCTAGTAAAGCAAATTAATTCAATTTTTATGTACCCCTCCATCTTTTTTCTCATTTCCTTTTCCTTCACTCTTTCAGCACAAGCATGAATCCAAGATCAAATCACATTGCACTTCATATAAACTTAAAATATGACTATCACTAATTTACTGTTATTAGGAACAATCATGCATGATGTATATAGAATGGTTCCAGTAAAAACTAAATGAAAAGAACGCTTTCCTACAGTTCACCAAGAAGCCAATGAATCGGTGATGTAGTTAACTTGAAGGATCCAAACTGCCGAAACATTCATGTAATTGATTCTGCATTATCTGACCCCCAACAAATCAGAAACTAGAGTAACCACATTGATTCAAATTCATATAGACTTGCAAGGGTTTGACTGTCATTTAGAAATTAAATTAAACTCGATCAATGTTGCAGCCTCCTATTACAATGAATCATACTTGTGAGCAAGATTGCTTATCACCCTGTATATGACTAGTAATCTTCCCAAATCCCAACTGGCAACTACACTCCGTCAATTCGCCCTAACACGGAAGCAAAATTTTACACAAATCATAGCTCTTTAATATTAATTGACTCCCTTACAATCTAACTACTGCTCAGGAATATAATTACCCCCTTTGAATTAACTCTAAATTGGCTCCGCAAAATCCGACACAGAAGAAAATAACTAAAATTTATTTACAGGGTTGCGTTATTCATATTCTTATATCACAGGAGTTGCATTTCAAATGCCAAACAGAGTCACGCAAATAAGAATAAGAAACGTAAACGTTTCTTCATCCTTGGTCTAAATCTAAAATAGATCTACCTATTGCATTAGATAAAGAAAGAAAAGTCCAAAAGACTCAAATCATTACAATAAAGAAAAAAAAGTCAAATCAAAGGAATGCAAAGCAAAAGCTTACCTTGAACTTGGGATCTCGATTGAAGCGATTGATCTTCAGGTTGGGCAGACGAAGCTTCTGCCTTCACAGCTGACGCCTGGATAATTTTTTTTTTCAATAGAAAAAAAGATACACAATTAGATTACTTAAATTATACAATAATGAATCCAATTGGAAAATCGAAATCGGAGAAAGAGTGATACACGAGAGAGAGCAAAAACAGCGCAGGCTTGCTCGAGCTTGCTCTTGAGGATCGCCTGGACGTCGTCAGAGTCAATCGGGACCGTCGGTTTCAGAGCGGACGGAGCAGAGCTATGATTCTGATTACCAGGCCTTTTGATCTCCACCACGTCATCATCGCCATCGCCGTCTTCAGATTTCGAAACGGACAGCTGAGGTTCCGCCACGGAGGGACCAATCACACTCTCACTCGAACGCGACACCGGGATCGCTCCGCCAGTACCGGCAAACTCTTCAAGGAAACTCTCGAAAGCCCACTCCGATTGGCTTCGGTTCATCCCCGCCGGCGCCGCCCAAAATGAGTCCGATAAATCGTCAACTGAGAACATATTATGCATCGTTTTCAGGGAAAATCTTTTTGGTTATTTTTTCTCCAAAATTGCAATTCGCCTTCCTTTCCTTTTCTTCCTTTTCTTATCATTTAAATCTGGGATTAACTGTACCAAATGGCAAATGTCCCAAACTATAATTCCGATTTTAAATTAGTTTCTAAATTTTAAAATATTTTAATTGAATCCTTAAAAGATACATATTGTATTGATTATATTTTAAATGTCAATTCAAATTTAGATTCAAGCGTTCTTAGAATCAAGGGCGAATCTTGGCAACACATGCCTAAAATTTTTAAAAACTTCAGACGTTTAAACTGAAATTTTAAAAATTTTGAAGGATATAATTTAAAATTTTCTAAACATTTAGGGGTTTAAATAAAAAAATTAAAAATTTTGAGCCTTGATGATTAATTTTAAAATCTAGGAGGAAATTTAATTTAAAATATTCAAAAATTTTAAAATATAATAGGAGTAATAAATTTTAATTTTGTTAATGGGACAAATTATTTTTTTAAATTTTCAAAGGACTACAAACTTATTTATCAGATTTTGAGAGAGGGGGGGGGGGGGGGGGGCAAAGCTCCCACCGGCACTAATAATGGCACACCACAATATTAATTATTGAAAACCATTTAAAACTAGTCTTTTGATAGTTCCTCCATTACATGCTGAGCAAATTATAAATAAACGTGTACCTATTGATAGACATCTTTGAATAAAACGTATTAAAAATTAAACAATACTTGAAGTTTTTTGTTGTAACATGTCAAACTAAAATATTTTACACTGTATTTGAGCTAGAATTTAATACTAAAGCTAATGGATGAAAGGATTTGATTGATATATTGATAATCCGAGAATGTCAAAAATTTAAGACCAAAGTAAAATCTGGACAATAGTGTAGGGACATCAAGTGAAGTTAATCCTAAACTATGTGCGGGTACAAACAAAATGCATATCCAATAACATCCAGCCACGAGGGTTACTGCTTACTGTGTATGTACACGTGTTATTCATGAGTGGGTGGCGAGTAGGGATGTAAAAACAGGTAATCGGACGGGTTTCACGTCGGGTACTGTCAGGTCGGGTAAAATCGGATACAGGTTATTTCAGGTCATTTTTCTGTTTTGACTCGACTCGGGTCGGGTGCAGGTCCATTTCAGATCGGGTCTATTTCAGGTCGGGTCCATTTCAAGTCAGGTCCATTTCAGGTCGGGTCTATTTCAGGTCGGGTCCGTTTCAGGTCGGGTCAAAACAGGTCGGGTCCGAAGCAGATAATTGACAGGTTAATTCGGGTTCAGATACACTTCAGGTCGGGTCCATTTCAGGTCGGGTCTATTTCATGTCGGGTCCGTTTCAGGCCGGGTCCGTTTCAGGCCGGGTCCATTTCAGGTCGGGTCCATTTCAGGTCGGGTTCATTTCAGGTCGGGTTCATTTCAGGTCGGTTGCATTTCAGGTCGGGTGCATTTCAGGTCAAGTAATTTCAGGTCGGGTAGTTCCAGGTCGGGTAATTCAGGTCAGGGTATTTTCGAATTTGGAATTCGTATTGAGTTTGAGTTCGGTACAATCGTATAAGTAGTTGATAGACTTTAGGTTGGCCTACATCAATCGTCATTGATTTTGAGTTAATTATTTAAAGTCATATCAAATTAAAATTATAAAACATTGTAGTAATTAAAAAAATAATGAAAAGTGTCAATTTGGACTAAAAAGGGGTCAATTTGGATTAAAAATAAACTTTCACAGATTATAATGAACAAAAATATCAAATTAAAATTATAAAACATTAGATAGATTTAAAAGAAAACAAGGAAAATGTGTCAATTTGGAATAAAAATAAAGTTTTGGGACTATAATGAACAAAAATATCAAATTAAAAGTATAAAATTAGAGTAATTAAAAAACAATAAGTAGAGGTCAATTTAGAATAAAAATAAAGTTTTAGGGTCTAGAATGAACAAAATTTCAAATTAAAATTATAAAACATGATGAATTAAAATATATACAAGGGTCAATACAGAATTAAAATAAAGTTAAGGGACTAGAATAAAGAAAATATTAAATTAAAATAATTAAACATTGGACAAATTAAAAAAATAAACATGGGTCAATTTGGAATAAAAATAAAGTTTTAGGGTATAGAATGATAAAAATATCAAATTAAAATTATAAAATATTGGACGGATTAAAAAAATAATGAATATGAGTTTAGGGCTCATACATTTATAGGTACATTTACATACATACATTAGGGTTTAGGGTTTAGGGTTTAGCGAAAATTTATTAATGGTTTAGGGTTCATACATTGATAGATACAAACATACTTACATACATTAGGGTTTAAGGTTTAGAGTTTATGTTTTAAGTGTTTAGGTTTTAGATTTAAGGGTTTAGGGTTTAAGGTTTAGGTTTAGTGTTTATGGTCTAGGGAGAAATTCATTATGGGTTTAGGGCTCATACATTGATAGCTACGTATATACATACTTATATATACATATTAGGGTTTAGGGTTTATGGTTTATGGTTACTTGTTTAGAGTTTAGGGTGTAGCGAAAACTCATTAAGAGTTTATGGTTCATATATTGATAGATACAAACATACTTACATATATAAGGGTTTAGGGTTTAGAGTTCATGGTTTATGGGTTTATGTTGTGGATTTAAGGGTTTAGGGTTTATGGAAAACTACATTAAGGGTTTAGGCTTTAGACATTGATAGATATATACATACATACTTACATATATTAGGGTTTAGGATTTAGGGTTTAGTGTTTAGAGTTTAAGGTAAAACTCATCAAGGGTTTAGAATTCATACATTGATAGATATATACATACTTATATACATTATAGTTTAGGGTTTAGGGTTTGGGGTTAGGGTTTAGGGTCTATGATTTGATGAATTTAAAGTGTTGATAAATGTAAAATATTAACTATTAACTTTTTAAATCAATTTAAAGTGTTAAATAATATTTCTGTTAAATATACATGTATAATCAATTTAATATATATGTATAAAAAATTGTATTTAAATATTCATTTCACGCTTCTAAGTTTTAAATTTTATTAAATAATTCAATATGCTTAGTATTAACTCATTTAATATAAATTATTTGTTGCGTTAATAACTTAAAAATTTTATTAAATTAATAACTTGTGATGGATGAATTAAAAATAAATTATTTAAAATTTAAATTATTTTATTAATTATGATCATTAAATTAAATTTTTATTTTATTAAAAATTTTAATTAGAGGGAGAGTTAAAAGTTAAAAATACTTTAGTTTTTAATTTAGGGGGAAGTTTGTGCAACCAAATTTGGGGGGAATTTTAGATTAAAAAGTTGGGGGGAAACAAATTTGGGGGGGGGGGGGATTTTAGATTAAAAAGTTGGGGGGGAAATTGATGGGGGAGGCGGCAAATTGGGTGAAAATGGATGGGGAGTTTTTTTTTTGAATTTGTTATTTAAGGGTTAATTATCTTTTAGGCCCTTCCTTAATTAGATGCTTAGGGTTTAGATTATTTAAGTTTTAGTTTGTTTTTTTAGTGCTAACTTTTGGTATAGTTTCTTTAGATTTAATTAAACATGGTTGAACTAAAAGAAGGATTAGCATGTCACAACTCACATGTGTCCTCAATTTTCTGGTCTAATAACAATTTAGGTCTATATAAGTATAATTATTAGATAAACTATGTATTGTTCCTAAATTTTGAGTTTGAATACTTATTAAGTCCTTGTAATTTTGAAATTCAATATTTTAATTCCACCAAATGTTTAATCTTGATTTCTCCTTTGTATTGAAATAAAGTATTTTATGTGAGATAAATTATGTCTTTGCTATAAGATCTGAGAGCTAATATTATTACAAACAAATTTCTTGTATTTTATCAGTTCAGGTCAAGAACAGGTCGGGTCACTTAACAGGTCGGGTTTAAAAGCAGGTCGGGTCCATTTCAGTCGGGTTCAAAACAGGTCGGGTCCATTTCAGGTCGGGTCCATTTTAGGTCGGGTCCATTTTCAGGTCGGTCCATTTTCAGGTCGGGTCCATTTCAGGTCGGGTAAAACCGGATATCGGGTCAATTCAGTCGGGTAATTTCGGTTATTTGCCAGGTCGGCTTCGGGTTCGGGTTCTTTTCAGTCGGACGCAGGTCGAGTTTCAGGTCCAAATTAACAGGTCCAATTCGGGTTCGGGTCGTTTTTAGTCGGACGCAGATCGGGTTCGGTTGCTACAGTAACAGGTAAAATTCGGGTTCGGATCAACAACAGTCGGTTGCATATCGGGTTCGGGTCAACAAAAACTCGGGTCAAATCAAATTCTGACTCGGGCAGATTTCAGTCAGGTTACCAGGTTCTGACTTGTTTTTACATCCCTAGTGGCGAGGGCGACTGTTCTGGAAATTAGAGCACGTGATATGAACCGGGGGAGGTGGGGCCAAGCAAATCGAAAGTGAGGCAGAGTCGGCGGGGAGTTTTAAACTTGCTTTTGGTATGATCTAATGGAGTTTTAACCTTTAAATTGTTCTATTTAAAAGTTCCAACAGATGGATGCATAGCTGATGAATTTGCAGCTGAAAAGTGATTAAATTATAAAACAAAATGGAAAATTAGGGAGTTAGTTATCAAGATTATAAAGATGGATGATGAGCTGAAATCAAGATGCTGAGTTGTTTACATTAGTTTGTTAAATCAGTTAGTGACCTGTGTATAAATAAGTAAAACTATGAGTACTTTGTATTCAATTTTTACCCTTTTAATAAAATAGAGCTGAGGTTTTATTCTTTGTTTTCATCATGTGTTGTTTACAATTTTACTTTCGTGTTTCCTTCTCTTTTCTTCCTTCCACCCGAAATCCCCAAATCAAGAAAACCCTAGAGCCCTCTTTCAACATTCGATATGGTAACAGATGATGATTCTTCCGATCGAGCCCGTTTTCAACCATTCAAGAACGACGATCCTTCGGATGAGTATTATATTCATCCGAATGAAAACCCCGGTCTGGTTCTCACATCCGCTTTGTTGACTGGTTCGAATTACCATAGCTGGGCAAGATCGATGAAGATGGCTCTCATATCCAAAAATAAGCTGCGATTCGTTGATGGGTCGATCAAGCAGGTGCGAAAGGATAGTTCACGGTTTCAAGCTTGGGAGAAGTGTAATAATCTGGTACTGTCGTGGCTTCTTCGAGCAATTTCACCGGAGATAGCCCAAGGTGTTATTTGGATAGATACGGCGTACGAGTTGTGGGCCGATCTCCATGATCGTTTTAAGTAGGGAGATCTGATTAGGGTTTCTGACTTGCAACAGGAAATTTATTCCCTCCGTCAAGGTAGCCTTTCAGTAACTTCCTTTCATACTCAGTTAAAGATTCTTTGGGATGAACTTTGCAATCTTAGGGCTTTATCTAGTTGTGATTGCAAAGCTATTGAGTTTCGTAGGCAAGATTTTGCTCTTAGATTCCTTAGGGGCTTAAATGATTCCTTTTCCATTCTCAAATCTCAGATTTTGATGATGAAACCACTCCCAAATATTAATGAAATTTTTTCGATTCTTGTCCAGCATGAAAGGACTATTGGTCCTGCTGTTAGTAGTGATTCCAACATCTTGTTGGTTGACAGGGGAAGTTATAGAAGGGATGAGTCTAGCTTTAGGAATTCTTGTTCTGGTAAAAAGTTCTCTGGTGGTTCTGGGAATTCTAACCGTAGGCCTCTTTGTGTCTTTTGTGGGATGTATGGGCATTCTGTCGATAAATGTTTCAAAAAACACGGTTATCCACCTGGGTTTAAGTCAAAGAATACAGTTAGTAGGGCTAATCAAACTGTAAATACTGGTTCTGAAAATCTTACTTCTAATAGTTCTGATAGTCATTCTAATGAAGAATGGCTTGTCTCTTTTACCAAAGAGCAATATGCTAGCCTGCTTTCTTTAATAAGTGACCGAGATAATTCACATCAGAATTCAGTGTCTCATCAGAGTTCTCAAGTCAATGCTTTATCCTCCAACCATGATTCTGTCCAGACACAAGGTATAGAATCTTTATTTTCTAATTTTGTTGATTTCTTGGATAATAGCATTGCTTGTTGTGAGTCCTCTGTTATTTCTCAAGTTCAGAATAGTAATGTTTTGAGTCAAAAGTCTTGGATTCTTGACTCAGGGGCTACTGACCATATTGCTAACTTTTTGGATTATTTTGTAACATACTCTGTTGCTACTGATCGTTTTGTTAAGTTACCAAATGGTCAATTTGTGAAAATTTTGCATATTGGTACTGTCAAGTTGTCTGATGATTTGCTTCTTCATAATGTGTTTCATATACCATTTTTTGGTTTCAATCTGGTTTCTGTTTCACAGTTGACAAATAATTCCAATTTGTCTTTTATATTCTCACTTGGTTTCTGTTGTATACAGGATGTCACACAGTGGAAGATGATTGGTTTAGCTAGGAAGATTCATGGTCTTTATCAGCTGAAGCTTCAGGAGACTAGGATTGCTGCTACTGTTGGTGGTAACTTTGTTAATTCTTCTGTTTCTTTTAATGTTTGGCATGCTAGACTAGGGCATCCATCTAGTCCTAGGATGAAAGTCTTTGCTAAGTTAGATCCTAGCATTCCATTCCATCTGGTTCTTTAGACCATTGTGAAACTTGTATTCTAGCTAAACATAAGAGGTTGCCCTTTCCTGTTAGCACATCTAAGTGTGAAAATGTCTTTGATTTAATTCACATGGATATATGGGGACCTTTTCCAGTTAACAGTATATATGGCCATTCCTATTTTCTTACAATTGTGGATGATAAAAGCAGATATATGTGGGTTTATCCTATGAAGCTTAAGTCTGAAACTAGGGGCATAGTTACTGAGTTTTGTACCTTAGTAGAAACTCAATTTTCAACCAAGATTAAAAGCATAAGGTCTGATAATGGTAAAGAGATTAATATGACTGAATTTTTTAAATCAAAAAGAATATTACATCAAACATCATGTCCTCATACTCCTCAATAAAACAGTGTTGTTGAGAGAAAGCATCAACATCTCTTAGCTGTGGCTAGGGCTTTAAGAATTCTTCCTAATCTGCCATTAATTTTTTGGGTGGATTGTGTCATGCATGCTGCTTTTCTTATCAATATCACTCCTACCCCTGTTCTTGATAATAGAACTCATTTTGAAGTTCTTTTTCAGTCTAAACCTAGGTATAATACTCTTAGAGTTATAGGATGTCTTGCCTATGCTTCTTCTTTACCTAAGGCTGAAACTAAAATGCATTCTAGGGCCATTAAGTGTGTTTTCTTGGGGTTTCCTAGAAATGTAAAAGGGTTTAGGTTATATAATCTTGAAACTCAGAGTGTTTTTGTTTGCAGAAATGTAATTTTTTGTGAGAATATGTTTCCTTTTAAACAGCATGCTAATGATAAACCTAATGATCCGGTTTTGCCTAATTGTGATAGTTTAAATTTAGAGGATGATTTCTCTTCTGATAATAATAAAGTTGATTTCAGTTCTGATGTTGAAATTGTTCCTCTGAATTCTGAATTTCATTCTGATTCTGCTTGTCTTGGTCAATCTGAGCATATTGTTGTTGATACTAGTAATGATGATTGTGGTATTACTGTCCATAAAGCCACTAATTCTGATGAAAATCCTCTATCTTCTGCTAGTTCTGATAAAAATCCTATTGTTGATCAGCATAAGTCTAGAATTTTTACTAGGCCTACTAGATCTGTTAAGATTCCTCAGAAGTTTAAGGATTTTCAAGTCACAATGCCTAAAGCTAGGACCACTCCTCATACTATTGACCAAGTTTTGTCTTATGCTAATATCTCAACTAGCCATAAATCATTCCTTAATAACATAGATATTTTAACTGAGCCTAAAACATATAAACAGGCCCTTATGCATGACTGCTGGAAAACTGCTATGCAAGAAGAAATAGATGCTTTAGAAAGAAATAAAACTTGGGATCTTGTAGCCTTACCTTCTGGAAAGACCACTATAGGATGTAAGTGGGTCTTTAAGACCAAATTAAAATCTGATGGTACACTAGATAGATACAAAGCCAGATTAGTTGCAAAAGGCTATACTTAGCAACCTGGTGTTGATTTTATTAATACCTTCAGTCCAGTGGCTAAAGTAACTACTATAAGAACTTTAATGGCTGTTGCTGCTTCTAAAAACTGAGATTTACAGCAACTAGACATTAATAATGCTTTCTTACATGGGTTTTTATAGGAGGAAGTTTACATGAATTTACCCCCTGATTTCTCTAAGGACAAAATTGGCCTTGTTTGTAAACTAAACAAAAGCTTATATGGCTTAAAGCAAGCCAGTAGGCAGTGGAGTGAGAGGTTAACAGTAGCCTTGTTAGATCAAGGTTTTAAGCAGTCTATTTCAGATTCTAGTTTGTTTACAAAGGGTACAGAATCTCAATTCATTGCAATTGATGTCTATGTAGATGACATCATTATTGCTAGTCTCTCGTCTGATCAGATTTTTTGTATCAAAAACTTTCTTCATAATGTTTTTAAAATTAAAGATTTAGGCAAGTTAAAATACTTCCTAGGTTTTGAGATTGCTAGATCTACTAAGGGTATCAATCTATGTCAAAGAAAATATACCCTAGAGCTTCTAAAAGATACTAGTTTTCTTGGATGTAAACCTGCTTCAACTCCAATTCTTGCTACTACTCATTTGTCTAAATCTGATGGTGACCCTTTAGAGGACATTACTTCATATAGACAACTTATTGGAAAGATGTTTTATCTCACTAACACTGGACCAAATATATGTTTTGCTGTTCAACAGTTATCTCAATTTTTGTCTGCCCCTACTAGTGTTCACTTAACAGCTGCTCATCGAATACTTCGGTATTTAAAAGGCACACCTGGTCAAGGTTTATTATTTCCTGCTGATAATCTTTTAAAAATTCATGCTTTCTCTGATTCTGATTGGGCCTCATGCCCAGATTCTCGTAAATCTATTACAGGGTTCTGTCTCTTTTTAGGAAAATCCTTAGTTTCCTGGAAATCCAAGAAACAACAAACTGTGTCTCGTTCTTCTAGTGAAGTCGAGTACAGAGCCATTGCTGCTGTAACATGTGAAATTCAGTGGTTCTTTTATCTTTTATCTGATTTACAGATTATCATTCCTTCTGCTAATCTTTACTGTGACAACTTATCTGCTATAAGGATTGCTGAGAACCCTATGCATCATGAACGCACCAAACATATTGAAATAGATTGTCATTTAATCAGACAAAAAATTCAACAGGGAGTTATTAAACTTTTGCCTGTTTCTTCTCAAAATCAATTAGCTGACTGTTTTACTAAAGTTTTGAATCCTAGTTTTTTTCAGGGTTCCATTGTCAAGTTGGGCCTCCAAAACTTGTATGCTCCAACTTGAGGGGGGGCTATCAAGATTATAAAGATGGATGATGAGCTGGAATCAAGATGCTGAGTTGTTTACATTAGTTTGTTAAATTAGTTAGTGACCTGTGTATAAATAAGTAAAACTATGAGTACTTTGTATTCAATTTTTACCCTTTTAATAAAATAGAGCTGAAGTTTTATTCTTTGTTTTCATCACGTGCTGTTTACAATTTTACTTTCGTGTTTCCTTCTCTTTTCTTCCTTCCACCCGAAATCCCCAAATCAAGAAAACCCTAGAGCCCTCTTTCAACATTCGATATTAGTCCCACAAATTTCTCATACTTTCAAATTAGGACTAAATTGATTGAATGTTTAAATATGGAGGATTAAATGTGTTATTATATAAATTTTCTTAACTGCCACATCACCTATTTAACGGCGGTTAACGACTCAGTGACCATTTTATAACAAAAACTAAAGTATAATTCTAATTATGTAACTTTTGAAACTTTGTCGACCATTTTGTATTGTTTGTGATAGTTTAGTGACTATTTATGTACTTTACCCTTATTTGAAATTCGACGTATTTTCTATTATTTTGTGAAGGAAACATTTTCGAGTCGAGTTGAATAAAATTGACCAAGAAAACTAAACTAATCAAGTTAATAAATTTAAATTTCATTTGACTAGATATGCATGTTTCTCAATCTCATTTATTATTATGGTAACTAAAATCATCCTGAACATATGCAAAGTAGAAAAGGCGCCCTACACTAAAATCTTACCTTCGAATTTTAAAGGAGAAAATTTTTGATACATAGCTCGTGTAAATTAAAGTTTACATATACTTGTTAAACTTAGGTGTTAAGGATTTAGATCTTAGGAGGTTAGGGTGTAAGGTTTATAATTTAAGATTAAAATTTAGGGTATAGATTTATAATTTAAGGTTTTAAAGTTAGGTTTTAAATATTAAAAAAATGTTGTATAAATTTTTGGGTAAACTACTGCAGGGGTCACTTACGTTTAACGTGTGTACAGAGTTAGTCACCACTTTTGAAAAGTGCATATTAGTAGTCCTTCACGTTTTCGATGTGTAAATAGTTGGTCACTCCGACATTATACTCCGTTAGTCTCCTAACGGATTGCTGATGTGGCTGACTTAATTAAATTCAATATCCACGCGTATTCCTACGTGGATAATAACATGGACCTTTGCTACTTAAAGCACTAATATTATAGAATCCCCCAATTTGTTGAACCCTAAAAATTTCTCTGTAAAATTAGAAGAAGAAGAAGAAGAAGAAGAAGAAGAAGAAGAAGAAGATGGAAGTGGAATGTCAAGTACCTAATTGTCATCGTGGAATACCGGCTAATCTGGTTTTATTGTCGGTGACGACACTAGTCTCATTGTTGGTGTTCAACCACTGATAATCTTTTTCCCCTTTAATTGTAATATCGCCTTTCCCATTCTTACATCATATCCACGCTCCCGATGAGAAATACCCCTACAATACTAAGGTATATAAATACTCATGCTCCCGATGAGAAAGATCATATCCGAGACGAACATTAAATGTTGGAGCTTTTGAGATTCTAACTTGGTTCTGGGCAATTCTGTGCCTCTTCAAACCCATATTCCCCTCTGCAATTTGTGCTCCGAGCTACATACATCCTCAAAATAGAAAAAAAAACTCTCTTCACCTGTGAAAAGGCAGCACCAGTCACCCCATTATATGTGAAAACACACATAACACATGAAGAATCTAACACCAAAACATTCAATCTTTGTACAATTGCAAAATTGGGTTTAAAAAAATGCAGCATTAGCATTAGCATTAACTCCCGCCCAAGCAGAGAAGCAAAAAAATGTACAAGTTTTGCTTGATATATATGCCCAAATTCAATTCCACACAAACCCCCCAATATTTTAAAGGCATCATTAGCATTAACTCTCAAACCAGTACTAAACCGAACCAGAGGACCCCGAGTTCAAACTAGACTAAAACTCACTTCTTTCTAACTTGGTTATGCATGTCCCAAAACAAGTAATCATACTAAAATGGTTCAATAAATTGGTCAAAATTCCGACATCTAACTTAAAATTTGGCCAACATTAAACATCGTGTTATTACATATTTGCATTACATGGCGAATGAGACTACAATGACAGGATAATTAGATTCATCTTCTTTCAACTTGCTATATACAATGTTTAAAGTTCATCAACATTATACAAGGAGGGATGAAGAACCTGTGGATTTCCTTGATTTTAGGCTATAGGCTAATGGTAAAGCCCAAAATTTTTAGCAAATTTCAGTTATGAATGACAGAGAACAGCAAGCTCAAATGCATTCGAGGCTTCTCGAAATAGTAAGTCCTAAATTAGCAAAAGTAATAACATAATAGCAATGAACAATATGAAAAAGAGCAAACATTGAAATGACAGAACCAAATGCATCCCCAAAACAATGATTCCAGTTTGGTTACATTCCATGGTATCAATTTACATTCACCTATAGATCATCCCGGACACTATTACAAGACTCTCCAGATTCTCAGACAAAATCTACCTTAAAGAATTCGATTCGGATAATCAAAATCTACACAAACTCACCCAAGAAAGGAAAGCAACTAAAAGGATGGTTACTCACCGGGAAGAATCTCAATCTCTGAAAATGATGGAATCGGCAATACGCATCAAGGGACTCAAACAATCAGGCGAGAACTTCCGAGCAAACAAGTAAGAACTGGAGTAATTCGACTTCCTCAACTCATCAATCAACAAGTAAGAACTGAGTCAATCCGGACGAGTCGGGATCAGATTTGGAGGTTAGATCGAAGTTTTTGGAGGTGAAGAGTGAGCGGTAGATGTAATTGAAGGAATGGAGAGGGATGCAGTACTGCGAGACGACGACGAAGTAATCATTGGCGGGATCGTCGAGTATGGCGGTTGCAAGGAGGCGTCGGGTGGCGGAGATAAGCGTGGCGGAAGCCCGGAAAGTGCGTTTGGCGTTCGGGATGAACTTATCGCCAAAAACGGTGTCGGACAGGGGTCGGGTAACGTTAACGGTGGGATCGGCGTGGACGTAGATGTTGTAAAGAGAAGTCTTAGCGTGGCGAAAGAAACGGTTCCAAAGGGGGAAGAAATGGAGGTCAGTGTTGGTCAAGAAAAGGAAAGCGATTTTAGGGGAGGAGGAGAAGGAGAGGTGGGAGGGGGCGGAGGGAGGGGCGGTGGCGCGGTTATGACCCAAATTATTCACGTGGGAATACACGTGGATATTGAATTTAATTAAGTCAGCCACATCAGCAATCCGTTAGGGGACTAACGGAGTATAACGTCGGAGTGACCAACTATTTACACATCGAAAACGTGAAGGACTACTAATATGCACTTTTCAAAAGTGGTGACTAACTCTGTACACACGTTAAACGTAAGTGACCCCTTCAGTAGTTTACCCTAAACTTTTTTACACGGACTGTGTATCAAAATAAAACTCATTTTAAAAATAGTCACCCAACAAGCATCATTATCCTAATATGCCAC
Source organism: Hibiscus tridactylites (assembly GCA_958450335.1). Classification (NCBI taxonomy): domain Eukaryota; kingdom Viridiplantae; phylum Streptophyta; class Magnoliopsida; order Malvales; family Malvaceae; genus Hibiscus; species Hibiscus tridactylites. The sequence continues at coordinate 15,134,887 of OY288273.1, read as the reverse complement.
TTTTATTTATTATTTAAACAAATAGCATCCTTTAAAAATTATTTACTAAAGAAGTGTCTGACTAGAAAAAGCGGATGATGTTCATATTAGGAGACATATGTTCAAATCGCTTTGTCTACAAGATATATGTGCATTGTCAAAAGGTTAAATATATGTATGAACAGATACTACCTTGTAATCTCATTTAGACCATTTAAAAAAATAAAAATTATTTACTAAAATAGTACTCATTTAGACAACGCTAAAAGATAGCTCTGGCAACGGTGTCTTTCCCCAAAAAAAACTAACTCGCAAAGAGCAGAAATGTCACTGGCTAACAACAGGGATGCCTAATAGTTAGTCCTCATCCTGGGAGCCAAGTTGTTTAGCGATAAATACGCAGAAGTCGGTAGTGGATCGTATGGCTCTGTTTGCAATTCATGGGGTGGCAGTCTGTTAGCCAGCAACGCTCGTTTGGGCATCAGTTAAATTTTTTAATTGTAGACAAACGGTCGTTTAAGGCGTAAAATTAAATAGACAAACGTTTGTCAATATTTTTTTATTCAGCGATCTAATGCTCGTTGAAGAAGCATGGACAAACAGAGCCATGCGCGTTCAGTGGCTCACGATTTTTATTAGTTTAATTTTATTTTAAAAGTTACTATATTTATAGTAGTCAAAGTTGTGAATTAACAATGGATTTATTTATAAAGATTTTCGCCGGTCACCAAAGTTTATTAAATGTCATCCCGTTGAGAATCTTCCATGGATTGAAATTTTCAAATTAAAGAAATAAATATTAAACTGCAATAAATACAATACAAATGGTATATTATATATTAAATACTAGTATTTTGAGATTTACTAATTGCTTTTGTGGTTAAGGATGTTTATGTTATTTTATTTTGTATGGGTTCGAATCTCAACATTTATATTATGTTGTAATATTTTTCTATTTAATAAAAAAACTAGCATTTTAGTATGGTAAATAGGGGTGTTCAAACGGTTAATTCGGTCGGTGGCCGAACTGAATTATCCAAAACCGAATTAATCGAACTTTTAAAATCTTTAACTGTTAATCGAACCGAACCTTTTTCAAAATATATTAACTGAACCGAATAAATTTCGGTTAATTCGGTCAGTTTTTGAATTAACCCAAGACCTTGCTTAAACAATACCAAATTACTTACCACTTGGACCAACCCCGTTGGTGGAAATACTTTTTAATTTACAAAGATAAATTCGCATTTAATTTAAACAATATATAAACATGGATAAAAACATTAAAATTTTGTTTAAACATTACATTAAAACAAAACAAGTAACAACATAAAATGCATGGTCTATTTAATAGAAAAACACCAAGTCAATAACTTTGACAAAATAAAAGAACACTTAGATTGTTATAAAAACGATCAATATGTATAAAGGAAGATGATATAACCTGCACAAAGAAAAAAGAATTTCAGAAATCAAATACAAAATTTACATCTATCAAACAAATTTTAAATTAGATATTTTCACTTTCCTACCAAATGATTTGTCAATTAATTATAAACAAGCAAATATGAAACATACAGTGGACAACAAACTCAAAACCATAACCAAAATCAACTTTAAAGAACAAAATAGTCTTCAAGTTATAGTTTAAAATGGTGAGGTTTAAAGTATTTAGGTTCTTTAAATTTTTAACATATTCCTAAGATAAAATAATGGTATTGAAGAATTTATTATAGATAAACAAAATAAAACAAATTTCAAATATCTTCATATGCTGCTATGCATTTATTGGATCTTCTAAAAAAAATATTCATTTGTAGTGTTTAAAAATACATACTATAACATAAATTGAAATATAGATTAAAGTGTACTAAAAACCTTCAACTCAAACTCACAAAAAACTTATAAGACTCCAAAATGTTTCAAGACATATCTAAAAAAATCATAATTATTAAACAAGTTAATAGTGAGTTGTAATGCTCAAAATAACTGTACATATTAAATTAAAATTAATAAATAAAGATAGCATTATCAATGTTGTCAAGCTCTTGAATTTATTCTTCAATTTTCTTGATTTTCTTTTTAGCTGACGATTTTCGAATACAATCTTAAGTACACACAATGACTTGTACCATTTTCGGAGTTAAAGAACTCTTAAATTGATCAAGCACACGCCCCTGGTACTAAATACAGATTTTGAAGTAACAGTGGAAATTGGTATAACTAACACATCTTTAGCTATCTTTGAAAGTGTTAGAAATCTAACGCTATTGATTTTGCACCACAATAAGATATCAAAACTATCGTCATCATTCCCAGTAGCCTCACCTAGATATTTTTTTTTTCAATTCAAAAGTTTGGTCTTCACTATCGGTTTCAATGACAGACTTTTATACAAATCTTGCATCCGTCTTTTCACTTTTTATTGTGCTTCACCTAGAGAACAAGGTTTTGACATACTCGAATGGCCACAATCACTAGAAACTCGAAGTTTGTACTCATCATACAATTCAGATAAAGTCTCCTTCAATTTTTGCATAATTTTACAACATTTTTTTACAGTTGTACATTTGACTAAGTACAAAATTAAGATAGCTCAATTTTTGTCTAAGATCAAGAACACAAGCAACAAAAATAAGCATATTCATCTTAAAAGAGTCTCAATATTTTTTATATTTATTTTTCATCCTCGTGGCCATAACACTAAATTCAATATCAGAACTTAATTGAACATATCGTAAAAAGATATCAATTTCAGTGAGCTCATAAAAAAATATTGGATGTGACATATGAAGTGTCAGAAACTCTTAAAGTAACTTCATAAAAGTATTTTAAGAAATCCATTAAGTCCAGTCGTCTACCGTTGGCCAACACTCTTTTAACTCAAGTTCAGCTCTAAAATTTGTATTTTGCTTCTTAAATTTTTCAAAACCCTTTTAAAATTTTGAGCAGTCTCTAACATCAAGTAAGTAGAGTTTCACCTAGTACAAACATCAAGACACAACATCTTTTCACTTTCTATCTTCTCTAACTCTTAAAGTGAAGGGTTTGAGCTCACTACTCACTCAAACTTAATTTTGCATAGCTGATTATAAAAGTCGAAAGATTGAAAATGAAAGGACGACCGAATGTTTAGTTTTTTTTACCTATTTAGTTTTTTTAATTTTGTTAGATGTTTAGGATTTTTCCATTTGGGTTAATAATAATATTTATTATATTTTGGAGAATTCAGTTAATTCGGTTAATTAACTGGTTTCAAACTGAATTAATCGTTAACTAAACTTTTAAAAGAAATTAACCACTCACCGACCGAACAAAGTTCGGTAGCCAATCGTTTAACCGAATTAGATCGATTTAGTCGGTTAATTTAGTTTATCCGACCATTTGAACACCCTTAATGGTAAATGGTTAAAAGTAATATGGTTTATATAAATAATGTAACATATTTTAATTTTTTTAATGGAAAGCGTGTGCAATGAACGTGTCTTTTGAAAAAAAAAAATTTAAAGGAAAACACTTTGCCAGGACACACATTTTTTTTAATAATAACTGGTATTGGTATATATTTTAAGAAAGAGAATACACAGCAACTGTTTGACACATTGTCTGGATAAGGAACATACTTTTAACTAGTACAGCATCAAAACACAATTGCATAAGATCAACAACCAAATAAATAAACTCTTCCTAACTAAGATCCAAACAAAAGCTCACTCAGACCAGCATAATTCAAAACTAAAGTGTCTCGGAGTGCATATAATCATAATGCAAATTAGAATATATAACAGAGAGAAAACCTCAATAAGGAGCCTATACTCCAATGAAAAACACACATTAATTCTGTGAGGAGAATAAACCCATCATATCCGCCTCTGCCGCAACTGTAGTACACCTTAATTAAATACGAGTAAATTTGACAAGTGTATCACACTGGCAGAAAAGTGTGACTCAAACGGCGCATCTTTTATAAAGCGCTTCACATGAAACACACTTTCACCTTACCTGGCCCAAATGAGTGTTATTTCCGTAAATAATTTTCTAGGGGGTTATCTTGTTAAATAATAAATGAAAGGAGTATATTGCGGTATAGAGGTGGGCAAAAAACTTGATTACCCGATCCCAATCTCGGACCCAGTAAATTTTTACTCGAAATTAATTTCGATGGGACCGAGACTGGATCCAAAATTTAAGTCCCGATTGTAATCGAGATCGAGACTGGATCTTACTTTTTTGGACCCGATACTCGGTGGGTATCCATTGGGACCGGAAACAGTACCAGGTACCCGGTACTGGTATAGTACCGAATGACATTGAAGAGGTTGAAAATAACTGAAGGCGCTCCTTTATTTCTCTTTATGTATGGATATTATGAGTATGACTCGTTTTAAGGCTTCAACCTTCAAGCCTACAATATTCTGACTTTGTTATTTAATATTATTATTAATGGTTGGAATTTTTTCCCTGCAGCTCAAATTTTATTAATAATAGACTAATTGACCGGGTATCCGGTATTGGTACCGGTTCCCACTAGTACCGGGACCGGTTCTTGAAATATTAGACCCGATCTAACTGGGACCGGGACTGGTTCTAGTTTTCAGGAACTGGTGGTTACCGGGACCAATTCTAGACAAATTGATCGGGTACCCGGTCTTGCCCACCCCTATTGCGGTAATAATACGCAACCAAAAGCATTTGTTCGAATAATTTAAAAAACAACTCAAAACTATTTTAATATAACAATAAATTATTGATTTATTGGTTAACTAGTTTATAATAACTATTACAAAAGTTTATTAGATGACAACATTTTTCAACTCAACTTGATCCATTCGCTACATTAAAAAGCTGAATCTTATATTTTTTAAGAAAAATTTATTCCAACTCTCTTTAAATTAACTTATAGTCGATAAACGTCAAATACTCTTTACCTTAAAATGAAAGGGTGAAAATAATATTTGTGCTTCAATTTAAACAAAATAAATTAGTTTTTATATTTTGATGATGTTCTCAAATAGCTTTATAGTATTAGGCTAGTCTGTACACTATCTGTATCATATAGTGCAAATTAGTCTTTGTTTTATCTGAGGATTTTAGCTCAAATTTCATGGACTAAAACTAAGTGGGCCCAATTTAATGTAATTAAGTTATTTGTTTTAATAATAAATTAAATTGTATCCATTCATTCGGTTATTTGACGAGCATGTTGAGTTTTAATTTAATTAAATATAAACTGTTCTTTCATCTACATATTATAACGTGACTTTTTTTTTATCTCAAAACAAAATCATTAAAAAATAATATAATTTAATATATATTAGATTATATTTTTTTCTTTCAAATTATTCATTAACGTAACATATAAAACAAATAATATTATATTAATATAAGAAAAAAAATTTGATACGTTTTAGGGATTAGAGTTTTAGTTTATGTTGTAGAGTTTAAAATTTAAGGTTAATATTTAGAATTTAGAGTATATGGTTTAAGGTTTATGATTATAATTAAAAATTTAAAATTTAAGTTTAATACTGTAAATATGTAAGCTTGTGTAAAATTAATTTTACATGGCATAAAATTAGTAAAATATATATAAACTACAACGTGATTTGTCATCTCAAAACAAAACTGTTAAAAAAAATAAAGATAAATAAATTTGGCTTTTACAGTATTTTTTTTTCAAACGGTTTTATATATATTCTCAATATTAAATTGAAATAGGCTTGGGCTTGGACGAATAGTTCGGCTTTCTCACCTTTAATCTGGTATAAATATTTATTTATTTTTGCCAGATCTAGCAGAACCAATTTATACTCTGCAAATTTCATAGATATTTCAAATCAAACGACGAGAGTAGGAGCAGGCGATTCTCTACAGAAAGGTAGATTTCTTTGTTTCATCATATTTGATCCAAAATCTTAAACAGCAGCGCAGTTTTTTAAGCCAATTTTTCGAACGCACCCGCCTCTGATTCATATTTTCGGTTTTTGTGATTTTGTAGTTCAAAAATTTTACCAATGGCGGGCAGAGTTCAGATCCCCACTAACAACTCAGCTCTTATTGCTATGATTGCCGACGAGGTGAGTATTACTTTTAAAGCGGCCTAAATCACTGCGCAGATCTCCGTTTTTCCCCCCGTTTTTTCGTTTCCATATCAGTTTATTGCATCGTCCGTAAAACTTTGCTGGTCAGCCTTTTTTTTTGAATTAGCTCTGCAATGCCTGAATTTTTTTGTCAATCAGACGCTTGAATTTTAGCTAGAGATTTAATTCAGTTTTCGTTTATTTTAAGAATGAATTAGTTAACGATTGAAACATCTATTTGGGGAACAGGTAGAAAATATTGTTATATGTTTGATTCACGTTGCTTACCCGATGTAAACTCCATTTACTCTAGATGTTGTTTTGGGCAAGCAAGCTTTTACTAATCACCATACACTTTTTTACAAATTTTCTAAAAACTTATTCTTTTAGCAGTTTACCATGGACCCGAAATCATTATTTCCCCCTGCAAATTTTGAATTAGTTCACACAATTCACACTAGGGATCATTAGTGATTTGATTTAAGACTAACTATCCCATTAATGTGTAGTTTATTATAAAATTATTGAGTAAAAATGATTAATAAACATCAAATTTTGTTTATGTAGAGTTGTATATTTGTATAAACGCAAAAATGATATATCTAAGTTCCAAAAAAGAGTTCGTTCGTATAAATCGTATTTCATTGTAAACGAATCGAGAAAGACTACCTTTATCGAATTACATTTCACATAAGTAGTGATTTACCTTTTAATTTTCTTTTCCTGTGCTGGACCTATCTGCATTCTTGGTAACATTTTATTACATATTTGATTAGTCGTGCCGCGAATGTTGTTAATATGGCACCGAAGGCCATTACATTTTATCTTCAATACATTTGATTTAACCTGTCTGATTCATATCTCGTTTGGGCTAGGACACGGTGGTCGGATTTCTACTAGCTGGTGTGGGTAATGTTGACTTGCGGAGAAAGACAAATTATCTTATCGTGGATTCAAGTATGCTCTTGAACTTTCTTTGTTTTATTTCTACTGTAGTACTGTTTGAAAAGTTTGCTTCTTAATTGTGGCCTTTTTCAATCCTCGTCAGCATTAAGTAGTTACTTTCATGATGTTCATCAAATGCTGAGGTTCACCAGTTAATGCTTTCTTTGAAAAGATGAGACATATTATTGGAGAATAGAATACATGCTAGATTATAGATTTTAGTCCACTTAGCTATCTCTTTCTTTGTATTTATTTTCTCTAACTAAATTATCTTATATAGTTTGTTTGTTTGTTTATTTGGTATCCAAGTGAATATCATCATTGTTATCTTTCACTAATCGAATGCCTTTTGTTTTCATCTTTTAGAAACCACTGTAAAGCAAATTGAAGAAGCATTTAAAGAGTTCACAACAAGGACGGACATTGCTGTCGTGCTGATCAGTCAATATGTAAGTTGGTTGCTGAATTTGTTTTTATACATCATTTGTTTTAGGTGTAAACGCCTTTGTAAGTTGAGCACTCAAACTTCTTGATGACGACTATGAACATATATTATATTCCCATGCATCAACACTATCTTTGAACTCCGGTGTTAAAATCGGTAAGATGGGTGTCTTATTTTTCATGCTCTTACTTAGACTTGTCAATCAAGTGGGTCCGGTTGGTTTTGATTTATATTCGAGTCATTTTCGGGTTTGAGGCTCAAGTTTTTCGGGTCAGGTCATCACAGCCTCATATTATTTTGATTTCTGGTTACTTTAGGTTCGAGTCATTTCAAGATAGTTGTTTAGGGGATTTCGAGTTCCAGTTGGGTCTAGTTTGCAGTCGGGCTCATCAAACCGGGCTAAAGTAAGCTGCCTTTTAATTGCATGCAGGTTGCCAATATGGTTAGGTTTCTGGTGGATAGCTACAACAAGCCTATTCCAGCAATATTGGAGATTCCATCCAAGAATCATCCTTACGATCCTGCACACGATTCGATCCTTTCACGAGTTAAGCATCTCTTCTCTACAGAATCAGTGGCATCTAGGCACTAAATAATATACCAGAGTTTTTCACTATGCCTTGATGTTCTTATTTCCTTCATTCCTTACATTATTGCATGAATTATTTATTCTTTTTCCTACTTCCTATTTGGAGACATGCTTTGATGGCTTTTTTTTCAGTTGAATAAATGATGTTTGAAATCAGATTTCCACATGATCCGAACTGATATAGTCGGATTTTATTTTCTAAAATCAGACTTCAGTTCTCATGTAATTTAAATTTGTGTCGGGTTAGGTCGGAGTTTGATTTTAGGTACATTCGCCCGACCCGGTATAATTATGAAAATGTCATTCATATGTACTTATATGGGGTTTGATTTTCTTCTTACTGCCGCCTCTTAAGGTTTCTCCCCAACCGTAGCTCTACGTTAAAACCAACAAAGGAAGGGATAAATCTGTAGTTTTCATGGAAAATGCCATGAAATTCAAGTAATCTTTTAAGTTTATTATATAATAATATCACCCCTACGTTAAAAACAACAATTTTTTTATTAAATATATATTTTTAGTTTTAAAGACACTGTTCAGTAAAATCCTTCTCTTTAATTTTCCTTTCATTTTTTGTATTAAGTATTAAAAACTAAAAAATGTTTAATAAGATCGGGTGGGGCTCTGTTTTATAAATTTTGTTAGCGTGCAACAAAGATTGATGAGTAATTTTATTGTCTCTCACTGGGTCTTTTTTATCAGAATGATGCAAATGCAATTTAGAAGTTATTAAATAGATGAAATTAAAAATGAGAAATAATATAGTTGATTTTGAGAGACTATCCGACTAAATTATTGATGAAATTATAAAGGAGGAACAAATTGCTGCTTTGATATTATTACATGAAAGAAATTACCCCATTAAACCTTATAATAATTGTTTTCTTATAATTTGCATCAAATTAAGCTATTAACATAAAAAATATAATCAATTAAGGGTGAGCAAAACTCGACTTGACTCGAAAAAACTAAAAAATTTTACTCGACTCGAAAAAATTTCAAATAAAGTTTGAGTTGTAAAACAGAAATTCGAATAACTCGAAAGTTTAGTAATTAGTGGGCTGATTTTTAAGTTCGAGTCAAATTTTTAAATTTTTTCTGATATATATATATATATATATATATATATATAATACTTATATAAAAAAAATATGAGGAAACATATGTCACATATGATGAAATATAAATGCATGTCTTATATGATTATAGAAAGTCGTTTAAATTGTAATCAACATATATTATAACATGATAAATAATTATAATTAAATTTGTATGGGAACTCAAAACTTGACTAGAAAAAATTTCAAATAAAATTTGAGTTGTAAAATATGTCGCGTCAACTCGAATAACTCGAAAATTTTTGACTCGACTCAATTTGATCAAACGCACACACCTACAATCAATTAAATTATTTTGGGTGATACGTGTCACCATTATAGTGCTCCTTTTATAATGATTTTTTGAGCTTAATATGTTACATTCTTATTTCATCTCCTATAAACATCATTGTTCGAATTTAAATCATCAAAAAAATTACCTTATGTATTTGGAGTCAATCATTCAATCCTTTTATAATAATTAAAAGGGTAATCTGCATAAATTATTCTTCGATTATATAGTGTTTTTAGTTGAGTTCTCCAACTATAAAATGTTAAAAAAAAAACCTCCAACTTTAAAAAATAATAAATTAGTTTAGTGTCGTTAAATTTAACGACCGTTAACGTGACAATTAACAAAAATAGACCTAATAATACATTTAATCCTTCATATTTATACATTGAATAAAATTTAATCATAATTTAAAAAAATAATAAAATTAATTTTTTTTAATTTACTCATTCTATCATTTTAACATTCTATTCCGACACGACCTCTTTGCTTCGACGAACCTCCGTCTGGTCTTCATTCCATCTAAAAACCCTTCCCCCGATTTAACATTTGTTGTTGAGTGTTTTTTTTATTATTAATTTGTTTGTTACATTGTTAATATTCTGCATTTTACTATTTTATTATATATATCCTGTTATAGTTTTTACATATATATATATATGTAAGTAATTATATACATGTATTGTTAATATATATATACAATTATTATTATTGATATATATACAATCATTATTTATATATAAATACATTGTTGCAATTATTGCCGCTATTAGTATTGACTATTCCAGTAATCAATGAGTGATATTTGTTGTCTAAACATTATTAAACAATTTTTTATTTATAATAAGACCAAATGGATAGAATAAGTAAATAATTTTTTAAATTAAAATTAAATTAATTAAATATATAAATATGAAAGACTGAGTATATTATGTAATCTTTTGTTAACGGCCATGTCAGCCGTTGTTAGCACATGAGAACAACTTATTATTTTTTTTAAGTCGAAATACTATTTTATAACTTTTTACCGTTGGGAACTCAACAAAAAAAACACCTCATAATTGAGGGACTATTGTCTGTAATTTACCTTTATTAAAAAGGAAATTGAATCATCGAAAAGCTTCCCCGATCCTAGAGGCGCAAAGACAGAAGAAAAATGAAATAAAATAAAAATAAAAATAAAACCCATTTCATATTTTCCAACCCCCCCCCCCCCCCCCTTCTTCAACAAAGCGAAAATCCTGAATTAGGGTTTCGATAACCCTAACTCCACCGTAGCTCCTCCTTAACCGACACCCGTTTGGTTAATTTTCCCTTGAATTAGATAAAAGCTTTTGAATTAAATTGTCTTCACCAGTCTCCTGCGCTTGTTTTTGTCCCTAATTTCAAGCAACAATGGCGGAGCACTTGGCCTCAATCTTCGGTACCGAGAAAGACCGCGTCAATTGCCCCTTCTATTTCAAGATTGGAGCATGCCGGCACGGGGACAGGTGTTCACGGCTCCACAACCGGCCTACGATCTCCCCAACGCTCCTTCTTTCCAACATGTACCAGCGACCGGACATGATCACCCCCGGCGTCGATCCCCAGGGCCAGCCAATCGACCCCAACAAGATCCAGGAACACTTCGAGGGATTTTACGAGGACATCTTCGAGGAGCTCAGCAAGTTCGGTGAGATCGAGAGCCTCAACGTCTGCGACAACCTCGCCGACCACATGATCGGAAACGTGTATGTTCAGTTCAGGGAGGAGGATCAGGCGGCAGCCGCCCTCCAGGCACTTCAAGGAAGGTTCTACTCCGGTCGTCCTATCATTGCCGATTTTTCCCCGGTCACCGACTTCCGCGAAGCGACTTGTCGGCAATATGAGGAGAATAACTGTAACCGTGGGGGTTACTGTAATTTTATGCATGTCAAGGTAATTGGGAGGGAGCTGAGAAGGAAGTTGTTTGGGAGGCACCGTAGGTATAGAGCTAGCCGGAGCAGGAGCAGGAGTAGGAGTGCTAGTCCTCGCCAGCGGCGTGAGAGGGATTACAGGTCTCGGTCCCATGACCGCGATCGAGATGGTTATCGTGATAGGAATGGACGGAGACCAGATAGGCAGGACCGTGACCGAGATGGCGGCAACAGGCGAAAACATGGGAGTCCTAAACGAAGCAGAAGCTCTCCACCTGCTAGGGAAGGAAGTGAGGAGCGCAGAGCCAGAATTGAGCAATGGAACCGAGAGAGGGAAGAGAAAGAGTAAGAAACATTGTTGGATCATGTTTCTATTAATCTATATTTCTTCCTTTTTGGTAATTATATATCTAATTCTAGATTCAGATCATGTTTTTGTTATGTTTCTGCAATTCGGGTTGCACTTAAGTATTCATCTAGATGGATGATAGGAACAATGGTCTTTTTCTTCTTAGTGTCTGTTTTAAAGGCAGTACTTGTGTCTCTGTTTAATAGTTAGAGTTCCAACTTTCGTAGATTTACCTGCCCCTGTTTTAGTGAGATTCGCTTTATGTTCGACTTGTAAACTCGCCCTAGGCTGATTGTATGTTAGTGCTTATGGATGGAACGAGCTATTAATCTGCTTGCTCAGTTTCACTATTCTTGTGGAGAACTTGTGTTAATTGCCAAATGGTGCTTGTTATATATAAACTATGAGTTATGGTTGAACGTTTTGCTTTCCTTTTATGTATTTTAACTTGTGAATTGGTCTGCGATTGTGGGTGTTCGCTATGAATGTGTTAGAGGCTACCCTTGGTGGACTGGGGAAGGTGTTTTCTTCTATTAATTTGTTTTGCTACGAATTTATTGTGATTGAATTTCCTGAGAAGAGACCTTAGGTTAAATTCTAGAACTATATTCTGCAGAAGATGATCATATGATTGTGCAATTCATGGCCTGCACTCCTCTCCTATATATGCTATAGGGAAGCTCCCCCTATTTTCTGGAAATTGCATTGTTTTCGCTCCTGTTTCCTTCTCATGTAGGCCTTCCCTTGGTTCCAATGAGAAGGGAAATGTTGTTATTTTAGGTGACCCGAATTCGTGCAGTTTGTCTATATATTAAAAATAATAATCTGATATTAACTTGTACATTACAAATGTAGTATGTATATGTATTTATACAGTTTACATAAATTAAATGGGCGAGTTAAGGCATGGTGCGGCTATTGTGCGGCACCAACCGGAAATGTTACAAGACAAGGAATATGGAACTAAAAATGTTACACTTTTTTATAACATTTTAGGTTGGTGGTTAGGTATCGAAACTTAGCTTCGAGTATCGATCATTATCGCTTATGATAATATTTTAAATTTTTGTAAGTATCAAAATTTGTCTCTAATTATCGATAATGTCACGAGACATCAACCGAAAATGTTATAAAAAATGTAACATATTTTTTAGAATACGATGGTGTGATGCAAGGGTAGCATCTGTTCAACTTTCTTTTAGCTTTTTATTAAGGAAGGCACACACAGCATGCAATACTGGTGCTCGATCCCGGGTCCCAAGAGATGATAAAGATCAACCTTTGCTACCAAGACACAAGGGGTGAGCAAAAATGTAACATTTTTAATTTCATGTTCTATGTTTTATAATATTTTCGGTTGGTTTCGCATCATAGTCGCGCCTTATACATATCCAAATTAAATATTTAGTGGATTCTGAAACTGAACGGTAATGGAAATGTACGGGCTAAATATTCAGTGGATAAGGTTCGGTACGATCTGTACATGACTACTCAGAAAATCAGCTGATTAGAAAGAAAATTTGTTCTATGTTCAAAAAAAGAAAGGAAATTTGTTCCCTTTCTTTTTGGAAAAAGAAAGAAACATATTTTCATATAATTTCCACAAATTAATTGAGCTTTATGGTAGGAAATGAGAAAATATTTAAAGTAAAAAATGAGGGAATATTTTCAATTTAAAAGTCCTTTAATCCAAGGTCATTTGCCAGTCAAGTACTTATAAGTCCTTTCGGTATCTCAGCGATTAATCATTGTGGCCTTCTAGAAGATATTTTTGAGAATTTAATAAGATAAATTAAATGAGAAGATTGATGTAAATTTTACGATGAAATTCGAGAATCATCGATCATGAATTGACGTGTGTGGCATTGTTACATCAAGTGACTTAATTATGATTCGATAAAATTTAAATTTTTTTATAAATAAAAAATTGTAATTAACTGAATAATTTTTTTTTTTTATAAAAATTTTAAAAAAATGAAACATTTATAGTCTTACTAATATTTCAGTGACATGTAAATGTTAGAAATTTGTCTTTTACATACAAATTAAGTAAACAAATTACACAATCATTCTTATTTAAAGTGTTATATTTTGATACATGATAGGTATAAATATATTACACAACCCTTCTCGTTTAAATTATAAAATCTAAATTTTAAATCTTAATCTCTATATACTACAACCTAAATTCATAAACTCTACATTTAACAAATTTATGTAAACTTTATGTATAAAAAATTTTTAATATTTAAATTATAAAATTTAAATCTTTAATCTTAAATGTGTTTAAATTTAAAACCCTAAATCATACTTTTAAAATAAAAAACCTAAGCCCGTCATTTTTATACCCAAAAATAAACAGAATAGAAGCTAAAATTTATACCATCTCTCTACAAAAAAAAAACCTACCTCGACAGACATACGCAACAAGAAAAAATGGTATGCCACGTAATTTTGATCGAACTCTAACCCTTTTACAAAAAGGCCGATTATAGTATTCCCCCCCCCCCCCCCCTCCCAAAAAAAAATTAAGAATAGGGTAAAATATATTCGTTTATCACTCTATTTTTAAACTTTTTAATTTATTAACTGAATTTTCGGATTGCTCTTGTTTTGATCACTTTAAAATATTTTATTATTATTTTCAATTTTTTAATATTATTAAATATAAAAATACTTTAAAACAAATAATATAATCATATTTTATTATTAAATTTAAAAAAATCATCACCACCGTCGACCACGGTTGGTCTCAAAATCGATAACCGTTTGATCTCAAATTGCACCGATAGACTCGTTTTGACACGCTGAGTTTGAATCTAGTGTTTGTTTTACCAAAAAATTGTCTCGAAACCGCAAATCTCGTTTGAAACTTTACAATTTCTTCACTTTCGATCTCTATTTCGTGGACTTTGGAGCATTTTTCGGCAAAGTGGAGGTTAGATTCGAACTCAGAGGGCCGAGACGAAGCGACCGGTAAATTTTGAGATTGAACGACACTCATCTACACCCGTCGACGATGGCGTCCGATAGCGACGAATGGTGGTCGACGACCGGTTGGATTTAATTTTATAGTATTTTTATATTAAATAATAATAATAATGCTAAAAATTAAAAATAATAATAAAATAATCGAGAGTGACCAAAACATGAACAATTGAAAGTTCAGTTAGTAAATTGTTGAGTGACCAAAATAAGAGTGAGAAAATAGTTGATTGATGATCTGCATATTTTACCCTTAAAAATATAAAAAGACTTGTATTTTCTTTTGGCTTAAATGAAAAATTAATAAGTGCCTAAAGTATACCTCTTTTAAACTTTAAATGACTAAAGTATTTTTTTATATAAAAATATGTGCCTAAAATTTCAACCGTTGTAGTTTTAAGTGCTTGATCATTAAAAATTTTCAAACCTGAACTCCAAATCGTCGCCGCTTTCACTACGCCTGAGCACACTCCTTTGACCTCCGGAGGTAGGCGGTCATTTGTGTTGATAAGTACTGTTGTTCTCCCAAGTAGTGGAGTATGTTCATTTTTCGTCGTGGGATTAGTTTAAGTTTTAGATTATTAAAGATGGGGTGACAGGGAATTGAGAAGACAAGGGAAAACATGACAGGGTTTGGCTGGAGATGCCAATTGCCAAGTGTTGGTATTTGACAAAGGAACGGATTTGGTTAATGTTATTTGTGGAAGATGTCGAATTTCAGAACTGTCTCTTATTACTTAATTATTGTAAAAGATGTAATGTCTGATTTAATGTACCTGTCACGGTGAGTAAATAGTTGTATTTGGTACAGTTTAACCCATGATGCATTAACTTCGTTTTGTACAGACCGATAGAGCAGTCATGCTTATACATTGTCGGAACGAATATCAAATAATATGGATCATGCAAAATATATAGTTGCTTCTCACTCAAAACACATATGCTTATCCTGGAAAATGGTAAAGCAACAGTATATCATTTTTGTACAATTGGATTCCATCTTTTAAGTATTTCTATATTCTTTAAATTAGAAAGAAAGAAAAAACAGAACAAAGGATGAAGAATTCCATGTCGTTAAACAATCCCTCTAGCCTCTGATCCTTTCATGATTCTCAGTCTCCTGCAACAGCACACGAACATTCTGCAAACAAAACAATGAGTTTATTGGTAATGAAAACGACAAGGAACAAGTGAAGTTACAATGTAATAGGAACTTACTCCCAGGGAACATCTCCGACAAGCATCCAATCACCTTCTTTGTCTTCATAAGTAGGAGCATAGTCAGATCCATTGTACCCTTCCCTTTCTGAGTATTCACCTGTTCAAACTTTGCAGTTCAGATTTCAGAAACATGGGGCTCATTTCTCAAGAATTTTCAATTTACATTCGTATTCAAGTTACGCGTTCGCATTCTTAATGATTTGACACGACGGATTCTAGGCTAGATTTAATATTAAGTTATATTTTGGTTCTAAAAAGTGGTATAGGAAAACAAAGAGTTTGTTACCAATGGTGAGCTTGAACATTGTTTCCAAAGCCTTGAGAAGTTGAGGATAGCTTTCATAAACCCTGAGATCAATCTTCCTGAGATAAGGAGCTCCATCCATGCTTACTTTGACATACATCCCTGTTCCTTCACCTTCGTTTTTCTTGGTGTTTTGTATACAATTCCTCCGGTAGGACCGAATCGGCGGCCACCCTACAACTTGATCCCTACATTGATTAACGATCATCAGTCAAAGCTCGGTCAATACTTGAACTCGACTCTAGTTCTTAACGAGCCGAGTCGAGCTCAACTCTACTCATGCTCGACTAGACTCTTTTACACCCCTATGTGTATGTATGTATGTATGTATACTTACTTGGCCGGAGGGGGACTATCTTGGTCATCATTCCCATGCATTGTAATGCTAGAACCGCTCTTGGAAGTGGAGTAATCCTCAGAAATGTCAGGTGAATTTCTCTTATTGTTTCTGATTGCCTGTTTACATGTAGGGCAGCCTTGAGTTTGGGTGCAACGAGCGGAGGAGACAAAGGAGGGACAAGCACAACCGAGGACATTCAAGAGTGTGGACCATAATAGGTTTTATTATAAAATAAATGTATTTTTTTTTGTTTTAGGTGTTTTATTTTTTTTTATAAATTTTCATCTAATGTTTTATTTCGTACTTACTTTTAGATCATCTGTAAAAAAAAATGTTCAATGAATGTGTAACATTAACATTCGTCATCTGCTTTTTTCCCCTTAAGTTTTCTAAGGAAAGAAACAAAAAAATCAAAGGAAAATTCGAAAATTGGTTCATGTTTGAGAAATTTAACAATTCTAAGTCTCATTCACTTCGATTCTTATAACTCATCTATTCATGGTGCCTCAATTTCATTATGTGAGTTTTCATTCTCAGTTTTCTTGCGAAAAATAAAAAACTTTAATCCCGAAAATATCTCAAAAACACTTTTGATTGAGGAAATCCATCAATGTGAAAGTGAAATCAAGACACAACTCTAAAAATTTAGACTCTCCCTCTGATAACAAGTCGGAATTTAACCTAATTTCAAGCCCCATATGGAAGGCACGAACTACTTTAAAGCAGATCTTGAGAAACAAAAACCAAATTCCTTTAAATTTTGGTAGCACTAGCACCGGTTGGCAGTTTAACTTAGGAGTAGGACCGAGCACCCCAATATAGGTGGCACAAGTACCGAGCAAGCAACCCACCCCCTAACTTGGAAACTTTCTCAGACAGCTTTGTTGGCTAATGGGGCAGCTTTGTTTGCCATGCACTAAAACACCAATATTCTTTAGCAGACCATCACATTCTGCTCACTAAAATCAAAATACAACTCACATTTTGAAGAGCAAAAAGAAAGACAGGGCACCATATTCTGCCATTAGTTTTGCTTTTCTGAGACATTGATAGGCCTACCATACCCCATTGTTGCAGATCTCTTACAATTTGAATTGTAATGTGGAGTAATACATATAGGAAAGAGAGTCCACATCTTTTTTTTTCTTCCAATTTCAGTTACAATCATAATTGAATTTAGGGTGAGTATACGATCGAATCGAGTCAATTTAAAGAAATTGTTTTAGTCGAGTTGACGAGTCCTTTTTATAACTCACATTATTTGAATTTTTTCAAGTCGAGTTTATGTGTCCGACTGTATTAGATGATCAAAATTGTCTTCCTGTCTGTTTACCACAAAGGATTTTGTGTCTTATAGTTGTGGACGCAATAGGCTGGTCGACCCTCGCTGGAGGCAAGTATGGTCTAGTCTGGTACCCTTGCTAAATCTTATGACATATTCCAAGAACAATGTAAATGGTTAAAAGTTGTTGAATAAAAATAATGAAAAGACTAATGCTATCATTTCAAAATGGAGAGAGTTTTTCAATGGGTGAGCCACATAACAAATTCACAGCAAAAATCATTGTGTTTACTGTTTAAAGAACCTCCTTATGTAGCTTGCTTTAATGAGTGGCAACCCCAAGGACTGCTTTGCTAAATACCATACCCGAAGGACTGCTTTGCTAAATACCATACCCGAAGGACTGCTTTGCTAAATACCATCGTTCATTCACCACGACTCAAAATGGACTGCCACCGGTAGTCACAACCTGCCAAATTGCTTGAGATGATTAGACTAACGAGAAGGGTTGGCGATAACTCAGAGGGAATAAGCAAGCACGAATAATGCTTACAGCAAAAACGCCATAGTAATTTCAATTGGTTTTAAAGTTCCACAGATAGTTTACATTGCCAAACTTCTTTTGCATACACAGACTATATTTCACACCACAACCCAAAAGTTTGTCCCTAAGATCCCTAGTAAATCAGTATATCCGATGAACCCACCAGAAAAGAATCAATTTATCCACTAAGAACACAGCAATAATCTAGGATAGTGTTGATGTTCTTGGTACTTTCGATGTTAATAGCTGAAAGCAAAAAAAAAACATATTGAATAAGTCGTAAGAAAAGCATACCGAAGTCTTTTCACCTTAACGGAACTCCCACAATGTATGGCCAATCAACCACTCGCGTTAAACCCCTGCCGTAGCATTTGACTCAATGCCAATTTTTCCCTATGTGAGATATTAAAAAGAGCAACAGCACTCAGTTTGGGCAATGATGATTAAATAGGAATAACGTTACTGGTTGCATAAATAAAAATGATTAATAGTAAGTAATCAAAATGCTTCGAAACACGGATAGCAAAAATATAAACTCAAACCAAATAAACAATTTGAGCATATTAAGTTTGTCCTAGACAAACCGTAACAGAAGCAGGCGGCTTGGGCCAAATTATTATTCCATTTCATTTTCGTTCCTGCCTTATTTATTTTATTTTACATAATTTTTTTATTTCTTTTTCCTTCTTTTTTTTTGAATTTATCCATCTTCCATAAAGGAGCCAAATGAAACCAAAATTTCATGTTCGGTTTTGAATTAGAGACGTCAAAAATAATGAATCAGTAACCATTGATGAAAAACAATTTCACTTGTATGGTAAAGGCATTGAATGTTGTTGGACTTCAGTAATTTTCAGTTGTAAGATTAGAGGTAATTAAAAAGATTAGACTACAACAAACCTCAGACTCGGGACTCTGTCGTATTTTCCTAGTAGGAGTCCTCATTGTGACAAACTCCTCAGCTGATGTTGGATGAATACCCACTGTGGCATCAAAGTCTACTTTTGTCAAGCCAGCTTTCACAGCAACAGCAAACCCCTAAGCAAACAATCGCGAACATTAGGGGATAAAAAAACAAAAAAACAGCAGAACTTGAAATCGAAAGCACCAGTTTAGGTAAAGCCTTTAACCTGCACAATTTCAGCAGAATCTTCTCCACACATGTGCAGACCAAGAACTTTGTTCGTCTTCGCACAGACTGTGAGTTTCATGAAAACCCGATCAGGAAGCCCTGAGAGAGTGGCCTTCAATGGCCTGAAGTTTGATGTGTAGACATCAATATCACCATGTTCTTTTATAGCCTGTAAAACCCTCAAATTGTGAGGGGAATAAACCACTTTCATCCGTTGCTACTACACAAAACAGTTCCTCACCTGTTCTTCAGTAAGACCAACTTGTCCAATTGGTGGTTGGGAAAAGACAGCAGAGGGTACAGCCCTACTCAAATTGCATGCGAAGAAACGTCAAAAAGGCAATTGAAAGCGAAATAAAATCCACTTCTACCCCGAAAGCACCCAAAAGTTTGAATGTGATACTATATTCTAAGTGGGTATGGGGTCTTAATCCAGGGATATGAATCATTATAAGTGACATTGACAACAATCAAAATTGAAATCTGCTTTCCATCAATTATATCTCTACTAGGGTCATTTCCAAGGAATTATTAGATGAGAGCCACATGGCATGTTAAAATAGATGTAGACTATACTGTATTTATTTTCCTTTCTCATTTCTCTTACGACTTCTTTAGAAGCTTTCTCCAACCAAACATTTGATACTTTAAAACTTTGGAGGGGAAAGAAAGGATAACCATCAGGATTGTGCAGTAGTGAAAGGCTTTGGAAAGTAGTTTTTTTTTTGAAAAGGGAAAAAGAAGCCTGGTATATGCATTACCAACAAGAGAGACAAGGAAGACCCAGAATAGAGGTTTGTTTAAAGAGAAGAAAACTGAAATAGAATATAAAATGGACATATGAATCTATACCTTTGAAATTGTAATATGCCACATAAAATATCTTACATCACAAGTAGTAATAGCTAGACGTAGCCAGACATGAGAAATGGCTTTCCAATTGGAAGGGGGAGCAACTTCCTCAACCGATATTTAGCAGAGTGGAGACAAAAACGAATCACGAGCCCTTCCTAATTTTACCCAGTCCTTCAAAAAATTTCTATCAATCAACTTCTAGTGTTTAGATTACCTATAATCAGGTTTAGTTGGTTCATTCTGAAACAGAGTTTTTGCCAATGCTCCTCCCTCCATCAAAGCAACAGGTGTCAAATTTATTCTATCTGTGACATCTCCTACGGCCCAAATGGAAGGTACCGTAGTACGCGAGTATTCATCAACCTAAAACAACAAAGAGGCAAGAAAATTTATGAACGAAGTGAAATAATACCAGGAAAAAGAAATAAAACAAAGTGAGCTTGAGGATAAGAAGAGCAGTACCTCTATTGCCCCATTCTTGTTAGTTTTTACCCCCACTGACTCCAACCCTAAGTTCTGCAACGTAGTAGGTCACAATGTTAAATGCAATACAAAAAAAAACACCAAATCTATCATGATTTTAAGGGTCCTTCGGCCACAATAAGAACTAGAATCAAGCAAAGCAAGCAGTTTAATTACAATGAAGATAAGGGTTATAATATGTGGCTTGTTAACTTTTCTCCTTTTTCTTTATATGCCCTCTGTCTCTGGTGGGAGATTTATGTTAGTACTTAGGGCTAGTTTAGCATTGCTGTTAAAAAGTGATTTTTAAAAGTGCTGTTAGAAAGAGATTTTGAAAAGGAATTTTAAAAAGTTTGTTGTAAGATTTTAGTATTTATCATTGCTGTCAAAAAGTGCTTTTAAGAAGATAAATGACCATTTTGGACATGATATTGTTAGTTATATATATTTGTATGTATAGATATATAAAAATGATATTCAAATTTTCTAATGTTATAATATATGAAATATATCAGCTTAAATTATTATAAAAATATTTTATTAATAAATATATTTTTTAACAATTATACGTGTTCTATGAAATTATAACAAAATTGACATTTTATTTCAAAACTTGACATAAATAAATATATATCATTTAAAATTAAAAAAATAATTATTAATTATATAACTATATCTTCGTAAAGAATTATAAATTTATAAATTATAAATAAACATAATAGCAAATGAAGGTTAAAATTGTAATTTGTCTCTCAAAATCACTTTTACAACCGCAAAAGCTAAAAATTTTAGCTTTTGCGTTTGGGTTGAAAATTACTTTTCAAAAGCAATTTTTCCTCCAAAAGCTAGCTGTTTAGCACAGCTTTTGCCCTCAAACCAGCTTTTTGAATCAAAAGCTGATTTGAAAAGCAATGCTAAACAAAGCCTTAGTACGGTTACAAATATGGCCGATGTCAATGTGGTACGTTTTTCTGGCAATTGGCTACCAGGACATTTACTAAGAGAACTGAATCACAAAAGTTATTCCAAACCTTTGTATTAGGCCTTCGACCAGTGGCAAACATTATATGTGAAAAGCCTTCAACTGTTCCTTTGTTGGTCGTCAGAGACAGTGAACCAGAAGCTAACTTAACAATAGCCTGAGGTGACTCCTCTGTGTGAAACTCGATTCCTCTTAGAGACATTTGGTCTCCAACAAAATCCCTGATCTATAAAAGGGGCAGATATTTTAGTAAGAGTAACAAGATTTCTAAAACAAGTTATCATGCAAACAACCATAAACATTATACAATAAACTAGTAAAGCAGCTACCAGTTTGCATGATTCTTCACCTCTTCATCGAAACCCCGTAAAACTTTCTTCTGCCGAATAAATACATGGACCTCACTTTTCAACCCATTGAAAATGCCAGCAAATTCCAAAGCTATGTATCCGCCACCAACTATAGCAACCTTCTCTGGTTTTGTGGGCAAATCAAGGGCAGCATCAGAATCTATGGCGTACTCACTTCCAGGGATCTCGGGAATAAATGGACGCCCACCGACTGAAATCAGTATATGTCTTGCAGTGTAAAGTTTTCCGTCGACATCAACAGTATGTGGATCCACAATCTGCAGGGTATCTCGTCAGAACGTAATCACAATCAAGAACCTGAACCACTAAAAATTACAAATGCAGGATATCCTACCTTTCCACGGCCTTCAATTAATGAAACACCAGCATTGTTGAGAATGTTCTTGTAAATACCAGTAAGACGCTGTAACTCGGCGTTTTTATTAGCCACCAAGGTGCCCCAATCATGTTTTGCTTTCGTGTCATATTTCCAACCAAAACCATTGCATTCATGAAACTCATGAGAATACTTTGATGCGTAAACTATCAGTTTCTTTGGTAGACATCCTCTAAGCACACATCTGCAATCATAATCAGCAGTCAGCATTTCATATTACAACTTCAAGTAAACATAGACAAGAAAAAGAGTGACGGTTCTAATGGTTAAAATAAGTTTATGTAGGCTTTCTCGAACTCGAATTAGCCTTTAGGTTGCAAAACAGCAAAATACTTCCGTCATTCAATATAAGGTTAAAAGATAAGTTTGTACATTCCAAGTAACCCAGATAATTCAATGCGCAATAGACACAATAAATAAATTAAAGATTAAGTCACATTAGAATGTCTCTTCTATAATCTGGAGACTTACGTCCCGCCAACGCCGCCGGTAGTCTCGGAGGAAATGGTCGAAAACGGAAGTTCACAGACAGCGACGGAAGCACCGAAATTGGCAGCGAAACGGGAAGCACGAACGCCACCGCTTCCGGCCCCAATAGTAAAGAGGTCGAAGTCGTACTCTCGCAGCGGCTCAGCGTCATTGTCAGACTTTGAACGAATGGAGAAGAGGCGGCGGCGCTGAAACTGGCGGAAGCGAGAGGTAGAGGGAGAAAGGTGGCGTGAAAATGAATAAAGGGTATTGGGTAAATGCACGGAAAGGTTTCGGCAAAGGGTTTGAAGAGTTGGGGCAGAGAGCTTGGGAGCCGTAAAACAAGTAGGGACCATCTTTGGGGGATATATCTCTTTTCTCTAAATTTAATCTTTCTGCTTTTGAATTAATATAGCTTATGATTGGTTGGGGTTGGTGGTGAACGGCCGGAGGGGGTCCGCCGATCAAATAACTATCCGTTCAGATGATTTGCGGCGGAGGGAGGCGTCGTCCTAGGTGCTGTTTGATGTTTCAACTTTTGTGGCCCAAGTGCGTCCAAGTTCTACTTTCTTTGTTAGTTTTTTTTAGGGTAAACTATACAAATGACCACTCAACTATGGGGTTAGTGTCGAGCTGACCACTATATTTTCAATTGCGTTAAATAAACCACGTAACTATTTAAGTGGTTCTAATGTTGCCACCCGCCGTTAAAAAATAGACGGCACAGCTGATGTGGAATATTTTGCTTATTTTTTTTCCACGTTGGATATATAAAATAAATATTTATATGCCATCTCAACATTTATAATAAAATAGACGTAGGGTTTTGTCTATTTAAAGAAACCCTAATCCTTAATGTCTGAATTTTCACCCATTCTTACGATTTCACCAAGAAAAAAATCTGTTCAAGGTTGTAGCGGGTTATGGAGGCAGAGATGAACCGGGTATGCTATTGTGGAGTTCGTTCTACGCTAACAACAGGTTGGACTGATGAAAATCCAGGTAGGAGGTTTTGGGGTTGTGGAAATTATAGAAAAGGCGTTAAGGGCTGTAAGTTTTTTTGCTGGTATGATCCACCAGTGAATGCTAGGTTGAAAGCTGCCATTGTTGGTCTTCATAGAAGGATTGTTGCTATGGAGAATCAAAGGAAGAAAGAAAGAATTCTGGGCATTTTGGGTCTTCTTGTTGTGTTTTTTGTTGGATTTTTTTTGAACATTATTCTCTTAATTGGAATTCTGGGAATTCTCTTAATTTTGAGTATTGGTGTTGTGGGAATTCTGGAAATTTTAGGTCTTGGTATTATGTAAATCCAGATTATAGTAACTGGATTTAGTTTTTTTTTCTTCTGAATTTAGGTAACTGTATTTTATTAGAAATGATCCTACTTGTGCAATGAAAAAATCAGTTTGATGAATGCATTATTGACCAATCATTAGAACTTATTGATTGTGTACAAAAAATTACATAAAACAAATGTATTTTATTAGAACTTAATAACTGATAATTACATAATGCAAGTGAAGTAAATATATTGACCATTCATATATGTATATCTAAAGTTTAAAATGAAGTATGTCAAACAAAAATAATGTAAATAATTGCTACAATATAAAGAAGAATACATAATTGCATAAACCATTATGTTTGGAATGTAATCCATACATCACATAATTTTTGACCAATATATGTGTTTGAGCATGTAATTTATACATCACTCCAAAAATTGACCTAGTAAAGCAAGTCAAACAAAATACATGTGATATTTGTTTTCACAACAATATAACCTAGTTTGGTCAAATGTTTGCAATACACAAAAAAGAACAAAAAGAATCTGTTGTGAACAGACTCAATGATCAACCCTTGGAGATTGTTGACTTGCACTACTTTCCTGGCTCATATGTGTAGTGGGGGTGGGCATCCATCTAACAGTATGGATTTGTGGAGTTGATCTTGGAGTTGAGGTACCAGTATGGCTGGTTGTTGTTGGGGTGCTTTCAGTATGGCTTGTTGTTGGGGTTGTTCCAGGTCTTTTAATCTGCAAAAAATGACAAATTCTTCAACCAAGTAAACCCAAAAAAAATGAAATTATGCATTTGATTTAAAAAAGTAAATCTTACTGGCAGTTTTAAAATTCTGGGAGCTCTTGCAGAAGATGAGGATGCTTGTCTTCTGATATTGCCACCAACCTTCCCCTTACAAGTTCTAATATTATGTCCACTTCCTTTACATTTTTTACAGTAAATTTTGACACCCCTCTTTGACAGCTTACCAGGCTGAGATGGTGGTTCATCAGCCTCTCTTCTTCTTTTCTTGTGTGGTCTTCCTGGAGGTCTTTTAAATGTAGGTGGTATGATAGGCTCCAATGTTTGTTCACTACTCCATTGTTTCTCACCTCTCACTGGACTTATCAAGTGAGAATAAATAGCCCTTTGAGTCTCCACAAAATAACAAGAATGAACATACTTTTTTGGCCTATCTGGAAGTGATAAAATGACAGAAAGTGCATGCACACAAGGAATGCCTGCATGGAACAAATATTAAATTAACAAAGGGTATTCTACTATTGTATAAACAGTTATAAACAGTTATCAAAAAGGGTAAACTATACTAATAAATCAGTCCAAATAAAACACATGCTTAACTATACTAAAAAATCAGTCCAAATAAAAAAAGGGTAAACTATACTAATAAACCAGTCCAAATAAAACACATGCTTAACTATACTAAAAAACCAGTCCAAATAAAAAAAGGGTAAACTATACTAATAAATCAGTCCAAATAAAAAAGGGTAAACTATACTAATAAACAGTTATAACTTAGGGCATTCCACTATTGTATAAATAGTCCAAATAAAACACATGCTTAACAGAATGTAATAAACTCAACAAATACCACATTTTTTACTTATACCTGTTAGTTCTCATTTTCTGCAAGAGCATGTCCAAGCTTGAATGTTAACATAATGTTGAGTTGAAGGACCACATGAAACTTGGTACATGTGTCCACCAGCATAAATAGGCCAACAACTGCAATAAAAATGAAAAGTTACCACAACTTAAACAAAAAATAAATATTATTTTAAGTAACTAATTATACCTATGTGCTAGTGATGTTGCATGGTCAAGCTTCTTTTGAATTTTAGGGCACAAAATTTTAGTCTATTTTTCAGCCAGATCTTTTCTTTTAGCTAACCTTTGCATCATTTTTGTTCTGATTACCTCCACCAATGTGATAATTGGTTTGTCTCTAGCTTCAACAATTAACTGATCATACAAAACAGTACAAAGTTAGTACAAATTTATTTGTATATTTGTAAATAACTAATTTACAGTAAGAAAAAACATCTTATTGAAACATTCACAGTTGTTATTCAGAAGCATGTCTGACTTGCATGTGATAGAAAAGTGTGACTTGGACCACATCCTTGGGTCTTTAGGTGCCAACCATTTCCAAGCTTTTTCTGACAAACCCTACAAAAAGTGAAAGTTAGTATTCATATATAATTCAGTAAAATATAAAAATGATTTTAAAATTCAAATAATATACCTTCAATTCAACCATGGCAGATTCAAACTCCCTAGGATATGTTGCCTTTGCAGCTTACCATAGTTGATCCTTAAGTGCTTTTCCAACAAAACCATTAGTTTTAGAGTTAGAGTACAAATGCCTAACACAGGTTGTGTGTTCAGAATAAGGGAACAGTTCAGACACAGCTTCCATTAGCCCATGTACATTACAAAATAAAAAGTTAATTAACAAAATTAAACTGCAAAATATAATTAACAAAATAAATAAATAAAATTAACCATACCTTTTGTCTATCAGTCATGAAGGTGAACCTATGAGAATTGTTTATTTTTAAATCAGTGGCTAATATTTCCAGAAACCAACACCAAGATGATTGACACTCACTCTCCACAACAGCAAATGCAATTGGATAAATTGAATCATCTGCATCTGTCCCAATAGCTGCCAGCAGTTGACCATGATAATACCCCTTTAAGTGGCATCCATCCAAACCAATAATATACCTACAACCAGCCTTGAATCCATCCTTCATTGCTTGCATACAAAAATATAGTCTCTCAAATTTCCTCTCATCTAACTTACAAATTACTGTTGTCCCTGGACTTGAGTACTTCAATTCACCAATGTAATCATACAGTTTAGCTTACTGGTCATGAAAGTTCCCATGCAATTTTTCTAGAGCTAAATGTTTTGCCCTAACACACTTACTCTTGTGTACTGTAATCCCCCAATCTTGGTGAACAGCTTGTTTCAAAGAGTTAATTGAAAAAGTAGGGTCAACATAAAAATTGTTGAAGTACTTCTCAGCTATCCACTTAGCAGTTACATTAGGATTCAGAAACTCCCTAAGACAATTATGTTCACCATGTACTGACTTAATCTGCCAAGTACCTAAAGAAGGGTCTTCACCATTAATTGGAGTTGCCCATAAAACCCATGGACACCCTCCCTTACATGTTACTTGGATCCTTTTATTATCATTTCTTTTCAACTTCACATTGTACCTATTTTTAATACTATACATCTTAATTGCTTCTTTCAATACAGCCTTACTTGTAAATATCAAATCAACCTTCAGTGTAGGGTTAGACATGTCTGACATACTATTAAACTTAGAAAACCTAGGCTTTTTTGGTGGACCATCTGAATCTGACTCATCTACACTGTGTAGTGAGTCAGAATGTTCACTGTCACTTTCAACCCCTACTTCATCAGTGTCTAACCCTGCATTCACATTATACACTTCATCCTCTGAACTAATATATTCAGTTTCACTGTCAGAGAACTCAGACACATCAGTGGTTGACTCAGATTGAGCAGCAACAAATTCTTCATCTTCTGAGTCAGACTCAGATTCAGTTTCTATCCTAACCTCAGACTCAAAAACATCATTATCAGCATCAACAAAATTCATTTCAGGTTCAGGCTGAACATGTTCTACAACTTCTTCTAAGTACATGTGAACATAATGATCTCTAGGTAATTTACTAACCATTTCCATCACATCAGCATCAGTTTTCAATTGTTTTACTTCTAGTGGATTATCTGCTAATTTCCAAAAGACCTTAACTGCACAACTAATCTTTAATGCTTCAATCATACCAGTAACTTCAAACATAGACATTTTATCAACATTGCAGTAGTCAAAATAATTCACTAATTTCCCAGTATATTTAACCCTAGGCCTCCTAACAATAAAGGCACCATGATGTACTACACTGCTGAACATGTCTGAATTGACCCATGTTAATTAAAACAATTTAAAACATGTTCAGTTTTTGTTCAAATAATCCTACTATGTATACACCAAAATACAGACATATAACCATCATTAATCATTCAAAAAAGCATGCATTTCATTCAAAATAGTAGCCCTAAACCCTACAACAATTACAGTTTACTAATCATTCAAAAAAGCATGCATTTCATTCAAAATAGTAGCCCTAAACCCTAAACCAAATCAAAAAGACAAACCAATTAACATAATAGATAAGCATCATGTCTGTATTATACAAGCCCTAAACCAATATTATATCAAGCAATAACTTTGTAAATAAGTTAAGGTCTACTAAACATTAAAGATGAATACAAGTCCTAAACCAATATTATATTAAGCTTTAGAAGAACATGTTCTGTTTTATGTCTACTAAACAACAGATAAATGGTCTAAACCAAAAAAAGACCCAACCATTCTGTCTGTATTATGTCTACTAGAAGACAAATAGAGAAGTAAAACAACAGACAATTATGTCTGAGAGATCCCCTACAACAACCAAAAAATGACCCTACCATTATTATACAATCTAATTTACTACTAGTGAAAGCATGTGCAAACCATAACAGGACCACAAATCAATTTTTTTTTCTTTTTTCTTTAATGTTGACTTCAACCAAGGTTTATATTAATCCTAAACAATCAAAGATGCAAATTAAACATATTTTAACCCATTTATTAACCTATATATTAACACTAAAGTATTTACTCTTGAATCGTTTATAAACCCCTAAACTGAAATATTAACCCTAAACCCATATTTCAACTATTAACCCTAATTCGAAACATAACTTTAGTATTAACGCTAATCCCTAAATTATTAACCCATAATTTTAGTATTAACGCTAAATTTAAATATTAAACCCAGATTATAAACCCTAATCCCAAATCAAACAAACAACATAACAATAAGAAGAAGATTACTTACCGTATATCGGACTGGGTTCATCTTTTTCGCGAAGAACTTCATTCATTTTCAACTTCTCCCACAGATTTCTTCAGAGATGAATCGTCCTTGAAAAGTTTTGCATATTTTCGCCAATCGTCAATTTTTTTTGGGTTTGAAAGTAAAAGTCAGATTAATGACTTTGTCGAGAAGTGTAATGACTTTGTTTGTGTCGTTTTGGGTTTTTTTCCAACGTGGAAATTTTATAATTTTA
The DNA here is from genome assembly GCA_958450335.1 of Hibiscus tridactylites. Classification (NCBI taxonomy): domain Eukaryota; kingdom Viridiplantae; phylum Streptophyta; class Magnoliopsida; order Malvales; family Malvaceae; genus Hibiscus; species Hibiscus tridactylites. The sequence goes on along the minus strand of OY288273.1, from coordinate 15,105,432 downwards.
AAATACACATCATTCATTCTGTTACTCAGTTAACAGCCACATCAGCTGTGCCGTCTATTTTTTAACGGCGGGTGGCAACATTGGAACCACTTAAATAGTTACGTGGTTTATTTAACGCAATTGAAAATATAGTTGTCAGATCGACACCAACCCCATAGTTGAGTGGTCATTTGTATAGTTTACCCTTTTTTTTAATATGCATGTTCGTCTTACTATCCATGTTTGGTGTGCGTGGCTGCCCCTCCTAACAATGTCGTCTCCAATGTTTCGTTGGTTTTAAAAATATTTTGGCCATGTTTGAGAAATAACGGTTTGAGTCAAAACTAGAGGTTTGAGCTAATATTAGATATTAGACCGATCAAATTCGCAAACTTAAATGTTTGGTGAATAACGGATTGAGGTAAAACTTCTAATTTTGAAAAAGATGTTAATAGAAATTTTGTGAAATTAGCAGCTTGACATAATAGTTATAAAAACACTTTTACCCTTAACAATTATTAAATATCTTCAAATAATTTAAATTTAATTTTTTCTATTTTAATTTTCACTATCATGTATTTATATTTTGACATTTGAAAGTAATATTTTTTTTCTTTTTTCATTCTCACACATTTATATTTTTATTTAAATTTAATAATTAAATAAAATTATATTAAAAATAATTATATAAATAATAAATTAATATATAAATCCTCAAATATGCTAAGTATTGTTATATTAAAAAATTATTTTTCATAATCTAATTAATATTAATATATACAAAATATTTTATTGAACAGTAATATATACAAAATATTGATAACTAATAAACTATTCAAACAAGCATCGATTATAATCATGTCTTTATATGTCATTTTGTTTGTTTAAATAATCAAACAATTGTTAGCTATCAGTTAATTTTATCAAACACTTTTATACAATCAGCTAATACAATCAGCTTGTAGAACTAATGTTTTGATATAATAATTGAAAAATGTTTTGGACTAATTTGAAAATAATTCAAAACTATTTCTAAAGTCCAAATAACTTGAAATTATGTTTAAAGAATGTTTTTAAAGGGTTTTACATGTTTTTCAAAGCTAAACTAAACAAAACCTTCCAGGCGTTTCGAAACACCCTTAGGTGTTTCGATACGGGGTCTTCCAGTGTCAAAACATTTCGAAACGGGTCTTTTCTGGATGTGTATTTTGCTTAGCGTTTCGATACGGGCTATGCCGTTTCGATACGCCTACGTGGCATCGACCACAACAGTCATAAACCCCAACGGCTATTTCCCAACTAACATTTAAATGTAGATCGTTTCGATACGGTGAAAGTCGTTTCGATATGGGTGTTCTGAAACGGCCAAGAGCGTTTTGATACGGGTGTTGCAACGGCTCTTTCTACTTAAAGAGCGTATCGAAACGGGTTCGAGCGTTTCGATACGGGTAGCAGCAGAATTGCATTTATGGTGGGAAATAAAGTCCTCAACGACTCCAATTCAACCCCAACGGCTAGTAATGACTATAAACTCATTAAGGAGTATAAAAGGGACCTCCAACCATCAAGTAATGGTTAATGCTTCAATTGTCAATCAACAAATGATCAAGAATTGTCTTTGTACTTAAATTGTCATTTCTTTGTATATACAAACACTAGGAGCCAAAATTGTCAAATGTGCTCAAGTGTTTTAGGTTTTGGGTGAGAGTAAAATTGTGCAAACAAATACCTATTAGAGGGATTTAAGTTTGCTTATCTTTTCTCTTTGTAAAGAGGGTTTGATCAAGGCTTTGGGTAGAAAGCTTGATCGGTGTATAAGGGTTTTCTCTTAAGCCTAGAAAAGGGGACGAATCAATAGTGAATTGATTAGAAATCCTTAGTGGGAAGCTAAGGTAGTGGATGTAGACCTTGATTAGAAGGTTGAACCACTCTAAAATCATTGTGTCATTTATCTTTTAGCTTCCACACCACATCCACCTAAAATTCCACCTCTCCACCACTTGATGAACAAGATCGGTTGAAGGAATCGAGCACCCTAAAACTCAACACAACTATCAGCTAATGTAATCCGCTAATTATCAAACAGGACCTTTATATTTTTTCAAATGATTTTTAATTTTTTAAAATTTTAAAAACATGACTGATAAATAGAAATATATTTTAGTAATAAAAATACAAAAAAAAACATTTATTCTACCATCGCAATATAATATTTATATGGATTAAATGATCCTAAATTATATTATATATATAAATTATTGGACAAAAGAATATTTTTGTGTTTGCATGGCTTTGAACCCGGACGGTATTTGGCCCGACTCGAAAAAATAGTTTAATTTTATTTTAAATGTATAGGTATAATTATTATAATGCCCTTCTTTTATATATATATATATATATATATATATATATATATATATATATATATTTAATTTCTCTCATGTCTTATAAAAATAGAATAATTATTATAATGTTCTTTCTCTATTTTTATTTTTTTCAATTAATTCTTTATTTTATCGAATAAAAATATTTATGTCCTGTCAGGTTTGGTTTAGGTTTTTAATCTAAAATTCGGCCGGGTTCGGGTCTGATGGAGCATCATAAAATGTCGAGTCGGGTTCGGATTGAAGTGTTAAATTTTTGAGTTGGGTGTGGCTCGGCTAAAACCCGATCCATGACCATCCCTAATTTGAACTAGGTATGGCAGTTCCACTCGAACTTAACGAATTATGACCCAATCCGACCTTATATGGTTAGATTTTTTTTTTGAAATTTGGGTTCGTACACAGGTCAGTTTTTTTCCTTAACATTGGTCTGGTCAGGTTCAAGTTTACGGAGAATGAACCTCGACTTGATTCAAGATAATTACAAAAATACCATTTTTATATTTTTAGTTAAGTTTTGATATAAAAAAATATGTAAAAAATAACATATAATGTACTAAAATCATGGTATTAAAACAATATTTACTTTAATTTTATTATATTAAATTGGATAAACAGTATTTTACTCGATTAATTTCTATTTTGACAAAAATGTGAAAATTTATGTTAAATCGGGTCGGGTCAGAGTTAAATTTTCAAATCTATTTTTGGGTTGAATTCGGGTCATGTGAAAAAAATCTTGAATCGGGTTAGAGTCAGATTTTATTGAGTCAGTGTCGGATCGATCAAAGACCCTACCTGTTGTCATCCCTATTTTATTGAATAAAAATAAAAAAATATTTATGTCGGGTCAGGTCTGGTTTAGGTTTTTAATCTAAAATCGGATCAGGTTCGGGTATGATGAAAAATCATAAAATGCCGGGTCGAGTTCAGATGGAGGTGTTAAATTTTCGAGTTGGGTGCGGCTCAGCCAAAACCCGACCCATGATTATCCCTAAATTAAACTAGGTATAACAATTTCACTCGAACTTAACGGAATCCGACCCAATCTGACCTTATATAATTAGATTTTTTTTTTGAAATTTGGGTTCTTACACGGGTCAGTTTTTTTCCTTAACATTGGTCTGGTCGGGTTCAAGTTTATGAATAATCCGCCCCAACTTGATTCGAGAAAATTACAAAAATACCATTTTTTATTTTTAGTTAAGTTTTGATAAATATAAATATATTAAAAAGTACCATATAATGTACAAAAGTCATGGTATTAAAATAATATTTCCTTTAATTTTATTATATTAAATTTGATAAGTAGTATTTTACTCGATTAATTTCCATTTTGACAAAAATGTGAAAATTTATATTAAATCGGGTCGGAGTTAAATTTTCAATTCTGTTTTTGGGTCGAATTCTAGTCATGTGAAAAAAAAATTAAACTTGGATTAGATTAGAGTCAGATTTTATTGAGTTAGTATCGAATCGACCAAAGACCTAACTTGTATCGGATCGACCAAAAACCCAACCCGTTATCATCCCTATTCCCTAATTAGAATCTGAATCAATCCATTAAATTAAAAAAACCATTTATTTTCAGCAATAAAAATAACTTTTTATTGTTTTCTAAACATATTTTCATTTTTATTTTCTAGAAATTATTTTTAATTTTTTATCTAAATATATATATTTTTTTCGATATTTTCTATTTTCTAAAATTTTAAAAGAATTACCACTATTTTCTTAAACTAAATGAAACCTAAGCTAAGGATAATGTATTTTTAAATATATTTATTATATTGAATCTTAAAATTTAATATTTTAATTAAGTAGATATCAATTAATTTGTACTTAGCTTTGTTTTCTTCTCTTATGAAAAATGATTATGTTTTTGTGTGCTCTTATAATATATATTTTTATTTTGTTTTTGTAAACTTTTTTTTTTGGTTAAGATTGAATTCGTCTGCCTCTTCTGTTAGTAGGTATTTTATTATTCTACTGAACTAGCCAATCTTGAATTTGAATCATCGAGTTGGTTCTCTCGTATTACTAAGTAGGTGTTCACAATCACGTCATATGTTTTTATAACGTTGATATCTTTGTTCATTAATCTTAGAATTTTAATAATACATATGCGCCGTGTAGACAAATTGTTCAAACCCATGTCACCTAATAATAACAATATTTATTTTTGACTTAACTCAGAAACAAGTGCTCAAACTATACACTTTTTCTAAGATAGGAACCTAACGTTTATTTTTGTGAAATAGGTGCCTAAAATTTCATTTTGTAAGTGTTTTAATGTAACATTGTTAAAAAAATCTTCACATAATCAAAATATAACATGTGTCTTTATTTTTTTTATAAAAATCTGAAGAAAAAATATTTTTTAAAAAAATTTAAATTTTTTCAAAAAGTCTCAAATTCCTAAAACTTCAAAATCCTAAAATAACACCACTATAGCTGTCGTTAGCTTTGCTGGACCCCCGTTTATTTTTTCCAACCGCCCGTCGTTGGTAACCATTGAGAGGAATGCCAATTGAACGTCAAACAACTAAAGCCTTTTGCGTTCGTCGTTTGACGTCCGATTGACACCCCTCCCACCAATTACCAGCGATGGGTGGTTGAGGAAAATGAGCGGTGGCTTCAAGCAACAGCAGCGGCGGGCTTCAACAAGGTTATCAACGTTGACAATAGAGTTAATTTTGAGTTCAAGGTTTTGGGACTATTTTGTGATTTTTGAAAATTTTGGAATATTGTTTAATTTATTTTATTTTTGAAAAAAAAAATAATGAAGAATTTTTTAATGGTGCTACTTTAAAACACTATAGAATGAAACTTTAGATGCCTATTTAAGTAGAAAACCATTAAGCACCTATCTAAAAAAAAATATATAGTTTAAGTATCTATTTCTGAGTTAAGAGCCTTTATTTTTTCCACTTAAACCACTAGATAGATTCGATTTTAAGTTAAATTCTAATTTCCATTATCGTGAATGAAACGACAGACTATACAGATTTAAATACAATAAAAGATTCGAATTAATTTCAAAAAAAAATTATTCCCTGTAATCTTCTCTTGTATCCGTATTCATGCTAACCAAATCAAGCATCAGACAAAGAAACAATACACGTTGGACATGCCGAAGATGGTAGTTTTACTTCATTAATTTGAACATTATATCTGCAACCCAAAAATGCCGTGAAAAGTTAGGCTTACAGACTCAGAGACGACCCAGATTCCTCATCTTCCTCAACACTGGATGTGTAAACAAAGTAAAGCGCCTATATCAAACCGAACAGGATCCACCCAAGAAGGTTGTTGCTCAAACCAAAGGGAAGTCCGGTTCCTTCACTCGACATTCTATCGTCCACTAGGGCCATGGCTGGGCTCGACACCGTAGCCGCACACACAGCAGCCAACAATGAACCACTCTTGCCGATGGAGCCATTCTCCTCTACTGCACAATCCTTCTTAATTCTTGTTCTGCAAGGAATGCATCACTTTCCCTTTCTCCAACCCTGAGAAGTAAAATTTACAAATATCCGTATCAGATACATACTCGTATTCGACACTTACACTAGACTCTTTTTACTCACCAGGCTGAGATGGTTGCCATGTTCATCAGGCTACTACAGCAAGGTGGTTTTTTTTTGGCTACAATGACGGTTTATTTCATATGATTTTGTATGGAATATTACAAGTTAATGCGGTTGGTCCACAATCGGACCAGATTGATATGTAGCCATTAGTTTAGAGAAATTATTAGACGGACTTGGCTTATCACGCTATTAGTAACTCTCTTGTAACTACTCACTCCTTAGTTACATGCAAAAAAGAAGTGAAAATTCACATTAAAAAAATAAATGGAAAATTCTCATTGGATGAAACCATAAATGACGTGGCGAGCCAGATCCATCTAATAATTTTTCATTAGGTTGATATCTCTATCCACATTGGCCCAACTAGGTTTATCCACGTGTCACGTTATACGTATATAAACAAAAACTGACGACCATTTACCTTAACTTAAAGAAGTTCCAAGGAGAGGCACCTTAAAATAAGCTAAAATGAGGCGCATCCAAAATTCTTATAAAACTTGTAAGAATTTTGGTATCAAAATTTTTAGTATATACCGAATTTCTTACAAAAGATTTAAAAATTTTAAAATAGTAAAAATTTTGATATATACCAAAATTCTTACATTTTTTATAAGAATTTTGGTTGCGTCTCTTTTTAGCCTGATTTTAAGTCCCTCACCCGTTAGGCTAAACGTAAGAGTCCATTTCTGGATTTACAGCTAACAATTGTTGGCTTTTTTTTTGTTTAATACCTGTTTTGGTCCTTATACAATAGCTAAATTATTAGTTTGGTAATTGTAATTTTCTTTTATCAATTTGACTTCTATACTATCATTTTTGTATACCCGTTTATTCCATCGTTTTTGCGTTAAAAATATTAACGTAATCCACGTTATGATTAATAAAAAACAAAAAAAAGAAATATTTAAACAAGAAATAACTCAAAATATTTAGAAAACTTTCAAAAAAATGAATTATTGTACATTTGTAACATTTCTAATGATTTCATGATTATTTAAATTTAAATTCAAAATTTTGAATATTTTTCATTAAATTTTCTCTTCTAAATTTTAAAAAAATTTTATTAAATATCTCAAAATTATTAAAAAATTTAGTTAGACTCTCAAAATTTTTGAAAATTTTAATTTAAGCCTCTAATTTTTATAAAAATTTAAATTTGACTCTCCAAACTCTATCACTAAATTCCGTCACTGGTTCAATAAGCTTTTCCTATAGTGTGTGTGCCTTAAAAAATATATATAAACGGATACTAAAATATATTAGTATTTTCATCGAGGGCCGAAAAAACTAGAAGCTAAAATGAATAAATCTCAGCATTGTATAGTTAAAATAAAACTTTATTCTTAATATGCACCAATCCTTTCCATTTCTTTATCGATAAACGACAATCGCTGCAAATCACAACATAATTAATAAATGAAACCTTAGTCTCAGATCAAAATCATAAAACCCGCCGCAGTCTTAAAACACAAAGTAGCCGGCAACAGCGGCAGCCACAACTCTGGCGACAGCAGACACCTCGAGCGCGACACCATGGCCATGACTAGGAGCGGAAGCCTCTGCATGAGGACTAGCAACGCCACCTGCTGGTGAACCTGCAGGGCTGCCAGAGGAACCAGCACCGCCGGGTGCGGGGGCCGGTGAAGTAGCAGCCTTAGAGTCGGCAGCAGAAACCAAGCCGACGAAGGCGATCAAGACCAAAGCAAAGACAACAAATTGGCGTGCCATTTTCGTGTCTGGGAATTAAAAAGAGAAAAGATTGGTGATGAGGAAATGCAGATTTTCTCTACTGTTTTTGTATTAACGATAGAGAATCACTGCTTAATGTATGAAATGATTGCTGGGTTTAGTTTCCTAATCATGTATTTAACAAGTTCCGGGGATTAAAAATAGATTGGATTAGCTTAACCAGATTGAATTTCGGGTTCTTGTTTAACTCAAAATTCGCAGTATCAAGCTATCCCGTGAATTGGGAAGGCTGTTTCTGTTATATATGGTTATGGATTACAGATTTTTATTATCAAGCATTGTTAATTTCCCAATTAAACATAATTTTGTGGTTTTCTTTTTTCAAGCATCATTATACTACCTTAACAATATATTTACTTAGTTTGAAAAGAATGACATATTGAAATCATCAAGTGATACAGTTGAAAAGGAAATGCTATTAGTGATCTGGATTCAAATAATTTATTTATACAAAGTGTTATTACACAAGATAATTTAATTTTTTTTATAAGTATCAATGATTAAATTTACTAAATAGTTTCAAATTAGGGCTAAAATTAATAGAATATATAAAATTTGAAGATTAAAATTATTATTATACTAAGTTATGCTACTATTTTTGTTGTGCGATAAGAGTTATTTTAAAGGATACGATTAATATAGAATAAAAACGTAACGTTGAAGACTTAATCGATATTTCTTTGTTTAGTGATTAGAATAAAAATGACCATATAGTTTATTGACTAAAAATAATCTGTCCTTATTATTATTAATAATTTTGGATTGATTTTATTTTTATTTAATATTTGATTCGGATTTAAATTCAAGTTGAGATATTTGAGTAGGGCTATAAATGAATCGAACATTTAGTGAACCGTTCGGCATGAAGTTTATTTATTTGTTAAACGAACGAATATGAACAAGATTTTTATTCTTTTGATAAAATGAACGAGAACAAATAAAGGACTTATTCGGTAATTTGTTCGTTTAAATTTATACATATATGTTCTTTTATATTTATTATTTTTCATAACAAAGGTATTTATATTTAAAAAAACAATATTTTAAAAATATGAAATAAAAAAATTAAACAATACTCAATGTTCGTTTGCTTTCATTTGTGTTCGTTTATCATTTCTAACGAACGAAAATAAATAAACTACATTCCTTAACGAACGAACACGAACAAAAAATTATATTCGTTCATTTGCTCGGTTGAAACTAAACGAACGAACATGAACATACCTTTATTCGTGTTCGTTTACCGAACTAATTTGAGTTTGATAATATTAGTGATAAAATAATTGGATACAAGGGTAAAAACATATATTATATTTAATTAAAATGTGAAGTTAAATAATTCGATTTCGTCTGAAATCTAAAATCGAAAACAGCAATGCTCAAACTGTACCTAAAACTGAATTTAACCGAAACCAAATCGATTCGGTTCGATCGGCGTGAACCGAACTATGCTGGGCCCTACTTTTTTCCTTTACTCTCGAGATAAAACTAAAAAGATTAGGTTAGTATTTAATGCCGAGTAAGACGACGCCGTATGTAACAGAAGAGGCCCCAAAGCATTCCCCATAGTATAGATAAAATAAAAAGAAGAGAAAAAAACCCGAAAACTCTTGTGTTGTTTTGTTTCGTTGAAGTGTTTAGATTTCAGATCATCGTCGTGTTTTCCTCCTCTTCTCCGTTGGAAAAATCCACGTCGAAATTCGAACTCTTTGTTCATCTCATCCCATAATCCTTTTCCCTTGGTTCGAACCCTTTGTCCATCTCTACTTTACGCCGCCATATCTCTATTACCTCTCGTTTTCCTTTTCCCCGTTCTCTCTGTTAATAACCCACCCTTCTTCTTGTTCCTATTTCCATCACCGGTTTTAATGCAGGTTTTTATCAACATATGCACGTAACTCCCCCCTTTCGCCTTTTGCTTGTCGTTGTTGACATGCAGTTAGAGCAGCGGTAACGTGCAAAGCGGGGCTTGTCTTAATTATTGAGTTTTTAATCACACGGAAAAGGTGAGAAGGAGTCAGATATGGCGAATCAGGTCGTCAAAGTGAGGAGAGAAGCGATTGCGGCATGCATGACTTGTCCTCTTTGCAATAAGCTTGTTAGAGATGCCACCACCATATCCGAATGTCTCCACACGTGTGAGATTTCTCTTTCTCTCTTATTTCTTTCAATTTTTCTGCTCTTCTTTGGATTCTGCTCCTTACCCAACAAGGATTTCTCTTGTTTTCCCCGTTTTCTTATCTGGGTTTTTTTTCCTTCTCAGTTTCTCTTTTTGACTTCTATGTTGACTTCTTTGCCTTACGTTTTCATTACTATTCAATTTAATGCTTTTTGTTTCGTTCTTATGAATTGGTTTTGTTTAAAATCAAGGATTTTACTGATGTGTGTGTTTGCCTAATACACTTTTTAAGGTCACTACAATATCTTCATCTAATATTATTATTACTATGAATAGTACATTAACCAACGGTAATTGTTAGTAAAGCCCCAAATTTATTGTGTACAGTTATTATTTTCCACATTGAGCTAAGGGTTCTTCCTATCATATACTTGGTCTTTTCCAAGATTGGAGCTTTCTTTTCTTTTTGTTTTGTTTTACATGTCCATAACAAGTTTCAAAATTTAAGATGTTTTTTTTCTCCTGTTTTTGAAGTGGAACCAACGTATTATGCATGTTACGGTAGTGTTTCAGTAGCTTTGATTAGGATTTAGGACACTTTCTCGGCTTGTTTCCTTTCTTGCAAGATTGATGCGTGTGATCTTTTGTTTCTGTGTCTTGTATGTTTGTTGAGCCTATAAATAGAGATTTTATGATAAATTTGTGTTTTTGAGTTTTGTGTAGTTTGCAGAAAGTGCATATATGATAAGATAGAAGCCGAAGATTTAGAATGCTGTCCGATATGCAACATTGATTTAGGTTCTGTTCCGCTGGAAAAATTAAGGTATCTTATTCCTTTATTTACTTGTATTCTCTCTGTCTTTTATGAGTCATAACTCAAAACTAATATGTCAGTTGCTTCCATTATGAATAATGTTTTTGACTTGTGAAGTAATCACTTCTAGTTTTAACTTTTAATCGTGTTGAATACTCGAAAAGATTTATTCTAGGGGTTACTACAAAAGTTGTCGATTTCTTCTTTATGCCTTAGGATCATTTATCTTTTAGAATATCATTCCTTCATTTTTGAGATTTGTCAGTGGCTTCTACATGCCATTGGTGCTATGAATCTTAGATTTAAACATATGGTCTCAGCGGAGTTCATTGTTACCAAGTTCTAGAAGATAGAAAAGTACGGATATATTTACGGGAAGCCAATATTGCTTAAACTATCTTCCCTTTCCTAAGGTTTCTTGCCCCACATCAAGTGATTTGAGTATATGTAACTTAGCCAATTTCAAGTGAAATATCTAGCCAGAATCTAGCAGTGTCATGTAAATGTAAGAACTCATTGCTTTTTCGGGGTTGGAAGTCTCTTCTCTTGATGCTAAAATCAAGGTGAAATATGTTGAAATGGAAAGAAAGACCTTGTACTGGGTGGATTCATGCTATTGCATGCAGCTTTTGGCTTTGCCGAGTATTCTTTTATATATTTCTTGGTAGACCCTCTGCAACGATGCATTATGTTGGTTAATTGAAATTTTAGAAAACGTAATGTTTATTGAGAATTGAGATGCATCTCTGCTTTTGATAATCAGGCCAGACCACACTTTGCAAGATGTGAGGGCCAAAATATTCCCTCTTAAAAGAAGAAAAGCAAAGGCACATGAAATTCTGCCTCCGGTTACAATGCCAATTAGAAGAAAGGAGAGATCACTATCTTCATTGGTGGTAAATGCCCCCAAAGTATCAACACAAACTACCATGACTGCGAGGAGAGCAAAAGGTGTTGCCAGAAAGGCTGGTGCTTTACGAGGTTCCAGTTTTTCAGTAGAGAAGCCTGTTAAAAGAGAGAGAGATTCCGTGGAGGATCACCAGGAGAGTGCAAGCTCACCTGAAACGCTAAATAAATTCACCCAGAATAAAAGACAGGTACATTTTTTAATACTACATATTGTTTTGAGTATCTTGTAGTGTCCAATATTGTTTACGACTTCTCTTTTTTTTTCTCAAACATCCATTTACTTGAAAAGAAATAGTGTTTTAGATAAGACTTGATAACATATGTTGTCTTCAAAAAATTGAGCAATACAGTGTACTTCTTCTGCCGAACCTAACCAACACACGGATAAAGAAGTGGAGAATGGTGGCAAATCATGTGATGGAAAATCGGATCTCTGGAAACCTCTGGACTGTTTGGTTGAGGTTGCAAATAGGACCAAGTCCTTCAAGTCTAATTTACAAGGCTCAGATTCTAAATTAGAACCTGCCCGTGCCACCATTCCTGAAGCTCAATCGTGCAAAAACAAACTCAGGAAAGACAACTGCAAAACAAAAGTCGAGGATGAAAAGAATAATGTAGATCCTGCAAATTCAGAAACCGTGACTCCAAAAAAGTTGCGCAGGATCCGTCAAAAAAGCAGTTTGGTATTTGGGGATTCTATGATATCTCCTCAAGCTGTGCTAGATGCTGCTGGTGCAATGCATCAAAGACGAATTGGACCTGTGTGGTTCTCATTAGTGGCCTCTGAAGAGCAGTAAGAATTTATTTCAGCCTTCAAAACTAAAATGGATAACGTAATTATTTTAAGATTAACTGATTCAATTATCAATGCTTTTAGGGAAGGAGATGCACCCCTCCCTCAAATTCCTGCAAATTTCCTAAGGATAAAGTAAGTTCCTTTTGCATGAGTCTTAGAATAGCTCGTATATATATTCTAACCTGCTGGCTGGCCTTTTTCTGCACCATAATCTCCTAGTATACGGCTTGGCATACGAAAAGAGAACAGACATATTGGATGTTACCGATTTAGAGACCTATCAAACGAATTCAATAAATAATAAATGCGGGAATCCATAAGGTCATAGACATAGATAACTTGGAGTTATAAAGCAAGTGTTCAATGGTTTGTGAGAGCAGAAAGAGGCGAGTTAAGGAAAAGATGATACTAATATTTTGTCGGTCTTCTGCATAACTCTGCACCCGGAGTTTCACTTATGAAAACTGGGGTTGTCGTAGCTACTGAATTTTCTAATGATACATTTGTCAACGGAGTAGATGTTTTACATGATCATTCCCCTTAAAATATTTTGCTCATCAAGTGTTGCTATGAATTTGTAAAACTTGAAGTTATCTCCTACTCTTGAAACGGTAGAATGATCTGTATTCAAATAATTTAAAAATAAAATTGTTTAATTATAGGAGAGTTTTCATTACTCTGGTTCTGTGACAGGGATGGAAATATACCTGTTTCTTTTATTCAAAAATACCTGATGAAGAAATTGCACCTCACCGATGAAGCAGAGGTGAGTTAATCTTTCCTTGAATTTTGATACTTTTTTGTATATTCTGCTTAGA